>NADL03000464.1:0-1200000 GCA_002205965.3 Kappaphycus alvarezii
GTACTGTACCCATGCCCCGCACTCCAGACAAGCATTGAACCTCGAGAATTCTGTGTGTGGCTTCAGTAATAATGCCAGTACCCCTTTTCACCCCGGCACGCCATGCAGAGAAGGAACTACCTACAAACATTCGATGTACACAGCGATCATCTCTTGAACTGCTTGCATGGAGCTGATGTGCGCAAATTCGCACACGAAAAAATTTAGATGAGGACCATAATTGTATACAGTATTGGAACTGGGAAGATATTTTTACAGTTTTTGAATTTGCAAGATATTTTTAATTTGGGTGAGTGTGGCAAATTCATCGGTTGATTTTTTATTTTAGGACACGCTGTCATAGTGGATGTCAGTACAGTTCTAGGTTGTGGGTGATACTACGAGTGACTCTGAAAGGTCTATATAATGGCCACATCAATTCCCACCCCTGGCCGATGGGTGGCTGGCATGGGTATGGCACCTAGATATTTACCTTGAGGAAATATCTTCTAATGGTCTCTCTGGTTCACACGATTCCCGTGAATGCGTTTTATGGTATTTAGTATGTTTGATTGAGACTTTAGGATTAGCCGAAAGGTCTATATAAGCTGAGTAAAGTGCTTCCTCCTTGAGAGGTCAAGCAAGTTGGCAGACAACTTCAGGTCAAGCTCCGAGTAGTAGGAAGTTGAGAGTCAACTTCAGACCCTAGAAAACTTTTTCCTAAGCTGGTCGCAGAGCATCAGTGGTAGACCCTGCCCCTTTTATACTTGCTTGTAGCCCTCTCAACTCTCTCCCATATACACTCCTTTTTATTTGTTCAACTATACCACGGTAGCACTTTTGTCGCTCGCAACACCTCCGTCTTGGGGTAGTTGGTTCTAAGTATCTCTTCTCCCGACGATTTACCCCTATCATTTGGTACTCTTGTGGAGGGGGTTGCACCCGAGGTATTCGAGTTGAGCAGTCTTAGGGAACCATTCGAGGGATTTCTTTTCTGTAATCATGGATCTCAACGCTGCTCGTATAACGTTCACAGGGGGCAAGAATGAAGACGTTGAGGAGTTTCTCTATACATATGTCAACGTTGTGATGCGTGAGAAGAGCGATGAAGAGAAGGCCGAAAGTATCTTCGCCTATCTTCATGGTGACGCAAAGCACAAATATAAGGCCAAGTTTATCAACGGGTGGTCTCTTAACGGGAATGGGCGTAACTTCGGTGAGGTATGTGAGTGGCTTGTGAAAGAATATGCTAAGGAGGTAGAACCAGATGAGATGATTCGTACCGCCATAGAGGCCCGGCTCAACTTCGACGATTTGTTAAGCTCATTGGTATACTTGTGTGATCTCTATGAAAAGGCTGGGTTCAACGCCCAAGCCAAGTACGGAATGCTGCGTAAGGCGGCGATGGGGATAAGCGGCTCTCCGATTTCCTCCTCATCAAGGGCCCTCACACTTTTAATGAACTGAAGGGTACCATAGTAGAATTTGTCAAAAATTCGGAGACGTTTCAGTCACTAAGTGAAATACCGAGGGAAACCCGTACATCGGTGTCGTACATCCTGAAAAGAATTATCAAAGGCCAGCGACTAGCGCAGCAGCATTGGAATCAGTCAGGAGCGATGTCAAAAACTTGGAAGAAAGGTTGGAAACCCGATTCGATAATCGACTTGACATGATAACCTCGCAGTTGGAAAGCCTTACTCTTACCATTAAGAAGAACCAGTCTGGGGCCCCCAAGGCCGCAGAAGTCTGTTCCTACTGTCACAAGCCTGGACACTTTGCAAATAGGTGTCCTGATAATCCACATAGAAACACTCGTTGTGGAAAGTGCGGTCGTTACGGGCATCATGAAAGTAACTGCTGGTCTAAAGACAACAGAAGAGCAAATTTATCGGACGCGAGGAGTGAGTCAGGACCAGAGATGAAAATCTTACAAAACAGGAAGGATCAAAGGTTGGCGGATGCCGGTAATGTATCCATCGCTGAAGAAATCAGTCAAGTTAATGTGACAAAAAGGGATGGGGAAGGGAACGTTTTGTCGAAAAAACCTAGGCTAGATTATGGAATGCTGGAGCATATCCCAGCACCTGTACCTCCTCGAACCAAGAGGCTTGATCAAGTTGTTCCAGGGTGGAAACACTTCGGCCAAGAAGACGAGAAAGAGTAAGAAATTTAAGAGTATCCCAAGGACGTACTAGAATATGTGAAGAAGTACAATTTGGTGGCTGAGCTTGCATCGGCCCCAACTGGGATAACGTTTGGTCAACTTTTGAGGGGCGACGCAGAGGATGCGAGAAAAGAACTCAAAAAAATTATCAGGTCTAATAAGTCCGCTAAGGGTAAGAAACTGTTTCTTCAATCGGCCTCGACAGCACCAAGACGTCTTAAACTAGTACCAGTCAAAGTATTGGGAATGCAAACCCAAGCTCTTTTCGATTCGGGCGCTGTTCCAAACCTTATCTCAGAAACTTTGGTGACAGATTAGGTCTCGAAATTATTCCAACTACTCGAAGAATAACTGTGGCGGATGGAACCGTCTCAAAATGCATGGGCACTGTTAACAAGGTTTCCGTGTTCTTTGGGGACTCTAAAGTTGATGTAGACTTTCTCGTCATGCCGGAGCTCCCTTTCGATGCAATCATTGGCTGTCCTACCATGGAAAGACTAGGGACCTGCATTGACTTGGGCAACCAAATCGTTTCAGTTAATGTTGACGGCAGAAACGTGAAGATGCCCCTGGATTTCGACAAAAGCACACATCCGGAAGATCTAAGAGAGACGGACAGTGAAGATTTCACTTCTAGCTATGACAGCGAAGATTCCGAACCAACTAACACTTTCGGAAGTGAGAAAGGGTACGCTCGGGGGACAATGAACATGACATGGGACGATTATGATTCTGGGTTTGAAACAGATGAAGAATGGAATTCTAGGGTAGGTTTGACACCTGAATGTGTTTCTTTTTGCGATAATATCGAATCAAAGGACGGAATTCGGGCATGAAAGAAGATTACAATTGCACGGAAAACAAGGAATATATCGAATTCCATATCTGAAGATGTGAGCACGCCGGAAGAGGTCCTTCAAAATTTGGAGGGTGAGGATCAAGAAAAGGACCAGCGCCAAATTGGAGAAATTCAAGAAAAAGTACAGCACCTTCCAGCCCCCGCCTCAATGATAATATCCGACATGTTAACATCTTCCGAAGTAATTGCATGGAGTGTATCAGATTTAAGACAAGCAAGTGTACCGGTCACTCACTCATTTGAACTTACCGATACTCAACCAATTTACCACAGGCCTAGACGTCAACCGCCAAAATATGACCAATTTATCTCAGAGAATGTTACAAGTATGCTGGAAAATGATATCATTCGGCCAGTTTCATCCCCATGGTCATTTCCAGTTGTGGTCGCACCAAAGAAGGATGGAAAGCTGCGTTTTTGCGTCGATTACCGACAACTGAACCAGAGAATGATACCCGATCGATTTCCGATTCCGAATATGGAGGAAATCCTCGAGGACTTGAAGGACGGGAGATACTTCACCTCAATTGATCTTTACACTGGTTATTGGCAGATTCCATTGGATGAAAAATGCAAGGAAAAAACAACTTTTACCAGCAAAGCCGGTACATTCAGGTTCGAAGTGATGCCTTTTGGTCTCATGAATGCCCCAGCTACATTCCAAAGAATGATGAACGAGGTTTTGAAAGGACTTCCATTTGCAAGAGTTTATATCGATGATGTAGTGATATTCTCAAAAACCTTGGATCAGCACATATCGCATGTCAAGACTGTGGTGGAGAAAATAGCTGCGTACAGCCTGAAAATTAAGTTAAGCAAATGCTTCTTTGCGAAAACGTCTATCCAATTACTCGGTCATATCGTCGATCAAGAGGGAATTAAAGTGGATCCAGAGAAAACGAAAAAAATCAAGTTGGCACCAAGGCCCGCTTCAAAGACGGAGGTTCGAAGCTTCTTAGGACTGGCCTCATATTACAGGAGATTTATCAAAGATTTCGCCAAGACTGCAGCACCGTTACATGCCAGCACAACAAAGAACGGAAAATTTTTATGGAACAAGGAAATGCAAACCGCATTTGAAGAGCTTAAAGATAAGCTATGTGTCCCCCCAGTGCTCATGTATCCAGATTTCAAGAGACCATTTGTTGTGGAGACAGATGCCTCAGAACGGTCTTTGGGTGCCGTTTTGTCCCAAAAAGATGAAAACGGAAGACTACACCCGGTTCAATTCGCAAGTCGCACTCTGAATGATGCGGAAAGGAGATACTCAGTCTGCGAAAAAGAAGCGCTCGCTGTTGTCTTCGCACTGAAAAAGTTTCGCGTATACCTTTTATCACTCGAGAAATTTGTCTTGATAACTGATCACCAGGCACTTAAGACAGCATTCCAAAAGAAAGATGTACATCACCGCTTGGCCCGATGGCTCGACATTTTCGCAGAATATCGGTTTGAAATTGTGTATAGGCCCGGACGCAATAATCAGCCTGCCGACTACCTATCCCGCTTGAGGGATCCACTGATTCCAAATGAAAAAGCTTCCGAGAACATCGTCGGAGTTGCCGAGGTGCAAGTGCCGAACAATAACGAGTACGAAGCTAATATTGACGGACTAATTAAATTCCTGGATGGACTAGAAATGAGAAAGGTTGATATTGAACACAGAAATTGGGTACGTAGGAATCAAAAGGCTTTTACACTATGGAATGGGAAACTCTTCCGACACACGAAAGCCGGTCCTCGACTAGTGGCCCCTTTGAAAGAAAGAATGAAGATCTTGAGGACTTTTCATGATGAGTTAGGGCATTGGGATCTCGAAACAACCAAGAAATTCGTTACTGAGAGATTCTGGTGGCCCAGTATCCATAAGGACGTCTATAACTTCGTGAAAAGCTGCGACAACTGTCAAAAATTCACGCCAATACGAAAGTATAAGACAACTCTAGGCTTTCCAGTTTCCGGTCTCTTTGAAACATTCTCAATTGACTTTGCCGGCCCATTCAAGGAAACCTCTTCCGGAAACAAATATCTCCTTATAGGGGTGGAACATCTTACTGGATGGCCAATAGCAGTTGCAGTTGAGGAGGCCAATGCTGAAGTGGTCCTGAGATTCATCGAAAAAGAAATAATTGAACCGTTTGGTCTTCCAAAAAGGATCATCTCGGATAACGCACTTTGTTTTACTGCAACTTCACTGCTTCGTTTCTTGGAAGAAAAAGGTATTCAGCTAAAGACAGTTCTCGCATATGCTCCTATGTCAAACGGGAAAGCGGAGAGGATGGTTGGAACCATCAAACGATCAATATCGAAAACTATGTCCGAGAATGAAATCCAGTGGGAAGATGCCTTACCAAAAGTGTTATACGGCTATCGGCGAAGAAGAGGAAGAAGCGGACGGTCACCATTCGAGCTAATGTACGGAAGGGCTCCTAGAATGTTACAGAGAGACATGGAAACAAATATTATCGATGAAGAGAGTAGAGAAGTCGAACTACTGGCCACTGAAGGCTGGAGATCACACCGCGCGCTAACACAGACAAGAAATAAGGATGAAGAGCCTCCAGTCCAAACTTTCTCAGTCGGCTCTAAAGTACTTGTAGCACACGGAAAAGCAATGCAACAGGCTGTGAAGTGGCCGGCTTTCCAAACAAAGTACTCGAACCCTTGCATCGTCACGGAGGAAAGACACCCGCATTATAAGCTCTGTTCAAGCTCAGGGAAGAGATCAAGGAGGGCAATCCATGCACGTCGTCTGGTCCCTTACCATCAGAGGCCTGAAGAATTCCTTCTCACACAGGACTATGCGCAACCACGAGGCATACTCATCTTTAACTATAGAATGATTCCTATGGGAGGAAAAAGGGCCTGGGAATGGATCATCTCGATTACGCGTGACTACTACGAACTCCACGTAATCATCCATTTCTACATTAATATATGCCTATGTTTTCGTACGTTGAACGGACCATTGCTACCTCAAGAAGATTTCCGACTATTGATCAGAGTTCTATTCTCATTCCAAAACGGAAGGTTCACGGAAGCAGGTCCAGAGTTTGTGGAAGTCATATATCATTACTCTATAGGAAGGTATGGAATGGTAGCTATCGGAGACTTGTCGCAAACATATCTGAACATTATCCGTCCAGTTTACGTATTTCTCAAGAACAACCAAGATGTGCGACTGAGAGGTTACAGCTTGCCCCCTGATATGGAATATCGACTGGTCCCATATCCTCTATGGGAACCTTACGTTGCTCCGCTCAGAAATACAACCTCAGCCGAAGACCAGGATCCTCCCGAGGCCGTGATGATGATACGAGCTGGACCATCAAGTGATCGGGGCGGATCATCGAAGAGGGCAAGGCGTCGGGAGCAGCGAGGAAGATCGCCAAGAAGATCGCCTCAAACACCGCCTAGTCTCCCAGGGGGAAACTATGCATCCTTAATTATTGGACGACTACCAATTAGACGTTGGCTTCGCGAAATGACAGAGGACCCTCGAGAAGCAGAAGTAATTTCCTTTTTTGCCATTAGTATTTGCATGTGCTTCCAGACCATTCACGGGGCGCACCTTACTCGTGAGGACTCAGTCCTTATGTTGCGAGTTTTTTTCTCCTTCAGATACCCGTTTCTGGACCCGTTGCCAGAAAAGTTTGCATACTACGTTTACTACCTCACATTTGGAAGGTTTGGAGAAGTGAAACGGGAGGAGCTCATTAGAGAACACTATGAAACCATACGCCGAATCTACGAAACTCTTGACCAAGGAGATGAGCCGGTCATCGCACGGTACACACTCTCTCATCATATTGGAAATGAGCTACTACCATATCCTTATAGTGAACCCTATTCTCTCCCTGATGAATGGATAGAACTCCCACAAGAACAACAAGAGCAGTGACGAGCCGGGACGTTCGTCTTGAGCGGGAGGGCGTGATGTGCGCAAATTCGCACACGAAAAAATTTAGATGAGGACCATAATTGTATACAGTATTGGAACTGGGAAGATATTTTTACAGTTTTTGAATTTGCAAGATATTTTTAATTTGGGTGAGTGTGGCAAATTCATCGGTTGATTTTTTATTTTAGGACACGCTGTCATAGTGGATGTCAGTACAGTTCTAGGTTGTGGGTGATACTACGAGTGACTCTGAAAGGTCTATATAATGGCCACATCAATTCCCACCCCTGGCCGATGGGTGGCTGGCATGGGTATGGCACCTAGATATTTACCTTGAGGAAATATCTTCTAATGGTCTCTCTGGTTCACACGATTCCCGTGAATGCGTTTTATGGTATTTAGTATGTTTGATTGAGACTTTAGGATTAGCCGAAAGGTCTATATAAGCTGAGTAAAGTGCTTCCTCCTTGAGAGGTCAAGCAAGTTGGCAGACAACTTCAGGTCAAGCTCCGAGTAGTAGGAAGTTGAGAGTCAACTTCAGACCCTAGAAAACTTTTTCCTAAGCTGGTCGCAGAGCATCAGTGGTAGACCCTGCCCCTTTTATACTTGCTTGTAGCCCTCTCAACTCTCTCCCATATACACTCCTTTTTATTTGTTCAACTATACCACGGTAGCACTTTTGTCGCTCGCAACACCTCCGTCTTGGGGTAGTTGGTTCTAAGTATCTCTTCTCCCGACGATTTACCCCTATCAGAGCCCACAGGATCAACTGACATGATCGCCAAATCACTCTTCTCGCAAGAGATCTCGCAAGAGCTCTTGTTCTCGTTATCCTGTCGTAGAGCAACGCCATGGTCCCCACTGGACAAAAACGGACATCCAAGGACTGGGAAGCAGCGGAGGGACCGAATTTTTTGATGTCACCTTCGTGAATCCCCTCCCTCCAACGGGAGAGTGAGTGCCTTCAACCCGATGTCCTCTCTGAATGCGGTGCGAAATGTAAAGCAGAGAAGATATCAATCTTTAATCGCGACCTCAACTAGAGGTAGGCTCGTGCCAGTGCCAATCTCTACTTTTGAAGGTTGGCGCCCGGATGCATGCGCAGTGCTAAATGACGTGGCAAGGAACGTGGCCGTGAGGGCAAGGGAGACGCACGGAAAAGTTCGGGGTTTTTTTTATGCAAAGGCACGCTGCAGCAGCCGTCATGTCCAATGCGGCCTGCTTGATGGCTGGCCTGAAGGTTACCTTTTTGGGGAGCGTAGTTCTTCCCCCATAACTGTGTCGACATACCTTTTTGAGTCGATTATGGCTGTCTGGAAACTTTAGGAAAGATCGAATATATCTTCCAATAGTAGAATACCCAAACCTTTTCTCCTCTCACTGTTGATCCATCAAATGAGTCACTTGAACCCTAACCCACAGCAATCTAATTATTCTCAAGAACAGTCACGACTCTAGGAACCTCATTTCAAGAACGGCGCTGAAAAGTTTTGGCTGACACTAGCAACTGTTGATGTCAACAGTCCAAAAAAAAAACGCAGGAACATGCATTCATGGTTCCTCAGAAAACAGAATCTGTGAGGAGCATGACCATCTCGTAAAGGAAGGCCATGCACCTACCCTGAATGGACCAACCAACTGGCAAAAATCGGGCTGAAGCTGTCATCTGCACCTAACAAGTTGACCATCGGAAGAATAGTCAAGAGAAATAACTCTTTCATGAGAGAAGGCGACAGGAGAATCTTACAATCTTCCAGAATGAAGAAAGAAAAACAACACCAGTTTGAACTTGCCCTTTATGAATGGATTCGCGACCAGGCCCACCGGTGCAGGAACATCAAGGGGCCTATTCCTTGTGATAAATGAAAGCGCCTGATGGAAGATTAGAACAAAAATGCTCCCTGATAAAGACTGCACTAAGCTGAAGCATCGTTTCCGATGGTTGGTTGAAAAAATTCAGATCGCCTTGGAACCTACACAAGTTGAAGTCACATGGAGACGGTGGAGATGCTGACATGGACGCTCTTCGAAGGGAGCAACTCAAAAGTCAGGAGAGTCTGGGAAATTACGCGCCAAAGGATATATTCAACGCTGGTGAATGTGATATTTTCCCTAATCTTTCCCCAAAAAAAACCATTGCGCGAAAAAGATTTCCAGATAGGGAACGAGTGAAGGAAAGGAAATAAATTCTTCCCTGTTATATTGCTGATAGATTTGAAAAAATTATGTTGACGGTCATCGGCAAGGAATGGAAGATGATAGGGGGAAATCTTCGGGAGAAGAGATACTCAGATCCAATAACCCCAAGAAAGAGGTGATGCGAGCGACAAAACTGCTACCGTGGTATAGTTGAACGAATAAAAATGAGTGGATAAGAAAGAAAATTGAGAGGGCTACAATCAAGTATAGAAGGAGCAGGGTCTACCACTGATGCTCTGTGACCAGCGTAGGAAAAACATTTCTTGAGTCTGAAGCTGACTCTCAACCTCCTACTACTCGGGACTTTACTTCAAGTTTTCTCCCAACTTGCTTGACCTTCACAAGAGAAAGCAGTTTACCCAGCTTATATAGACTTTTTGGCTAACCCTAAAGTCTCAAAGAAACATACTAAGAACCATAAAGGCATCAAATGGAATCATGTGAACGAGAAAAACTAACAGCAGATACTATCAGGATAAATATCTAGATTTTTTCCTTAATATCTTAGTCCTCTAGATCAGAGCCAGACAGTTCCCCCAAAATATCCATTCCACCCAAGGAGTCCCTACAAATATCCTCGAACTGCTTAGAATTCTCCATTGCCTCCTGGGAAATATATAGACCACTGAAGATGCCTCCATCCGGTTCCAGAGTCGGGACTACCTGGTCCATACTTTCCGGTCCCCTCCCCACAATTCCAGCACTTTCCATGTCTCCCTCCACCTCATCCCCCTCATCCTCGTCTTCATCCTCGTCTTGATTTTTGTCAGAAGAGTCAGAGATCAAGATTACTCCCTCAATCTCCCCTTCGTTCTCCACAGCAGCTCCCCCGCCGTTGTAAACTAGCGGCTCCCACGGGTCCACCCAGTCCTCCCCTTCATCATCCTCTTCCTCCTCATCCCCTAATTCCTCTTCCTCTTCGTACTCCTCGGCCTCTTCGTCCTCCTCGGCCTCTTCTGCCTGCTCGAAGCAGTTACGGCGGACCCACTCCCCAACTGGTTCCCGGTCCATTCTTCTACAGTAGTCGTCATAGTCGGTTGGAACATTTGAAATCAGGGCCAGAGCGTTGAGGGGACAGCGGCCTCGGGATGACTTGGCGATGGTGAGGGACGGGCGGAGGTTGGTCATGTTGAGGGCAAAAAAAGGGGTGAACTGATAAGGTAGTTGATGGCAGAGGGGTTGCCTCAACGACGTCGATTTCGGACTTTAAGTAGGGTATCGTATTCGAAAAGTTTCACGGCCTTGAACGAAATAAAAAATGTGAGGCAAGGCCACAGCCTTGAATTTTCATGTGATTAGGACAATAACTAAAACTCTGCTTGATAAAATATCGAAACTGAATTTGGAGGACGAAGCGGATCAAGAGTCGAAAGATTCCTATTCTGAAAAAGGAGGACCAAAATGCTCACAGAAAAAATAGAAATGGAGTTGCACAGTGAATTTGGATTCATGGGGAAAACTTGTTTCAGGATTTTGTTCGTAAAAGGGAATTGGCGGGAAGAGTCGTTTTTGAAAACTCATGGGGAAGCAGAATACAGAGGTTTTTGGAGAGGACCACTCTCTTTACAGAAAGGACCGTTTCCGTACCAACAGAAGACAAGGGTTTTTCAAGGAAAAATTGGAGCAGAAAAGCGTCATATTACCGTGCAAATTACAAGGCATGGATGTCGAGTGATTTTTCTTCAAATGAGTGAAACGCTTTATTAAGTACAGTATAATTCATTGCCAGAACGGACGATCAGCTATTTTCTCCGGAAAAAGATCAAGTTTTCAATTCCAGTCTGGAAGAATCACAGAATCTAAAACTCTGAATTCAATAACACCCATGCCACTGTCGGGAGCACCATCATCAACTAGAGGTCTGATTAACTTGTTGGACTGGTCGAAGTGTAAATTGGCATTTTCGAAATCCACCACGTTGAGGTGGATAGCGCGGCGTTCAGATTCAACATCAGTAACATTTTGGTGATTTACGCCTACTGACGACGAAGATATCTTATTGCACTTGATTTTTCCTCGACAAGGTTGATCATTCGCGCTTTACTCGCCAGATTCATCGATCACAACTGCATTTGGATTGAGAGATCCATCTAAACTGTGATCGGATGCCCGATGTCCTTTTCTGTTGCAAGACCTGTAGCGCGTCTTGGTTTTCAGATCGGCAATATGCTCAGAATGTAGCCTCTTCCGTCTTTTCTTGCGACGAGTATCCCTTCGTGCGAAAGCGGCCGACGCACTGCTTGCCTAGTTTGCAATATGCGATCGAGAAGATGGTTCGCTGTTCCTGGCACGATCACGTTGGCGGAGAACAGAAGCGACTGAGTCGTAGCTGATAGCATTCAAGAACTGATCAGTAGTGGTACCAGAGGCGTCATTTGCTGGTGCGGTGGTGGAAAGAACAGAAATGCGTTGGCTATTGTACAAGTTCGAGTTGGCAAGAAGCATGAAAGCGGTGAAAGTGGCAGGAGTTCGAGAAGTAGTGGAGCGCGCGTTGAACTTGGAAGCATATGCCTTGAAGCGAGATTCGAAATTGCAAACCGCCTCATTCTGTCCGCGCTTCTTGTTGAGCGAGATGATGAAGTCCTGGTAGACGTCACTGACGGTAGAAAGTACATCACGTTTGTAGATGACTTTCACTATTGCTATCACTATTGCTCAAGCACCAGCAGCAGATGTACGTTCGCATCAAGGATTTTCTTGCACAACTCTTGAGCGCGTCAGTAGAGCTCACTCTGAAGCATAAGCCCACGAAGATCATCAGGAATCTTATTTGGTTGGAATCGACCAATTTTTCTCGAAAACAGACCAAAGGGCGACAACAGAGGCATAATCCCCCTAGATGCCTTCGCAGTCGGTCTACGGAAAGGATTTTAAGTCCCATGCGAAGCGGGGACGAGATGGAAGCGAGGAAGAAGCATTGGCTGGGGCCAAAACAATCAAGGGTAATCGTACAATGTGTCACGCGACAGGGACACAGTAGCGGGTCAAAAGGTATCAGGAAAGGGAGTAGGACTTAGCAGTGGTAGCGGTAGCGATTACATAACAGAGTTATCCTTTTGTAGCTGTAACGGGTGAGCGGAAGCTTCCTGGACTTTATTGATCAAGAACAATGTGTTCATCTTAAATATATTTGAGATTCAAGTAGAAAGGGAGCAGGGGATTGCGCAGCAGAAGTAATTACTGTAGCGTAAAGCTGAGAACATCGATTCAAATATCAGTTACGGAAACAGATGGAAATGATAGACAGACAGAGTATCCTGAATTGAAACTCATGTAAATCACCTTCCAAAAAAACTGTACTAGGAAAAAACAGACTTGAATTGTGCATATGATTGACACAAACTGTTGAGCATGTGTAATGCGCAAATGCGTCGTGTCAATTTTTCATACTCCTTCCCTCTTGAGCTAATTAACCAGTGGACTGTCCGCTGGAGCGGAGAGCACAGTCAGGAAAGTTGAGAGGATTCTTGACAGTGTTGAGCATAACTTGAAGAGCATCAGTCAGCGTTCTGCTTGGTACACACATCAGCAAGGTTGACTTTTCCAGGGACCCACATGATATTAGAGACGTTCTTCGAATCAAAATAATACCTTATGACACTGACGTCCGCTCGGATCGATCTGTCGTCAGAATTATGATTGGTTGACAGAGGGTTGAACAGATTGCGGGAATCAAACACAAGCATGAAGTTTATTTATGGCGAGAGTAGCGCGGAAACAGCGGGGTATAACATTTTTCCTTCGCCTATAGGTTCACCCACTGCAAGATTTTCAGCTGCGCCGATCGATTTGACAGGGCGCTTCGATTTTTATCAGGCTCACCAAAGAGAAGGCCAGTGAGTACGGAGATCTGACTATTGTATACCTTTCTCATGCTCCAGAAAAAACGAGAACAGATACCTCAGTTGAGCTTCCAGATGGCGGGATGGTGTAATGTATAGAAGATTTCAAGTTTTGCAGATTACGCAGGACGTTGTTCTGTAGGATGATATCGGGTACAGAAGCAGTGGGCGCGCACTGTTACATCTAGCTGGAGTAGAATGCGTAAAATGGTGAAGCTGCTATGCCAAGCCATCCCAGGGAACTGTTGAGCGAGTTGTAGGACTCCTGCTCAATGCATTGAGACGCTCACCAGCGTCCTTGCGCCTGCCGAGACTGATTGGAAAAGATTCCAGAGCATTCAATTTGTCATCGGCATGAGTGGTAGCCCCTGTAGGTAAGTCCTGCTCGATGTACAGTCTGTAGCACAGAAAATGACCAGGGCCACGGAACACTGTGCCAACTCAAATTTGGACCCTATTTCACATATAATCTGCTCAACAACATCAGTTTCGCCCGTGAAGAGTAAATTATCAACAATCTTCTCAGAGAGTGCAATTAGCTGACCTTGGCTCTTTATGTAGAAAAGCTGGGGGATGTACATGAGCTGGATGAAGCCGAGCTTGAAGACGCACTCATCACTGAGCTTTTGCCATTTCGCATTGTCATGTACAAGGCCTTGAGTGGCAGCCATGAGCATCCAGTACACGGTGCGTTCACGTGACTCGTAAGGTGGAATGAAATATACTTTTCGCTGTACCGTACCGGTTTGAAGAGAAGCGGTTTGAAGTCAATCTTTACAATCTTCCAGCCGAAAATGACGGGACAAGAAGCAAGAATGCGGACGCCAGTCGGGGGACATGTGGCGGAATCTGTTTTCAGCTCTTAGTGCTATTTGTCCTTGTTATTTTTGATGGAATTGACCACCTGCATCTCGGTGAGCAACGAGTGTTCTACATCATGGACTCGGCTACTGGATACTCGACTGGTGCCGTAGTGAAGCCATAATGCAGTTATAAGCACACTGGATCTTCCCTTTCTGGAACTCTCGCGTTCTACTTTATGAAACTGCCTTCCAAAACGAGACTTTCAAAAACTAACGTGAGATGTGCTGTATTTTTGGTCGCTCAATTCCGTCTCGGCGTTACAATTAGAATTTCCTTGAATCCAAAAATCGGATCATCAGGGACATTTTTATACGTCTCTCGAGCGGCTCTCCTCTCTCTAAAAAAAGCGGACAATGATGTTTCTGAGCTAGTTTCCTGTCATAAGCAGATGGCTCTGAGGATTTCGAAGGATATTTATGGCAGTGATGTCCTCTCATCAAAGAAGCTCGCAAAAGGTTACAAACGACCTGTGACCTCTTACTCGTTTCCTGTCGAAATTAGCGATGATATCGTTGCAGAATGAGAAGTGCTCCAGGCCAAACAAAAACTTAATCCAGTCTAACGCTCCAAGTTTACGAAGGGTATTACGGCCAGTGCTGGTGACCTCGTGCAGATCTACATCAAACGAAAGCATAAGAAAAGAGGCTCATGGCCCGCCCCGAAACCAGTGCTCTCCTACAGTATGAGGTTTTCGTCCTCCTTGGGACACTGCTTCAATCTGAAATTGGATAATTTTTAAGATGATTGTATTCGCTGTACTCAAATTACTAAATTGAGGTATTTCAAATATTCTGGAACAGATAAATCATTTTGCCATGCCAAAGAATGACGAGTGGTTTCGAGTTTATATAATTTATTCCATAAAAAAGCTACGGCTTGCATGTACTATAAGGTGTATTTGATGGAATTGATAAATAGTAAAAAAACAAGGGATTCGATGACTTAATTGACTTTCCTGGTATCAAAGAAGATTTCAGTTTGAGCACGAACCCGAAGTATGCATTTTATATTCATTCAAAATGCTCTACTAGGGACAAGAAGTTAGCCCTTCCATGAGAAAGTATACGAGGGAGGGGAAGGTTGATGATAGGAATGGAGTGGTGTAAGTGTTATTTCTCGTTTTCATTCTCCATTCTAAGGAAGAGCTTCGACCAACTTGTTTCTCGCGATGCATCTCTTTAATTTACATAAGTAAAGTATTTCAGATGCTCAAAAAGGTAGAAAATGGAGACCGCTTATAGCGCAACGTAGAAAATCTTTTTATTCCTATTATCATATTTTAAATGTTTCAGTCGCATAACTTTTAAATAATCATTCCAGTTTCAGAAAAATGTTGAATATACAAAAAATAGCTCCATATTCTCTCATTTTCAATGATTTATTCAACCTCAAGTTCCAATATATCCACTGTCAAACGGAAAATTGCCTACTAAACTTTTTTGCATTTTTCAGGAAAGAAATTCAGTTCTTTAAAAAGGACATTGGTCGATTTTTTTGTACCACTTGGGGTCCTATTTGGGCAATACGGTAATTCTAATAAGACGAGAAAATATTTTATTAACAATCTATCTTCTCTTCGTATTCTGCTGCACCTTCGCAAAAGCAATGAACCAATACTTGGAGCAATTGGAAGGGGAGAGTGTGATTCATATTTATAGCTTTTTTGTTGTGGTTGTTTAATATCGCGAATGAACTACCAAATACATCGAGAAATTCGTACAAATATCCTTCCGTTATCAAAAAAGTTTCTCAATTTTTCGCTAGATGAATGAAACAAAGCTTATTCTATACTCAACCATATCTTTGTTCTACGAAATCACAGAGTAGACATAAATATATTGATAATTGAAAGAGAGAGGTTTCTAATCCCGAGAGATGTGCCTTAATATATGTGGAAATCCTATTCAGATAATTTTGACAGCCTTTTTGGCCTTAGTTCTTTATATATAGGGTATTTTTCTGTGTTACTTTTGAAGAAAGATGAATTAGACGAAAGATACTGGATGTTCTTTCCAACCCAGGAAGGCCTTTAACCGTATATTTATATTGTGTCGATTTTGACATCCTATTGTAGTGCAACGGTGCACCGATGAGCAATGCTGTTTAGAGAGTGGATTTTCGAGCTCGAATTTCGAGATCGATTTTGGAAGTAACTGTCATGATACCTTATTGACACTAACTGTAAGTTGACAAGTGTAAGCTAAACGGTCATGGACCACGGCGCGTGTCCCGTCGGGCCTATCAGAGTCCAGGTTGGACCCAATATTTGCCCCGGGCTACGCCCGCTAATTGGGCCAAGTGGCAGAGGACTTTTTCGCCTACGTGGAGCAAAACCGCCACCGCGCTCCCGGTCCACCCAATTAACTTTATGTATTTTTTTTAGTATAGTATATGTAGTTTACTTAATTTTAGTTCTAACTACTATTTATTCTACTCGAGTCGCAAGACTCCTACACTACAAAGCCATCCCGGTGCAGGCTCTGGACTTAGTTCCCAACTTTTGTTCCTTCAAGCCGTCCTCGCAGCACTTTTGTGCAGGCGTTGGACTTTTCACTTCGTTCATTCAAGGTGTCCTTGTTCATAGCAGCTTTGGCTATAAATTTTTCTATTCCGCTCGGGTGTCCCCGCTTTGCGTGTGTTTTCCTTCGGGATCCCACGTCTACTGACCGTCTGGTCTTCCCTTTCTCTTGTTTGTTTCTTTTTCAAGGTCGAAGTGTTCCGTACCACCTTTGGAGCTTACGTGATTCAGCGTCTATATATAAGTGGAATCGCCCATCAGTGTCTCGACGGAGACACCAACCCGCATCTCCTTAGGAGACTCGCACCTACGTCGCAACCCTTCAATGTTTGCTATTGGCTGTTGCCACGCATCTAACGTCCTACCTAGAAGAGTGATGCCATCAATCACACCCCGAAGCCTGTGGACAGGGTCAGGCCTTACAACCCGGAAGTAGGAGTGACCTACAGCCGCCCGAAGACTTCTTCCCGCTCTACTACACCGTCCAAGTGCCTGCGAGCCCTGGCAAGCCAGCATCGTCAGAGACTTGGGGCTGAGTTACTGCAACGCAGGTTGCTTAACGAGAAAGCATATCCCGAACATCTGGTTTTTTCTTTGCGTGTTCCCTTGCTAAGCATTGCCTTAGGCATTTTAGCTTGTTGGACGTCTTTTCTTGCGTTTCACGCATTGCACTACACTTATCAGAAGCATATTTATATGATATTGCTATTTTATTGAGAAAGAGTCCGACTTGTTCATCTTGGTCGATGATCTGCAAAAATCTAATGCTTTTTACGAACTGGGTCTCGTGTTAGATTGATGCGTCCACCTCATCTCCTATTTTCTCTAATTTCTCATTCCCTTTGTTAATTCTGTAGTGTATGTAGATCATAAGCATCTCTTCAGGGACCTGATCTCAAATATTTATGTTAAAGGAAAAATTGCCTCAAGTAGAACTCATGAATAGTTCAATTTCAATTCAAAAATTTGAAGTTGCGCATTTTTATTTGTAGCATCACAGAAACTATAAATAGATACAAGAACTCAGAAGTACAAATTTGAGTTATTCCATTTCTGCATCAGTCCCTGCTTTTATTCAGGACTGGTATTAGTCTGCTGATCTTATGTTTACTTTGATCATAGTTTTGGTCGAGGTTGTGTCGGAACATGCAGAAACCCATTTATTTTTCCCCAATTTGGGTGATTGCATTGAACTTTAATCATAATTGCCTCTTTGGCCCCAAGAAGGGCTTAAAATTCCTTCCATTGACATGTAATATTTTTTATAAAATTTAATTCCAATCAATCAATCTTAATGAACATCGTCATCCTTAAATTTCGATATGATGCGAGACTGAGTGATTTAGTCCAATCTACGTAGTAAAAGTAAATAAATATATACTACTTCATCAGTAGAGGAAATTAATAAGTTCCCACGTGTCGGTTCCATGATTGGTATATCCTAAATCTCTTTGACGCGTCGAATAAATTTAAATTCTTTTGCTTTATCATTAAAGCCAAGAAATTTTCAAAATTGACAGGAATTACTGGCTTAAGTTTGAAGATAAAGGTCTTGTATGTACCCAAATATCCACATGGTCGCCATCCCAAAATACTTTCCACACCATAACGTCCTATGTAGACGTCACGAAAATTAATTTTGTAAAGAGAAAATTTAAAAATATAGGAGCGTTGGGGGAAGGACAGGTAGGATGGGGAGTGGAAACTAGTATTTAGTTGTCAAAATGAAAAGTGGGCTGGAACAAAACATAAAGGAAAAAATTATGACAGAGACGTGGAGATAGAGAGATTTAAAGTGGGATATGATAGGTAAAAAATCGGACACGAAAGTGGAAATCTTCAAACTTAAAAGAGGCAGAGGAAGATAAATTTGTTGCATAGTATTGCTTCTATTCATTCTTCAAAGTAATTCTCTCGATTAGCAGCCTGTCATTTTTGGGGAGCTCCATTATTTAGAGGACATGAACATATTTAAAAAGTTCTTCAAACAAAAATAAGAGGACTGGGTATCTGACTGCCCCCTGATTTGCAGAGAAATATAAATTTACTTATTTAATGCGCCACATTTCCGGTTTCTAGTTCGCGTAAATTATCAATTCAATTCCAGTTATTGTAGAAATGCATAAATTAAGATACTTTCAACTCCATGGGGCCAAAAAAAATCTTATTTACTCCCGAAAAAATCCATACATTTTTTACTCGCAAGATCTGAATTACCAATTAAACCACTTACATCAAAGCATTCCCTAGAAAATCATTGAGCTTCATGGTGTTCAGAACAATAGCTCCGTGAAACGAGGCGCCTGCAAATCCGTTCTGAAATCTCCACCGTTCAGTTCATTCTTTATGTTTTAAGTAGTTCTGATGATAATTATTAGTTTATTTAATCGAAATCATGACGACAATGGTAAGTTTCGTAGCTATCACATTAACTTTCTCAGAAATATTTTCTTTTTCAGCTAATTGAAAGAGTATTTGAGCTCTGATATAGTCAAAGGACACTGTATGGTCCAATTCTTCAAGGAAAGAGAGATTTCAGAACCTCTGTTTTTCAGGAACTCTAGCAAAAAGTCCCCAATTTGTCAATAAATTGGAAATTAAATGCAAAATGAGACAGCGCGGGGCACTAATATTTAGTTCTAGCGAATAAAATATTGTATTCGGAGGAGACACAGTGTGGAATGGTGTTTTATAGATAACTCAGTCAACTTTATGTTAGCAGGAAGCAGTTTTTCTCCAAATGGTGATCGAGATTCGGCTGTAAGTTCATAAGTAATTCTTCCATTTTTTGAAAAGCCACCGGTAACAATAAAAAGAGTCGTAGAATAACTAATTTTTGCATCTGTGTTGGAGAATACAGCAGTTGTTTTACCAAAACGTTGTGACTGTTCGCTTTTCATGAAATTTTTCGATAGTTTTCGCAGGCGAAAACCAAAAGGCAGGGAGTTATTCTACATATTTTTTACTATAATTCCATGTGGTAATTTTAGACACCGTCAAGCAATCCAAACTAATGTGATCCTGGCTATGATAACATATCTTGATAACTCAAACGCAATAAATCAGGAAGATTTTATCCTCTGCGGAAGGGCAAGAAAATGAAAAAACAATATTCTGTTAATACTAATTTAAAAGTTCATTGGAAAAACATTTACTTGAAATGCAACCCTTTTTCTATCCGGTCGAGCTTTGAAAATAGAGAGATATATCATTCAGCGGTAAGAAGCTTTCTAATAGCCCCAAAAATAGCGGAAAAGGACTTTTAAAATGTGTTATTCGTAGGGTAACCTTGTGTATTATTAACCAAAATCAGCTTCCTTGGTGAAGCGTCCTATGATTGTTGTTCACTTTTTCCCTCAACGAGATTGGATAATTGACGCCAAGCGTTGCAGCACCAGGGTGATAATAATTTCATCGACGGAGTAGATACAGGGGGAAGATATTTTCAAATTCTTCAGGCCCCGACACTTATATTTGCTTCGACTCTGATATGGCATTATTCTTCTCAGGAGCATTTTGATAGGGATAAATCGGCGAATTATGATATTCTCAGACCCTTTTATCCCAAGACAGAGGCGTTGCAACCGACAAGAATGCTTCCGAAGTAGCGACAACAGTGCTTCGAAGTAGAGTTGTGGGAACGAGAAGAGGTGAATAAGGACTGAGGGCCAAGGGGCTACAAGTGCATACAGAAGGGTCAGAGTCTACCATCCATGCTCAGGTATTAGCGATAAAAAGATTTTTCTTATGGCAGAAGTTGACTTTCAGCCTATGGACTACTTCGGTATGCACATGAATTTGTCTCTCATTTTTCTTTCGCTCTCCTAGAGCAAGCATTTTACACGCCTTATAGAGACTTTTGGCTAATCCTAAAGTCTCAAACAGACATACTAAATACCATAAAATTAATTAAAGGGAATCTTGTTGAAGGGAAAGACTAACAGTAGATACTGACAGGATAGATATCTACACTTCCTCCTCATAATCTTCGTACTCGAGGTCAGAGACAAAAAAACCCTCAAAAATATCCATACACCCAATGTAGTCCCCGCAAATTCTATCGGATGGTCCAGATTTACATGCAGCCTCCTCGGACATATCAAGACCCTCCAACCCTCCTCACGACCCTATCCTCCGCTCCATCCCCAGCAGAGGAATCCGAGGTTATGATTATTCACTCACTCCCAACTACGTCCTCCTCAGCAGCTCCCCCACTGTTGTACACTAGTGGTTCCCATGGATCCACCCAATCCTCCTCATCTTCCGATCCCTCCACATCCGCCTCAGCCTCCTTCCGCACCCCGGGCTCCCCTTCTTCCTCTGCCTCCTCTAAAAAATGACGGCTGAATCACTTTTGAACGCGTTCTGGATTCATCTTTCTATAGTAATCTTCGTCGTCAGTTGGCCCAATAGCCATCAATGCCAGGCCATTGATGGGACTGTGGGTTCTTAATGAATAGCGATGGTGAGGGACGGGCGGAGGTTGGTCATTTTGATTGAAAACGGGGTAAGCCGATGTAGTGGTTCATGTTAGGGGCGTTGCTTCAACAACTTTGCTATCGAAATTTAAATAAGGTAATTTCTTCGGAGACTTTCAAGGCCTTGTTCGAAATAATAAGTGCGATGCAATGTTGCGGCTTTTAATTTGCATTCATTCAGATAAATAATAACAGATCTGCTTGCGAAAATATCGGAAGTGAATATTTGGAGAACGAAGCGGATCACGAGTCGAAAATTTTCGTTTCGAAAATGGAGGACCATATATTAAAACATAAAATAGAAATGGATTCGTAGAGTGAGTTTAGATTCATAAAGAAAAATTATTGCAAGATTTCTTCTTTGTTTAAAAAAAAGGTGGGACGATAGGTTTGAAAAAGGAGAGGTCAATAATGGATCTTGGGATGAAGGGAACAGGAAAATGCGGGAAGGACCGGGTTCATAATAACACGTTTATTCAAGATTCATCAATACAAAGCCGCCTTTCATCCAATTCTGTAAACGTCGCACAGGAGACGGAGAGGTGGAACATACTTTACCGCCTTGCTCTCTCCAGGGGGTACTTAATTCTTCAAAGGACAAAGGAGTCGACCATATATTACTGCTTTGATTTCTCTAGGGGTAATTTAATCCTTTTACTTCACAATTATCTACCTTCTGAGCCAACCTGGACTTCTGTCTCTTCTCAGTGCCCCGAAAGGCCGTCAAATCAGACCAATAACTGGAAAACAATCGCTTTCAGGGACTTATCCCATTTTGTTTCCAGTTCCACCTTTGTTTGCCTTGCATACTTCCAATCATATCTATTGGGAACCCGAAACTTGCAGATATGATTTTCTGATAGCCTTTGAGAATTTTTTCCAGATTTAATGCCTAAATTTGAGCACTCAAATGTATATGATATCCTCACCCAGAGTAAGTGATACAGAATGATGCGATTTTTATTCTTTACGTCATTGGTATAGACATTTAAGTCGAAAAAAAGTTGCGAAGTTCAATCAATGAGTGTTACACGTGTTCGGATCTGGAATAGTATGCGTTTTCCTTATTTTAATTTTCTGAGTTGCTTTGTCCTATTTTTATCGCTTAGGATCTGTTCCATCTCTCTTCTGGTTTTATTTTTTGTGAACACCACCGTACCGATTCTGAAATAAACCTAAATAAAAATGAGAATGAGCGATTCTTTCGCAATCCCGTTCTCTCTACTCTTTGCAGCCATTACGCTTCAATTTTGTACGAATATGTTTTCTAAAGTAATTTTCAATATCACACTATCGTTCGATCGCCTTCTTCAGTTACCAAATTAGAAGGGAGGGAATTGGGGTGCTTTACTAATTAGGGATGTAGGACGGCTATTTTTCAAAGACTAGGGGAGCAAGTATGTTCATTAGAGAGACAAACTAGAAGTGACAGTGCGATACGGTATGGTGCTGTCACAAGAATCTATCACATTCTAATGATGCAGCAAACGTTATACCACCTGAAAATAGGTGGTACTTCTTGCTACATATCCAAGCCCTTGTATTCACATATGTATACATGTCGTGATTCCAACGATGGTCCACCATAGGTATCCAGGCTCCAATGAACCGTAGCTCCGTGGGTATTACGTATTTCGCCGAAGTAGATATAACAAAGGAATACTATGTGTTTGTTGCCCAAGAGTAGTTTACTTTGGGAAGCATGGGACTGTCTTGTATAGACAATTGTAAAGTGTATAGAAACGCACGGACGACAGTCGACCTTACACATAACGTGCTGAATGCGCAATATTCCCCTTAAAAGTCGCATGAACTAAAAATGCAACAGACCATCTGATAGGGTAAAAATAGCGCCAATGGAAAAGGGAACCACCAACTACCGGATATGGGAGTCGTTGCGAGCGACTAAAGTGCCACAGCAAACGTTAACCGGCTATGGAGAGGAGTGGGGGTGAAAGCTGAGTGACTGCTCTAATAGCCGAATCTAAAGGGGCAGGCTCTACTACCTATGTGACTGGCATAAGAAAACCTTCTTTGTCTGAAGTTGAATATCAACTTCCTAACTATTTGGGACTGGACTTGAAGTTGTCTGCCAACTTGCTTTCCGTCTTGTGGAGGAATCAATTTACTTAGCTTATATGGACTTTTTCCCCAAACTAAAATCTCTACAAAACTGGTAGATGCACCAGAAAAAGTTGGAAAAGACTTCAAGTGGACGCAAAGAGTTTGACAAAAGATACTTGAAAGAAACTGAAAAAATATTTTCCTCAAAATCTTCATCCTTTAGATCAAAACCTAGCACTTCCCTTAAGACATCATAAGTGCCCATGGTCAACCTACATATACCTGCAGATGGCCCAAAATTTTCCGCCCATTCCTGCAAGGAATTTATCTCACCTGAATCCCCCCCAACCGGATCCATGGCCTGTAACACGTAGTCCAACCAGTTCTTTCTTTCCTTTTTCCATATGGGCCCGTTCAAAGCCCCCTTCATCGTCTGCATACTCCTCATCTTCCTCTCCTTCCTCCCTGGTCTCCTCTTTTTCTTCCTCCTCTCCAGACTCGTCGTCAGCCTTCCCTTGTTCCATCTCCTAGACCAGCTCGGGGGCCACCCACTCCTCGAAGCACTTCCATGCCTTTCCATCATCCTCCCCAGAGTCCCCCCCTACCGATTACTGTGCTTCGATCTCAACCAGGTGACGAGCAACGTGCTCTGTCAATCTTTTCCTGGTTTGGCGACGGAGGTAGTCCCCGACGTCGATTGGGCCGTAAGGGAGTAACGGAGAGACGATGATAGGGCGAGGGTGACGTTTTTTGCAATGGGGCGGGAGGGAGGGAATCGGTGCATAATGGCTGCCAAGGGGGGTGCGAATTGTCGAGCCTTTGTTGTAGTAGGGACGAAGATAAAATTTAGGTGGCACATAAAACGTTTAAATAGCGCCAAACGGTTCGGATTGACAGGCCCACTGAATTAAAAAAGTAGGCGAAAATTGGTCCTGTAGTTGGATTTAGTGAACCCGCCCTAAAACGGTGATTTATGGCGAAATCGTGTGTGGAAATAATGCTTAAGGAAAAAGATATTTATGAGTGAGGAAGCGCAAATAAATGGAGAAGACTAAAAGAATTACCATGAACGGGGAAGGTAATCGCTCATAAAGAGAGAAGCTAGAAAAAGGATATAGTATAAAAAGGTGTAAAATTCGTGACGCAAAAGAAAAAGTAAGTGAAGGTAGAAACAAAGGAAAAGGGAATGAGGAGAGAGGCGTAGAAGGGACAGACTTTCTGCGTGTAAAGATAATACCTCCAGTTTCTCGCATAACACCATCCAAGTAACTATGAGATAAGTAGCAAAAATGCTCCCTATGCCCGTAGGCCGCGTTGTCCCGCACCAGGCGTCATCACGTGTAGAAATGATTCCGAAAAAAGGAGTCCGTCATCCGCTATGTTCTGCTATTCGAACGATTTTCCGTTCCCTGGTTCTCGATATTCTAAGTGACCTTGGAAATCCCGTCCAAGCCGTCTTGGCCTTCCTTGCTTCTCCTTTTGTCCGCCGCGGCGCGATCTCCTCCTTCGAATATCTCCGACACCTGACGACACTGTCCTCTGTGACCCTACTAGATACGGTTCACGCCGTTTGTCGCCGATCTTCAGCTATGGCCCCTCCTAACAGTGGTCACTGATTATCCCAATAAGGATTTCTCCTCTCCTTTTGTAAGCACGTTCCCCAGCGTCAACAGACTGTCCAAAGTCTTCCTTATTTTTTTAACAAATAATGGTTTGTCGTGATGCGAAATAGGAGAGGGGGTGCCAAATTGAGATTTGACAGAATAAGAGACCAGCATCCCCATGAAATGGAATGCAAGCAAAAGAGCGCTTTCGCAACACTTGATCTGACGGCGTAGCCCTATTGCTGCTGAATAAGTAGCGCGGCGGTGCTGCATTGCTGCCCGGATCTAAAATGTGCTTAGCGTAAGCTTCTAGATCTCGTCGCGAGCGTTGAGGGGGAACGCGAAGGTTGTTTTGGCAGAAGGCATGAATTTCCAGTTTACATGGAAGGACCGGTCGCATCAGGAGGCTGACCCGATGGATTCATTTTTTAAGTCTAGAGTTTGGGTGTTGCACCAGGATCCCCAGATTAAAATAATAAAATGGTAATGCTGAAGCAAAAGGATAAATCAAAAAATTTACGCGCGAGCACTGGGTACGCCAATTCTTGCTCCAGAGGTACAAAGTTTGTAAACGACGACAGCCAATATGTCGCACTATCCCTGGATGCGGTGCGGAATACAGAGCAGAGAAGATATCAATCCTTTATCGCGACCTCTACTAGAGGTAGGCTCGTGCCTGTGCCAATCTCCACTCTTGGAGGTTGGCACCTGGATGCATGCGCGGTGCTAAATGACGTGGTAAGGAACGTGGTCGTGAGGGCAATAGAGAGCTACGGAAAGATTCACGGGGTTTTGTTGCAAAGGTACGCTGCACCAGCCGTCATATCGTGGGGAATGATGAGGTAGTTTACTTCGTCGTCTGACACTTCTAGCGAGGGGAATCTAAGCCGTCATATCCAGAGCGGCCCGCTTGATTGCTGGCCTTCAGGTTGCCTCTTAGAGAGCGTAGTTTCTCCCCTACTACTGTGTCGGAATGCCCTCTTGGGTCGATAGTTATTGTCTGGAGTGTTTTGGGATAATAGAGTCGAGAGACGAATGTATCCTGCAAGAGTAAAACACCATACTTTTTACAAGAGACATGCGAGATACAACTCATTCTCGCAGCAGCTCCCGTCGGGTGCAGCAGTCATGAATTGGTGGTAGTCATTTGAGGCGTTAGTTCCCGGGAATTGCAGCGAGAACATTATTAGCTTTAAGCATATTTTCTTCTCCATATATTTTACTAGTCCCCTCTACCGGTCCGTAGAACACTCTTCTTTAGCAAAAGTCTGTCGCAAACTTTACCGCAAACGGCGCGATTACTATTTGAAATCCAATGCCTATTCAACTAGCTATGTCAGTCCCTATGCAGCGAAGCTACTGACGAATAGGCCTAACGAAAATTTAGTCTTGCAATGATTGTTTGCGTATCGAATCTGTGGTGAAAGCGGTAAGGTCCTCTCGTTGAAGCGAACGTTGAATGGTTTCAGTGGTGGAAAATCAAGTCTTGTTGACAAAAAGTAGGATGATTAAGACCACTAGTAATTTGGAGACTGGCGGTAGCATCGCGGATGGAATCTCTAGGATATGTGGTTGCATTTACTCTCTGATCTCACGGGAACTAACACTTGGTTATGTGATTGTATCATTCGAGGGCATTTTTTTGAGGGCTACCAATTGAATACGTTTTGCCGTTTTTTAACGTTCAAACGAGCCACTCATCGATCGAACTCGTTCCAAACCCTTGCAAAACCCTGATTCCACCCCTCAAAAAGTTGGAAGTTGGTGGACAATATTTTTGCCCTAGTCAATACCACAACACATCGTCACGCAAAAATGTCACGCAGTAGCCAGTGATCGAGGAAGCATACACATCTGTGCATACTGTACCGCAGTACTGCAGCTTTCAATCCAGCACCGTATATTCTTTGAATAAACAAGGATCCCTTTGCTTGGCCGGTGTTTCGTCCTGCTGGCATTTAAAACAATTTGGTCCCCATCCAAAGGAACCTCGACCGTCGTACTGGCGCAAGCTGCATGACAATCGCTTCGTTCTGGGTCCAACCCGAATGCTATCATTCTCTATTCTTTGACGAATCCTTTTACCTGGTCCAGTGTTGCAGTCGTTATTTTTCTTAATCTTTAACCTTTACTTTACCTCAGACATGCGGTATGCAGGTGCAACATGCGAAGTCCTGAATATCCGTTATTTTCCTCGTGTACCTCCATGCCAAGACTGGTCGTACTGTACTTAACCCTGTGGTTCTGTAAGGTTGTGCGGGATTCAGCGAATCCCGTACTCCAAAATTCCTTTCAATAAAACAAGTCGTAATTAAAAATATTTTTCAAGGTAAATTTTTTATTGGCGAAAGTTCGGCTCTTGGCAGTCTTGGTACTCAACAAAACAAACCCTCGAGGGAACCATGACTATCCGTCAAAATCAAGCAGCCACCATCACACTAATCCACTCTAGCAAATAAAGCACTCAGATTTCAGTACCGCCGTTGCCGCTTACAAACTAGCCCTTCATACATTCCCCGTAGTACAGTGCCAAGATATCCATCCAAGGGACAGCGACCTACGGAAAGCCATGCCAGAAGTAGCACTCATACTGTATGTTATCAGGCATGTGTTGGAAACCTTGCATAATTTCCACTAGTATCCAGTAGCCAGAAGAGTTTTTCACTGCGGACATACATCATAGATGTACATACTGTACAGCTCAATCTCAGTTTGGCAACAGTATTGCATCCACCACCTCGGCACCAATCACAGTCTACGACACATCTTGCAAATCAAATGCAATTGCATCTGTCAAACCCTAAGCAGAAAGATTCCACTGGGTCTCCAGAGGTGAAGCTTGGCCCTGTCTCATCAGAAGAACGAGTCTCTGGCGCGAGGTTGCGGTAAGGAACAGTATCTTTTCCTGACAAAGGCAACAAAGCAACAAAGCATTCGAACATATGCGCAGTAAAAGGTACAAATGAGCCACATTGGTTGCAAGCCGATGAAAAACAGTTCCCACGGAATTGGAGCGCTGGAGATTTGCAACAAAATATCTGATTGGGAGCCGTTTGCTGAGTTTTCGGTACAAATCCTACAGAAGCAGCACAGGGAGTTTAAATTTTTTGTGATCAAATGTCGGTCCAGTTTTGTAGACGGACTATGGGGATGGAACTAATTCTAGAGGAAGAAGCGAGAAGTATAACTCTTGTAGAACGTAGGATTAAAGAAGTTTGAAACTGCACCTGCACGTAAGAGGGCTCACCATCTGAACCCGCAAACAGTTCTCCAACTAAAAGCTTGTCATGAAGAGGAGGAAACGTGCTTATGTAACTATCCAAATGTGTCATAGAACAAGATTGCTGCCTACTTTAACCGTAAGGCCATGAGAAAATAAAATATTACTTCTTTCAAGTGGGATACTGTAGATCTCGTGATGTCATCGTACAGTAAGGTGTGTTGTACCGGTGAAACATTGGCATCCGAGTTGCACAGTATGACTCCACAAACATCATAGCAAGTTTTCATTCCCTATTCTGAAACGGATGGGGTATTTATACTGCGGCAGTCACAACATCCCCTTTGTTTTTCAGTACAGTATGGTGATCTACAGTCAGCTTTGTGATTTGCAAAATAGCAATCTCCAAAAAAACTTTCAGATTGCAGAGTTGTTATCGCTAACTCCAGCCTCCGAAAGAATTGCAAAATTGTTCTTTAAAGCTTAGATAGTTTCTTCCAGTAGAAGTATCGAAGGAACTTTGTCTTACCTGCTCCAATGTGACTATAGGTAATACGAAAGTGAGGTGAATCAACGAGGAAGGTATGAAGAGGAGAGAGTTGGCTTCCTCCAACTGTAAAAATGCCATTTAAAAGTGACCGTTGGGTCTGCACGACCAGTTTTTACTGAATGCCTTGCATCAGGTACTCTCTACAGAACGCTATCAACTGCTTGTCGAACCTTACCACTAACACTCCACCACTGCCGCCGCAGACAGCAGAAGGTGTTCAGAGATCACGCTTCTGATTTCTTCCCTCAGTATCCAGCACCCTCCATCGCAACCGTCACCGGTACTGAGCCACACTCGGCCAGACCCCCCACCACTGACCCCTGCCCCGTCGCGGTTGACACCACCATCGTGTCCCCGTGTAAATCCACCACAAGCAAAAGGCCATCTTACTCGTCGGGGGTACAACCGAGATCGCGCTCCGTGATAGGCCGCGACCTCGGGGGCGAAAAGGCTGGACGACCCCTTGCATCGACTAACTGGCCCACTACGCACACCTTACTTTAAATTCCAGTGTGGTGCCTTTGGCTCCCTGGGTGCACTGTCCAAAGTCGCCGGTTGTCAGATTGGTGGAGTTTTCATGGGTATCGCGCGCCGATTTTTTTGCAAGTTCTCGTACGGTCGGCAAACGGATGTGTTAGCGCGTTAGCTTTGTGTATTGGTTGCCTGCCTGTACAGTAGTGATTTCCGTCTTGTCCCGACCCCGATGCACGCCACTGACATGGCATATCCGGTACAGTACTCTCCAACTGTAACAAGGTCCGTCAGGTCAGTGCATTTACCAAAATCTGTGCCATACAAAAATAACTTACTTGTATTAAAAGTTGGTATGATAGAGTTGATTGGTTGTTTCAAGATATTACCATTCTGTAGTACTGTAAACACTCTATAATGTTGAGAACGAATGAGAATTTTTATTTGCCCCTAGTGCTAAATTATACTGTAAATATGTACAATAGGCACAAGCCTTTACTATAGCCATAGCACGAATCTTCCAAATAAACTTGCATGATTTCTGGTTGTCATAAGAACCCTAATTTCATGAGGGCCAACCGCTTTTTTCAGATACTGCAATACTGTACAGTACTGTACTGTACAATATGGCCATTAGCTACAACCTGCCCTCGCAGCAGGTGATATGTATCTTCGCAAAACCCACCCTCGCGAAAGGGTGGGGTTTGCAAGGATGGGTTGGTGTACTGTACTTTATTGCAGCATCGGCTGGTTTCACATTAGCCTTGTGAGAGTTCCGCCTGACTCTTTTTTCCTTTTCAAACCCTCCAATACACAGACCTGCCATTCCAGTCTCGGGAAATATTCGTCCTACATCACTCATCAGTGAAGCACCCCAAACTCCCCCATACAATATTGAGCTGTACTTCTCTGCACACTACGTTCTCTCCCTACCACGTTGTCAGTTCTCTTTCTCTCGAGTTTGTCGAGACCAATATGCCGAATCACCGAGGCCTGAAATCCCGCCGCTCCGGCAGCCTATGCTCACCTTGTTCAAAGATTTCCATCCTGTACGGTACCCATCAAAAAAATTGCCTGGGTCGCCCTAGCATTACGCGATCTTGTTTGCTTATAGTAGCTGGTTCTTCAATCCAAGGAAATACCTCTTCCGAGATTTGTCAAACAGCCAATTTGCTTCTTGCACTGGAAGTCCCATTCCTTACGAGCGCTTTCGCGCTCTTACTTTCATCCTGATGAACAGCTGGTATGCTGAACATGTACGACTCGATCAAGTCCGATGAATCTGACCACCGGCTTACACATCCCTCCGCCTATCCAACTATCAAATCATAGATTTCAATTGCAGTGGAATAACCCGCATGCCTCCTACGCTGTTCGTCTCCACTTGATACTACAGAACATCCTCTTAGCGCGCACGACAAACCTTCAGTCATTTTCTACTGCCGAATGTCCCGCCATGCAATCCACGCATTTACCAAGCTGATTTCAAACAGACTAGCACCCCGGGGTTCGAGCAACTCACGCGGTACCTTGGCCTCTTTGGCCTGTGCGCCTTCATTCAGCGTCCGGCAGGCCCCTTTACCGACGCGATATCTCCATCAGCTGGTCAGGGTTCGGCGTCGAAGCTGCTGCGATATCATCTGTTATTCTCTCTCCTGGCTGGTCAAGACCCCCAGTTCAGCTTTTCAACAAGAGCTATTATTCCTTCTCGGCACCGCCTATCTTCCGGAAGACATCCTTGTGATCAAAGCACAGCCCATACCCGGGGGTTACCACTACAAGCGTACAGTGTACCATTTCAATGTTCGCTTCGCCTATACTCCAGCTTCGATTCTTTATGCCGATAGAACGCCTGCTGGAGTAAGTAAAGTATTGGATGCTGGCAGGCTGCGGATATTTTGTTATTTCCCATGTGTACTGTTTTTAGTCTTTGCCTTTCAATGCATCAGAACTTGGTGCTGTGATGTTCGATACCATCGGTGCTTCTTCTACATTTTCACAAGAAAAGGAAATAGTCGGATGCCTTCTTGCCAATCTAACTGCACTGTCAAAGAATTCTGTAGTAGTTGTTAATTATGTCGTTTTCCTCTTGCTGCTCTAGATACTAGCGATCTGCAATGCGGGAAAAATTTTCAAGCCTTCAATGTTTTGCATACATTGAAGGCTATTTCCCGAGAGGGAGGAGGCATATGTATCTAGTTAGAGTGCGAAGGAGGAGAAACTCTTACGAGCTGGCGCGAGGCCATCATGATTCGTCAGTTGTGCACGCCGTGTTGCTATTTTGAAAAAGGGCATCTGATTTACAGAGAGTGCCATCATGAATCACTCCCACGTGCATATCCTCTCAAATACATGTACAACAGAACTGAACGAAAAAAAGCTCAGTAAAAAGGAGATCACAATTGGAGTAACAATTGGCTTGGCCAATACGGTATCTACGCTCCGGTACAAATTTACTGGGTTCCAACCCACATTTCTACCACAGTAAATTAACCCCCCATTTCCCCCAAAAGGAGATTGACAGCTGCGCGGGTCTGAGTCTGTTTAGCTAAGAATACAGTGTAATAAGTAAATGCAAACCTCTATCTAGATGGTTCTCCAGAATAGTATTGCTTCCAAAGTGCAGTTTCTCATTTTGGCATGGATAGGCAGAGCTACGGATATGAGGTAGGCCACAATACTGTAAACTAGTGGTTTTTTTTGCAATACAGTCTTTGAACAGTCTGTACCGGGTACAAAACTTTCAAAGACAAAAATGCCTGCAGACGCGACATCCCAGGCGAATGAGGGCCTGGGTGTCTTACCGCACAGTGCGCGAATTTAGAACAGCACCACCACAAGATATTATCGTTTACTGGCAAAGAAATGGCCGTTCTCGATAATTTGCACGTCGATCGGGCCGCAATGTCAAGGCCCTTAAAGATTTATAAACGCTGAATCGAATGTGTCTGGAACATAGTTGTTATGAACTATTGGGTAGGCGATATTAGAGTATCACCAGGAGGTTCTATATCGCATAAAAAATGAAATCGTAGTATTTAGTATTTACCCAAGCTCGACCCCCGCCCCTCCTCGACCCACTCGGGAGACATGCTATCCACTGCCCAGAAATGGAGGGTTTCCTCCGACGCCACAACCACCTTCGAGACAAACTGTATACCCCTCTCCGACATCCTTCTGTACTGTTGCGCCCGAAGCTCGAATATACCTTCCCCTGCGAAGCCCCCCCTCCCGTACTCGGAACGCCGCCGAATGGACATCCTCATTGATGACATCGAATTCTCCTCACTTCCCTGCGCACTTGACGTCTTCATTGCAAGCCCCTACACCGCATGGGCCATCTCCCACTCTCGCAAGACCTCCGGAGGGGCTACCCTGCCCATTGAAGCCTCGAAAACTGTGCATTACGCTGCCCTCTGTGGGACGATACAAGCCCAATTCTATCCTCTTGGATTCGATACTCACGGAGCCATCGGCAAACCTGCCCGTGAGGCCCTAGCCAAAGTCCCCTCCTTTTTCGCACTCCGCCGCAGGAAAACCCCATCTGATGAATACTACCGGTTGGTCACCACCCTCGCCTCTCTCGTTCTACAGCTGACGGCTCATGCCGTATCTCGCCGTGCTTTGTCTCTCACATCACCTGATGCTTGAGTGACCTAGCTCGGTTTAGTGACCATTTAATAAAAGCGTATGTTTATTTGTTAGTATTTAAGCATAATAAGTAGTCTGGACAACCTTCAGTAGCTACAAGAAGCACATCCACAGCAATTGAGTGTCAAAAACGTGGGAAAAGAAAAGCAATTAAGCGAACAAGAGAAACGATCAATTTTGGCTTTAGATGGGGAGGGCCTAAGCTTCTGTGCCATTACAAAGCGCATTAACAGAGAAAATAACGATATTTCAAGGTTTCTAAAGGACAAGAAATTCTATGGGAACAATCAAGACACGAAGAATAACATAAAAATATCCGCGCCTACTGTTTGGGAATAAACAAGGGGCGCATCTAGGACTGGGACGTCAGAATCACAAAAAAACTGAACTGGATCTGTTAATCAGTACACGTCGCATTCAGAAAACTAAAAATTATTCAGAGAGCTTATAAAGAAGGTGAAGAGAACACAACCTTTGACCAAGGACCATAAATTAGCGGGTGTTGATCGAAGGAGTGGGCCCGATAGCATCGAAATAGATCCACACATGAATGGGGGTCGGTTTTCTGGTCTTATGGAAAAAGTTAAATCTACACGGACCAAACAGGTTTTTTCACTACTGGCATGATATCCGTAAAACTAAATTTGTACTATCTGAGAGGAGAGGAAGAGGTAGAGGAGTGGCAGTTTGGGTTTTGCCTTAGGCTACTGTTTTCTGATCTTTCTATTTTTCAAAGAAATCAAGACAGTCTGTAGTACTGTGCTATTTTGGAGAACGTCACACTTCCTTTTACAGAGGATAAGATGCTGTTTGGATAGATTTTTGTGCAGGATAATTCATCCATTTAAACATCACACATGTCATCGTGGTTGATGCAGAGCATTTTCCATTTTATATCATGGCCTGGGCGATCTGCAGACTTGAATCCTATTTAAAACGTCTGAAAAGGATATTTTGAGGGCCTTTTACGATAAAAAAATATACAATTTTGCTGTTAAGGAGCTTAAAGACACTGTACTGAGCTAATAGATAAAATAGATGATAATTTGATCAAAAAACTACTTCGTAGAATGAAAAAGCGCTTTGCAAATTGCTGGAGAGTCAACGTGCTAAAACAGGCTATTTAGTTTATTTATCAATAAAAAAATTCTGTTTAGTGCACACTGGCCTACGACAATAAGTTTAGTTCCCACCATATTCCCGTATTGTTCATAACCGAACAAGGAATGTTGTTTCGATGCCTGCCCTCCACTCTCTCCGCCAGGCTAATTTCTGAGTTGATTTCTGACTTTTCGTAATTCGATAGGGGCACATGTATTTTGTGTTTCTGTGGTGTCATTCCATATTTAATATGCGGACTCTGAATACATAATGCGATACAAAATCGCCCGTTGCGGTGAAAAACCTTCAGAGTCCATCATAGATTTTTCACAATCTCTGGCCTGGTCTCTAGAGCTTGCCTTAAATCATAATAAGCCTTTTTCAACCTACGCATTGGAGCTTTTTCGAGATAATATAGGCAAAGGTAAAATCTGCCGATGTATTACTACGCTACCATACTCAACTTGATTTTCAAAAAGGGTTCTATGAATCGGAGAGAAAGGAAAAAAGTTTGGGCGTTTTCCTCTTGGAAGATATATTAGACTATATGTCGGCAAAATTCCTTCCAAAATAGGGTTCTTGTCCTGGAAAATAATGAATATACGATAATGAAAAGAGCCTGAAATAATTGGTCCATCAACACTTGCTTCTATGACTGTTTCCACCCTTGTCGAATCGAATTCCATTGAAATAACTCAAAACTTACATAAATCCTCAGTTTTCAGCCTTTCGTAGTCCCGCAGTAAAATATACCCAATTTCACCTCATTAGTGCCACGATAAACCGTTTCTGCGCATAATCTCAAAATTTCGCACTTTATTATAAGACGAAAATAGGCAGCCTACTGTACTTCGTATCGAAAAAACCCCGAAGGCTCAGAAATCATGGATAGGAAATACAATAGCGTAAAGGAAGATAAAAGAAGGCTGGAATAACAAACGGAAATGAAATTTAGTGGTCAATGATACATCTATTCCTCTATAAGACATCGATCACTCATCTCTCACTAAAATAGGTAGCATTTATAACAAGTGATTAGAGGAGGCAACCGGGGTTTCTCGTAAGGAGTATTGACTTCGGTGGAAGTGAGTTTCAAAAAGATGGGTCAAAAGGTTAATGGAGTGTTGCTAGATTACCCCAAGCACCCAGATCACCTCCCTTTATGAAGGGTACTGCGGCTCTATCAGAGAATATATAGACCCTGTCTAACGCAATATAAAGTGGAATAGTAACTATATAATAGTACTATCTAAATAATAACTGAGAAAAGAAAACAGTGAAGTTGGACTCTGAGGGACTCCACGTCAAGTAAGAAAATTACAGAAAAAAATAATATGCTCAGCTGTAGAAAATACGTCTATTTTATAGAACATCTATATAAATTCGAGACGATTCAATGTATATGCTACTACACCATTTCATAAAAAATTGAAAACGGACGGAAAAATACTCCATTACACAGTTGTGTAACTGAGACGTTGTTCTATATAAGTTCTTACGGTTGGTTATCTATATTTCTTCACATTTAGAACAGTTGTTTATAGATGGGACCCTGTAAAACGGGTTCTCAGAAAAGAGAAACAGTTCTTAATATATAAGATGTTAAAATGGGAAATATTTGTATGTTTAGCAAGGGATTAAGGGTTAATGAAGTTTTTTTATAAACTTAAATGATATATTCATTATGAAAGTGACTACCAAAGCAACTGGTCAAAGATATTAGATCAATTTATTCTGAAATGGCCGCATATTTATTTGATTCTTGGCTGAAAAATGAATTACTTCAGATTATTACCCAACATATAGAAGTACTGTACGGGCCTCTGATGCTCTTTCATCGATTGCGGTTCTTACGCGTTGCCAGTTTGTGAACAATCATGATTATTTTGCTAAAAATCATTCGACACGGGCCTAGATAGAACCATTACCATTGAAAAGAATGCAATTTTCATGTTTTTGGGTATTATGTAGCCAGTTTGGTCGTATATAAAATCATATGTTTCTGTGAATTTTTTCCATGAATTGATCCAGCCTATACTTTGTGTACTCAGTTGAGATTTTTCATGTTAAAACCACAAATTGTCCTTTAGGAGCCTCTAAAATATTTTCTGATTACAAATTTCAAGCCTTAACAGAATCTAAATTCTCTTACTCTCAGAAAATAGAAGAGAGAACGAGAATAAATAGTTTTTTCGAAGGTTAAATTCTTACAAGATCGACACATAAAAAATTTAGATATATCTTCGACATTCGTTGCGAGAAAGTTGTGATATGAAAGAAAATTGGAAACGAATTATGGATGTGCGGACTAAAAGTGACATGAATTTTGAGATATTAGAAAAAGTGATCTTATGGATATTATTTCTTAAAACAACATAAAGTGTTGCAAAATATGAAAGAAATAAATGATAAATCATTTTTGAAAAAAATGATTATCAACGAATCATGGATGTTTCAGGGTTCTTTACTTCTGAGGTTCCTAAAAATAGACTTGATTGAATCTCTTTGTAATGAAAAGACTTCATAAGTATGTCCGCTAATGATTTCTATTCATTCCGATAGGTAAATAATCAGAACTATCTTAGGAAACTGAAAAAAATTCATGAAATCCTCGATGGGAAATATGAAAAAATTGTATGTTAAATTAAAGAAAAAAATAATGGTTCAAATCTCAAAAGAAACAAGAAAAAACTTTTGAGAAATACAAGAAAGCACAGAGCCTTAATTCGTTAGTTTAGAATTGAGAAAATCTGAACTAAGAATAATGAAATTTGAAGGAAATTTAGAAACTGTATATGTAAAATCAAAGTTATTCCTCAATATATACAGGTATAATGTCCATGAGGAAGAGCTATCGTAGATGAGGAAACAGTAAAAAATTATGGATTGAGTATTATCAGAATATTTTTACTCATTGGAGAGCTTCTATTTTGTTAATGTCAGAAGAGACTTCGATCGATATTTATTGTTGACCATAGAACGCATCATTAGCAAAAAATAGTTGAGTTTAGCTTAATCGTATTCATGACTTTTTGGATTAGCTGCGAGGAGTTAAATGGTCCCTGTACCTGCAATTTATGTGAGTGACCCTTTAAATAAGAATAATAGATAAAAAATTTGCAATAATGTTTCGAGATAAGATGCGGACAATTCAATTAATTTTGTAAGAATATCAAATTTAAATTGCACACCGCTTTTCTTCCATAATGTAATAAGCATAAAATTATGGCCTTTTGTAAATGCCCCCCCATTTACACACTTTCGATATACTTCTCTACATCAATAATTCGGAAAATGACTTCAGTTGCCTTAGAGATATTATTACCCGCCTATGACATAGTCTAAAAAATTCACGTCCAGCTTTCTAATATAGATTACTTGAAAGAATAAAAAGAGAATGGAGATTAAGTAGAGGAGTTTTGAGAAGTATTCAGTATCAAATAAATTCATCAAAGTGAGAAAGGGAAAAATTTACAGAAAAATGACAGATCCCTCGAGAGAGAATCCACAGAAATGTGCTGGTTTCTGTAATTACAGCGGACTTCTTATAAAAAGTCACAGCTGTTGCCGAAGTCAGATAGTGTTCAAATGGGGAGATAATCGCAACACATATTTTCTATACTTTGAAGAATCATTTACAGGAGTTCCATTTGTTCCCTTTTTATTCGAATATTTCATATTGACTTAGTTTCGGAGCACTCCAAGAAGTGATATTAAGCTTTTGAAAATAGAAAAATTGATGTAATTTGTATTAAATGTTTGTACAACCTAGATAACGAAAACGGTGGAGTAGAATTACGTTTGTTATTGAAGAGGGCTGTAAGAGAACATTTACGCAAAGTTAATTGAACTCTATACATTCGTGATTCTAAACCAAAAATATGATATATCATTATCCCTTTTAATTTAAGGAAGCTCAAAAAATAACTTGATTTATAAGGATGAAGTGAATTTAGTTTTCGAAAGAATTTATTATGAATTTTCGTACCCAAAATTATATGTACCATCTTGATGTGATTTATTTGGACATGAATTACCAAAAAACATCTGCAAAACGGTCAAACGAATCATATCCATGACCATTTGAAAGGGTTTAATTTGTTTTTCAAAAGAGAAAAGAAACACAAAAAATCATATATTTCTCCAAGTGATATGCATTTCGGAGGGTTTTCCGCAGGTGGATATATTTGGAAACTTATAGTTTTGATGTAGTCCTCTTCTGCTCTACTAGCATTTATGCACAAGTTCCGCCCATCGCAGGGCTTCAGATTGTATTTCGTGGACCCACCACTACCTGGTTGGTGCTCAATGGCCTATTTCGCTCCTCTTATACCTCTCTGGTGCCACCCCTTGTATTTGAAACTACTTAAGTACCTATTTTCTGTCTACTAATTTTTTATTAACAAAAGGGCTCGGCTGGAGGCCTCACTTTTCGCATTTTGAACTTGTTGTTTTCCGGCTTTACGAATCAGTACAGGAATAAGATCACTGAGCGCTGACATCAGGAATTCTTTTCTTGGAAAGGTCACTACTGCCGGGCTACGGGCCTCCGGCTTAAACAGTTAGTAGGTAACATCTTATTCGACGCATCATTACGGGCGTTTAGCCTTATTTGACAGGTTCCACGTCACTACGATTCCTGAGGAAGGAAATCATGCCAGCTCTCTGGATTTCGGATTTTTGAGAGGATCATTTATAATGACGAAGACGGAGACTATTGGTTCGACGAAAATAAATGGAATGAAGACCCCGTACAGCATTTGGGGAAGCGCTCGATTGTCTTGGGTACCGCAGAACCTTAGATTCCCTGAAATCGCCCACTTCCATCGGATCTCCTACGGTTTGGAAATGGAGGTTCGAATATATTTCCACGAACAATGCCCTTTAGACCTGAGCTAACACGAGAGGGTTCTCGTGTCTGACCTCCGTCTGTATATCAGCTTCCACAAAATTTCAGTATCGAATGAATGTGGTCCGTAACATGTGGTGAGAGCGACTTCGCGGTACTTCTACTCCATGATAAAGCGTCAAAGAGTGCCTTTGGTAGTCTGGGTCGGTCTCTGCATGAACTTATGTTCACCATCTAGAACCAAATCTGTTTGGACCCAGAACTGCCCGTCAAAGTCCCTTGGATCAACAGGCCTACGGTCAATTGAACTTATCGACAGAAACCTTCTTGCTCTACATCATCCACCGGTATATAGCCTCTTCACTCCTCCGGAGCCGCATTTTTTGCAATCTCGAAGGCGTCTATGGGCAGTTCATTTAGGCGCACAGATGAGGCTATTAAGAGCTCTAGTATAGTGACCTACTTCGCCCTTCCGGAATTGAACTCTGACTAGTTTATCAACTGAACAGAAAATAAGACACTCAATACTTCTTTTCTACAGAGCAAGTTTTGCTCGTCATCATCTGAAGATGAGCAGGTACTGTTTCCTTCGGAAGCCGCCCATTCTGTATTCAACCACGAAGGCGCGTATTGCCAGGCGTCAACTGGCAGACGCCCACTATGTACTTTTGAGGGTTTCATAATAGAAAGGAGATAGGGGCCAGTTTTTCTCTGCAGGGTGCGTATGGAATCTAGAATCTGCGGATGCTATTATGCTGGAGGGTTTTTTTAGCTTCAACTCTGAATAGGGCAACGAAGTCGATAATGAATGTTCTTGTTCCGAAGAAGATTTTGAGCTTGCTGGAGAGTCAGTAAAAAAGGGACATTACTCTACCGAAGAAATATGCAGATGCAACATGCAAAGTCCTGAATAGCCCACTGTAACAAACCTAAAAGAATTAGGTTTGAAAAGGGTGGCTAAACTCTGCGTGTTGCGGGACGCGTTATTACAGAAGCGGCACACGTGGACCAAATCGCATAACTAAGCTCCTGATAAAGCCGAATCTTCACTCCTCGCCTCGAACATCTGCTGCGGGTTTCGACAGTGGCCGCGTATTCGTCGATTACCTTCGACCTCGTAGTAGACAGTGATGTAAGCTAGTCGAAGGCTAACAGCACAGCCATCCCAATTTCTATCGTTCTGGGAGGGCTTCACCGGGGATAGCTGCTACTTTGCTGGAAAGCTTCCCATTTTCCATCTTTCCACTGCATTGGCAACGGCGCGTTCCTAGTCAGATCCAACGGAAATTAACCCCTCTTGTAATGGCGATGTTACTGGTACGTCGTACGCAACCTGGAGGGGCGGCAAGGTGTTGATCTCGTCCGACCTCGGCTGCAGTAGAGGAGTAGGTATTAGTGGCGGATTAAACTACTCATAGTGTGTGCGTTCACGTTTAAGATAAGACGCACCCTTCGGTGACCTCAGTCCAAACATATTTCGCATTAAACCAACCACCAATTTCCCATCTTTTGGGGAAAAATGATTAAAATGATTTGACTTATTCTAGATCCGTATAATTATTTCAACCTTTAAGTTGCCTCAAAGTGATATATATTGAAAGAAAAGATTAATGGTATGTGAACTCTGGTAAATAGGACTTAAGAAGTAATCCCACAAGAATTTCGATTTTTCAAGTATCAGAAAGAATATTCTGAAAAAGGCTTCAAAACTCCTCGTGATAAAATAAATGATAAATTTGAGTCCCATAGCATCTGTTAGACCGATAGTTTCATATATATTAGAAAAATATTTTCAATTTGAAACCTGACATATCTAGAGGATTCTGTTAGTTATATATTTAAATTATGTATTCTTTGCCTGATTATAACTTAAAAGATGCCTCTGATGATCAGGAGCATATTCAAGCAACATAATGGATAAATAAACTATTTTATTTTGCTTCATCAGCTACCAAACTGCAAAATTCTGCTCCTCACAAAAAAGGCAATCAAGTGTGAAAATGTTTTATAGTTATACGGATTTATTATTAAAAAATGAGCTGCTTAACGTAAGAGAATTTTAAATACCCTATGTCTCTACTTATGTACTTCATCTACAGTATGTGCTAGAAGTATAATTTTAAAAGTGCAAAAAAATTTTACACTCAAAAATATTAAAGAAGCCTACTCTGTGACAAACGCATGACAAAATATTATTAACGAAACCATATGATTACATTAAGCCTCTCTTATCATTTTCAATCAAAATAAAGGTAATGAAGGATAGAAAGGATACAAATTAAACCCTTTATTTTAACCTGTACTTTATTCCCAAATATAAGAGTTCATTTTTAATATTATTCCGTGCTTTTACCCCTGAGTTTCGTTCAAAAAATTACTAAGAGGTTCTAAACTGTCTTTTGAATCTCTCTACAGTCCTTTCAAGGTCACGGTTCACAGTAAATGAATTTAAAGATGATAAAATGTAACTTTCAACTGTGTCTAGCTTATCATGTGGATTATTTATCAAATTAGAATGCTCTAATTTAGTAATAAATGTGACTGAATCCTATTTAGTCTTCTGTGATTGCCCCAATAATATAACTGGGTATATTTACCGTTTTATATTTACTGCAAAAACTCCAATGCCAATCTTTATGATGAATATCACTTTTCGCAGTGAGTAAGAGGAAAAAACTCAATGAAAAAACCTAAATTTAACAAAGAGATTTTGATTCGAAAATAACTCCCAGGTAAAAAAATGTTGTATCTCGATTATTCTTTCCCAAATTGAATTTTAGAATATATCCATGAGTTAATTTGTAAATGGGTTATATGGTACGCCGGTCCAAATCAAATTTTCATCCATTCAGTGTGAGTTTAAGAGGCCGTATTTCGTAAAATTTGACACTAATTTGGAGAAACATTTAAAGAGATCTTTCTGGAACCTTTATTTGGATGTCTACGGGGAATAATGGAGGTCAAAAAGCAGTCCGAGATCAGCTTTGACTATGTACTTGCACCCTGATTCTTCTTTTATTTATAAATTAGTACAAAAATCTTCATGCGATCTCTCTCTACCATATTAGCAGCACCCGCTAGCAGTTTTTGTGATTTAAATAAGTTTCATTTGTCTTCAATTCTACACTTTTCAAGATTCAACTCTTAGCTCCTATCAGAACACACAAAACCGATATTGTTTCTCAAAAAGAGCGAGCCAGTGATTATTTAGATATATAAAACGATAACATTTATACCGATTCAAAGTGAAATTGAATTGGTGTAAAACTTTCGTACAAAAACGTCTCAACAAATTTTATCATCATTGAAAAGATGAATGCAATTAAATTTGATCTGAGTCTGGATATTCAGATCGGGTTAAAATCGATTAGAAATGTTTATAATCAGAAAGAGGACAGAAGGTGAACTGAATCGATCCTACCCTTAAAATTTTCATTTTTAAAATATTATTTTATCACTAAGATGAGCATAATTGGAAGAAAAGAAAGTTTTCGTTTGATTAAATATATGTCCATTCTGTTTACTGAATTTTATCTGCTTCACGACAAAATTGAAAGTTCATCGTCTACTTTCCAGCCGGAGCCATCAAATTCAGGGGCGAGTTGCCAACATGAACTAATTTTTCATTTCTGTTCTGGGTGAAACTCCAGTTATCCTTTTGATTATGTCCGTGTTGCTATTGATGTCGTAACTGAGTCCTTGTAATTCCGATGTGTAAAAGAGGATTCAGGGATTTTTCGAAATTTGCAGTGTCATTTCTAAGCTTGAATACATGCTAATATTCAAAACAGTAATCCAATTCACATATGCGTAAAGACAAATAATATGAGGTTTTTCTTCTCAACATCTACTTATTGAAGCTGGACATCGTGGAAGATAATTTCCAAAGAAACCTGGTTGAAACGAAAAAATACTCTGTAAAAAGAGTATCGAAATAGAATGAAAGATATTTAGTGTTGAAACAAGAGCTTTAAGAACTGATTGTATTGCACATTTTCAGAATTTACTGAAAGGATTAAAAACGATTTTACGTGAAAAGTGCGAGAGTGAGGTTTGCAAATAAGAATGGAATTCGATTAGTACAGAGAGCATAAAGAAGCTCAAAAAGAAGACCATAAGGTCTTCTTTTTGAGATTCTTAATGGAAAAAGACCAAAGAAAGTTGTTTCCACATTCTCCCTTGAACTTCTGCGTAATTTCTGATTTTAGAAAGGATATTCCTGCTATGGGACGTAGGAGCCTATATGTTACATTTGCAACACATTTTTCCTATTATGAAGAAAAACTCTGACTAAAGTCTCACAGTGTGGTTAATCAGAAAATTCCAATGTAGTTTAACAATCGTTCAAAATATTTTTGGAAAACTTTCAATTCTGTTACATTTGCGTAGACCTCTGTTTTATTGCAGTCACTATAATCAAGTCCCCCTGAGGAACTCATGGATTTTGAAGCTATCCATGAACAGCTTTTTCTTTGATAACAGCAAAACAATTTTTATCCTAATACCTACAGAAGGTGCAAAAGTGCAGAATTTCTGTTATTTTTTGTTTAATTTTTCGCTGCAACCTCATTTTGCACAAAAATTTTCATAAGAATTACATTTTTAGTAGATAAACCAATTTAGAGCTATTTTATAGCGTAAATAGGGGTTTAAGAGCGAAACAAAGGCCTTATATTCTATTAAAAGGATTCAAATGTCACAATACGCAACATAAATACATGAAATGTTGCGCTATCCATTTAGAACGAATAGTTTCTAGATATTTGTTTCAGTGAAGTTGCTACTGCTCCTTGTGATAGCAAAAAGTATTAAATATTAATTAGTTCACAATTATTTCACGTAATATATAAGGGGTCAGTAAGCCACTGTTATTTTCGATTAAAATATGAATTCTGACACAATAACGCTTAGCGAAAGCATTTTCAAATAGTATATAGTTACATTAAATTATCTGTTCTCTTGAAATAATATACGCGTTTCACATGGTTACAATATGGGGACCCCTTCTGGTACGTTTTCTTTTCCTTCCTATTGACAATCAGTACTATAAAATGTTTTCTGGAACTTTTTGCCGAGAATTTGACGGCCGCATGGATTTTTTGGTACAAAATATTCGCATTAATGATTATAGAAGCTTCCAGTAGCTCAAATTTCTTTCTTTCTTTCTTTCGATTGAATTCGAAGTAAATTTTTGACATTAGCTTTTACAACTAATTTCCTGGTATACTTTATCTATATGAAAACTGCTCGTGATATTTCACAAGAAAATAAATGAAGAACATTCTCTATAGGGATAGAAAGTCCAAAGTATCATCATTTCAGAGAGCATACTTAATTGGTAATTATATATTTGAAGGTAGAAGTATGCAGCAGAAAATTTGTAGCACAAGAAAAGTCTATTTTTGCTAAAGACGATATTATACTTGAGAAGGAACCGTATTTTAAACAATAATTCATAAAAGTATCAATATAATCGCGTGTAATGAGACTATTTATCGGGAAAGGGAGTTAAATAAGGGACCATAAATGAGCTAGTAGTGTTCTAATACTTCGAAGCCCGTTGGATAGTGTTTCAAATTGCCTCAAATAGATTTATGTGGGCAAAGATAACGTATTATTATGCAATTCAAATTCGAAACATGATTACCGTGTTGCAAAAGTCCTAGGCGTTAATTTAAATGAGATTCATAAAAATTTTCTTCTAGCGTGTGCAGAATTCCTTATCTTCTCTGAAAGCCCTTATAACATTTTACGTTTAACAAATGAAAGTCAGAACGAAATCGAAGTTCCATAGGGGCCAAAAAGATGAACATCTCACAGCGGGAAATATTATACGCATCTTGATGATAGAATTAAATCGAGCTATTGTTTTTAAAATGGTACTGATGAGAGAAAAACAGTTCGTTTTGGGATTTTATTCAATAAATCACTCCTATAGTGCAATTTATACATCATTCTTTAGTGCTTAGTATTTAAAGTTAACATCAAGTTGAGTTGAAATGGTCTTTTCGGTTATACTTGGGAATTAATTTATGTGGATGGCCTCCTATTCGATAAATTAATGATTGAAACATATGATATATTCATTTTAAATCTTTGCCGTTTTTTATTCACAGAGATTTGAAATTTTTGCTCACCATTTATAAAATAATGTAACACCTTTCTTTGTCCCTCAAGTCGTCGCTCTTTCTCATCCTTCGAACCAGCTCCAGACGAATCACAGTCTAGGCCGACATTCACAACACAACTCCCTTACCATGTCTAATGCCGAATCCTCCTCTGCTGCATCAACCGGTTCCCGTATCGACGCCCTTGAAAACAAGTTTTCAACCCTCGAGAATCAACTCTCTGAAGTCGTCAATTTGCTCAAGGGTGGTGCCGGTCCTTCCGCCCAAGCCGCTGCCGCCGCTGGGCCCTCCGCTGCCGCAGATCCGCCGTCGGATCCCGCCGATCAAGCAACGGCCGTCGCCGAAGCCTTCAAGGTTGGGCAACTGCAGTTTTCACTGCCGCCCCCAAGTGCCGAGCGGGTGGGCGAAACCTTCGCTACTCGGCGAGCTTACGCCTCCACCGGTAAGCTCAATAAGTTCGAGAAACCTCTCATCGTCGCTCCGTTTCCCGCAAAGAGGTTCATTCCGGAACCTGAAGGTCTGTTTGGGCGCATCAAGACAGCCGACCAAAGGGACCGGTGGGAAGCCGAAGTCCTCTGGAACGTGGGCAACAACTGCGATAACGCCCTCGCTAGTTCTCATCGAGTCACCGAAGCCCTGGCTTCTAAGGACGTCCAAGCCGCTACCGAGGCCTTCGCTGTTCTACACCACTTTCTTGAAGCTTCCTATTCCAGGGTATTGTAACGAGTTGATTTCTTCACTGACTCTTTGGAATCCGGTAAATCCGAGGCTATTCTTCTCAAGAAGTACCTCAGAGAAGACGACTTCCCCTAAACGTCCGACTTGTACCGATCTACCAAGCAGAAGTTTGCCGAGCTCCGTTCGCAAGCTTACGCGAAGGAGTTCAACAAGCAACAAGCCGCCGGGAATCGCCGCCCTCCGAAGGTACCTGGATGGAACCAGCCTGGTCCGGCAGGTAAGCCTGGTCGCAAGTAAAGCGGTCATCTCCACCGTCTTTTCGTCCTATGTCTCAAGTCCTATGGCGCAACACTCAACGCGCCGCCCCCTTTTGGTCCCAGACCCTTCAAGCCTCCGAATTCCTTCTTCGGGCGCTCCGTTTTGGAGTTTACGAGCGCCCGGTGAAAACATCCCTTTCAGACACTCAATTACGCCTCCCTCAAATCCCTATCGCTCCCTCCGACCGGGAATTCTTCGACGACGCAATCAAGGACGCCCTTCAACGCCGAAATTACGAAGAAATCTCAGCAGCCGAGGCTCTCCGTCTGCACAAGGATGGCTACTCGATCTCCGTTGTTTCGAGATATGCCTATCAAAATTGAAACCCTGGAAGGGTTCGCTCTGGATCTCAAGCGTTCAGACTACCTGTTCTCGTTCGATATCGCCAAGGGCTACCACCATTTTCGATTACATCCCGATATTCGCAACTGGTTCATTTTCAAGGTGGACAACTGATATTTCCGCTGTATCGCCCTCCCCTTTGGATGGAAGCTTTCGCCGGCATATTTTATCAAGCTAATGAGACCCTTCGTCCGCTTCGTCAGAAACAGCCCTCGTCTGCGTATGCACCCGTACATGGACGACTTTCTGGTTGCAGTTCGCCTCCGCTCTCGTCTTCACAAAACTCGCGGCCAAATCGAACATCTCTTGAAGGCTTGCGGACTACAACGCAAGGAAGACAAGGGAAATTGGACCGGAACGCAGTGTATCGAACACCTCGGGTTTACTATCGACACCGCCCGTATGATGTTTGGAATAACTGCAAAGCGAATGGCAAAACTCAAGGGCATTTCGCATTAGTTGCTCCGCCAAGCACGTCGGAACCGCCGCCTGGTAGACGTCCAATTGTTACGCCACTTCGCGGGAGTGGCCATATCGTGCTCCCTGGCCATGCCACTCGCACGTTTCTACACCCGATCCATCTACAATTCGCTCAAACTGAACACATCGAACTGAGGGAAACGGGTGAAGCTGCTTCACTCAGCGATTCGGGACCTCAAACACTGGCGCGATCTAGCTCACAGTCCGCCAGAGAGGCCCGTGTCGACCCCATCCCCTACACCGGCGCTCCACTCACACGCATCGACGACCATCGGTCAAGGGGGAACCTTGGGCTCCAAATTGCAACCGGGGGCCCAAGGAACGTGGGAAGCTCGTGGCTTATGGGATCCTCTTCTTCGCGTCAAGCCAATAACATTCTTCGAACTCCGCGCCGTGACGGACAACATCCGGTCGTTCGCCAACATGCTCAGATCAGGGACTCACCTCAGAGTATGGGAGGACAACCAAGCAGTGGTGGCAATTCTCAACGACATGACAACCAAGTCCCGACCACTCATACAAGAACTCCGCGTGTTACACCGCTTGTTACAGAAGCTGGGAATCTCCATAGAGGCACGTTACCTCCCGTCAGCAGTCAATCGATTCGCAGATCGGTTGTCACGACTACACACCCTCGACGACTGGAGGATCAATCAGGAGACACTCCGACCGCTGCTAGAATCATACCGTCCGACTATCGCCCGATTCGCCGACAGCAGCAACAAGGTCTGCCCCAAGTTCAACAGCGAATTCGCGTGTCCTGGCTCCCTGGGGATCAACGCGCTACAGCAGGACTGGCGTTCAGAGTTCAATTTTTGGAATCCTCCTCTCAAATTGATTCCACTCGTCGTGAACAACATCTGCCATGAACAGGCGAAAGGAATGCTGGTCACGCCTTGCTGGCCCGCTCAGCAATGGTACACTAAATTGCTCTGTTTGGCTCGTCCGCACGTTTTCGACGCAGAAAAACTTTACCTCCCGCCAATTTGGGCCCCGAAGACAATGCCTGCTCCTCCGTGGAAATTTGCCGTCTGGAAAATCTATCAGAAGAAGCCCGGACTCTACCTCTGGCCGTCACGCTACAGCAATCGGCGCTTACAGTAGCTGGGGCTGGGGCGACTACTGGGGGTACTACGATCGCTCGTCTTATACCGAAAGCGAGAGCACCAAACATGTGGAGATCAAATGAAATTTTGTGGAAGAAATGGCTGGTATTCTGCTCTCAAGATGGTATTGACCCTCTCTCTGGAAATGAATGGGTGTCCTTCGGTATCTGGGCTGGCTCTTCGAGGAGAACAAGATCAGTGCGGGCTCAATACGCAACTATCTCTCGGCTGTCACTACGGCGCACAATCGTATTGGGCGGTCTCTGGCACTCACACCACTCATACAATTGGCTTTGGATGCCTTTCAACAAGGGGACAGAGACCAAAAGTTGCTTTCAGACCCGCTTACAGAGCGGCGTGCCCTGCAAAGCTCCGTTGCTCGTCGAATCTTCGCTCTCGCACTCGCCTCTCCGGACACTGATCTCGAATTTCTACGTAAAGACTACGATGTGCTCGTCAGCTACATTTTCTTTGAACGTGGCGAAGCTGGGGTGTCTTTGTTGCTGACCAACATCACCGTCACTCCGAATTCAATCAACATCGCCATCGCGCTTCGGAAGAATCGCAACCGGGTTGCTCATACCCTTGCTTACCGCCAAAATCCCTGCTTCGATACTAGCGTGATCGACCTAGTCCGTCGTTATGATACTCTACGCCGCTCGAACCGATCTGGGAGCAAATACTATTGGGCTTTACCTGGGACTCGTCTTTCCAATAGCTCAAGAACCATTACTCTTTGGCTCCAGTTTTGTCTCGCTCGTGCTCAAGTTACACCTCCGCCTCAAGTTTCTTGGTCCTCGCACTCGCTGCGCATGGGTGTCGCATCGGAATGTGCAGCGATTGGGGTTCAGAAATATCGCATATTGATATGGGGAGATTGGTCCGCTGGACGCACATTCCCCGAGTCCTATCTGGATGCTAGGTTGACGCAATGTGATGACTCGCTCTTTTTCGTCGGTCACTTGCTGTAACCTCACTCTAGCTATCACGTACCTCTGGTACATTTGGTTTTCTCTATTGTTTTAATTCGGTGGAATGATTGGAAAATTATGGGTGAATGTGATAAGGGGGGCTTCGACGTGGCTGTGATCCACAACTGGAAGCAAGTCACGCTGTCACGTCTGCATCTCGGTTGCATTTGAATCCGCCGGACTGTAAGATACTCGAGATATGGCCACGTAGGCAGCTTACTGTTGCTCAGGGACTTGATGTGCGATCAGAACCCGTCGAACAGTTCTATATAACCGACAACTTGGAAACCTTTGCCACAACTTCTGGTCTCTCAAGTCGTCGCTTGTTCTCCCGTCTCCCGCCCTCCATTCATCCTTCATGGCCCAATCACAAGCCGTCTTTTGTTCTTAATTTGTTATATTGTATGTTATGATTTTTTTTATGGGTATTATGATTCAAGTCTCATGCAAACGCAGCAACCGTTGAAGGTGTTGATTTGTTTCTGGTCAGAGGATCAACGCGCATAATGGTCACGGGCGTATGACCGCGCTACTCTCCTTACAACTCTTGCGACGCGAACACACCAAATCAAAAGAGTTTACCCAAGCGTACGCATGATGGAACGAATGGAACCGGACAAGGATTTCAGCGTCTGGGGAGACACGCCAATCACCTCATCCAATTCCACCATTCCATTACTCCCGGTCATTTATCTCGGTCCTGGCAACTCACCCGCCTTTTCGCTGGAACATCCTCTCCCCTTCGTGTGCCTCCCCAGGCCGGCCATTGCTGGCAGCGTACGTCCACTCACGACAAGTAAGGTTGGCACCAAACGGAAGCTCTCACATTACATCCTTTTGGGGTACCATCCCCTGAAGAAGCGCTCCGCGCCTATAGTCGCTGTACAGCAGCATCCGAGGATTCGATTGATCAAGCATTTTTTAACCCTGCCATCACCAGTTCTGTCTCAAGCAAACTTCCAACACAAAGGTTCAAATCAATCCCAACTACTGGAGCATGTAAGCTGCATAAGTTATCCCTGATTGCTGTAATGCGTACTTATTTAGTTATCCCTGTTGCTGATAGCTATTTGCATTGATAAAGTGTTTGTGTTTCTCTACTGTTTTAATTCATAAAATAATGTAACACCTTTCTTTCGTATAAAAATGTCCCCAGTCTCTAAAGCTTCCATTTTTTATTATTTTGAGTTGAGCAGTATGTAAATACCTACAGAAATAGCAAAAAACACTGCCACTGGTATGAATTATTCGCCCTGTAATTTTGATATTCTAGAAGATTATAAAGGTCGTAATCAATGATTATGAAAGAGATATGACTAGTTTTGTCTGAGATACAACCGTAAGCTCCCGAAATTCACGGTTAATTCGCGTATATAGTCAGCACACGTAGCTAAAACCGCCTCAGAACCCCCATGGAGACAATTCAGACTGAGAGTTTATTTAAAGTGTAAATTTACAACATAATTCTATAGTAAAGGTGTTATGGTAACTTAAGGCACTAAGAAATGTTCAATGAGCAATGTCCTTTCTTCTGAGGATCGGTGAAGAGTGGGGAAAAGAGAAAAGATCAAAAAATTTAGAAATGAAGTATCGCAGCGAACTGCCACCGAATACTCTGATCGATTTCCTCAAAATGCTATTGGAAACCATAAACAACCACATCTCGCAGAAAAATGACATAATATATCTGAATCAAATGTATGGCTTGTAGCGCAGTCAATATTTTGCATTCTTCTTGGATTTACCATGATGTGTGAGAGGCTGGTTATACGCAATAGAGAAAGAAATAAAAAAGCTTATCTTGGAGTTCAGTGCTGTTCAATTCAGTACTATCTTGAAAAAGCACAGAAAAGCATGGTGGAAGGAAAATGCCACAAAACTAAATTACTGATTTGGAGAGAGTACAGGAACAATGGAATAGTCAATAAAAGAACCATTACACTGAAATAGATCGAGATCTATAGCACATTCATATACTGCAGTGGTTGTAACCGACTTAGGGTTCTTACTGTAATGTACACCCTTCGACCAAGCTAGCTTACAGGACAGGCTGCCACGAGAACTTTTATGACTTTGGGCAATCGCCGTCGTCACCCCGACGGTGCGGGGCACGCCGACGGGACCAACTCCCGAGTACCCAAATCGCTACTTAAACTGATGAGGCTAACTGTAGAGCATGGGATAGAAGGGAGGCAACACGGGCGGAACGACGAACGCTAGTGTAACGAAACGAACAACAGGGTTTTGGTAAACGACCACGCTTCCCCTGTTACACTTGGTAGCATCGCGTTGCGATCCAGTGGTTCACAGCTGAAAGCGACGCACGAGTTGTATGCCTCCAACTCGAATTCCTCCACCACCGACACGTGTTCAAGGACCGCGCCGGGCAAAGGAAAGATCTAAGTTTGGTCTTTCACGACAAGCCATGAGTGCGAACATCACCGCGCAAGGTGCGCAAGGTGCAGGTGACTCCGGCACGCGACCCATAGAAGGTAGTGCAACAAACGAGGAGGTTATTCAGTCATTACGGTCAGAGATCCAGATGATGCGTCAGACGATGGCTGCACAAGATGCACGCATAGAGAATTTGCTTACGCTAGTCGAGCAAGGCACAGTCAATCAAGGCTCTTCCGGAAACGCTGGAGAGGGCTCGTGCGATCTTCGCTCGATCAAGGCACCGCAGTTGTGTAGCTATGCAGGCAATCATGATGAGCGCACGTCTACTAAGGTGAAGTCATTCATTTACAATGTGAGAAAGGTCGGACGTCTAAGTGGTTTCCGTGACCAGAAAATGGTAGAACTGGCTGATTGCTATTTACAGGATCGCGCTGCTGTCTGGATGATGGGATTGGAGCGCAATAATCAGAAGCCGAGAACAGTAGATGAGCTTCAAACAGCTATGCTTCGCGAGTTTGTCCCCCAAAATGAGCGCGCCCGTGCAAAGGCGAGACTTATGAAGATCAAGCAGTCATCGACAATGGACAGCTATATATCTTCTTTCCGTGATCTCGTAGAGTTATGCGAGACTCCTCTCTCGGAAGCGTATCTTTTCTTTTTCAATGGACTCACCGATCGTTTTAAAGAAGAGTTTTGTAAGAAGTATCCCACAGGTGAACCGAATGATCTACAGGAAGTGTACGATCATGCCCGTGTTTTGGATTTGGCGAAGCAGTGGTCCTCAGGGAACATGGATACCCGCCCCAAGGACCGTCGCCCCGATATTAAAGGTGTAAAGAAGGATATCAATCTTAAGAAGGCTCGTGGAGAAAAGACAATGATGCCTGAGAAGGATCCTAAGGATCCTATCTGGGGTCCGTCGGATTCCAAACAGCGCAACCATTACCGCAAGCATAACCGTTGCTTTGAGTGTGGTGCGGCGTGGGAACCAGGACACAGATGTTCAATCGAAGAAAGCAACCAGAATGGGTTGCAGGTGGCAGGCCGTGGGGACAACCCAAAAGGCCAACGCCGTCGTTAGAGGCGGCCCATGTTAATCTAAACGGGGATGTACCCCTTCGTCTGTCCGCAATTGGGACAGAAACAGCAGGCAACAATGAAATGTATTATGATTGTGTTGTCGGATGTGTACAGTCTGTTGGTCATCTCGACCCAGGGGCCACAGACAATTTTATAACCTCCGAGCTGGCTCAGCGAGCTTGTCTTGAAGTACGTGATTTTGTCACGAAGGTGGAGCTAGGAGACGGCTCCGAAACGAAGACTACAGGGATCACGAATGGTATCATTGGCCTAGACGGTTGCTTAAGCGAGCAAACTCTGTATGTAATCGAGCTGCCCGAGCACACGCCGTTAGTGCTAGGCCGATCATGGTTAAGAGAGCATAATCCTATCGTGGATTGGAGTAACTGCTCTCTCAAAGTCGTTCTGCCAGGTGGATCTACGAAATTGATACGACCTCGGCAAGTACCGCGCCATAGAAGCATATCCCTGAAGACAATTTCCATCAAACGGATGAGAAAGATGCTGCGAAAGGGCAACGTTGAGCTTTTTGCGGTGAAGGTAATGCCTGCGGAGGGAAAGTCCAAGGTGGCGCCTGAGTTGGCATCGTTAGTCGGGGAGTACGGCGAAATTTTCCGAGATGAGTTGCCAGATGAACTACCACCGCAAAGAGGCGTTAATTTTGAGATCAATCTGAAAAGTGATTCAGCACCTCCTGTGCGACCGGTTATCAGGCTATCAACAGATGAGCTAGCAGAGCTCAAACGGCAGTTGAAGGAGTTGGTCAACAAAGGATTTTTGCGCCCGTCAATATCGCCGTATGGCGCACCAGTGTTTTTTGTGCGTAAGAAGTCAGGCGATCTTAGAATGGTATGTGATTTCCGCGCTCTCAACAAGATCACTATCCCAGATGTGACACCTCTGCCACTCATATCCGAGGCCTTAGACCACGTGAGTGGGGCTACTGTATTTTCCAAAGTGGATCTTCTTGGTGCATACCACCAAATGCGTATTCGTGACGAGGACATCCCGAAGACCGCGATTCGAACACGATTCGGGTCTTATGAATGGACTGTACTGTGTTTCGGACTTACTAACGCGCCAGCCAGCTTCACACGTTTGCTGACGACGCTTCTACGAGACCTAAATGGCGAATGTTTGGTCATATTCCTTGATGATATACTTGTGTATAGTCGCAATATGGAGGAACATAAGAAACATTTGCGCTCGTTGTTTGATATCTTGCGCAGAGAACAACTGTTTGCAAAGCCAGCAAAATGCGAGTTTGGGAGCTCCAGTATCGAGTTCCTAGGGCACGTAGTCAGTGCAAACGGGATTGAGATGCAAGCTAATCTGAAGGATGCAATCCTAGACTGGCCAAGGCCAACGACGATTCGTCACGTCCAGCAGTTCATTGGGCTCGCGAATTATTACCGCAAGTTCATCAGAGGGTACGCTAATATCCTTCGGCCCGTGTCAGACATTTTAAGGTCGAAAACATTCGAGTGGGGTGAAGAGCAGGAGAACTCATTTGATGCGTTGAAGAAAGCTCTCACTACGGCGCCAGTGCTGGCACACCCCTCTTCTGAAAAAGAATTTATTGTTTCTACGGATGCATCTCAATTTGCCGTCGGAGCAACTCTGGAACAAGACGGTAGACCAGTGGCTTACCTTTCTCATCGGCTAACAGACGCTGAAAGTCGATGGTGCGTAGGTGACCAGGAACTACTTGCTTTTATGATTGCCTTACGAGACTGGGAGGTTTACCTGAAGGGGAGAAAATTCACGTTCAGGACTGACCACGAACCCATCCGCTATTTGCAGTCAAAGGCCAAGTTGTCAGGTCGCCAAGCCCGCTGGCTCGACACGCTACAGTCGTTTACATATGATACGTTACATGTCCCGGGGAAAGTGAATACTGTGCCAGATGCCCTGAGCCGACGCCCGGATCATGACATTCGTTTGCATTCCATTGCGCTAGGTGGAGCCTTGGATGAAATTAGGAACGCCTACCCCCACGATGCTTTGGCAAAAGAGCTGATTGAGTTCTTTAAAGACGAAACGCCGCCAAGCACACCACAGGGCAAACAACAAGCACAGAACTTTAAGTTTGAGAATGGAACTTTGCTATGGATAGCAAACGATCAGTCCAGAGTCTATATTCCGAACTATGGTGCCCTCCGGACAAATACTATCAAGGCATTCCACGAACCTTCGCATTTTCATGCAGATAAGACGTATTCTGCAATGACGAGGCAAGTATATTGGCGTGGGATGTATGATGCCGTGCGTAGCTACTGTTCGCGATGCCATGACTGTCAGGTGAATAAGGTTAAGAACAGTCTCCCTGGAGGTAGCTTGCAGCCTCACGACATCCCCGAGAGCTGCTGGCACACTGTGTCTATGGATTTCTTGACGGAACTACCTATGGATGAAGATGCATTTGATTCTGTGTTTGTTGTCGTAGATAAACTCTCAAAAAGAGCAATCTTCATCCCCACCACGAAAGCAATTGATGCTCCCGGTGCAGCTCAGCTTTTGCAGCAGTATTTGTTTGCAAAGCACGGAGTACCACGTAAATTCATCTGCGATCGGGATCCGAAATTCAGATCTAAGTTCTGGGAAGGTTTGACACGTATTTTTGAAGTCGACCTAAACATGTCTACTGCTGACCACCCAGAGACAGATGGCCAGTCAGAAGTTACGATTAAGACATTATCTGGAATGCTACGAGCTAGCATTCAGCGATCACCGAATCAGTGGAGTCGTATGCTCCCAGTTTTAGAATTCGAGTATAACTGTTCTCGAAGCGAGAGCACAGGCCTCTCCCCCTTTGAAGTAGACATCGGCCGAGTACCGTTGAGTGTGAAGACCAGAAGCTATTCTATTGAAGAAGTCCCGAGCCAGTCAGCGAGAGAATTGGCTGACCGCCTGGAAGCTTACCGCATTCTCGCACGCGACAATATAGCAGCAGCACGTGCCAAGCAACAGCACTACGCGAATCTTCGTAGGGATCCAAACGTGTCTTTTGAGAAGAATGAATTGGTTTTGTTACGTTCTGACGGCCTGGACAGCTTTAATAGATCGTCCTTACCAACTAAGTGGCGTCCGAAGTATTTGGGGCCATTGCGAGTGCTAGAAGTAATGAGTCCTGTTACTTATCGTCTGGAATTGCCTCCCACGATGTCGCGAGCACATAATGTATTTCATGTTTCAAAGCTCAAGCGTTATCATCGCCCCGAGGGTGCCTCTGGCCCCCTTCCAGTCGTCATTGATGCCGACGGGGCTGTCGAACACGAAGTAGAGCGTATTTTAGACAAGACCCGAGAGAATCGCAGGATTTATTATCTTGTCCAGTTCACTGGAGAGTCTGAGTCTGAGGCTGAATGGATCGCGAAGTCTGATCTAGGGCATTGCAAGGAACTCGTTAAGGAATATGAGAAAGCGCTGAGGACATCGCTTTCAAAGAGCGGGCGAGTGTAACCGACTTAGGGTTCTTACTGTAATGTACACCCTTCGACCAAGCTAGCTTACAGGACAGGCTGCCACGAGAACTTTTATGACTTTGGGCAATCGCCGTCGTCACCCCGACGGTGCGGGGCACGCCGACGGGACCAACTCCCGAGTACCCAAATCGCTACTTAAACTGATGAGGCTAACTGTAGAGCATGGGATAGAAGGGAGGCAACACGGGCGGAACGACGAACGCTAGTGTAACGAAACGAACAACAGGGTTTTGGTAAACGACCACGCTTCCCCTGTTACAGTGGTGGAATTCGAAATAGATGAGGGAGCTTGAGTTTTGATTTATAATATTTGGTTATCTTTAGAGGATAACACCATTTTCAGTTCTAGCGTACGGTATGTATACTAAAAAGTTATTTATAGTGTTCTTTTTTTGTTATGTTAAGTCTCAGAATGACCAGTTACCACAGAGCTGCAATGAAAACTAGTTTTTATATTTACGGCGATATAAGGATACAATATTTTATCGATCTTGTTAACATTATCGACGCTTTCGAAGACATTCAATGCTTCAGGACAGAAATAAAACTGTTTAAATGTATGAAACAGCACAAAACTAAGCTAAGAATAAACATAGCACCGCCAGAAAATATTGAAATAGTAATTAGAAGTAAGGTCTAGTTTCCAATAGGTCCTTCACAAGGATTTCTGATCGACGATAGCTATCTTATAGTGGAAACTGATCTAGATTTATTGGCAGATGATATAATTTTCGAGTCATGGAAACGTTGAAATTATTTTTAGGAGAAGGGCCAATATCGACTGAGTTAAAGATACATATGAATTTCGCTTACAAAGGCTGTTAGAACTAAAAACAAAACAAAATTGTGTAGATATTCACGGATGAATGGCTGCGGTCCTACAATGTACAGCTTATTGAAATGTCGGAAATAGTTTCCGTGTTTAGGTAAGCGTTTCTGAAAGAGTATCTCTACCAAGAAACCCGAGATGCCAATGCCAAATATCTCCGATCCATTATTTTCACTTCTACCATCTGCCACATCTACAGGCGCCAATTAAAGCCAAAGAAGAGGTTCTCATCATTTAAAAATACAAAGGCCATGCATCTGACTCAACTATTTGCCCGAAAATGTATCATTCCTCATTCTACGGCCCAATTATCGTGTTCAGTGACCATAAAGAAATCGTCAATCTAATTTGCTCTCACTCTAAGAGCTGCCCCTTGATGCACGGAGGATGAACTCTTAAAAGTTTCACTATCCGAAGAAATGGATGCAAATAGATTTCAAGCTGTCTTTTTAGCGACTCTGTCTATATAATGTATCGGTCTGTCGATTGCTTCGGATATCGCGTTAGCTTCATTGGATTTTTTCGAAAGACCTTGTGGTTTGTGCCTCGTCTCTATCAAAAAATTAGTGACTTTAATCTCTTCTTTTTCACCAAATGGTATCAAAATTCGGTATAACTTCTCCGCTGCTAAATATTTCTTTAGTACGAGCAACTGTTTTCCATCTAGCACTCAAACTGGTGTAAAGGGGAGAGCGAAAAAATTCAGTTTGAGTTGTGCATATTTTCCCTACCGATTTCCAAACTGTTTCGGCGTTGTGCTCGGTCACCAATTGAGATGAGGATATCCATGATCTGGCAAGAGTAAGATCCTCCTCACGGGTAAAGTTAGAGTCCCTTGAGCTGTCTAGATTGAAAGCTGTTGCAGTGGTTACCTGGAAGTTAATAACCTCTACGCACAAGTCAACGCGGAGCACGCCAGAACATAAGTAAAAGTTATCAACTTGTCAAAAGTCTCAAAAACGTGACACAAGATGGTTGATGTTTCAGTTTAGGTCGCAACGTAAACGTTTGGATGAATCAACTCGAGTTTGGCATTATAATTAGGTCGGCATCTAAGATTTTTAGCTAGAGACAGTTGAAAGAGATTCGTCAACCTTAAGGTATTGGGTGTTTGATGGGAAACTTTAGAAAACTTTCTAAATTTAACTTATTTGAGAAGGGGAGATTTGTGATATAGTAATAGAAGCAAAGGGAATATGTTGGTCCAATGAGCCCGAGAAGTTTGCTTCTGTAACTGACAGAACAGTTTTCCCCATTATGGTGTCGGCATACCCTTTTGAGTCGATTGTAATTGTCGGTAAAGCTTTCGGATATATCGAAAATATTCCAAGAGTAAAACACCCAACCCTTTTCCCAGTCTGACTATACATGACGTCTATAATGTTTTCGAAATTGGTGTTGTAACCCTCCGAAACTGTAATATAACTCATGTTAAACGAATACCCAGCGAAATCATGTGAACTCTGTTCCGCAAGAAGATTCTTGGTAATTTAAGAATGAAGGACTTGCAGTGTTTCTTAAAGCTGACGCTGTCAATAAGAAACACAAAATAATTACGGGGGAGTGCGGCAGAGGGGGAATGGTTCGTTGCTTCGCTGTCACTAAGCGCGAGAGACTATTTTCCGAAAAATGGGTAGACCCATTCAAGGGGCTTTTGCCAAATTAGACTCCATTTTACATGTTTGTGCAAGAACAGTTAGCGATCAAAGCTAACCCCGTTTCCAAGGGAAAGATGCTACAATTACCGCACTCAAAACATGGATTACGGAAGCATCAGGTTGGCAAGCTAAAGTAGTACCGACTCTGCGTTTCAGTTGCAGGGTTTGAAATTGCTGACATTTTTAAAAGAGTAGTTGCAGAAAATGACAATCACGTTTTGTTACTGAGCTCGCCACCGTAGATTTACGAGTGGTTACTATACCATCACTGTAGAAGGTACACGGAGCTTCTTTTAGCACAGATGGGTTCGACAACATTGTGTGCTTTGAAAAAGGCCTCGCGGTCTACAAGGTTTTGTTCGTGACAACTGTCCATCGACTGCAATAGCAGATGTAGTGCGGTTGCATCGGAAAAGCCACTTTTCAAACCGTTGTCGATAAGGTGTATTGTACAGTAGTGCGCTACTGCAGTAGTCTCTACAACTGCAACCATAGGTGGTGCAAAATAGATGTATGGCCAAGCGTAATTGCAGGAGGTAGATTTGGTCCAGGTCACCCGATATTACAGTATTTGTTGTGAACAGGTTGTTGCACACCACTTGCACTGTACGGTAGATAGCAGTTTTCAAGGGATAAGGAGATGGTGCCCCTGGTGTCGGGGGATGGCGGCGGTGGAGGACAGGCGATTCCGTTTGGTACAGTCATGGCCCACACAAAGCACAGTGAGTTGCGGGATATACTGTACGGTAGCGTGCGACTCAAATGGGACGCTCGAGGTTCATCCTCGCATTGGAGTCGGATTGTGCTGGAATCGGAAAAGTACAGTATACTGTACAGTAAAGTATTTAATTATTATAAATAGAAAAGAGAGGATTCCAGATTTAAAATGTTACCGTCTCCGGCAAGGGGAAGGAATCATTCCGAGTACGTACAGTACAGCAATGATGTATTGTACTGTACAGTACCTCTTACGGGGTGTCACACTTGGCGTGACAGGCCACGACGGACACATTCCTGGGTTACACGGCTTCCAACGTTTGCTTTGGTTGGAACAGGCATTTCTGGTGATTCCGAGCTTGGATTTACCGAAGATACTTGTTGGGATCCGATGGGCTAATAATTCAACACAGCGACAGTAGCATCAAAATTTTATTCCTATTCAACACTTTGGACAGCTATTTTGTTCTTGCCTCGTTCTAATCCGACACTCAATCCTTGGTTCACCGCTGTGAAAGTGCGGATTCATTACAAAAATCGCCGCTGCCAGCACTCTCACTCATCCGATATATCGCCCCAACGATATCCATCCAAATCCCCCTGCTCGCTTCTAATCTCCTCGCCCTCCACACTTGAACTCCCTTTTACTTTCTAGTCTTTGTCAGCACAACACCTCCGCCCGCTTGGTCATCCTCATCCCCTCCACTTCCAACCGACCAATTTTCCATCTCGGAAAAAGAAAGGGTCCCGATACCGACTCAACTCAACACTCCCTCGGTCCGTACCGATACAAGCCGCCTCCTCCCTCAACTGGAGCAGGATACAGCTGACATGGAACAGAGCAACGAACAAAGGGGCCTATCCCCATTTGAAAAATGTTTCAACTGCAAGAGGCCCTTCTACGTCATGGAAGCAAGTAACCCGGTAAGGATCGATAGCTTTACCTTTTGCACAACCAATTGCTTTTGGTCTGATCGCATGGACCCGCACGGATGGCGCAAGGTAAATAAGAAGGAAAGGAACGGAGTATACCGAAAGAGACACAAGCTACAATTTGCAGATGAAGTCGTATTCAACAACAGAAGGAGTCTGAAGACTCGCAGGTACGGAACGGAAAAGCTGAAGACAGTTCAGAGAGGTATAGAGAGGCTCATGCGATGTTTGAGTTTCATCAGCAAATGCTTGGTGGTATGGTTGGGACGGAGGGCAAATGGTGCAAGAGTGGGCCTTCGAGTGATGCTCATCGAAAGGTTGTGTGTATGAGGGGAGGGCGCTAGCTCAAGTCTGATTGACGGCATTTGCATCTACCCAGCAGCCGTGTCATCAAAGGCTATGCATTAATTCTTAGTTTAGAGGGAGTGGTTATGGACCATGATTGCTTCTTTCACTTTCAGTAACGTCCCCAAGACACTGTGAAACACTGAACAAGGCGTATCAAGCATGGGGTTGAAAAAGAGATTGCTAACTTTGTATGAGGCTTGAAGATGACCTTGAACGACTGGGAGGGTACAGCATATCTTGTGACTCGTGCTTTACGAGTTGTCACGAAAGCACTTTTTCGGTGTGCTTGGTGAATGACCTGACCTGGCTTTTAAAATGAAAATCCTTTACTTGTAGATTGACCCATCTGGTAAGGACGATTAGCGTCGGCGGCAGTAAAGTCATTGACAATTTGACTGTTGATATATGAGGAAAAATGCAATTGGAGCTGAGACGTTTGAGACTATGTCGCAGTTGCTTTGGTATTGGACCAGGGCTAGGCTACTGGAAAAGAGTCGGAGGTCGTTGCCCAGTCAAGTATAGATGAATATAGGGTCGTGTTTAAAGCAAGCAAATGACTCATTTCGCACTTTTTTGTCTGGTTGTAGTCGACGTCAAACAGCAGTAATTGTATTGTGGTCAACGAGCCATGATGCTCGGAGCCCACAACTTGGGTACGTGTTTTCCACTTTTGATGGAAAAATGGCTGCCCGCCGTATCATAACACGTTGGAGTGTGGACCGGGAATCATACCTCCGCATTATATAATACTGTAGAGCTCATTCTCGTATAGTCAAGTGGTATGAGCAAAGTGACCAAAATAACTTTACCTCCCAAAACTTGAGCAGGTTAAGTCACTTACCTCTTGCAGACACCATTCCTATCTGCTCAAGAAATACAGCTGTTCGCACATGTGCTGTCCACTTTTTCGCAATGCTCCCGAAAGTACCGGTCACCAACAAAACTGATCGCCTCAGCGCTCTTATTATTGCTGTGAGAGCTCCCCTCCATAAACAACTACGGCACAGGATTCATGTCGCTACCATATGGCTGATTTCTACTCAGTTTGGCAGATACAAATCATCATCCCACGCGCTCTTTTTCAACTCTTGCATTTCCTTCCCAAGCGCATCTCGGAACCGTCGCCACATACTCCGTGGAGTTTTTGGCCTCAGAATCCTCGCAACTAGGTCAAAGTCCTTACGATTCGCTCGAATATAATCCTGCGCTTCTCGCACAAACGATGCCAAAGTGTCCGCATCTGTTTCATCGATTTGTGTCGAGTCCGTCACAGGGTTGAATCGAAAGTACTTATCCTTGGGAAAAAGATCTTGCATCGCATGATGTACCACCTCCGTAGACGTAGCAGAAGCTACAATCGACCCTACCACATCTCCCCACCCCATGTTCATATTCTTCTCCTCAATTTCTTCTTCCCCACTTCCCGTAGCCGCTGGCGAAACCCCGTTGCCAAAGATACAAGCAACTCGATCGGTACCCCCGGATACATGCATTTCGTCTCATGAAGGGCAACCGCCGTCGGATTGTTAGCTACGATCGCACCGTCCGCATGCAGTTCCCCATTCACTCGGATCTCTGTGAAAAACGTAGGTGCCGCAGAAGACGCCCTTAACCCTTCCCACAACTGCGCCTCTACTGTTCCATCGTATCGTGACTCATGCCCCAAAGGGTATGTATAGTTTCGGAACACGTGCAGTTCCTTTGGGTTTCGCGACATAATCGAGCTCACAACAAACACTCGATTCATGTTCTCCTCCGCTAGCGAATCTATGAATACTCCCTTTCCGCATTCTTGTTGCAGTGTCGTCTCAAGCACCCCGGTGTCATAGTATGCCCGCGTCAGCAGCATCTTGGGTCCGTTAACCGGATGTCGCGCAAAAATCTTCCCAATCATATCCCGGTACAGCAACTCAACCTCTTCAACCGTCTTGTGCACGATCCCTATCGACGCAGCCACAATCGCCCCTGTGCTGGTTCCCCCAATGATATCAAACAACTCATGGATCTCGCACCCTGTTGATCTCTTCAACTCTTTCAATGCCTCGAATGCCATAATTGCCCTCGTTCCCCCTCCGTCGATAGATAGAATCCTCAAACCTTTCTGACCTGGCATTCTCGGTTTCCATCGGTTGATTCCCATCGCACCCAGTGCCCGTCTTGCCGCTCTTGCTGCACCCTCGGGCTCCCCGTTCTTTAAGCCCTCTGCCAACCTCTGCAGCCCCTTTACCAACTCGATATCCCTCGCCATCATTTGCCTGGCCTCCTTCCCCAAGCTTCCCTTTGCAAGTGCTAACGACCCCAACAGATGAGTTCCACTCACTAACGCCTCTGTCTGCCATGATGCGCTTTCGCCGGCCACAGCTTGATGCACTTTAAATCGCCCTCTTTGAACAACAATCTCATTCAGCATTTCCACCAGTCCCCCAACCTTTAACATGCCAACCCGACTCTTCGGCAGCATAATCGCTATGTTTGCCAACGCAGTCAAAGCCATACTCCTCTCTCTCCCGGACAACAACCTTGCCGCCGTGACCAAAGCGCCCACTCCTACCGACTCAACAAATCGCGACGCATCCTCCACATTTGTTATTGAACGGGCCGCCGAAACAGTTTTCTTGAGGCCTGCAACTTCCTCAGGCTCCAACGATGCCGCTGACGCGCTCGACGCAATTGCCATCGCTGCTGCAAATGCGCTTGCTCCAGTAGTCTCATCTTCAATACCACCTATCTCATGAACCATTGCCGCGTAAACGGCGGTATCATCCTTCACTTTGTCGCCATCCTCCTTACCCGGAACAAAAAACTTGACCACATCACCGACCATCCGTGCAGGAAGACTCCAAATGGCACCATTATCCTTCTTTTCATCCTGCTTTTCTTCCTCACCTTGCTCCCTGGCTTGGACACTTTTTTTCCGCTGCGCAGCAAGGAGCTCATCGAAAAGTGCGCGTTGCAGGTCATACGGTAACAATGTTGCCAACTCTTGGCGTGCTTTTGTACGCAGTGCTGCGCGTCTATGCACAGCCTCGCGCACAAATTCGTACACTCTATCTTCTGCTATTCCGTAGGCGATCGGGGGATGGTTGGGATGAGAGGGCGGAAGAATGGAAACGTACGTGCTCGCTTGCGTGGACGGGATTGTATGCGGGCAGAGAGACCGTCGTCGTCGTGATTATGGTGACGAAGCCTGAGACGGGCGGTGAGACCGTCGTCATCTGCTTCGGGTAGTGGTAAACTAACGGGTGGGGAGGGGGTGGGGAAAAGGGTGGAAAAGAGGGCGAGGAGGGGAGCAAGTGGTCTGGATTCTCCGAGAGCGCAAACGAGGGGAGGTAGGTTGTGTTGCGGGGGGGTGGATTGATGAGGAAGGGCATTTTGTTGACGAGAGGTTAACAGAAAGGGTGGTGGAAGGAACATTGGCGTGGTCGGGGACTGCATGGTGAGGACAAAGCAGAGAGAAAGAAGAAGAGGGGAGCGAACAGCGGTGGCAGTGCAAGCTGAGAAGGGGCGGGGTGGCGTATAGAAACTCTTTCCGAAGAACCATCAAAGACGTTGGCATCGAGTTGATGAGGCTCGAGATGAGCATTGAATTGGACAAAATTCATGCGTTCATTGTACAGTACTGTACTGTGATGCATTGAAATAGAAAAAGCTGATTTATGGACCAACTACGGTACAAAGCACTCCTGTCAATTATGCCGCGTCGGTTTACTGAAATGTATATCCACGTGGCACAAAGCGCTGGATTGGATCCACGTGGATCTGTATCTTGACCATGCTCGTGATGATCCCGCTACACCGGTATTCGCCCTTTTAAACGCAGCAAGCACGTTCGGAGTAATATTTGGAGAACGACGCATTATTTTGTACCCAAACAACACAAGCCACGCATCGGAGTGGAAGTATCTGACGTGGCCAAGATGCATCAAAGTACAATACTCTGATGCATAGAGTACATGGTACCATCAAGGTTCTCGCCCGCTAACGCAGTTACAGTCATATGAAGGTTCCACTGGGGGAACAGAGGAGACCATTTTATCAAGTTGGCATTACCGCTCTGACCTTGAATTGGGCGACGTCTTTCACACGCTATTGATGCGGGATAGCCGCATCGAATTTCGCTTCTACGTACACTCGAAAGGTGGCAGGCCTTTTGAAATGTTCTTTTCTTACCATGAATGTGAATGAAAACTATATTCATTCGATGATGTAAATATTAATCTTCTCCGGCCTGCTTCCCACTTCAGCGAAGAATGTGAAAGTCAGCTCGAATCCGTCTCCAGCTTCCCGTGCCATCCAAGCTGGTATGTGGTAATATCGCTGAGATGGGTCTCCTACATTTACCTGTTTCACAGGAGACCCGTTCAGAAACCCGTTCATAGGTCTCACTCCCTCTACCAACCAGTACCTTCCCAACAGATGTCCATTCACATAAACCATTCCCTTCCCGCATCCGTCAAGGTCAACTACCCAATTGGTTGCTGCTTCCTCCACTCGCACTGTGCAACGGTACCAACACATTCCTTCGCGCCTAGACTCTTCAAAATTCCCCTCAAACTCTTCCCAACAGCGGGTTGCCTCCCCCGCCAACCCGCCCACAGCTGTCCATTCCCCCACCCTTTGGTATCCCTCCACTTTAACATCGCTCAACAAACCCTTCTGTTCATCAAGCATATTCTTCCCCTGCTCCAACTGCCAATCTGCTTTCACGAGCCCCAATGCAGCTACCAAAATAGTCATGTCTATTTCATCCCCTTTCCGCTCCACCTGCATCCGATTGCGCAACCCAGGTCCATCTTCGCCATACCGATTCCACTTATTCTCCCATCGATCCTCCCACAACGGGCTCGCACTCTCTGCTACTCGCTTCCCATCCACGAAAACATGCGCAAAGTCCGCAGCCTCAAATTCCAACCATATTCATCTCCGACGTTTTCCCCACTCCGCATGTATCTTGCAGTGTAGAAGCAGTAATCGGATGCATCTTGAGTCAATCCGAGTTGCTCCGCTGGTGTATCACTTACCGCTGTAACACGTCCTTTGGAAATCAGCTCCAAATTCTTTGACAGAGGCACTGGTTCTTCCAATACCTGCCACCTCTTCACCTGATCAACCTCGACCCGTTTTCTTGTCCTTTGCACGATATCCTCCTCCGCCACATGAGCAGTGTCAAACAACAGTTTCCCTTCACTGTCTACAATGTGCACGCTTTTCGCACTCACCTCACCTCCATAAAAGATTCCCCCCCGCAACAGAACTTTCCGTAACACCCCTTCACCATCGTTACATATAAACGCTACGTCCCCCCACCAATATACTCCCTCCTCACCGTTTGGGTCCTTCTCCCTCTCCACCATAAACTCTCTGTGAAAGCTTTCCAGTAACACCGAATGTAACCTCGCCAGATGCTTTCCCTTTGAAGTTATTTGATAAAATTCGTCCACGGGCGCATCGTAATCGTAGGAAGTCTTCTGCAAATACATCCCGCTCCTACCAAAGTTTGTTCCCCCCATCCACATGTAGTAATTCACCCCTGCCCCACCCTGCGCGAAAAAACGCGCTACAGCATACGCCAAATCTTCTACCGGCCGTACATGATGTGGTGCCCCCCAGACATCGTACCAACCCGTCCAGCATTCGGTCCAAACAGGTGGCTGATCTGGATGTCGCAAACGCTGTTCCGACAGCTGCTTGTGCGCATAAAACGCGTTGATTGTCTCGACGACACCCTCAGCGGCACCGTAACACATGATAGCGGGAACGCCAAAATTCAGGTCGCGTTGCAGATCTGCCATCCATTGCAAGTATTGGGCGCCATTGTCACCGTATGCATCGGATATCATGGAATACTCGTTCTCCAGTTGAACTAGAATAATGGGTCCACCTTCGGAAGCAAGAAGACGATGCTCATGTAACTTTGTGGAGAGATGCCGCACCCAGCTTTCAACCTCGTCCTGGAACGGTTTATTTTTCGTTCGAAACTTGAGGCCGGGGATGTTTCGCAAGCGGAATGGGAATCCGCCGTAGTTAACCTCCGCGCAGACGTATGGACCGATCCGTAAAATAACATGAAGATTGTTTCTATGGGCAGCTGAAAGGAAAGCGAAGAGATCAAGGCGATCTGTGAAGTTTGGCTTTGCGGGGGGAATCCTGTCGTGCTCGTTCCAGAACACGTAGGTCTCCAGTGTGTTTAGATGGGCTGCGTGAAAGGTGTCAAAGAGTGCCTGCCACCGACTGGGGTGCAAACGAGGATAGTGCACAGACCCCGAGAGAATTAGCGTCGGGGTACCTTGCACCGCAAATGATCGACGATCGTACTCAACGCAGGCCATTGGTGAGGAAGGGCAGCTTCCTGCTCTAGACACATGAGTAAACAAATTACATTATATACTGTACGTATTACTCCACAGGATCGGATTCGTTGATGGTAAAGTCAACAGCGACGGGAATTACAAGCTCTAAAAATTCTTCATGTGTACAGTATACTGTACTGTACAGTACTGTACTGTACCGTATCTTCAGTATGTACAGTGCGCGCGCGAAATTAGTATAAGCATACACCTTAACGGCTCTTCGTGTTTATCAGAACGGAAAGCAGGTTAATACTGTGGAGGAATTGATCGGTGCCATTCTGGACGTGTTGGAGAATTTGAATGAAGAATACAATCGCGGCCTTTATGATTCTATTCTAAGGCGTCTAATTTCAGTAGAGAAAAAAAGGAGATGCGACCAACTAATAGAACTTATAATATAAATGTTTGAACTACCTGGGTCTTATGGAATTTCGTGTACTTATCCGTATTTAGTTTCAGTTCTTTTAAAAGGATCTTCTGATATTGGTATTAGACTACTTTTGAGAAAACAGTAGGAGAAAGCGCCTGTTTAAATATCCAATCCGTCGCAGGTATTGAAGAGCGCTCGATGAAGAAGGTACTTTCCCTTCATGTCGAAGGTGTACTTTAAGCGAATTTCGCACTGATGGCCTTAGGGAATTTCTCTGGAGCCAATGAAATGCTAAGTAATTTTAGTAAGATCGAGAATAGGAGGTCTGGTCCCAGAGAACCCCGCTTTATCACAAAGGATTTTATGAAGAGTTATAACGACCTACTCTCTGTCTTCAGCAATTCTAGAGCAGTTGATTTGACCTGTCTTCAGTTCGCGTTGAGAGTTTACGCTTTAAATGGGTAAAAATGGAGCCTTGCTGCTGACGCCAACGCCGGTCGATACCGAAACGCTGCATCTGTAATTGCCAGTCTTGGCGCTGCATAAACTACAACCGAGATGATTACGTCGTTTAAGTATGACTGTAATACGCTTACGTTTACGATTGGAGACGTTCGTGAAGATGGAGATTCATTATCAAGAGCGCTTACTAAGATCGTGCGAAAAGGGAAGGGCTCATGGCCAGCTCTGGTAAATAATATGCATGCGACGAACAACTCGCTGACCTCTACCGGAGAGAAGTCCAAAATGAGAAATGTCTGGGCTTATTTAGACGAAAACTAAGCAGAGCTAAGAGAGAGAGCATTAAATGGTAGGATCGAAAATTAAATAGAACGCCGTAGGCGTTTACAGTTTCTTGCGTCAAAGAAACAAGCGAGGGAGACTTTAGCGATGGATACACGTTTATTCGCTAAGCCGAGCGTAGGAAGTGCTGCATCTCTTAAAATTCCACCAGTCAAACCATCTTGCAGCGCCAAGGGTACCTACGAGGGCGCAAGAACCCCAGGCAAGGTACGGTTCGGTGATGACCTGTACAGGACTGTTGTGGCTCTGAAGAACACTGTTATAAGGACTGTATCAACCCTGACGAAGAGGACTACAGATTTCAGAGACTTACGGAGATTGCCAAGCTAAACGCTCACAATTAAGCCTGGTTATTTCACTCTTACTACGTCCAGGTACACGGGAGTGTCAGCGAAGTCGAGCCTGAAGTTGAAAGTATCGACAACAGATCACAGTAGGATATAGATGAGGCTCACAGTATCGAAAATACCATACAAGGGAAGTTGGATGAAAAATTATTCCTAGACATTATTGCTGACGCTTACATCGACGCAAGGAGCGTTTTCGAACATTGCAGTATCCTTCGAACACACAATACTTTCTTTGCGGCAAGTGAGTATGGAGCATCACGGGTGATCGAGTCAAAGACCGTAGCGAGGTCAAAAAATAGTCTACGTTACCCAGCTAGCAGGTTTCCAGGCATTATGGTTGATAATGAGTAAACGGGTTTATTTTGCGCCAACCGTACTTTCATTAGGCACCCAGCACCAATGACCCTTGAAGGGAAGGGACCCTTTGTTATATCCGGACACGGCGGATCGGCATGTTTCGGAGTAGAAACATTCTGTTTTCCCTGATGTAACGGTGTCTTGGATTTCGACTCCCCAATCGTTGATAACGCTGATTCGCCATTTATTCTTGGTTTAAGGGAGAAGGATTCTCTCCAAACTCGTGAAATAGACCAGGTCGCGAATACAGTATAATTCGCAGGCGGCACAGATCTTGAAATTGACAGAGAAAGGGGGCATTTATGGATCAGATGAGACTATATGATAGAGTGCCTGTTTACAGAGCAGGAGCGTAGAAAGCTTCACTGTAGCTTTGTTCATCCAAGAGTCGAACGTACTCATGAATTACTGAAACGAACCACGCCCTAGAACGTCGAAAATGACACTCGTAGAATGTTAGCTGACATTCACACTAGGTGCAAGGAATGTCAGCCACTTGCACCCAAGCCATATGTTGTTCAAGTTTCCTTCCCGAGTAACGATCTTATATTCAATAGCGAGTTGGTTGTCGATATCATGTTTATTTAGGAGAGGTCGGTTATCCACGTGGTGGACAAAGGGACGCATTTCAAATCTGCTAGATTTATACAGGATGAATCCACTGAGACGATCTAGCGCACTGTCATGGATATGTGCGTTTTGAGTTACCTCGGCGCGATCGACAACCTAAGACACGATAAGAGAACCCAGTTTGTTTCACCCAGTCTTCAAGCTATTTAAGCGGAAGCGGAAATAACGTGATGTCCTGTAGGTGTCGAAGCATCAAATGCGATGTCGGTTGGTGAGACATATCAAGGACCTCTCAAGAGAATGTTTTAGAAATTGAAAGCAGCTTATGGGGAATCGCAGGTCAAGAATGGCGTAGAATCAGTCCAACGCCGTGGGCGCCCTAAAAAGCCTACGCCGGACAAACTTTATGTGAACGACGAATACTTGCTTTCCGTCGCGGCTAAATGGGATAAGAACACAGTTGGACCCGAATTAATTTGTCCGTGCCTATTGGTTTGCGGTACCATACCAAAGCTATCACCCCTTGCTTCATCACCTGTGGCTGTGCTACATGCCGAAAGGATGAAAATTCTGGAGACTGCGCGGGAGGAGTATTTTACCCATGTTGCTAAGATGGGGCTCAAGCAGGCCGAAATGGCCTTCATACCAGGCATTACTCCGACAATTTTAAAATACAGTGACAAAGTCTTGGTTTATCGAGATATTACAGACCGCTGGGAACCCCGAACATTTACATCCTGAAATGAAAACAACATTTCGGTAACAGAACCTGATGAGAATGTGCAAGCCTCTGGCGTTTCGAGGGTGACTGAGCTTCATGAAAGTATCCATTTGCCCAGGCCTGATATTTATAGCATAGGTCTTTATGCTAATGATGATGTCAATAAAGACTCTCCTCAACAAGATGTTTTTGACAAAAAAACCGTTCCACCACCGACTGCAGGTTTAACAGGCAGCAGTATGCCAACGCTCCCGGATGAAAATTTTGTATACGACCGTTATCTTTCTGACCGGTATGCTGTCGGTGGACGTCAGACTTGAAAATGCTGACATTGGTGCTTTTCCGAATTTAGAGGTATTCGGAGACTTTATATACTTCAATGTACAGTCATACGATTTTACAGAGGTTAAAGAGGATAACTTACCGGGCTAACACTCATTTTCTGCAGTAGAAGCATATCATATATCATTGAAATCAGTCTTCGTACCCAATACCGATCCTAGGAGCCCCTCATTCTTCGAGGCAGTCCAAGTCAAGCTTGATGGGTTGACAGCACGGGGAGTATTTGAGCAAACCCATCCCTCCAAATTTACCGACGATGAGCTAAATGATCTAACGATTATCGGGTCACATCTCTTGCTAACGATCAAAGATATAAACACCCCCAGTCAGGTGTATAGGGCACGGCTTGTCGTCCAGGCTATTGGAAACCAGAACAAGGACAAGCGTATGATAATGGCTTACTCACCGACTGTGCATAAGTCGTCAACTAGAAGTTTATTTTCTGTAGCAGGAATGACAGAGTCAAATCTATTTTTCCGTAATATCAGCAAGGCATACGTATCAACGAACTCGACTCTACTATGCGACGTTTAAATCGTCCTTACAAGGCAAATGAATCTTTAGAAAGACTTGCTTGGGAATATTTCGAAGCCTCTGTATTTTTTTACTGAAAGCGGTCTGTTCTAAACGTTCTAAACGTTCATGGAACATCATCAAAAACGCCTCGGCATGAAGAACACAGAATTTGACCTCTTTTTTTCTGTAGAGACGTAATGAAGACGGGAAACTGGACGTCTTAGTATGTACACGAGTAGCCGATTCAGCTAGGATCGGCTCATCTAAGTTCCTCGCTCAAGGAGAGACTGAAGCGAAGCGGTTTTCAAACAAGGGCTGACAAATCCTGTCAACCAATAATCCCATTAAATTCTATGTAAACTGATTGTACGTAGAGAGAGGCATTGAGTCCAGTATTGATAATGGAGAATTTCAGGAAAGCAGATAGATTTGTTAGCGCAATGAAATTGCACAAACAGATTGTCCGCAGTGGCGCCACAATGGATAAAGTATATATTTTCGGCATTTCACGAGGGAAAATTTTTCCTTTTTCTAATACTATAGCCTAGCAAATTAACGGTTGATACCAACTCGAAGTTGTTTCTAACACGGGAAAAGGCTTGCTTAGTTTAGTGTTTGGAAATATGATCAGTAGTGTTCCGGAGTTATGTGGGTGGTGGATATCAAAGAACTGTATGGAATTTCAACACATCAAGTGTTGATCATAAGTTCCCTTACACAGCAGACTTGAGGACACTGACCAAACGCACTGCGATTGGAAGTATGCCTAATGGATAACTTCCATTAGGCATACTGCGTCTGACATTACGGCAGCGTTTCCGACACGCTGCAGCGGCCGTCAAAAAGTCTTTCAGTATGAGTCTTAAGATGATACTGGGACAAGGAATCGATTGGGAAGAGAATCTTCTCCGAAGTCTTTATGGATATCGGAGACGTTGTCTGTCTACTGGTGTTTCAACGTTCGAGTTGATGTTCGGAATTCCGCCACGTATGGAACCTTCGGATGCCGGGTCCATGTCATTAAGCACGTCGGGCAAGAATCGGACGTACGAGTTGCTTGCTGCAGAGTCACTCCGAGCTCATAGGGGAGACGTGTAACTGCGCCAAGCAGAAGGTCGTTATGCTACCGAAATGCAGAAGTTTAACGTTGGTGATTTGGGTCTGGTAGCCTATAGTCAATCGCTCACATCGAGAGTGAAGTGGCCTGCGTTTAAGTCCCGTCAATACGGTCCTTTTCGTGTTTCAAAAGCGTTGCACCCAAGGTATTGGCTTGTGTCGAGGAATGGTCGCCATTCACACCGCTCGATTCATAGCCGTCGTCTTTTGCCGTAAACTATACGTCCAGGGAATCTGTTGTTCTATAAAGTTCATATGAATGGGTTTTTCTTCTGTTTTTTGTATCGTTTTGTTGCATTGATCAAGTTCAGTACTCATTAAAGTGTTCTACCCCCCATGCATGTCAAATTTCCTATTTTGTCTATCTCCTTTTACTGATGGCTCGTCATCCTGATGAATTTGGTTTGAGAAGCTACGTAGAGTTCCCGTACCTCCGCGAGCCGTGCGTTGGGGAAGCTCCCAGCACATATCGCAAGAGCCGCGGTTTCTAAACGCATAGGTCGCTCTTCGATTCCGTCAAGTATCGAGCCCCGTCTACTGTCCACCGCGACGCAATGATCGAATTCGTTACCCGCTGCCAGTCGCAGGATGTACACCGCGGCCGAAGCAGTCACCAAGTTGTTAATGTTTCCCAAGGCACGTCGGTCTGCTTTGCGTAGGTCTAAACTCATTCCCAACCCCTGCACATGTCTGGTGCACGATGCGGCGGAGAGAAAGAGAGTTTGTTATTTGTCAAGTTTGGCCCTGGCTATGTGAGTCTCCGGTTCCCCGCATAGTGCCTGGATTCTATTGGAGATTGAAACAGTTATACAGTTCCCCCTATGAATGCGCATCGCGAGGGGATGAGCATCTAAGATAAGGAACCCAACAGAGAGGTTGTCCTTTTCCCTTGCAACGGGCCCACCAAGCGCAATACTGTACCCTTGTTTTTCTTCAAGCCAAGTCCCGAGCTGTCGAATCACACGACCACGTCGAAGGTCCGAGCGGGGGTTCTTCGGTAGTCAGATGCAAGGCGCAGCGGGTAGTGGTGTACTCGTAGCGGATTCGGTTTCGGAACGCACGACGTAGTTCGGGTTGCGACCAGACCTCTCCCAAAGTCGCATTGATTTGAGTCGACCGAGAAGAAAGATTAGGATCCGCCCTGCAAATTGGATGATGCGTAGATATGCCCGCGTTCCATCATTCCATCGCGCGTTAGGGTGATGAAGTCGCCAAGCATATTTTTTTCGACGACCATCCTACCTTGGTTGGTGTTCACGGATGTGCCCTGGAATGGTTTTCACGGATATTTCCTGGAAAAATGTGTCCTGTGGCTGAGCAGGAAAGCTTGGAGTAGGATGATGACTCGACGGTCGAGTAGATGGGGTCCAAGGCCGCTCTCCTTGGTTGGTGCTGGAACGGTTGTTCTTGAGAGACGTTGGTTCGACTAGACCACCGCGTCCCCTACGACTACGCTTTCGCCCCGTACTGTACTCGACCAAATGGCACGGGCAAGCCCCTCAGACAACACCGTCACGTCGCCGAAGGCAGGTCAAAACTGAGTGGCAGGGCTCTGCGACCACAGGATCCAGATGGGAGCGCAGGTCGGAGAAAAGCGCGGCGAAGAGAACGGGCAAAACTGTGCAATGAGATTTCAAGAGAATGAGGAAGGTCAGGTGTCGTTGACTGTTCGCATCTTGAGACTGCTGGTGTGACCACGCTCAAATTTCATTTGGCTACCTGAGTCTGAGTACAAAAGGCAAAAATTTAATCTCCCTTGCTGTGCAACATGGTAAAAAGAGCTCAGAAATTTTAAGATAATACGTTACTTGGCAGTTAAATGTTTATATCCTAGATTCCCTTGCTGTGCCACAAGGTAGAAGAAAGCCTGACATTTCAATTCAATACATTACTATTTAGCAGCTAATGGTTTCGGAACCTGGACTCCATATTTAAAATATGTGCCTTCTTCGTTTCATTCAATATCCATCACTTGCCCACAGTGGTTCAAGTCCGCAAAACACCGCCTGTGTTGTATGAATCCGACGCCTTCATACTAGAAATAAAGGAATTTTGGACGGACTAGATATGGAGAAAATTGTGAGCAATGCTATTTCTTGTCGTCTTTGTCCTTTTCTCTACTCTAGATCGTGATTCTGCTAATGGATTCATTTATTCTACGGAGAGACTCCAACTCTGCAGTACTGAGTCCTGACTTAGAGAGGAGAACTTCCCCATATAACATACAAATTAGGGCCATTACCAATTCGTACGGCGAACCGCATACCGCCCCTAAAAACTCAGAGCAAACACCAAAGCAACCATCAAGGCACGCACACGCAACAACTAGCCGGGATACAACAGAATTCCTGGCAACCTACCTAATGATAGCATTACTTCAAACATCCAAATCATTACAGCTATACATAAAAGTCGAGCATGCGCTATTTGTAGCCAATGGCTCACAAAGAAGTAGCATCTAGACCAAACTTTGGCAAAGCGGCCTCATACTTTTCTGACAGGTTGAATCTCTCAGAATAGGATGAGGTTACCTTGCTTCACATTTCAAGTTTCATCGCGCCGAACGGGATGCACTGTTCTGTATATACGATATTTTGTGTAAAGTCCCCAAGTTGCATACCTCAGTTCATCCTGCTAATGGTCAGTGACCGTTAGCAGGAGTAACTGGTAGCACCTCCGGGGTTTCGAAAACCTACTAGGTTTAGTAGCACTCCCCGTCTCCACAGCGATGACGACAAATCTTCTATGATAGATCGGAGAGGGGACGGCGGAATTTAACGCTAAACCAAGAAATGAGAGCAGGTAGTTAGAAGGGGGTGGATGACACTGCCATCCTGCCTTCGAACTATGTCGCAGCCAGCAACAGATCCGTCGTTGCAGGCTTCAGCATAGGTGGCATCATAATACGACCCCGTCTGAGTCGTATGATGATGTCACCACCACTGAATCAGGAAGTAGTGATGCAGACAATCCCTGCATTACTGGTGGTAGCATCATGAACTCAAGTCCATAAGTTACTGGGATGTAATGAACCACTGTTTTATTTCATTCGATCTCCCTTTCTGTGCAACATGGTAAAACGAGCTCCAAAAATTTATGATATTACGGTAGTTGGAAGTAAGAGTTTTGGAGGGCTGCAGCATCGAGGATCAGTGAAGAATCAGATTGAGGTGGCTATCATTTTTAAAAGCTTCGAGGGACACTCAACTACAAATGATTTGACATAGAGAGTTGAAGTGCTAAGCGTCGCCTACGCTTCGCACTTCGACCCCCTGAGGCAGTTAGCTTCTGCAGGAAAGCTTTCTCATGCAGGAACTTGTGTCGAATGAGTTGCAGTACATTGAAAAGGAAAAATAAAGCCTTTCTCACTCACTTAGTAAGTAGATCCGACTCGACCACTTCGGAAGTGGTCTGTATTAAATAAACACTTTCGGTCCCCCCGTTTTTCTGCAACTCGAAGTTGCAACTTGCAACTTGACGTTACAGAGGAAAAGACGGAGCAGGACACCAATGTAGGGAATGTTAGAGTGATTTTTAAGTACAAAGTGATGTCGAACAGCATGGTGGAGGTGGTTGACAAACTTGACGGCTGGTGCACGGTTTCACCGTGTACCGCAAAATCTGACCCAGTATCTTTTTTCTTGAAATTTTAAGGGCTTTAATTCGACGAGGTAGCGCAACTAGTGAGACCGCTGAAGTGCTGTTTCTGAGTCCTTCAAAATTCCATCGTTTCGTGCAGCAAGGGATTGGTATTCCTGCTTGTAAACTAAAAGAGTTGAATAAAACGCTTCATTGAGCAAACTAGCAAAGAGGAACTATCGCAATCACTAAAAGAGTAACCTCACTTCTCTCCCGTGTCCTCGCAAAGGACTGGGATATTGTAATCAGCGGAAAACGGTTTCATCCCCGTTCCAGGAGAATCGCAGTGGCAAATGTAGCAACCGTCGACTGTCCCAAGCCAACAGCAGACAATTTCATTGAAGCATACATGGGTTAGTGCAATGTAGATATGTCTATTCCGAAGATACTGAAAATCATTTGTGTAATGACTACTGCGGTTTTCAAGGGACTCAATCAACGAATCCCGATTGGGCACTATGAGCTCATACATGAATTCATCCTCTCCAGTGTCCGCTTTATTTTTCTGTAGTTCAGTTGCAAATAGTGACCCACAGTACTTGAGAAGAGCTGATTTTACAATCAGGAGAAGCTCTTTGAACATTTCCTTCAATATTGTGGGCTCGGTTCCACCATTTGATTGTGTAGATTTCTTCCTCTTCAAATCCTCGATCAGTGAGGTTATCCACCCATCAAGCTTTGCAACAAGCATTATGCTAACCTCATCCGCCTTCTTAATCTGCTCTCCAAAGAAGGTCTGAGCCACTAGTCTCGCAGGCTCATTACCAAAAAGGGTGTCAATCCCATGCAGTTCCCTACAGGGGAATGGATCCGAACCTTCTGCACAGATCTCCTCGAACGTCGCTCGTCTCCCCATGAAGTGACAACCTGTCCGCTCGTATTCTTTTTGATGAGCTTACTGATGGATTCATCGAACCGCTCCTCGCGTCTCTTCAATGTCGCTGTATCGCTAACCTTAACTTTCTTCGAAGAGACGATCAATGAATACCCGAGCTCTTCAAAGTAGGTTGACTTCAGAGCCTTCTTCCGACTACCGACATTCTCCCGACAACTGCCAATCAGACGCCTAAGGAGGTTTGTGATATTCCCTGCCAAATTCGTGATGAGTTCCTTCGTTGTATAATCAAAACGTTTTTCATCATTCATTACCTCCATAAGACGCTCTTCAATGGCAGCAAATAACACAAAACTATCAGAAAAGAAAAACTACCCCATTAAAGCCAGTTGCATTGGACAACTTGGAACACTCCCGACACATAGTCGAGCGGTATTGTCCTTTCCCGACTCAGACAAGAAGAAAACAGCTCCTATCGGAATCCCTACTTCCAGTCCCTGTGAGAAGATGGAATCTTCCTTATTTCTCAGCCCAACTTCGCGAACACGCCATTCTCGCTGCCGACGCCCGGGAGGTGGCACCATATTCGAATACCAGGTGCGTTCGGTATTCAGGGAAGCAAATTAGGGTGGCACGGTTTCTGTAGCGACAAACTTCGCGAACTTCAGCATCGGGTTGTAGGAGCCCAGAAGGATACGAATCCAATCATCTTCTGCTCCCTACCTCCTGAGCTCTTTATTTATCGCCAACCGCTTGCACATGAAACCTTTCATCCCGACCAAATCGCCCTCAGAAGAGGATCTTGTGGGACATCTCGACGCTGTTTGAACAAGGGTCATCTGGCCCTGTAGGGATGCGACAATTGCTTTCTTTTTGTCAAGCGATGAGTGCGACAAGTCGACAGTTTTCTCGAGCTGGCGAATGGTGCGATTATTTTTGGTAATTTACCCCTTCGCGTCGTTAATCTGTCGACGAAGGCCAGCCATCTCCATCTCCAATGCTTGTGTGCTGAGCAGAACGGCTTCCGCATTTTCGCCCATGTTGCGCGATTTTGTCGAAACTATGCCCTTTTTTGCACCGTGAGTCATGCACTGGCCCATATCGCGCGACTGAGAAGGCAAATCGTCTGAAATACTTACAAATATCTATAATTCCCCTGAAAGTCCTTTTTTATCTGCTTCCAAGTACAAACGTTTCCTTTGATCACTGAAGTTTTCAGATTGCCGTCATCAGTCCCACCAGCCGCAAACGGGCCCTCTCGACTCAGAGTTTTACGTCTCTTCCTCTGTCGAATGCCGACAGTATTGACATTCAGGAAGGGCTTGTCGCAGCCATCTTCGTCATTGGAAGGATCATCATCTCCGAGACATGCATCGTCCTCAGAATCATCTACCTAATCATAACCATTTGCAGATTCAATCCGGGGCACTTCCTTCCTATAGTTCAAAACATCCTTTTCACTCTTCTGTGGGTTATCAAGTTTCGCGGGTTGCGCAGTATTATGGAAGGTCTTCGAAGCAGAATTACCACCCGGAGAGTTTTTTAAGGGAGCGGAGGAACGGAGGTACTTTCGGAGCGTTTGTCGATTGCCAGGTGTTTGCTGAGCTTTTATGCCCTTAGAATAATCCGGATCCGTTGCGACCAAAGGGTATTTGGTAGTGATATGGGACCCCTGCGACTCATTGATGTCGCTGTTATCGAAATCCGATCTCACAGAGTCTGTGACCTTGGGGACACGGTGTGTGGGCATGGCGGAGTGCGTAAACCTACCACCAATGCAATGTGAAGATATGTGGACGGCACCCGCTGATTTCATTTTCGTGGCCAGCGGAGTGGATTTCCGGGTACGACCCTGCGGTATTTTGTTATCGTCGGAGCCCATGAGGGGAAAAGTGGTTGGAAGGGTTTGGTAGAAAGAAACAGGCACGGGTATTTTGCGGGTGGAGTGTGAGACCGTGGTTCTGTTGAGATGGTCGGGGAGTATTAAAACTCAAGAATAACCGGGAAGTTGGGGTCACACATGTCCAGGAACAAAACTTATGTTGGACAGGTTCTTCCCGTCGAATACTGGGAGTCATTTTAACCATTTCTATGAAGCCTTCAAACGAGTTGGCCAGCTCTCGAAACATTGCACCCCCTCTCATTTCATCTGACTCTTGATGTCATGTAGAATATCAGATTGGAGTTTACACTAACATGGTTTTTGTTTATTTTTGTGCATATGAGTTTACCACCGCACCGTGAGAGCTGTTTCATACTTGAACTGATTTTTTTTATTTTCGTGAGTATCATTTAAATATACGTTATTTTCGCTAGTAAAAACATTTTTAGTAAATATTTAATCGTAAGAGAGTTTGGGATTCCCTCGAGGAACGCCGGGTTCCTTCGAAATGTTCTTCCCAGACACCCTAGGTCTCTCCAGGAATCCTGGAATTGTCTCCAGGAATCCTGTGAATGTCCCCAGGAGTATTGTGTCTTCCCCCGGAATGGTAAGAATATTCCAGATTTTGGGTATGTCACATCGCAGTTGGGAGTTTGAGTCTCTAATATAATGAATTAAAAGCAAAAATTAGGGAATGAAGTTCCTGGACATTACATTTAATCCTAGAGATCCCTTGAGTAATCCTGGGTTCCATGAGGGATTTCCCAGGATTCCTGGGGATTCCTGGGATTCTCTCAAAGAATCATGATATTCTTTCCAGGAATTTCGGGTTTTCTCCAGGAATTGTGAATATCTTCGAGGTTTTGGGGTACCATAACATGCAATTGGGAGTTTAAGTCTCCAATACGACCAGTTGACGACAGAAAAACAGACATGAGTCGACCTCGTACTATTTATGGAAAGAGATTGGCTTTCGGTCAGATACAGGAATTCCTCAAGGATCGGGAGGAAACTTGGGCCACACCTGGGAGATTTTCGATGTGTTCATTTAGGTACAAAGAGTATATTACATAATGAATAATAATTTAAACACCTTTCAGCCATCATGAAGCTGTTTCTACAGTATATAGTTAATTCCCTCGGTGAATTTCAAAGAGTATGCTCCACATCGAGGATGCATCCAGGAATATCTGAGCATTCCTCAGGTTTTCTCGGAGATTATGGGGTAAATATGTATCTGTAGAATAGAAATCTGTCGATAGTCGCGTTTTGTACCATCATGAAACATCTAAAAAACTTGAAAATAGACTTCTGTTATGTTAAATGGCCCAGGAATGATTTGCTCTTCTCGAACGCTTTTTGGATATTGTCCCCAGGATTCCTGGGAGATCCCCAGGAATTGTTGGGCTCATCCTGGAAATTTGGTCTTCATAATTCGTCATATTATTGAATTTTATACTGTTCGATTTTCCTGGAGTAATTTTCCAGGTTTCGCCCAGGTAAAGGTCCCAGTATTCCTAGGACGCAATGTCCAGTATTTTGCAAGCAATGCGTTTGGTTGTTTACGGTGCTTACAGCCTACCCCAGGATCCAACCACAGGAAAAACGGGCCCGGGATTTCGCCTAGGAGTCCTGAGCGGTGTTCCAGGGATTTTAAAACTACCGACGATCCTCAGACAGGACGATCCTGTTCGAATGTTTACCAACTCACGTAAATTATTTGATAGTATCATTACATTACGCAATATGACGGAGAAATGGCTCTTTGTCGATATAGGCGGCCCCAGCGAAGCTTTTGGTTGTGGCGAACTGGCAAATATTGCTTGAATTCGTTCAGGATCTATTTTGGCGGGCGACTTGACGAAGAATAATAAAACATGAGCTCTGCACGACGTACTTCGATCACATAGCATCGATACGCAAGTGAGTCAGTGGAATGTCAATGGTCATTTGTAAACGTCAGTTACAGCACGATAGTCAGTGCGTTGCTCGCGATGGAGGAAGTGTCGCGCGTTTTAATTGATGCGCTATACTGCGGTAAACGCTCGCTGAGTATTAGGCTATGTAATTTAAGTAGATAATGTAAGTATAGCCTTGATAATTTAGAGATCATTTTCGTATTTGACACTTCATTCCCGACTCGGATGCACTTCAGATTTGGGTTATTGATTATTCACGGCCTGGAATTCCTGAACAAATTCTAGTTCTGGATCGTACGGAGGAATCTGTTTGCTAAACGGGACGTCTAGCAACCTTATTCCCTGTGGAAGAAGGCAAGAGGACACTCGGAATAGTTGGAAAGGAAGTGGTGGAGGAGATCGCTCAGAGGATACAAAAAAAAAACTCACAACCACCCATAAATTACTTTTTTGTATTGATACGGGCTACCCGGCACTCATGTACCGTACTACTGTGTACTTTCCAGTACTGTACAGTACCGTGCACATATTGTACAGTAAAATGTACAGAACCATATTGTAGTTACTGAAGCGTTCGTGACTCAATAGAGGATTATGGTAGAAAATATGATTTCCTTTCCGGTCCAAAAAGGGTGACAGCGGTGCAGCGTGGCACCTTCTTAGCCATTTTTCCGAAGCATGCGGAACCATTTCACGTCTTGGAAGCAGAGCAAGTCATCTGCGTTTCGTTCACTGCGAAAGCCTCAAAATTAAATAAATTATAAACTACCTCCCTGATTTTACGCGGTTCTGTCTCCCCCACTCCCACTCCCAACCGTGCGCGACACACCCACGCCCCGCAGTCCTTCTTTTACTTGAGTCATGTACCTCTCCCTCCGCTTTTCAGCCCCATCTTTCTCCGCGAACCCACGCCCCCCCGATACCCGTGAATTGCCCTCCTTTCCCTCCCCTCCTAGCGCTCCCTTCTCTCCGCCCTCGTCCAACCTGCGCACATCCGCCTCGTACCGTGACACCATGGCCACAGTGGACCCGCGCAACCCACCTCCCGCGCCGAGTGCGTCCACACCGCCGCTCGACCCGACAAGCACAACCACACCTGCGTCCGGTGCGTCTACCGCTTCCCCGACCGTCACGGCCAGCACCAGCAGCACTCCGGCCGCCGACCCGTCCCCGCCCGCTCCGAAAAAGCGCCGCCTGTGCTTCAGCAGTGCCTGGAACATCGTGCTTTTGAAAGCAGTCTCACTGGTGGATGCACACCTCGCCCCACATGGCAAGGCGCAGAAGCGTTTCGAGGAAGCGCTCGTGCATTTCATGCCAAGCGTGGGGGAGTCGTTCTTTGAGAAGATTCAAGCACCCAACTGGAAGACGTTCAGTGATAGGTTCAAGAAGATTTTGGCAGACCACAGGGAGGCCGTTAAAAATAATGCGGCGGCCTTGGGCATCATCGAAACGAGGGGGGAAAGGGAGGTGCTAGTAGATGATTTGGCGCTTGCGGTCGATGAGCTCCAGGAACTTAAGTGGGCTGAGCGTGGCGAACGAACTGCTTTAGATGCTCGCCTTAGATCGGCGGGAGAGGCAATTCGTAATCAAGCTGTCAATCATGCCTCTTCAGGTATCGCGCAGGACGGAAGTTGTGGAGGTCCTGGTTCGGGGGAGGGCACGTCTGTGCCGGAAGTTTCGTCAACTACACCTCGCAAGCGCATGAAAGCATGCACGGAAGACGCAGAGGACCTCGAGCTGCTCATTCAAAGCATGAAAGTCCGGGAAGATTTGGAAACAAAGAGGCTTAAGCTTGAAGAGAATAGATTCGCGACGGCGAAAGATGAGGGAGAGGCTAATCACGAGCTGCAGCGTCAACGCCAGGAACTCGATTCCAAATGCATTGAGCTCGAAGCCAAGCGTATGGAGATCATGGAGCAGTGAGATTTGCTGGAGATAGAGGAGCGTAGGGCCGTAATCGATGAGCAAAAGCAGCTGGCAGTTCTACTAAGGGGAAGCACCGGATTGGTGGCTGACTTGCAAAAAAAGAAAGGAGATTGAGGAGCGTTGTTTCGTTACTAATGTTTATACTGTAGTGGTTCCATAAAGTACTGCGATTTTACTTGAAGGTACTCGGTGAGCGTTGGGGGAGTACAAGCGAGGTCGGCTTGAGTCTGTCCACCGTCGTGCATACATACTTTGATATTCCAAAGCAAAGCTGCTCCCTTATACATTAGCCCGACTGGTGCTTGGCGTACTTTAAACATTCGCCAGTAGTCATAGGATGTCCACATTTGTATTATATGCGCACTACACAGCCTCTAGGACTAAGCCCATGTTCTTATTGTGCACACAAATTCCAAAGGTCTCTTCCTTGTAGAATCATTGAAACATGTTCGACAAAATTTTAAGTAAACTCTCTTCTCTAGATAAAGCTTTTCTGATAATAAGAAATGATGGAACATAATTTGTACGCTTCCGGAGCACTTTGCTCCGATCGCCATGATTTCGAGCAAACTTATATACAACGAGCTCCTGTCACCAATTTCGACTGAGATATCTTCACGTAAAGATAAGGTGTCAGATGATAATGGTAGTGAAGCGCTGGAGCAAGGGGCAAAAGTAGCTGTGACATACAAGTGGGGCGAATCGACAAGCGTAATGCTAGGAATAATATTGATCTTTGCTAGGTCTTCGAGCGTCACGATCATCGTTCAAAGGATTGGCTGTATCGCAGGCAACTTGAACTACAAAACTCGAGTACGCGTGCAAGTTCACACTAGAGGATTAGGGCGAGGCTCGTTTCGTAGAAGTTGTGGACGTGTAGGACCTTAATATACTCATGGCTATGGAAATCTGTCACGTAATAGCACTCATCATTTTCAATAAGAAATTTGAAGCTCTGGGACCAATTTTCATGGCAACTTCAGTCGTGGAATTTCTGGTGGGCCGGGTCCCTCAGCACTTCCAACTCTCCCTCTGGATCAAGAGTCACCGAGTTATCAAGGTATAAACAGTTGGGAAGAGAATCCTTCGTACCGTTTTATGGGTCAGATTAAATTCAATACGCCGAATGCGATATGTGGGATGTCTACAATATTGGACGCATAAATTGGCTCTGAAGCCTCTCAACATTTCTTTCACACCAAGAATTATTTAAAAAGTTATGAACGCATTGAACCAGAAAGCGTCCAAGCAGTATCTAAGTTATCGGTCTTAGTCGTGAAAGGTAAACCCTTTATTATGTTATCAGGAGGGTTCTACATAGAGGCGTACCATGCAACCCATTTACAAAATAACATACTTTCTGCGGGTGTCCTCACTCATCGCCTCAACTTTTCTTTACCACGTATAATACCGCTAAGGATGCAAGCATCTGCCTCAGTTCTAGACCTGGTTCTACCCAAGCGTCAAAATATATTTAGATAGATGGGAATGGATTGCCGCATTCAAAGTACCTAAGGTCAACAGAATCAATAATCAGATCCCTCAAATTGGTAAAGCTCTCCAGTTGGAGAATGGTACCGAAGTCGATTGCAGCCACTGCTTTGGACCTCTTCGTAGAAATAAAGATGCAAAAGTGGCTTTGTAGTAGCATTGCTGTGCAGGACATCCACACGCTGGGGGATACGTGAAGTTTCCTAACATTTTGCATGATATTCTTCAATTTTAAAGATGGCTCTCGGAAGAAATAATCTATGTACCATGCGCCATCGGAAAAGCAAGTCGAAATACAATGGCGCCGAACCAACGCATCACCCATTGCATACTCGAGCTTATCCACATATATAAAAGCGAAAATAGCACAGCAGTCTCTTGGAAACAGTCATTATACCATTGGATTTGTCGATGACCGAACCGCAAGGAATCATGTCTATTTCATGAACAGGAAGTCATATCTATTACCCGCTCTGAAATACTACATGGAAAGATCATAAAGGAGTACTGGATCAAAACTTTTAAACAGTCGCCTCGATGGAGCAGGAGAGAATCTTTCCCCAGCTGTTAAACAATTTGCGCTCTTGAACGGAATAAGATTGGATACCAGTCCGCCCTATGCTCTCTAAGGAAATGGCGTAGCAGAAAATTTCATGAAATAATTGGGTGTTTGTGCGCGTGTACTGCTCTTTGCATCAAAAGTCGGCAAATAGTTGTGGGCAGAAGCAATGATCCACAGTGATTGGTTGCGCAACCGACTCCCGCCTGAAATTCCGAACGGACCATTCCAATTCTCCTTTGAAATACGGGGACGCGTATCGTATTCAAGGACTTACTAAGCTTTGGTCAGCAAGGGCTTGCCTTTCATTGCCAGTAGCCATCTCTGTTAGCTACGAAATTATCCGCAAGGGCAGCTCATAGACACTTTTTGGTCTCCAGAGCAACCAGACACTGTATTTTATCTACGTTCCCGACCTGAATAGTATCATAATCACACGCGCTCAAGACTTCCGCACATAATCTACGGATTACTTCCCCGGAATTTGTGAAATTCACTTATTGACGGTATCCCAATAAAAAGCGTTGTCGAACACACACAGGGTCGCAACAATGGTGACCTAGATGGGTTACTGGTCCAGGCCTTTTCTGTTTACCGTACGGCACAGAATAAGATATGACACTAAGTTAATGTATTTCGTATGCTTTTAGATCAAGACTACCGCGTTCTTTTCAAGAGGCCATTCAGAACCGACCTTGGTGTGAGGCGATTGGTCGAGAATTTCTTGGATTAAGAAAACGGGAACATGGGAATGTGTTCCGCGCGACCCTTCTATCAATTTTATCCCATTCAGGAGGAGTTTTCACCTCAAACCAATGGAAAATAACAGTAATCAATTCCTTTATCGAAAACGCTGTGTAATTCGAAGTGGCATGCAGTTGAATGGAGTAGAATTCGATCTGTATTCTTTGAATGATCCGGTGCTATCCAAACAAGCTTTTCGAATTCTCCTGACTTTGTCGGCGGCAACAGTTCTGATAGTTGAAGGATGCGATGTGAGTGCGCCTACCTTTATGGGTAAATTGATACTACTGTGTGTATGGAACGACCTACGGATTCTACTGGAAAAGAAGAGCGCCCTAGATTCATCTGCAAGTTGAAGAAGTCCATCTACAGACTTTGTCTAAGCTGGAATTATCTCAGGACCTCTCTTTGTTGTGAAAATACTAAGCTGTGATTTTCAGCAGTTTAGAATTGATGCATGAGTGTTTTATAAGGTCGTTGGAAAAATTATTTATCATTCTTGTTATCATTTTCTATGAAACGGCAATTTCTAGTAACTCGCGTAATATTCTTGAGCAAGTCAAGAGAAGTTTAATGGAATAATTCGATGTAAAATTATTTGGAATATTGACTTCACTCTTGGGCTGAGAAATACAAAACAACCAAGATGGAATCAAGGTCTCCCAACACCGCGAAGTTTTCGGATAGACATGGGGCTCTATGAAGCGACAAGAGCCTGGACTCCACTCACTGAAAGTGCCGATATTACTTCGGTTCGAGGTCCAGATGTAACCCTGGGAAAGAAGGAACACTCAAGCTATCATGCAACCATCAGATGACTTCTCTATTTGGCAGTCTGTACGCGGCCTGACATTTTGTTAGTCGTATATGCGCTTGAACGACAAGTTCACGGCTTGACAATGCCTCAGGCCTTACTGATGAGACGACTGCTCCATTATGTATCAGAAACACGTCGATTGGGCATAAGGTTCCTGCAAAGCAGAAAAAATGTGGAATAAATTAAGAAGTTCTTGGAAATGAAAGCAACGGTGGAATCAGATTGGGCAGAAGATAAATAGTTGAATAAATCGAATACAGGCTTCTTGGTTATGTTCAACGCTGCAACTTTGAGAGAAACTATAATCTTTACCGATTACTCTTCGTGTGTTGATTGGTAATTAATAGTTGGGGTACCATACTATGTTACAAAGGCGCATTTACCGTCTGATAGGGTTATCAAGTGGCGGCTTAAGTAGTCTCAATTAAGGCTACAATTACAAAGAATCCGCAAAATATCGAAAATATCATTGCAAAGACAAAGAAAGGATATACGCCGCCACAAGCGGCACTGTTGGGTAAATTAAGTAACTGCAGAAGATTGGGGAGGTTTATTATGCATCTTAAACATAGGGGAAGCCAAAGAAAGAGATAAAGCACGAAGAATACTAAAATGGCGCGAAACTCAAGAAGAAGCTGAAACAGTACTAATTTAAAGAGCTGTTCAGTGCTTCCATATGAAAACGTGAAAGAAGGGATAATATGGAATGTAAAAAATATTGTTGAAGGAATTAAGGACTTTATGAGGCCAGTAGAGGTGGAAGAAAACCAAACAAAAAATATGGATTCCCCAAAATTGCAGAACAATTCTGCTTTTCCTGTGGCTTTCTGGGCACAGTTACGCCATTAGAGGGTAAAAAAAGATTAAAACCTTTTTTAGTCGTAATAATTTGGAGCAGATTTTAAGGATCACTAAATGGAACGCGAAGTACACTGTAATTTGGATCTTAACAGATAGAAAAATATTATATTGCTTCATGACATGACAGCATGAATCAGTGCATCTTTTTGATGTAAGTGCATGAAATAATCCAACTGGAGCTGATGTTAACTACAAATACGGGGACGCAAAAGAGATACCATTAAAGGTGATCTGATAGAGAAGAACAAACTGGAGCGAATAATTATCTAAACATTTGCCCTTGATCGCCCCAATTCTTCCATTTTACATGGGTTACATGCATAATACGGATTTAAAATTTAAAATGCACAAAGAAAACTTCTAGTGTCCTCATAAATATATTTTCCATCATTTTTCACATTTTTATGAATAGATGTAACAGAGGTGTAGAGTGACCTTTTCAACGACCCGCTGTTAGCAAAAAAGTGGCTCCAAATGTAACTTGACCTCGATAAAGCATTTTGGTAGTATATTTCGGTACATTTTCGTCCATAAAACACATTTTACTACCTTGAAAACTTCGGTGTTCCCTTGTGTCTTACCGCGGAAAGCCACAGAGCCAATCCTGCAAGTTTCTGTTACTCGAGGCTTTACCTCGAAAATTATACTTAGAATCTTTTAAAACATTATTCCATTCTTTGAAGTATGTGTAATCTTTCCCCAACCCGTTGAGATGTTCTCTCAGCTCAGAAACCGAAATCTATCAGAGTAGAAGGAAATGTTTACAGTTTCGTCTCTCTTTCCAACTCTGAAACTAATCGACGAAAAGGTTTCATAAAATAGCCTTTGACCCTGAATTTGGGCCAAAAAAATTAGAATTCGCGGTGTAAATTTTGATCTTTGCGAGCATTTTGAACGTTCTTCATCCTCAAACCCGCAATTTCTCGTCCAATGGTTCGAAAATTTCTGTATTTTATCTCCTTGTTTGACTACAATTTCGACAGTGCCATATTATCACTCTGATATGCTTTCACTTTTCAAAAAACTCTCGTTATCCCGCGAATGCACCATCAATCTCATTTAGGAAAAAAATACCCATTTACTGTCTTCTATACAGATATGATTCCAATGGCGCTACCTCCGCCTTCTAATGGCGGATGTAGTTCATTTTTGCTCTCTAAAATTACAAAACGGGCAAACTGGTCTGCGGTCTAGAAATGATACGTTTCATGTTGCATACAAGTACCCTCTACATCTAATATGGATTGACCGCAGCAAATTACTTCCCGTGTATAAAATTTCTTCTATCCTCATTCTTGAATCTATCATCTATAAAGAAAAATTGCTCCAGACATCCTTTCAGAAAAAAAAAAAGGAGTACATCTTAACAGCTGCACCCGTCAGTGAAGTTTACAATTCTATGGGAGGAGAGCTATATGACCAAGATGCTATATTTCGCACGCAGTTAGATTCAATTAGCTGGACAGTTCCTCAAGATGTCTTTAACTGGCCCTTTGATTGAAATATTAAAACAAAAATTCATTCCCGGGCAAGGAAGGTATTACTATCTGAAGTTCATTGGATAATTTTCAGTATTTGCGTAGATGGTCACAAAAAGTTGCCATACTGTAGTTAATAAAGGTTTTAAGAAGTATTGAAAGAGAAATATAAGTTTGTGTGTGTTCGCAAATTGACCTGGTCCATCAAAGAGGAATACCAATCTCTCTCATTTACTTCCCTCACAGGTGACCGAGAAGTTCATTTATGTAGATCTTACCTTGTTTTGAATACTTTCGATGCTCATTGAGATCTCAAACTGACATGGACGTGATCGATCCATTACTGTTCTTAACTCGGAAATTTGTTTTCCACGGACAATTAACTGCAAACGTCTATTTTATTTGTGTTTCAATTCTTATCAAAAAGAATCATTCCTTTGCAACTTTCTGTTCCCTGGCGTATTTATGCTGCCATGTAGGTGTCTCGCTTGTTTATTTGCAAGACAGCCAATAGAATAGATATCTACCATCTATGGTGGCTTGTTTTCGTCAGTTGGGCAATAAAATGCTCTCCAGAAGTGTTAATACTGTGAATAAGACAGGGCCTCGCAAGATGTGCTTGATACGTACATATATAAAAAAGCTACGAAAATGAGACCTCACTTTATTTTGAAACTAAGCTCAATTTATTTAGCTCGTTACCAGTAACTTCGGATTAAAATCACGTTGGTTTACCCGTACAGAACTTAGACGATGAAACGAAAATTTCAGGAACGCCATTATGACCTACAAAGGCACGTAAGGAGCTCGCTAGATGCTGCAAATAGGACACACAGGAAGATGATATTATTTCTCGGACCTTTTGATCAAGGGATAATGGATTGATTTATTTTGCTGTGCTCAGAAGTTCTCAAAGTTCGCTATAATTCAAACAGTTCCGAATATATACCATCTTAAAATTCAGTATAGCCCATTTACATGGCTATCTTCTTTTGTATGCATCGCTATCCAATTTCAAGAATGAAAAATTCTACCACTAATTGAGCCATTGGAATATTTTTTTGTTTTCCAATAAACGGGCACCATAAGAGAATACGCTTACCCTCAAGAGAAGAAAGACATGGCTATGTTTTTAGGTACAGTCGACTCTTGATAAGCGGAACTATGACGAGGTAGGCTACAAGTTCCTTTTAACACTTAGTTTCGCGTATCGAAGTACTATCACCATTTCATTCTCTGCCAATCAAATCTAAGTCCGTCATTAATTTATTTGGAAAAAAATTTATCTGTTGCACTCTTCCTCATCCCATTGGAACGCTCGAGACGTGCATGTACCTGAAGCTTTCTAATTGCCCGTTCAAAAGCATAATCGGTGATATCTGCTTCAATTGCCACTTTCTTTGCAATAACAAGCGCCTTTAGCTGCTCCTTATAGGACGGTAGCTCATCATCCTCAACTGCATCATCTTCATCCTCAACCGGCACTAATGTATCCGAATATAGCCTCAATAATAGACGAATCGTCTACAGCTCGAATACAATCATCCTCATTCTCCGGATTTAAAAGGTCTCCAATTGACATCCGATTGCATGGAGCAACTAAAGAATTAACATGTTGAATCAATTCACCCTCAGCGCTCGAGGCATTGCTTGCTGCACTATAATCCATGACTGTATCGTCAAGCTTGCAATGACGCCAACTATTACAAATTATATCAGATGGAAGCGTTTCCCAAACTTGCTTAGACCATTTCATTGCAGAAAGAACGTCAACCTTATAAATGTGAGTAGAGTTTGCCTCCACATTGTCTAGCGCACGTTCCATGTGTAGCTGACGATAACGCATTTTCAATGCAGCAAAAATCCCGGCATCAATAGGCTGAATTTTAGACGTACACTTAGGAGAAAGATATTGTACGCGTACATAATCGAGATTCGGGCAAGTAGCAGAGGTATCATGAGCCGAAAAATTGTCAATAAGAAGCAAAGCTTTCCGCCCAGGTGTCCTCCCGATGTATATATTAAAACGATGCAGCCAAGAAAAGAACAAGTTTGTAGTCATCTATGCCTTCTTGTTCCCGTGATAGTCAAAACTCAGCTCTATGACAGTCTTCTTTTTGAATGCTCTCGTCTTCCACGCTGTTCCAATTATCATCAGCTCAATCTTTTCCGAGCCATCCATGTTTGCGCATGGAAAAATAGTTATACGCTCTTTGGCTTTCTTTCGTCCTGGAAGACGGTTTAGAGCAATACATTTATCCTGTGCCATACTGTAGAAAAGCCCGCATTCATCAGCGTTGAAGACATCCTTTCTGTCATACTGAGCAATAAAAGATTGAGCGACTGAAGAGCAGCCTCATACGCGGCCGTATCGGCATCACTGGCCTCGCCGTGCGAACGAAATGCCAAGAGATTCCATCGTCGCTTAAAGTTTGTCAGCCAACCCTCGGAGAATGTAATTTTTAGTTTTCCGTTGTGGGTGCGATGCCTGTTTGCCAGTGTCTGCAGTTGTTCTCCTTTGCGCTTGATCATTGATCAGTTGAGGTGAATACTTCTCTTTTCTTTCTTACATAACCATTCAAGCAATGCTGCCTCTAATACAGGATATTTCCCATTTCTATCCCGCTTTTGTTTGGAAATATTGCGACCGTGTAGCATCCGCAGTCGCGATTTGTCTGCCAGAATACGCAACATGGTGGCTTTGCTTGGCTGCGATGCCATCTTAAACTTTGTAGTTGCCCAATCGCTGATAGCTTGATGAGTTGTATTCTCCCCTTCTGCTCTGCGGCGATCCCATTCAAGCATGATTTCTTTCTTTTGTTGCAAAGTAAGTGTTCGGGGTATGAATGGGATGCATGGATCTGAGCGCTGGAGAGGACGGCATTGGAAATGTATCCACATTTTTTCCGTTGGACTCTAGCTGGCGGAGTTCTATTCCGCATGTAGAGTTTTAAAAATCCTTTATTAGTTATTAAAATTTCAAAGCTCCCGGTGTGGTGGACTTCGGAGTGTTTCGCTTACGATGGCGTTTCCCTTATCTACCCTTCCTCTTCTCGAGAGTCAACTGTACAAAATTTTACACGGCTTACACTAAAAATTAAAAAATGCTTCGTTTCTTAGAAATTTTTTCCATTTTGTGTAACATAATCACCAGTAAGTAAAGCGAGCTAACTAGAGCTTGAATAAAGCACAAATTTCGGTTTCAAGTCTATTGAACTACGAGAAAGTCACACTGCTTTAAAGATTGGATTTACTGTTATGACTGTGCACACTGTCGTTGAATATATACCTTTATAATTCCCATTTAGAACATATCATTTGAAAGAAACTTGCAAAAAGGACCCAGAAATTGTATTTTACGCGCTTTATATGTTATAATGCCGATAGCCGACAATTATGAGGTCACTTGGCTATCTTTCAAGTGCAGACCAACCTCAAAACATCCATGACTTCTCAAGTGCTGTATCAGTCAGTTTTGATATGCCTATCATTCCATGTGGCACGTGATATCTCCTCTGTTATGAAAGCTATAATTAGGTCACCTTTCTTGTTTATTACAAAAGTATATTTCCTTTTACTTGAAATTGAACAGGAATTCAGAAGAGTCTTCAAAATTTTGTGCACAATTCTTTACACTGCTTCCGTCAGGGAAGATGCAATAGAATTTTTTAGAACCCTGTCCTGCTCAGTCAAAGCTCGCCCAATTCGCTTTATTATATTTTTATTGAATGTATAATTCAGTTTGCTTACGATACTAATCGAAGAGATCTCTCGAGGGACATTATCGTCGCCCGTTCCATCTTCCAATTCCAATTCCATCGAAATTCTATTTCTGGAATGACCATCACAGCCATTTACATATACAAAAATCTCTTTAACTTTCGGTATGTTTACCTTTGTAAAAGTATCTATCTTGTTTCTTTCATATGTACAGATGTATGGAACTCGTGGGCCTGAAATTTTCCAGTTATTCCGCAGCCTAGCTGCTCATGCGGATATGAGCCGAGATATATTTCACCATCAAAAACTGCAACTCTTATTTACTCGCTTCACATTTTCACTCCATAGATTGAATGACCTCGAGTTTCATTCCCGATGGATTGATCTACATAAATTTTATGGCCAACTACTGGCAACTGGATTTTCTTCAGCTGCTGGCTTTTGACGAGATAAATGAATGCAGAGCATGTAGCTAAATAGTTTAATGAAGCTACAGTTACTTATAAAAAGGGATGTGGACAGTACAAAACTTGCGGAGAATGTTGTTTGCAGCGGTTTAAGTGCATGTGCGACGATGATGGATTGCCTTGTTGATTGTGTATGCGTTGACAGAGTTCTTTGTTGGCAGAGTGCGAGAGGGACAATCTTCCGCTTCTTTTGGTGATGTAAGATAAGCTTTGATCTTGAAATTGGTTTTGGACTAATTAAGCACTGTTCAGGAATTATTGAACCAATTCTACGCTCTACCAGGTCATTGGTCGTACTCACTGACTTTTGATTGGAAAATTAGAGCGTTTAACTGCTATAGGCGGGCTAAATGCCGGAGTTCGCGTAAAGTAGACGACATGATAGATTAGAACTATTATTCGAGAGATTTTTCAAATATACCAACCATACTTACGTATGTGCATAAATTATGTAAAGCCCTAAAATTGACACCTTGACAGACAAAACTTATACATGGAGCGGAAATCCACGATGATGTGAGAAATAGAGGAGCCATTGCGGCACCTATGTCGTCAATGAGACAATTGAAATTCGATGTTTAATGTTAGAACTATCAAGGGTCAGTCAGCATGAACAAGGTTTAAATGAACCATATTTGGAACCAGCCATACCTTGAAAAAGGCGATCCTCTGGGTGAACGCACGATTGCAGGGAGGTCCGGGCTCGGAGGGAGTTTTTGTGGTCCAGTTCAACTCCGTTCGCGAAAAAAATGGTCGGTTTTTCCCAAAAAAGTGGTCCGGTCCGTATATGAGAATGTCATAACCCGGCCGGTCCAACATTTTACTATGAACCGCGGTTCGAGCATCTCCAAACTCAAACCCTATAATTTGAAATGTACAGTATTAATAAATATATAAAACTAAAACAAGTTTCTTCAAAAACAACGAAAATATTATTATACTTAACCGATGTACAAATTTTGGTTTTTTCACTAAAGAGTAAAACTGAAATTACGTGGCACGGCGGATGAACTTGTACTCAATTTGCCTCAGTTGGAGAAATTATTGACATAAATAGGGGAGAACTTTTGGAGGATCGCCTTCTTGAACCGATCCAGCAAACGCACGGTGCAAATCATGAATCGAAGCAGCGAATCCTCCGTGAAGCGAAGAGAGCCAAGTGCGGATATCCATGAGTATTTTACGAAAACAAATGTGGAAGATTAGTATCGAAAGAAATGTGTTCTTTTCCATGCCACGTACAGCATCAACAGCGGGCATACACATTGCGTTCTCATGCTCGCAGAAACGGCTTTCTGTCAGAGACGAACAACAAAGAGCGATTCATGTATGACAGCGTATTGCAAGTGGAGGTGCAACTCCCGAAAAGTGAGCATGAAAAACGTATCAAAAGCCAAATGTGTAGGTGAATGGTCAGCTTTAGTATACCTTTCACTTGCGTTGAGGACAGTGATTTTTTAACGCTCATGTATTTGTCTCACAGGGACATGAAGGCAATGTCCCGTGTGACCATTTGGCGGAGAATAAAGGATTTGCAAGAGAAATTACGACTACAACTGACGTCAATAATATCTCAGGTGTCTGATCGAATCAGTTTAGCGACGGAAACTTGGTCTTCAAAGGTGCATAAGGGATTTCTCGTGGTAACGGACCATTGAATGAAAGCACAATGGAACCTGCGTTCCATTGTTTCGGATTTAGTACAATTTCACACACAGGAAACCGCTGAGGCCACTTGTAACCTTTCGTATGATATTTTTTTCATTCTGGGGTGTACGCCGAAAAGTTAGCGCGATAAAAACAGATAACGCAAGTGAAATATGCAGCGAAGTACCAGATTTGCTAGGAAAGTTAACCGTTGATGGACACAGCTCGGAATTTATCGAGGATTACACTACAGTGTATTACGCGCGTCGAGAATATTGCAATTACAGAGTGTTTGAGTTTGATTGGGACAGAGATTGTATCCATACGGATACTTATCAACTCAATGAGGGTATTAGTGAGTCGCAGTGACCTTTTTGAAAAGCTCAGGGTTGAAATCGGCGAGATATTTAGACTTTCAGTATTCACCGCTGAGACCCAATGGTCATAAAGACTAGTTGTGCTCAAAACTGAATTCGCAGCGAGAAGATCATTCAGTGAAATTTGTAATCGAATCAATGGGCTTGAGGAAATCAAAATTTGAGAAGTTGAATGGGAGAGAGCGGCAGAAATTTGTAGTTTCTTGGAAACGGCTGCTTCCGTGACAGAAATACAGTCTGGGTTTTCATATGTCACTTTGAGCATGTCCCTGAAGACATTCAATCTTGCGAAGAGAAGTATTTATCCGCAGCTAACGTGGATAACCACGTACTCGGACCGATTGCAAAGACAATGTTACGTAAGCTGCAGATATATGACAGTCTTGTTTGTTCTAACCTGGCAAATTTGGCAAAAGCCTTGGATTCTCGTTTATCTACAGATCTGATAAAATCTTCGGACTTACTATGTCGATATATAATAATTGCTGATCGAGGGCAGAGTCATGGACAATAGGCGGGTGCTGTTGCGTCGAAAAAGTCTCTCCTTGAGTAGTTCATGGATGATAACAGTATTGATGTTATAGAAAAAGATAAGAGAGGGAAGTTTGCTCGAGCTACGTCGTGCTCTACTAGAGGGACAAATCCTTTGCAGTGGTCGAGAGCGAACCACCACAGGTATTCTACTTTTGTTTTCCTTTCAGAGGATCTCTTATCCATTCAGTCCTCTTCAGTTGCAAGGGAAAGAACTTTATCCCAAATAAATCGACTAGTGGACGAGGCCCGATTACGTATGAATGCTGAGACTATAACTGCTCCATTGTTACTGAAGTCATGGAATAGGCTACTTTCATAAATAAAATTGTTTACTATTGTGCAGGCTGTTTGTGATATACAGTCCGTTACCATAGTTTCATAGGACATAAGTGTTTGCCAGGGCTTTAATGACTCGATATAGAGGTTGAGGTATTCTTTTGTTGTTGATGATATTATCATCACAGGTAGTACCTGTATTCACATGGTATTCCTAAAAAGGTCGAGGGCGGAGAGATTTGTGACGGGGAGTGCAGGTTGGAGGAGGTGAGTAGGGTTTTCAGATCATGGGGAGGGCAGGGAATTGCAGTGGTAGTAAACTTTGGGGGGAAGGGGTTTAATTTGAGGATGTAGAGGGGAAAACGAGTGAAAGAATCATGATAATGAGGGTGGAGAGTGTGGTAGATACGATGGGTGTAGGGGATTGCTTCTTGGGGGTCTTGATGGTGGGCTTTGCGACGGTAAAGGCTGGGAGGAGAGTATGAATGGTGCGACAGTATATCTGTGTTTAGAGGTAGGGGACTGCGGTAGCTATGACCTCAAGGCCGGAGGTGGAGGAGAGGTTGGTGACATTTGAAAGGTGAAGAGGGCTATGAGGCGCTTATGATTCACGAATTTTGAGAGTGGGGAAAGGAGATGATGGAAAGGGAGGCGGTATTTTTCTTTATCGGTGTGGCTACGTTGAGACAAAATCGAGCTGGATGATTGATTTGAGGCACTGGACGAGTGACAATGCATGTTAGGGGAGAGGAGAATTTATGGTGTAGGACAGCATTGTATAGACTTCAGGGTCCTTCAAAGGGCTGTAGAAAAACATTACAGAGCTGTTAAATTAAAAGAATAAAATGTTTTAATCAGCAGGATATCGTAGGAAATGAGGTCAGGATTCCTTCAACTAGAATGGTGTCTCTCAACGAACTGCGATATCTGCTTCGTGGCGGTAGAGATAGAAGCGGTCATCTAAGACGCTAATGATCACAAACTCGGAAAGATAAAATAGTTGGCACTGCTTTCTTGCAGCTCCTCAGATCTATGAAAAGTAGTGGTTACCTAGTTGTTTACAGTAAGCTATATCTAATAGTTAGGAGATAACTTCTTAGACGGAATTTACTGGTACAATACTTCTATTACTTGTTGACTACATCAAAGGATATGGGCGATATTTTGCCATGTCCACAATAAAAAGGGCTCGGTTTATTCTCCATTCATCCCAAAATGTAACATTTGGTTGTCTACAGCTCCAGGCGAACCAGTGAATTCCTCCAAACCGGCCAAATATGATGCAGTTATACAGCGAATAACATTGCGCTGAGGGCACCCGTCGGTTACAGATTATTGATAAGGATGTACATTATAGACCACTTATACTACTCAGAGCCGTTTCTACACGCTGTTATGGCCTTTAAGGACGCACAAGCATCGTTTCAAATCAGTTGGAATTGTTTCGGCTCTTGCAGACTAAACTTATGTACCTTCTCCGGTTTGTATCGTCACACTCCAAAATGAATGTTGGAAAGTATTTCGAGTACCTATCAAAGTGTCTTCTGCAAAATATGGTCTCCATAACGATTTAATTGTTGCCACTTATTCTGTTTTTATGTAAAGTTCATTTTTTACTTGTCTAAAGTTCCGTACCCCGCTGCCCAGGCACGAAAATAGTATTGTTTTCAAAGTACTGCAATTAAAAAATTCATGCCCCCCCACGCTGAGGGACGCACCCACGTTGAATTCAGATATGACCGGCATAATGGCTTTCCACTAATTTGTACTCACAAACCGTTTATTTTAGCACTGTATATGCGTTGGACAAGGTGGTACCTTACAATTGAAGCACTCGGATGATTGAACCACTTGCTTTATATTTTCTCTACCAGTTCACGGTTCGGCTCGAAAATATCTTGAATTTTCACAGTTCGGCTAACCCTAATCGTGACTTCGCTCCGGTTTGGTTTCAAAGCAACAACTACATATGTGAAATGGAAGCGTACATGACTTTTCAGTCAACAGAACAGTCCCCATTAATCGGTTCAGATAAAAATCATTGCAGACGTAGTAGTTCGGTCTGCGGTGTTTACTTTAATTTACCAATCGGCTCCTCCTAGGGTCATCAACTACGCTTTTTGGTTGAAAACCGTCAAAATTTACACAAGATCGGTTGTAAAGTTCCTATGACCCTTTTTTGGACCGTTTTGGACTGTTTTCATGCTCGTTGGCCAGCTCACAGCAGATTTTCAAACTTGAAGAGTCCAATAGAATATCTCCACTCACTTCATAAATTGCTCCCACACGCAACCCCACCCTGTACTGCTTAAATCATATTTATTACTTAAATATTCATGACAAACAATTCTTCTTTTAATAACAGTAAAAATTTAGGATACTTAGTCTGCTAATGTTTTACGAACAGTTAACCTGCTTCTCCCCAGTTTATTGAACTAAAGAGCTCAAACATAGACGCTGCACAGAACAAAGCACATAATCTGTTGTATAATTCTTCATGCACTCCAACCTGTATGCAATATGGCATATTGGACTACAAGTTGGCCATTTGTGAAATCGGTGGTTCAAGCATGCCATGGAAAACCAGGAGGTAAATCATACCGGTCATCAGTCCAAGTATTCAATTTCGCCCAACTATCTCAAATTATCTTCGCCATTAGAGAGCTGATATACTTATTCTCTGTTTTTCGAGCAAAAGAGGGACGCAAAATTCCAATAAATATTTTCAAACCCAGAAAAGTTACGGAAGGATTATTAGTACAGATGTATGGTAATATCAATGAATAAGTAAACAGTTGGTGATCTTCTTTGTTTATCAGACCCTAAATAATTAGCTAAGAGATATTTTCGGAACGTATTTAGACGATTCTTGGCCTGCGTTAGTGATTATTCTAACCCCAGAAGCTTAAATCGTTATCCGGATAGGTTAAAGACCGAATTAAGCTTCTATATTAGTCAATATGAGCATAAATTCGTCTCAAAGTACCTCTATTGAACGCAAAGTTCTTCAATTTTATATTTATGACCCAAAAGTTGGCTTTTTTAAAGATTACACACAGGAGGAGGCCAGTAGTATGCTTAAGGGATAACATAGTAGCCGAAATAATTGAAGTTATTTTTTTTAGATGAAATCAATATAATAAATACTTATGTCCGACAAGCGAGTGTAATTTCATCAGTTGCGCTCATATAAAGTAATTTTAAATCCAAATAATGAGTTTAATAGTGTCCTGGTACTATTAATTCGCAAATAACAGCGACAGTTCTCCGCAGCTGGAATGATTGGCGAATCAAGCAGATGAAATGCACTATCGCACTGAAGCTTTAACAGATTTAGTCCCACCCATTTTTTCAAATTATAGGCCTTTTCTGGCTCTTTGGAGTTATTGCGTAAATAATCATTCTCCTGAGTCAATCTTGGGATTATTAATTCCTCGCTCAACATTAATTTACCCCAATATCTTACTGACTGCTAGCTTTAACTTTCATGCGACAGGTTGAGCTCAATATTCATTTAACCTAAAAGCCCATTATCGGCTAGAACTAATTGCTCTGCGACGTGTGCAGCTCAACATTTATTTACCGTAATAGATCATTTTCTGTTAGCACTAAAGGCTCTGCGAATTCTGTGAAAATACAAATGAGGGATACAAAGAAATTTTTGTTGTTCAGAAATTCAAAAGGAATTATATATACCGGATTTATTAGTTAAAATTTTCAAACTACGCCTGGAACGGATTTACGAAATTGGTAGTCGCGAATCTATCACTATATTTCTCTCCTAAATAAGAGTTTTTAGCAATTTGAACGATTTGATCTAAAATATGGGGTCCAATAGATGGAAATTATGTGCTAGAGAGATGAATTTCACAAACTAAGGGCACTGAGCACCGCATTTTTTCAACCCATGTGGCGCATGTTTGTGACTGATTTCTGTTTACTGCGCATACTTAGTCCTCTTGATAGGACTTAATTCGTTTCTGTGCATCACATAGATATATCATGGATGTTTTCTCTTGTCGTTAGGTTTCTTTTTTTGTTCTCTATTTTGCAATTAATATTATTGAAATTTACGTTTTTGTGAAACGTAAATTTCAATAATATTAATTGCAGACGTATCCTTGAAGCTCCTCCAGAGAGTCAGAGAAAATCAAGAACGTCGCATAAATACACTATAGCGAGTTACATGTCAAACAGGGCATAATACGTAATTTTCTGGAATCTTGAAGGCGCCTTTATGGGCCGAAATGGCGTTGCCTTTACCCGATCAGTGCCAAAAAGACCTAATAAGGTCTTCTTTCCCTTGCATTACTCCTCGTACGGTCCTGTAAGTTTCTAATGAACAGTTACAGAGGGATAAACACTTCTGCGGTACAAACCGAGTCAAAGACCTCTTTCGTTTTTGGAATGGCCAATATATCAACCCTAATCTTCTTATTTTTATGTTCAGTATTATACTGTACACAAAAGAGGGGTTTTTCACCCTTAGTCGTTGATATCACTACTGTAAACGACCACGTGGATGATGTAGGTCTAATTATTCTGGCTTCCATCACCTCATCTAACTCGTCTCGGACGAGTTGATTCTGCTTAGTAGGTAGGCGACTGCCGCTGTGGTAGATGATTTTGTCTTCAGTGAGCTCGAAAGAATGCTTGACCAGAACGGTCGAGTTACGATTATCGTATAATGACTCAGTGATTACGTCTCCTTTCAAAAGGATCTCACTCGGCTGAGCCCATTCAAGGTTAAGGAGGTGACTATGCTTCTTAGAGAGTGCGTCAGGGAGCCCATGGGGCTTTCAACCCTCTACCAATGCTTTATCTTCGCCTATTTTCGTCTGGAGGAGACCAAAGGCATCATTTTTTCCTTTCATGCTTTCAAAACCTCTTGGCTTCACTTTTTCGGACGGTTCTGTGGGGGTAAATTCAATGAAGTCATCTTTATCAGTTTTGTCGCCTTTCTCGGCCATATCTTCAGTGGTGAGGCGAGCATATTCGGAAATTATGTCCAGAGTAGCTGCCTCAGAATCGTGCTTAAGTACCGCTGTATTTGTTTCTTAGTTTATAGTAGCTCTTATATTATTCATAGGTGGAGTAATGATAAGTACATAGAATAGAAATAATTCTACGACGACGAAATCCAAGCGCACCATCAAACACCCGAACGGTATTGATGCATTCATAAAGATCTCGTTCAACAAACACATCAAGCCTGTCGCGACGGCGATGTTTTTGTTGAAAAAATCGCGCTTGACCTCGATTTTCGCGACGAACTATGCACAAATGATATCCATAGTCTATTCTTTGTCCAGAAGGGCATTTAAAGCAGTGCAGATCACGCTAACCACCACAAAGTTCAGGCAACGCTTTCAAACCTAGGATTTCACGTCGCTTAGTCCATATACTTCACGCTAAAAAGCTCCAAAAAGACCTCTTTGGCGCAACTAGCCCAAATAAAAAATCGCTGCAGCCGTTTCAGGTCGTTAAAAACGTCATACTTCTGAAAAATATCGGATAAGTCAATAATCTCTATGCCGCAATCTGTGGCAGCTTTTTCTTTACAATCTACTTTTTGTCCGCGGCTGGGTATTAAGCATTTTAGTGGGTTTTTCTGAAATTCCCAGATGCTGTAGATCAACAAAGGTCAAGATAGGCCGATAAATCGACCGTCTAACCTGAGGTAGATTCAAAAGCACAGAAATTGGAGCGCGTTGAATCCATGAGCGATTTTGCAAAGGTTTCCCCCATTTTTGATTCATGTGAAGTATGGTGCCTCGTCATTTGCAGGGCTGCCGCTTATTATCTACGGGGTATCAACCTTGCATTCATTGTCGAATTTCTCACTGGAACTCTCGATCGCGACCGAGAACTTTCCCCGGTCGTTTTCTTCTTTCAACGCCTCCAGTTCTTTTTTCTCCAGTACTTCAAACACCTTTTATCGCGATTTTGGTTTTCTGTAAAAAAGTTCGCCCGCTAGTTCCCGCTTTTCGCTTGTTTCATAGAGCCTGAGGAAGCATTTTTGATCAAAAGAGCTACTTATGTTACTTACTTGACCATAGGAGAAAGTTCTCGGAAGTCCTTGACTAGGCCATCGACCTTCTCCTCGACCCTCGCCACGCGGGGATCCGTGAGTATCAAAAACCGCGGTCACTTCTTCTTGAAAGTGATAACCGAACTTTTCCGGTTCACTTTGAGATCTGCGTGCTTCGAATTCACAATTAATACCGTTGCGGGGTCGGTTGACGAAACAGAGCTGACGCAGTTCAGCGTGACCTTGGATTCGTTCTTTCTCTCGTCTAAATCAGCGGCTACGGACTTCAACGCTTGCTGCTCTTTCGATCTGCGCTAGATGACATACGGAACAAGATCAAAATGGCCCATCGCTGCATTTTAGAGGAGTCCGAAGTTGGTTTGATGGTTGAATTCAACCTTGACGAATATTGAAACCGCTTTTGCGATCAATTCCATGACGCGCGTCTAATTGAGACTTGATCCGATCGCTTGGTGGATTATTTCATGCGCCTTGTCCTATACTAGAATAAATCTAGAAACAGTGCCTCAGCAATACCATAAGTATGTCCTTCTGCAGAATAATTACAGTTGTAATCCGTAAACTGCTGGAACAAAAAGTCAAACTCTTGGTCCTCTATATGGGACACTGAGGCTTGATAAACTTGACATCCTCTTCTTTACCGAGAATAGTGATGCACGAAGAGTTAATAGAATCAAATGAACTTCTTGAAATCAGAGTCCCTGCTGAAGACGCGGGTCGATTCTGAAGTGGTCACGGCGCTGTCACTCGACAGAAGTACTATGTTAAGGATGATGCGGGGGTTTCTATTACAATGGTTCGAAGGAATCTTGAAAAAATAGGTGAGGGCGGTCACATTAAAGGCGAGCCGTCTGCAGGTAGAATTGCAGGTAGAGATTTCCGTCCTCCATTTCTTTTTTTCTAGATATATGAACTTTCAATTTCTGGTAAAAAATTCTAACTTTCCGCCCAAGCAAAAGACAGTTCTTCTATTCAAATCGTTCATGTGAGTTTCTATAACATATTCTACACAACATTTGAACCGAATATGCTAAATGCATCCGAATGGCATCGATTATTCCGCAAAAGGGCCATGAGATTGGATTTAGGAGCACGGTTCTTGCGAAAGCGGCAGTCATTTCCAACCTAGGTTTGAGTTTTCCCCCATCTGTGAGAAAAACATTTTACGTCTTTCCTTCCTACCTGCACACTCCGACCGAGACGCGAGCAGCGAGGGTATGCAACTCGTCACGCCACTATTTTCCACTGATGGAATTTTCAACGGCCTTTTCAGTCCACGCCATGCATAGTAACCGCACAGACAATGAAGAAAAACACCTCATGGAGCTATTTTGTGATAAGGCCCGCGCAGCTTGGAGTTTGATGAAAGATGGATGAACCAAAGCCGAGTCGTGCTACCGGAGAGATAGTAATGGGTTTTAGGGGTTTTACGGTTTTATTGCGGGAGTATTGAAGAAGGGAAGTGTGTACTAGTGGTGGCGAGTGGGATGGGAGGTAAGAGAGATACGGTATTGAAAATATCATATATACAGTGTTTCACTGTAATTGGGAGGCGCGTTTCATCCAACTGCTTTCCCTTCAATATATTTTACATGTTTATTCTAGAATGATCTGGGCTATTACAGAATATAATAGTTAATTATCATTTAGCTACAACACTACAGCCTTGAAAAGGGAAATAGAGGACGAATAACTAGACCTGCAACCAGCTCGACCTTACTGTGACCTCTATATGCATATTTCTCACTAGACTCCACATTATTTCGATCCTGTTCTCGCAACACACCCTGAGTGCACTCAAAACTATCTATCACCTTTTGGAGTAGATGAATTCGTTAACTCAGTATCTAGACCACTGCTGTGCGTTCTTACATGTACTAAGATACTGATCAGTTAATGTATTTTTTTGGTCTTCTGTAGCGGTGTAAATTCTGTTCTACCCCTCCCTGCACTTTTCTAAAGTGGAAGATTGGCTCGGAGCATAATATTTGGAATAGTAGATGGGTTCCGTATAGAAAAAGTTTGAGCTAAAGATGTTTATTACAAAGCGAAATGTGATTGTGGAATACTGTGAAATTGGGTGTGAAGATTGTCCACGGAGTCCCTGCAAAGCAATAAACCAGCACAGGGATAGCTGTTTGCTACTGGCTAATCACCTTCTTCTTCTTGGTCTCCTTCGTATCTTATCATTACAGTACCCCCCCCAAAAAATGTCACCGCTTATTCCCAACTTCAGGGGCCCTGATTGGAAAATTTTTAGAAAATACTGACCACATATATTATCTTGCTAAAATAAAAACGAATGTTCAATAAAAATTTATTAAACGCTACTTGGGGACATAAAATAACTGTAGGGTCGGCCCAATACAGAACAAACCGAAAAAAATCTTCAGCTAATACAATTGAGTAGGCGTAAGTGTTTTTAAAATATTTAAAAAGTGCAGCAGAAAAGATCAACACACAACCATGTCCCTCAGCGAAAGGTTGAGCCTAAAAAGTGCCCGGTTTGGAGGAGAGAGAAGAGGTATTTTTCTTCATTGAGATGGCCCGCCGGCTTGGGCGGTCGAAAACAAAAAGATGATGCAAAATTCCTGAAAGATCAGAAAAAATACAACAACAATTATAATGAGGGTATAAGAACCAAATCATTGCCTAGTTGTAGGCAAAAATAATTTGAAAGAACCATTTAGAAGAATCAAGCACAATTTTTACCCGACAAATGCTAAATTTTCTAACCACATCGCGACGCACGCAGTATTGTCTCTCCGAGCACTTATTTTGTATTTAAAGAAGAAAAAAATCTCACAGAAACACATAAGAAAAATGTGAGCATTGGAAACGAGCCAGGTGAGATGCAATTGACACTTGTACCGTACTGTTACTTGTAGAGCTGATATTTGGTGTTTTAGTGATCTAAGATTCTGAAAAGTCCTCTTTCTGCTGGCGGCAAGAACTATACTGTACAGTAAGCTCATTTATGTCTACTTGGTACGTACCACTCGGTACCCAACTTGGACACGATATTTTCGCAGTTGATTATCAATCATTAGGCCACGTTTTGGCCTACATAATCTCTAAATTTAATATTTATTAGTTGCCGTACACTGACTTAACGCGCCGTCTTAGATACTGTCAATCTATCTGCCAAGTAATTATATCTACTCAACCATAAGGGCCTCTGAATTAACTTCCAATCCTTTTTTTGCTCTTGCCTTAAATATGAACTTGCGCCTTTGGAAGTACTTTCCAACGAAAATTTTTGTGGTATAAACACACTAGGGTGCGTCGATAGCCGCAGGGCAAAAGAAACACTTAGAATGCGCGCCTGAAACCGTGAAAGGAGCGGATATTCACCTGCACGAAGTATCGATGGAAGCATATGTAAAGAGGAAGTATCATTGGGCAGGCGTCCATCTGAAAGGCTAAATGAAATCATTAGAGGTGTCAAAGGCATGTAGACCATCGAGTTGGGGGCCAAAAGTTGTTTCCCTCTTTACTCTACTGTACTGCCCTATTACCGTTCTCTTTATAAAGCTAACAAACCCACACCAAAAAGTGCTGTATAATTAAAAATACAAAAAAAAATTGGTCCCTTCTACGGCCACCTCCTTGATCCACCAATAGGGGTCATCTATCCCAAAAAAAGGCTATCTAGCTATCCACCGGTTTACTCGGTGACCCATAGGGTCCATGGCGACCCATTATCTAGTCCCTCCTCACATTTCTCTTTACGTGGCGCGCCGCCTTATAGTCTGAGTGCGACCACGGTGTCACTGTACTACAGAACTACCTCCTCAAGTGACGATGTGTCGTCGGGTCTTTTCCCGTATCGCGAGTTCACTTTCTCCCTCTGCGGCTGACCTCCTCCCCAATGACAGAAAAACGCGCCGATCAACCCATCGCCATCCGACGGTCCCATTTATTATTTGAGGTCACTTCTCGTTAACCTGCAATCTGGAATTCATCTTCTTCTTCCTTGCACTTCTCCATTAAGCCTGGTATCACAAATACCTCTCTCTTCTATTCCTACACCCCATGTAAGACGTTTAGTTTCTCTCCTCTAGCGTGCAAGCATCATCCTTTCGCACCCCGTTTCCTCCCACTTGGGTGTTCGCCGACCCCTACAGCGATTCTCACGTGTCCAATACTCCGGCTTCGTCCTCCGACTGGAATGGAGACATCTCAATTGAGGAGCACCGCGAACTTCTGCCTCACCGGTTAGACGTAGAGCAATTCTATTAGGCTAATTTGGTGAACGGTCGCAACCCTTGGAAGGAGCGCAGGAATCATGAGCTTCCCAAGAGCTGTGTGGGGAATTAGGTCATTTGCTTGGAGTTCTTGCGTATCTAGGCCGAAGCAGAGTACGTGCAGCGCTTCAACCATCTTCTTGGCTATTCGTCCTCGGACTATGAACCGCTCAGGGCGCGTATTTCTCTCGTTTGCTTCTTCAAGGCCCTTGGTCAACCGTAGTGGATGCTCGAGAGTTGGGCAGCCGATATAGAGAGCGAGACTCGTCTGTGTAATCAACGGACTCACCTCGCCGTGTTTCACAACTTCTACTTCTGGACAGTGCAGCGGCGTCTTCGAGGGAGATTGTATTCTGCCACTTTATATTGGTGCTGGGATATTGAAGTTCCCGGTTGGACGCTAATTCACACGCCTCCGGTGTTCTCATATTTAGATAGTCGCCTTCTCCGTCGTGAGTCGTCGTCCATCCTCGTGGAAACCGTTGGTAAGTACGAGTTTCTGGTGAACGCTCTCATGTTATTCCGCGTCCTTGCCAAGCATGGAGTTCTGTTCAAATTTTGTAGCCACGCAAGGGGACATCATCGCACTTTCGAACTCCGCAATGGGCTTTTCTTACTTTTGTGTTGATGTCGGCCATCATTGAGTGGGGATCGAGTCCCTTTTCAAGGACACCTACTTTACAATCTACCTCGTCAAGCGCCTGTTTGCGGTGGTCAACATGTGTACTTGGAAAGAATAAAATATATGGGTAGCGTCCAAGCTCGACTTCAAAATAGCTAGGACTCGAGACAACCAGGAGTGGTGTCTCCATCCATATTTAAATGGTGTATTTCAAGAGCTGGCATCCTAGCAGATTTATCTTTCTTCCCCCATGGCTTCATAGGCAGGATTCCCAGATTGCGACCACGGCACCGTTATTTCTCATAACCACAACCTCCAGTGGCTACTCCTCTTTCGGTTTCTTCTTCCCTTTCAGTTAGGGTCACTTTTACGCCGTGTAAGTGACCTTATTTTCATGGTGATGCTGTTCCTTTCCTCCCTCTCCGATCATCCTCTTCTAAAACCTCGCCTTGCGCGGGACTTCTACCACGTTAATGACCGTCTATACTCGCAGCAACAGTACGGCAACACTCTTGGCCGAGCTCCAAGCGGAGTACCAGGCTCTTCATATAGCTGTTCCGCACACGGCGAACGAAGCTTTGGAAATGGCACTTCCGACGGTCGTTGCCTTCTGATTAGGTGGATGGATGCTTGTTAAAGTCATCAAGCTATCAGACGCACAGGCTTCACGTTTCCAAGAGCTGTGTCAGCTCGATTCTTGCCTCCATCGCGAAGCGGTGTCTTCTCTCACCTTGTTGGTGGAGCGTTATGATGGGGAGTTTTCAGAACTCCGCCGCGACAGACCGAAGGATATTCACGAGCCGAAACTCTTTAGATGCTTAACTGCAACGTATCCGTTGAGGTCCGCAGTTCTTTATTTTAGTTCTACATTGGTACATTTTACACCCCTCCTTTTGTAGCTCCGATAGGTTCTTGAAATTTTATCCTGTTCACTTCTTGTAAAACAATTTCTTCTTCTTGTAAATTCTTCTCGGTGGCTCGTGGTAGTCAATGTTCGTGACCCTCTCCTCAGACTATGGTTCACCATCACGATCCCTGCTCCTCCGTGAACCAATGATTCTACAATCTTTTTGACCAATTATCGGCTATGTGTTGCGGGCAACGGCTTCTATTCTATTCTCCAGCACCGGAGGGTGAAGTGCTCCGGGACGTCGTCCTCTTGCAACCATTACTCATATTGAGGGGCCTGTCCGAACCACTGTGCCAGATATTTGAACCCAGGATCAGTAAAGCGATGTGTTACCAGCCGTTCTACCAGATCCATGTCTCTTTCGTCGGACGGACTCACCTAAGGTACTAGAGCTGGCTCCGGACGAGAGGTGCTGCCACTGTCGTCTTCTTTTTCCTTTTTCCTCGAGGTTAGTGAGACAGTGACATGGTCCTGAGTTACCGTAACCGAAACGTCGTTCTCCTCAATGGTGATAGTGTGAAAATGCGCTTTTAACACTCTAAACTGCCGTTTAGTCTTGAATATCAGCTTGAGTGATTTATATCGTCCTTTCCTGGTTATTCGGGTCCTAGAATTGAAGACAGGTCGGTCTATGTACACTATATTTCCTTCATTCGCCTTTAACGGCGTCCGCATTTTTCTATCACAATCTCCCTTTTATTTCTTTTGGGAGTCATTCATCTTCGCCGTCGCCTGTTTTAGTTATGTAGCTACAATGCGGAGACTGTATCTCTTGAATTCTGCCGGCAATATCTCCGAGTTGGCGAGGTGAACAAGGTCCGCCGAAGGGAGGCTCATCACATCAATAGACCGAGGATACAGCGTAAACACAAAATCAAAAAGTGCGGTTATAATCGTTCGGTGCACCTGTTGCTCATAAAATTGAGTGAAGGGCTCTACAAGGCGATCAAACCCTTTTTTTCTGCAACATAGTAGCGAATCATTCAGACAAACATTTTTTGAACAATCCAACTTGTCTTTTCGCCCTGGGATTATATACTGTCGCAAACCACAGTTGTAAGCGGAGGAGTTCACCTACTGCTGCAAAAACTTGAAAGTGAGCTGGGGATCGCTATCAGAGAGAAAATAGAACGGAAAACCATGGGGATAGACCCAACTGAATACAAATACCTGTGCTACAGTGGTATAATTATTTTCCTTAAGGAGGATACTGTGGCACAGCTTCGAAAACATATCAGTGATAACCAAAAAATGAAGATTCCTCCGTTCAGTGTAATGGCCCCAGAATGTCCTTCGTCAAAAATTCCAGAGGCATGACCACTGGGAAGGGCTTCATTTATTTCCATTGACTCCATAAGGTGCCCCAGTTCTTGAGAGAGCTCTCGCAATATCCTACTGTGCTAAAGACGTCGTTTGCCACATGAGGCCAATAAAACTCTTGCCTTAAGGTGTAAGACATCTTCGAACACTCAGGGTGCACTGATAGCTTAGAGTAGTGCGCCCGCACCAGGATATTCGCCCTCAACGGTTTGATGACGATCGCGTAGAAGGTGCCATTAAACTTTGACAAACGAAATAGAAGTCCGCTTGCCTCTAGCTAATATGGAGAGCCCCGCTTATCAGCGACATCCAGGAGTTCCTTCGCACAAAAAAATACTCTGCCTGCTCCTTCAAAATCTCCTCCATGGTTTTTTTTCTTCGGCATCAATGGTGGCCGACTCGGATCTCACCGCCGGCGCAGATAATTTAACGGCGGTGGAAAGTTCCTTACCTAAAGAGAAATACGGAATCTCCTCTTCCAAAGATGACTGCTCGCTCCCATCGGTGGCAAGTATCGACATAGCGTCGGCTATATTTTTGCCTCCCAGCGTAGTTAGACCTGAGTTCGAAATTTAAATTCACCAGTCCGAGCCGCTATCTGACTAGCGTCTGTCAGGCAATTGTCGTGATATGCGTACAAAGTTTGGGGCTATTGTTTTACATAAAAATATTTCCTTTCTGTTGTTTCTCTACTAACCTGTACTTTTGACAGTGGTCAGGATCCATCAAAATATCTTTTCGGTAACTTTGGCGCCAGTCAAGTTACAAAATACTTCATTCCACCAGATAACCTTCGATTTTCGGGCTAATTTGCCACATTTGATCCTTTATGTACCTAAAGGTGAATAATTTAGCCCAAATGTTGTACAGTTGAAGCTACCGAGCACCTACTGACTGTAATTATATACTTTGGGAGTATATTTTTAACTAAATGTTTACGGGCCCCAAGAGGTTTTTTAAAAGTTACTGTAAAGATTTGCATGATAAAGAGGTTTTTCTTCATATGAGGACAGTATTATCCCGGAAAGATATGAGCTGGCCGTTACAGTCGTTCAAATTCAGGAGCCACTTTAAAGGTTGATAATCTGTTCGTAAGATAAAGCATTGTCCTTCGAGGTACTGCTCTATGGATGTGATGCAAATTTCCTTGAAGTCTTCTAACACCTTTATCACCTATAGGCGATTTTCGCGACATTTCAACCAAAAGTGCAACTCGGTTCTCCCATCGATGATATCTGGATCCCTCATCGGTGATTCTTAAGACTACTCCCCCTCCCCAGGAGCGAAGGCCGCCTCTAAACTGGGTAATACGTGGCAGAGGACTTGGTTCTTCCTAAATTGAACCGCTCGGTCACTAAAGTTCTTCACGAGCAACGGAAACACCTCTTTGGGTATTACATCTCGGATATCGCTCTCCGTTAGCAGTATATTTGTAACCACAGTCTTAAGGGTGCTATGTAATAAAGACAATCCCATTGCTCCTTTTGGGATTTGTATAAAACCTTGTGAAATTGCCGGGGCGCATTGTATCTCGTGCACTAAGATCTTATTCGACGGCGTTGCTCCCCTTCTGTCTTCAAGCACAGCGTTGATGAACTCAAGATGCTGCTAAGCGGAGAAACATGGTGTCGTGTAAAAGAAGCTTGCCTTCGCCCGTAGAGTATCGTCTCAACTAAGAGATCTTTGAAAGCCGTTCCGAGGATGCGTTCCACCGCGAGGTTGTCGATCACCAGAAATTAGACTCTGGAGATCAATTATCCTATTCTTATTTGAAACATAATTAAACAAAAAGGACGTAAAGGACTGTTAGATGCATCTATGATGCGGGAAGAGTCCGAATAAGTCAAAAAGTGTGACATCCAGAAGGGAGATAACATTTAATATGCACCAAATTTGGCCCAGCACCGGTATCTAAACCCATTTTGCATGACTTAATTGTATAAGAGATATCCTCACAGCCACTTAGGAACTATTTTTCTTCTTACATTTCTTCTTACGAAGCACAAAATAGGTTCACGTGTCTCTCTTGACGGTGTTAGAGCACTCCGTCAGCTACAACCGGATAAGGTTTGCGCTTGATATCATAGGGTGTAGGCGACTTACCTACATCACTTCTTCTTTTTGATCCGTTTCCTCACATCTGTAAGCCTCGCGAGAAGGAATCTCTCTGAAAACCGCATCCGTTTCTTGATTTTTCTTCTCTTACTAATAAAGACGTACATGGGCACCCAAACGAGGAGCTCCAACTGATGTCCCATATAATATACTCAGTATAGGTGGCAGGGGTGTCCTCCGACCCAGACCATACATCCTCAGTAGATTCGATTTAATTACTTCGAGGGTCAAGCGATTCAACTCTGGTTCCACTGCGGGACAATCTCCAGAGAAAATTGTCGTGCTTGCATACATATCCAGCACATTCGCGCGAACATTGTCGACGACGTAGTCGATGTCAGCGCCGACACCTCAAGTTGTAATAGAACTCCTGTTGAACCTGATATATCTCCTTTTGGAGGTCCATCATCCCTCTAGGTTGAGGATCCTCCGACGCGATGAGTATTTCTCAACATCTCCTTTGTTTACATCTTGTGGCATGAGCAGTAGTACTACTCTTGGTTTATTCAACACATCCGGCGAATGACAGGAATTAAGATGCAAATCTTTAAGGGCTTTGGTGTCTTATTTTAACTACATAAATGTTCTTTTCTTGCTTGATGACGGATAGTTCCTTACGGTGGCCTGGATTTTTGGGCAAAATCTGTCGATGAATATCAACTACAGGCACTTTTCGGAGAAAAATTACCCACACCTCCCGGACTTGGCCCTGACCAACAGCTTAAAGATGAGCTCCATAATCGCAGCTCCCTGAATCATTGAAATCACCTGACGGTAAGCCTGGTAAATCACTTCGTTGGTAGCTTTAGTTCTTATAGGGTAATTGGCCGCTTCGGGGTGTTTTTATTCCAAATCTGATCCTCTTATTCGTCGAAATCAATGCTCCTAGAGGACTTCATACGTGACAGCGACGTTTTTTTAGTTCACCAGTCCATTTAGTACTATAAAAACCATAAAGCGAGACTTTTATTAACGATGTTGTGATGAAAGGAGTCCCGGAAGTCCGTAAGGAGCCCTAACACTGTTATTGGGCCCTTTCCAGTAAATCTTTCGGAGACAGGCACAGAAAAACTGTTGTGATACGGCTAAAACTTTTTAGAGACACTCGATTAATAAGTTGACCAACGGTAGATCATCCTATTAGACTTGTAGTTCACCACTCGGGCGAACAGCCCGTTCAAAAGTATGATGCGTTCAATCTTCAACTTCAGTCGATGTTTCCGATGCTCCTCATATGAATTGGAGTCCAAATCCGAAGAATCCGAACTCTCTGAAGAAGAAGACGAGTTATTTCTGTACTTCTTTTTCTCCTTTTTCACCGCTTCGACTTCTTTTCCTGGCGTTTTTCCTCTCTCTACGATCGCCATCGCAATGATCCCGATAATACTATGTCATGTATTGGCCTGCACGAAGCTCGGGCCTTAACCGCATTGAGAATGTATGGGTAGTATTAGGGCATGCTTTCTGTTAAAATTTTAATTCTTTAAATAACTAGAAATCACCACAGAGGAAAGGCGGCTTCTAGTCAGCAGTTTAATAAATTTTCACTACACTAGCTAAGTTCTAAAAATGTTCAGTATTTACCATTGAACGTTGGAAGGTTTTTTTAGGGAGTCCTCATACCAAAGCAAGTACTGTCCAGTATGTTCCAGAGAACCTCAGTTCTCATGATATACTGTACTGTACGAGTCGATCCACTTCTTAATTTTTTTATCATCAATACCATGACAATAGTCGACATATCCAAATAATTACTCTGCTGGTTGGAAATATTCTTGAGAAGTTACTTCCTCGCTATCAAGTTCCTGGGAAAGCTAAAACAGTAGACGTTTTGAGGCTTTAGTGGAATTCCATAAGAGCTCGGGTAGTATTGGATAATTCTGGCGACATTATCGGCCATTGATTGTTGCAATTGAGATAGAATATGCCGTTTCTCACGGCGACCCCAAAAAACTCTTTGAACGTACTATATGAGCTACTGCATCGTGTATTAACCTCTTGCAGATTAAAATTGTGAAGAAGCGGATTTCGAGCGATTTTATCTGTCCGGCGTAAAATGAATCAGCAATTCCAGTACTGGGATTGGGGTCTCCGTCTCACATCGGCTTCATTCATTCAAACATTTTTTTCTAATTTTTCATTCGTCAAACTTTCTCTTTTTTTAAAAATTGGGCTGCAGTAAATGAACTGGCTGTAAAATGATTAGTAATTCAATTCAACAGAGTTTGCTATGTTTCAATTGTCACGAGCCCAGGAGAATCCAATGACAGCGGAATGGAGATATTCAATTATGTGCCTCTCTGAACGGAAGTGAGGTGGTGCTTAGAATAAATTTAATGGCTGATACGAATATTTCTAAGATATACAAAAATTCTATTCTACTTTGATAATGAGCTATTTTCACTTTCCAATACCTTTAGCGCTTGAGAACAGTGCTCATAGCTACCCTTAACAATGGTTTAGTTTTTTCTTCAAGGAAAAATGGAGTACTCGAGGTTTTGCTCGTCTTTTATAATGTACTCCTGACAACTATTCCTTTATTCCACTATAAAATATTTCCAAAATTCAGCTGGGCTACAGGAAGATTTCATACTATCTTTTTTGAAGCGCATGGATTTACAGTGTGATACCCTTAGACATAGGCACGGTCCGGAAACGGCCCGTTATGATATATTTTTAGATTTAAGGACCGGTTCAGTGTTCTCAACAGTACTTACCGGACCGTGCTTCTGGAAGGCGATCTGTACCAAGAACCGACTGATGTTGGGGCAATAAAAGTTTTTTTAGACTGGACCGTAGCTTCGAGTACCGTACAGGACCGGGGCCATGAAGTAAAGCATTAGACCGGACCGTTTTAATTTGTTCAAACTGTGACTGGACCGAGACATGGCACTAGTTAAGGGAATGGACGTGGAAAGGGCACTAGCTAAGGGACCAGACCATCGCAATTTCCTCAGAAAGGACTGAGCCGGGACAGTTCGATGGTCTAGAGACCGTATTACTACATAGAAAGTACGAGAGTAGACCGGAGAGCTCTCCGTTACATTTATGGCACCAGAAACTTTCTCTCCCCGTATCAGATGGCAAACGGGATCAAGACCAGAATAGAGGTCGTCGTACACTATACAAAGACCCTCCGTTACTGTCTCTCTCATATCTTCCAGGTCGCCGCAGTCCTCATTGATGCCCTCAATGGATTCAACTGCGTGGCCAGGCAGTCGCTTTTCGAACTTTTGCCTGCACGCACGTCTACGCTCGCGCGGTTCATTAACATGGTCCGAGGCCTATAGCGGTAGCCAGCAGATACAACTTGGCTGGATAAGGTGGGAGAGGACCGAAAGATCTGTTCACCTGGCCTCTGGGGACACCTCAGTTATGGTCAGCAGACAAAAACAGATATGGGGGCAAGAGGTAAGAGCCAGATGCGAATGATCGGTTCATCGAGCGACTGCCCTGCAGAACCGCTACCTCCACGATTTCGCGGGGAGGTGGTAGGTCATTGGCTTTCAAGGGTGCAACCGCGGAGGATGGTGAGGAGTGGAGGGAGTCCAGTGCAGTTTAAGCCGTCGAAAGGTTGTGATACGCGGGCAGAACGGATGAGAGGGTGTGTATTGCACGAAAAGTAAAGTATAGTGCAGAACAGCAGCCATCAAACTGCGGTACAGCACCTAACTATCAAAGAGAATGTAATCCTGGACCGGATCGTGTCCAATCCATCAGATAAGTAACGTACCCGTTGCCACGAATCATTACGGGACCGGAACAGTCACGATCAATTCATCGTGGGATCAGACCGTTCACCGACTCTTGGCTAAAAGAGCGAACTGATTACTTCGAACCCTTTATCCGGAGAAGACCAGTTTCTGTCTTGTTCTTCTGTAACAATACAAGCTATAGTAATATATACGAGGGACTAGACCTGTTGCAACGTTCTTCCCACAAAACCCGGACCATTTTAAACGGTCCGGTCTTTGGACAGGCAATCCGCGGACCGTTTCTATGTATATATTACTTGTCTTCGGATGTGGTCGAGGTGTTTGGGCACTGGAAAAGAACTTTTGGAGTTTGGAGCTAGTCTAACGGCTGCTCCTGTTGGGGATGCAGGACAATTGAAGGAGTAGCTAATTTCACCCTGATGAAAATAGTTGACGCAATAGTTTTTGGAATAATGGCTGGTTCATGGGAAAACGTTGGCGCATCGTTTTCGGCGATAAATGAGATCAATTTGCGAATAATAGATGGATTGCTCAGAATCTGCCCTGGGAAAATCATAGGTAGAGGGAAATATCCTCAACATATCCTTTGACGCAGTCCACAAGAGACTGTTATAACTCGGTGATCTCTTTAATGCCTTTACCAGAAGCAAAATCTCATAAACTCCTGTCGACGCTTAAGTTAACTGCTATTTAATGCTTTGGGATATGTGGACGGTTTTTTTGCGTCTTTAAGCAATATAACTTTCATTTTTTAAGTGTATTTGTCTCACTGCAAACTTTTCTCCTTTTTGTCTCTTTCTCCTCGTCGGATGGCTATAGACTTCGAGAATAGATGTTTCGAAATTTGTGTGCACAAAATAAGATATAGGTTACTAATTTTATGGCAATTGACCTGCCGCTGAAGATATAGAAGTGCAGGGACAAGATTGAAAGGAAATATCGAAGGACAATGCAAGCTGGAATATATTTTTGGCATGCAAAAATACATTAACAAGCTGAAGTTTCTGGTCAATCACAAGATACAGGCGACAGACGGACGTCCTTCTCTATTTTCGCTATATCAGCCCTTTCCAAACTTTGGCCGTATATTTAATGGGATAATTACTCTTTCATTCTCGGCGTAGATGCCTTGGCCTTTTGAAGGGGGCCGCGCGATATAGTACCCGAGGACAACCTTTTTTTTCGGATACTTTCTCAAGTTCAGCCACTCAGCTCATATTTGTACACTTTATTCTCCCCGCTCTGCGAGGGCTGATCATACTGAGACGAATGTAACTCGACAGGGAGGACCAGCAGGACCCATCCGCCCAGACCTGTCCCTCACTACAACAAGGCACACACATGTTAGGGTAAAAACTATGACACGTTTACGCGATCCAGACAACTTGTCAACTACGTCGATAACTTGGACGAATGGGCGCCTTTACAGTATATTCTTACTCTCAACCAACTGCCACTCAACTACAGCTACTGTCAAGCACTACCGAGATTGTTTCTATCTCCCCCGCTTGGCCATTAGCTATCCATCTAACAAGAACACCACCTAATCTCACTAGCTCTGTGGCCAAGATCTAACTATCATGACTGACTCGTGTGTTGAGGGCAGCGTATCACTTTGAACTCTCATAGTTGGCCATTTATTTGGACCTTTTCCGTTGCTGGGCTATTTTTGTTACGGTTAAATTGTAGTTAGGAGTATTACTAATACTTTTAGGCCTCGACCGCAGTAAAAGACTCAGGGGTAGGCGAGTTAACCACAAGACCAGGGTCGTTTTGGTAGTCAGCCTCTGTCTCCGTTTAGCAAATTTGCTACAATCCGATTGAACGAGTTGTCGCCCCCACTACCTATCTTGTGTTCCCTTGTAATTACTTTCCTTCACCCCATTCTACGGGGATCGTTGGTTTTGCGGATTGATTGCCAAGTAAACGGCGGCTATGTATACCTCTTCCTAGTTTTTCATCGCGAGGTACATACTTCCTATTTGAGTAGAAGTTGCCAGCCCAAAACTACTACAGGTATGGGTAGGAGGGTACTGTACAGAAAACGTCGGCTTGTCTTTATTTGAGTTCCGTTTCGAAACTGCTGAGGCCAGAATGGGTACTTGACACAGTGAGCGTATCGTGGTTTTTATTTTCAACTAATTAGTGTGAAAAAATGAATTAAAAATACGTATTGTTTACATTTTCGACCACCATGTGGTTCTTAACAACACGGATGTAGGAAAACAGAAAATTTTACTATCGAACAGCGAATAGACTGTCTTCTTGAATTGCCTGAAAATCAGTAAATCAGGATTTTCGCGAAAACTAAAGGGACAGTAAAAACATAAGGGCGGCGTTAAGTACTAGCCTTAAAAGCACAGTAAATGTTTTTGCTCTTGGTAGAGCATTTAGATAGGTCGATAATAGAATTGTTGTTTTGTTTTTTAACTTAGACGCCCAAGGAGGAGAGGCCTCTTAGAGTAAGCTAGATTCCATATAACAGCTCTAGCGCACCTACTATTTTACTGGGTACTATCCCTTGTGGATGTCCTAGAGGCCCCCGATCTAAACCAGACACTACCAGTATGTCTAAGACAAGGTAAATAGATGACCAGGACAGAGAAAGTGTTAAAGTTAAACGGATAAATAAATTTTATTGATCTATTTTGCACTTAACTACCTTTTCAATCCGCAGTCTATATTTTCTTTATCCTATTGTACTTTGGCGATGACTGCTAGAATTTTTGTAGTATGAAGTTCTCTAGGACCGTCTGCAGGACTATCCTCTAGCAAGTTTAGTTGGTAGTTAGTAGATTTGTTGGAGATAGTCTACGGCATCTACTGCCTATAAAAGGTCTCGCCGCCTTGGACACTGAAGTAAAAAACATTATCAGCAATTTTATTTCAACCTACTCAACTTGCTTACCATAAGCAAAAAAACGTCTACAGTTTTTTTCGGGATCGCCGCTAATGCCAACAGTCTTCTTTTTATCACTTATATTTTCGCGACAATCCGGATTTACAACTTTTCGAGGAATTTAAGAAGTAAGTCTACTCGCTATTCAATAGTGAAAATATACCCATTATTCCTATTTCGGCGTTGTTTCAAGTCAAGATTAAGCCGTTAAATACTAAAAAATATGTTTATTTTTAATTCTTTTTGAAAACTATCCAGAGGCAAATGAGGGGAACGATTCGATCGTGGTGCCACGCAGCACGCCTGGCCCGACTGATTATAGAACAAGATCTAAATCCCGATTTACTCCGTGTAAGCTTTCAACATCTTTCAGAATCAGCTCGAATACGACTGTCAGCACCGCAAACACGAGCGTCACTCCATTTTTGCCAAGAGTCCCAGCTTCTCCGACCAATGAGGATCATTCACGTGGCGTAAAAGAATTGCCGTCCCAGACCAATCCGGGCCTTAATCTTCGGCCAATCAAGTAAAGACAAGTGTCTCTTTAATTTCAGGCTCAGTTTCAGGTACTATATGTGTGAATTTAGGTACAGGCCAAGTTCAGATTTCAGATCTTCCACGTGTGCAACGTCGTAAAATTTCAAAGATTGATCTTACTGATCCTCCCACGGCTGACATTGCTAACAGACCTACTTCTAGGGCTCCGCTACGCTTACGCCGTAAAGCTGACCGTCGATTGTCTGATCGCGCTGGGGTTACTAAGACTACCTCTACACGTGTAGCTGTAACATACTGTATAGTACCTGTAAGCTTTGCATGGTTACTTCAACGGGCCTAAAACCTACTTCGATCATTTGCATAGCCGCAAGCACAAGAACCGCTTACAGAACTAGAAAAACCCGCCGTACTGTCAGGTGTCCAAGTGCTGTTTCGAGAATATATAATCATCTTTACTTCATGTACTATAAAAGGCGTCCAAGTCTAGCTGACAGTGTAAGCTAAGATAGTTGAAGCTCGTCGCTGCCCAGCTTGGGAGTACGCGCTAGGATCAATGTTGCAAAGGTAGACCATATGGTCGACGAAATTCGTTGCCGCAGGTGGTCAAGGGCCGCCGCTGGTGTACAGCGTAGTCGTCTCGATATCAATTTCGCATGGGTCTCAATCACCCCAGAGGTTGACTTATAGGGAGCGGCGAAAGAGTCGAAAGCAAGCGGAACAAAGTGAAAACCGAGCTTTGGAAATGTAGTTTCGAGAACCATTCATATTTACAGCCCCACGAAGCTGGAAAATATCACTTAAGAGAAGTTTCCAATTAGATCTAATTAAATCCAATCTGGATGTTCGATCTTGTTCTGAGTCAATTGAAAATTGCATTATCAAAATAATTGTGACTCTTGCTTGAAAATTGAGAACAAAAAAATCCAATTAAAATACCAAACTGAAAAAGGTGTACGGTGGGATCAAAAAACAGAAAGCGAAAAATATTGGGCCACCCCACAAAAAATACGTAAACTAGTAGAGAAAGGTAAACACTGAAAAGGCCACAATTTTCGAAGCATCAAATCAACATTAATTTGCTCTTGCAAAAGGCTATACTAATATATTTTTTGGTCAAGGTATTAAACAGACCACAGAATTGCAACAGCCTCTGATGGACTGCGTGAAATGTCATGTCGAGAATAGTTCCCTCTCTGGTAGTAAATTAAGGGCTCGGTTGTTTGAGCACTTCCCTATCCCCATGTTTTTTTCAGGGTAGGTTCTGAGCAATCATTTAATCATTCGCAAGTTGATTGTGATTCTCACATAACTCAATGTGCCAACCGTCCGCCATGAATCGGCTGTGCTTTCGAAGATCTTTGCGTCAACTATTCTCTGCAATGGTGACCTCAGCAAATCATTAAACCAAATTGATGCATATTTCAACTCTCTTGCGTCACCAATCGTATCACCGATTATACTCGCCCCGATCCCCATACGTTCCATTTCAGTGTACACTTAACCTCCAGCCTCATCAAAAGAAAAGGTCTCACACTACATGTCCATGCGCCTCAGGTAAGAAAACAAGAAACTTTTTGGAAGCCTAGCTGAATGTTGGAACGAGTTTATAGCTGAATACAAGTATGCCTGCCAGGATTATATGCTCAATGACGAAGAAAATCTCCAGTATCTACACCATCCCCTTACATAAAATGGGAAAAGACTCTACATAACAAATGTGGAAGGTGTGTATGAGCATTATTCTCAAGCTCTAAAAGCTCTGGAAAGTGAATATAACTGAGTATCAAGCGAAAGGTAATCGCCGTGTATCTTCGAAACATTCGTCTCAGCCAGTATATTTCTCCCTAATTGTACTGTGAATGATGCTATCGAGAAACTCCACTAGTAAATACCTAAGCTCACTCACCAAGCGCCGCCTCATTGCCGCTCAGAAATCCAAAAGATTGAGTATCCTTAGTCCGCCATTAATGGATTCTCTTGGGCTCTTGATCCTTGTATCGGAGCAAATTCTGATGAATTAGAGCGTTTCCACCGGCCGGGGTCAATGATCAAAGAATTCAAAAATAGCATTTTATTTTTTTGCATCGTCCCTCCAAGCAGGACCAAAAGTGGCAAAAAGAAATCAGGTGACCAATTTCAGGGGCAAAACGTACATGTATGCCCCTGTAAAATTCATACTTGGTACCCACACTAGTTGAACTCCCCGGAAGGAATCGGACTAGGAAAAAAGGCGCGTAAACCGAAACACGCAGTGACACGTGTGAAGTGATATAGGAAATGGTAAATTGAGCTGCAGCTCGCGAGGAAAAATCGCGAAGCAGGAAGAAGACCATTTCAAAGCCATGTCTGACTCCACCAACAGCACGCCACAAGCTGTGACCGTGAATTGCGGCACCGAATATTCGACGGCTGAAGACGTATGCGTCGCCCGCTCGTATCAGCACATCACGTCCGAACTAATAATTGGCTGCGAGCAGCAGAGCGTCACGTATCACGTCTGAATTTACTAGCACTATAAGCTCACCAGACCGAAAGATGCACCTTTGCGACCATTTTCATCGATTGAAACTCCAGTCAATGCAGAGGATGAGTGCGCGTTTCAGCGATTGCGCGTGTTTTGCGTCCGTCAAGGCCTTAAAGCGCAACGGCATCTCCGAAGACGACCAAATTCGTCTTACAACCGCTTTATTCAACAAGGGAGACGTACAACATCCACACAAAGCTGTAAGACTGGCGTTCAAGTACATCCAGGCATGCCAGGTACTGCGAGACATGCCCAAATTTTCGGCCACGAGCTCGTGACAGTCGCATTTGAGGACACTTGGAAGCCCGCAATGAAGCGCGAACGCCCCTAGGGACGTATGAAGACAAAGGAAGAGAAAAATGGGCGGAACAGCAAGCGAATAAGTTAAAGATGGTCGCCTCGGAGCTCGAGCTCTAGAAGAAACAGGTTAGGGAGCCGAAGACGCACAATATAATACTACTGTTTACGCATGAATCGGGCGGCGCGAGCTCAACGGAGAAAAAAATGTTCTTCTCTTTAAAACAAAAGCAGGCCCTCGCGTCGCTGTGCAAGGAAGTCGAGGACCCTGATAGCAACTTGAACGCGCTCGCGACTGTCACAGAAGGTACGGATAACGAGAACAGCAAGTGAAAATGCAGCGAAGATGGCAAACATCCAAGTTGGCGGCCTGCGCTGCCGGCGGCTCGCTTGACGTGTTCGGCTCGCTGGCAAGGCTAAGCGGCTAATCGACGCGGAGAGCCGAGCTTTTTGACGTAACATTAAAACTCGCCATGTAGCGCCCATAGATAGTCAACAAGAAGTCAATTGGTGAGTTTCACCCCAGCCGTGTTCGTCGTGAACTGTTCTACCGCACAACGAGTGGCGAACGACCCAAGCACAGGCGGTGCGTCACGCGAAAGCTAAGACGTGCGAGTCCCTCCCACATCGGTGGCGCCGCATAGTGGACGACGATATCCGTCGCGAACTCATCCCCATCGCTAAGATCCACAAAGGCGCGTTCTTCTACCATCATGTTGTGCAAGATCAAGATGCACTGCATGATGGTATTCATCTTCTCGAGATACGCAAATCCAACGGTAACACGAGGATGTGCCAAATTGCCTGGAGGACACCGAACGCTCGCTCGAAGTCCTTCCGGGTTGCCTCCTGCCTCTTAGCGAATTACTTGTGCTTCCGTGACATCGCGTTCCATATAATGTCGACAAAAAACAGCCAGTCCGGATAGATACCATTGCAAAGCCTGTACGGCTTATTGCGACACACGCTGTTCACGCAGTACTCTCAAGTAAGCGGGGACAGCCCGCTTGCAATTTTGTCTACCAAGGGAGAGGCCTCAACGACATAAATGTCGTTGAGGCACCCAGGCATTCCAAAAACATATGCCAGGTCCATAAAGAATGGTCTGCATTACTGCTGTCGAGCAGGTCTTGCACGGTGTTTTGCAAGAAGTCCGAGGCCGCGGTGTTGAAAAAACGCATCGTCGATGATCTGAGTTAGGCCTAGCGCTGTACCATTGGGGCGAGGGGGGGAAGGTGGCAAAATATACAAAGGCCGGGAGTGGTATAATTTACCTCGGCGAATTGTGGCGATACAATTTTCAGTAGAATTTGCCTCTTTGACATCGACCGGCAGAAAATATCTTAAGTTATCAATCATTTTACTGCCAGCTCATTTCTGCCGTTCAATTCGAGGAGGAAGAGAAAGTTGGACGAATCAGGGATCAGGGGAACTCACGTATTGCATTGATCTCAGATGTATACCCTACACTCCGTAGTCGCAGTGCTGAAACATTGCATACTGGAAAACCTCAATACGGCCGTGACCCGCGTTCTACCAAAATCAATCGTCACGATGGTAACTCACATAAAAATGACGCTTCCAGCATGAGGAAAAACAAACCTCGCGATGATAGAGTTTGTTGGAGTTGTGGTAAACAGGCCCACATTCCTTCTCAATTTCGCCAGTTAATAGCTAAGAGTGTTGCTAGAAAGTTTCAATACTATCAGAGAAAATCATTTAAAGATCCGAAAAAGGTCATGAAACGTGTACTTTTTGAGCCTTTTCAGGAACTGGATCATGATGATCAATCAGTTGATGAAGAAATACCGTCTGCTCAGGATTTTTCGGAGGCGTCAACAGTAATGATGATAGTATTTAGGACTCTGCAAATGGAAGAATGGATGACGATGGCTCAACGTACGTCCCTGAACATCTGAAACTATTTTCTTGAGGGCTGAGCTAAAATTTACACTGGCTTTCCTGATAGAATAAAATTGGACCAAGGCAGTAAATTCGTTTCCAAAGCGTGGAAAGATTTGACAAAATCGAATAGAATCAAACTCAGCCTTTCTGGGGATGAAATTCATAATTCTCTTGGTTCCGGAGAACGTTACCATGATCTGCTACGCCGTAATTACCACAAGACTCGCCATCCAGAGCCTCAAGATGAAATATAACTCGCTATACTTCTCGCCGTTTATGCTATGAACGATAATATGGAACCAGAAGGACTGGTTCCATCGTTACTCGTCTTTGGAGTTTTGCCGAGGGTTGCGGTAAGAGTTAACTTCCGAATCAATTGTAACGAATGAGAGCGCTTCAAACGGTAAGAGCTCATACGGAAGCTATCACTTCAGAACCCAGACTCAGAACCGCTCTGGATTCGCAGCTTCCAAATATAGCTCACCGTGAACTTAACATTGGAAGTAAAGTTCTAGTCTATCCTGAGAAGTCCAAAAATAACTGGACAGGACACTACAAAAACACGAAAATTAATGATGGACAAGTCTTTGTTGACAGAAATGGCGAGGAAGTGCAACACTCACGCTCTCACTTGAAGCCTTATTTCGATGATCCAAGTGAAACAATAGTCGAAGCTTTGCATTAATCAATTAAATGGGCATGCTCTATAAATTTCCAACTTATCGACGTCAATCTCAATGAAGTTTTACGTCCACGGCATACCAGATCCAATTTTGCTGAGTTTTTGAAAGCGAAATAGAAAGAAATAGAAGCACTTTTGCGAGAAATACCTGTAAAATAATCTTTAGAGACGATATACCAAAGAATGAAACGATTTATTTTGTCAATCAAAAATGGGAACACTGATAAAGATATATACACAGCAAGGTTTGTAGTACAAGTTCATAGAGACAACGAAAAGAACTATCTTGTACATGAAACCACGACTATACGCCAGCATTTCACATCGTTTTTTGTTGCAATTGCTGCGATAATCGATTTCGGGATTTGGTCTTAAGATGTTAAACAGGCTTACTTACAATCAGTTGAAGGTCTGATGCCCAAAGTTTACCATAGACCAACCAATGAATTTGGATTATCCGTGGACCAGTTACTCGAGTTACTGAAACCTCTTGAAGGACTATTGGATTCAGGAGACTATTTGAATCGCAATATGAGTTTACACTTGAAGAAAAATCTCGGTATGATGTCAACCGAAGGAGATCTCACGATCTTCTCAAAGCATACATACGGAGAACTTCAGGGCTTTGTTAGAACATACGTGGACGATTCTCTGCTCTGTGGTTACAATGACTTGGGCAAGTTTTCCCAAAAGACTCTTGAATAGTTTGAATCGAGGGAGCGGGAGTACGATGAAACCGTATCTGCAGGTTTCAGAGTAAAAAGAACTGATAATGGATTTGAGTTAAGTCAGTAACAGTAACTTAAGAAGTTACGCATTCTAATGGTGGAAACTTCTTTTTCTGAATTCAGATCTTTAACGCATAAATTAGCTTGGCTAACACACACGAAGCCTGAAATATGTTGTACCGTGAATATGGCCGTGCAAGTGACTGAAACCAAATTCTCGGTGGAAGCGATAAAGCAGATGGACAAATTTGTAAAACATTTGCAGAATCATCCTAGTTCTTCATTCAGTATTAAATTTTGTAAGGTTGAAAGTATATTCTCACTCTTCATTGCAAACAACGACGACAATACCTTGCACATTAGACACATTTTTTGCTTACTGATAAGACTGAGACTTGTAATTTGCTGATTAACTCTAGTAGCAAAAGTCGCAGAGTGACTAGATCTGTACTAGGCGCCGAATTTTATGCTTTCGCTCATACCTTCGATATTGGCTACATATTAACCACGAACTTGAATCCTTGCTTGGACTCAAAATTGCACTCCCAATGTTTACGGATTCCAAGAGTTTATTTAATGTTATCACAAAGTGTGCCTACACTTTGGAAATTGTCTCATGATTGGTATAAGTTCTGTAGAAGATGCCTATGAAAAAGAGAGAGTATTCAATGTTGGATTTGTGCGACCTATGGACAACCCCGTGGACGTCTTTACGAATATCGCAGAGTGTGATGCACTGAATTACATTCTCACAACAAGTAATTGTGATATACCTGCTCAACAATTTTTAATTAGTGACTAAGAATGGAGAAAACAATAGGTCAAGGCAAAGAGAAGGAGTAATAAAGTGATATGAATACATAAAATTTATTTATTTATTATTATCAGTCCTTTAGTGTGGTGCAATAGCACTTTAGTCTGAATTGACGGTCATAACCGTAATTTTAGTACTCGATTTTCGAGCCACATTACATGGCGCGTGCCATCCAGCATGTTAACACTCTTACAGTGCCTCTACAGTAGTCGCCCTTATTGGGCATGGCACTGGTTCCCTAACTGACCCTGATATTTATTTATGGCTACCAAGCTAATAGAGTAACACGTGTCCTAACTACTGAGCTCTCTTAACTAGCTAACTTTAACTTAGTATTTATCCTTGGCACGAGTTGCCACTGCTAGAATAAGCAGGCACCGAAAGTACCAACGACTTCACCAGTTTTTGGTTTTGGCTCTAGTTGTTGCTCCTGCAACTTGCATTCCCTTTTTACTAAGGCGCCGCGACTGCAGCTATAGTAGCTACTAACCCTTCGGCCCCCGCCCGCCAGCTTGGCTTTTCAGCCTGTTGTTTATTTCAGGTTTATACCTTTTTGGTGTGTTTGTCCCCGTAGGGAGGGCGTGTATCCCTCGCGTCTTGTTGCGTCGAGGACGTGTATCGGTTGCTCTTGCCCATTTGCGGTCTTTTACGCAGAAGGCGTATTAACCATGTTCCACTTTTCCCCTTGCTTCTTACAAGCCTCTACCACCTGAGTTCTCACAACTCTTGAGCTACTACCCTGCAGAGGGAATAAAGAGAAAGCGGCGGCAAACACAGTGTAGTCATTGCTTTACGCAATAGGGAGCGTAACCTTTCTAGGTCCAGTTCGGTGCACTGCACTACAAATTTTGGTCTCGCGACCTAGAAACGAAAAGGTCATTACGACCTAGAAACGAAAAGGTCTTGACGACCTACACAATATTGTTTTCTTTTTGGAAAGTTACTTGTTTTTCTTAACCACAACAATTGTTAAGAGGTTTAATACCCACTTTGCTTCAGATCGAATATCTTCGACAATGTCGACTCAAAGAGTCACACGTTCAGGATCCAGTACCTCGGCTCGAGGAAAGATCACGCCCAGAGCTAGTTCAGCTCGTGGAACAAGAGACGCTTTTGAAACGTCACTTCCAAAACTTTCTGTTATAGAAAGGTACCAGGAGATGTGCAATGTGTTGCACGAGGAGTTAAAGGAATAAATCACTGTTGAAGTGAACCGTTTACAAGAGGCTTTAGCCCAAGTTAAGGAAGAAACCTTAAAGAAGGTTAACCACTTCAAGATTCGTATCTCTTTACTTGAAGAAGGCTCACCCGAGTCTCAGGGAGTTATGGGTTCTCTAAAGAGCGATTTTTCTGTCATCAGAACGGATTTAAACCAAGCCCTTGAGGGCATTACAAAAGTTAAGAGTCATAATGATGACATGTTTGATCGCTTAGCCAAGAGGCTATCCAAGATTGAGGACGCAGGTCCCGAAAGCACTGTTGTTCCTACAACACGCTTGGAGGGAGCTGTTGCTCCCGAAAGTAACGGAGATCCTCAAGGATCCCTTCAAAACAAGTCTCATAAGGAGAAAAAGGAAGATAAGACTTCCAAAAAGTCTCACAAAAGTTCTCGTAATAACAAGGAAAAGATCTCTAGAATGAGCAAGTACGATGATCCATCGGATCCCAGTTCCAGTTCTTCTTCGGGCTCGGAAAGTTCCTCAAATGGTGAGGACGATGATGATGATAGCGACTTTTCGCCCAGTACAGAGAGTTCCTCTTCGGAACTATCGATTGATGAGAGACGTAGGACCTCCACGAAATCCAGATCCAAGGGATCAAAGAAGAGTAAGTCTAAGAAGACTAGCTATAGAAGCGCAACCTCTCGGTTGACGACAAGAGAGCGTCGTGGTCCATCATGGGAAGGGCTCCGTGAGCTCAGACCAACGAACCATTTGTTCGAAAAAATTGTGTCCTACAGGACTTATCGATTGGATGATAGATCCCAACGTTTAACGTCCCGCAAATCGGGGAAGGTAAGAGATTACGCCATGTGTATCAGTACCAAACTCTACAAGGAGGATTTCTTCACAGGGTACGACCCTATTACTATTTTAGACTTCTTGCAGAAGTTAGTGCGTGAGTTCAACCTTCAAGGTATGTTGGAAGCGCAAACCTTTAGGTTATTGCCCGATTTCCTTGATGGAATAGCTCGAAGAATCTTCCGATCGGTTTCGGAAACAACGAGCCCTGAACAGGGAGGTATTTCTGCCTGAACAGAGGCTGTCCAATGGCTTCTTAGAAGCTTTGCAACGAATGATGCCATTCACAATGCAGTTATGCAACTGCGTGACATCAGACAATTTCCTGATGAGGATGAGAAAACGTATTAAATGCGTCTTACGGACGGTTCAAATCGTTTCGGTAATGTACACTCTTCACAGGAGTTAATGACAATGTTTGTCGATGGTCTCGACAAGACCACTAGTTCAAGTTGTCGCGCGCTATCGCGACCTCCATCGAAAGATTTCCTTTTTGGAACTTGTTGATTATGCCCAAGCGGAGGGCGAGGAAGTGAGAGCAAGAGCTCCTTCTCAAACCCGCAGGGTTTATTTTGATACTAAGATGTTTAAGCCATCAGATACAACACGGGCGTCTTCGCCCCCACTTAAGACACTTCACCCGAGGTGGAGTAACAGAGGTTCTGTAAACCTTATTCAGTCAACGGAAGACTCAAGATTGTCTTATTCTGTAGACTATTATGGTCAACCACATGAAGGGATGCACCTCCTGCAAGAGGGAGTATCCGACCAACCTTCCTATTCGGAAGAACCAAGTGTCTCACAAGACACAGACTCGAGATCGATGTCGATTGATCCAGCATTAGCCTTGGAAGGCTCCGAAAGGTTCCACAGATTACCACGTCTTCCTCACGAGGACAGCAGGATCAGGTACGGTCGCCCAGGCTGGGTCAATAGACCACCGCAGCATGCACCTCAACAGGTACAGAAGCGACATAGCATCTTCTGTTATGAATGTTATAAGCATGGACATTTGTCCACAGATTGTGTACATCTTATGAAGGATATGGCTACAGTTCTTAAGAACTACGAAGCTTTATCTCCCATGGAGAAATCTAATGTGCCTAGCACAGGCTATGAGAGAGTTCGCCAATTTTTGGCACTGCATTCAACCGGCACACCGGCTAGACAGTCCATGTCGGACACATGTCAAACGGCACAAGCCAACGCTATCCAGGAGGAGTCTGCTCCTCAACAAAGCTCAAGAGAGCATAGTCCAACGGTTATGACGACCAAATCGAAAAACTAGAGGAGGGAGTTCCCATAGTTGCAAGAGAGACGGTTACGCCTCGCTCTGGGGTGTCACCACCCCGCTCCCTTGACCAGTTAATGGCATTGGATGTCCAAGAGGACATGGAAGATAGCCATGTACAAGGCAAGATAGTTAAGTAATCTGTTAAGATTATTAAGATTGTAAAAAGGGTTACTACCCAAATGATACTCAGGGGACCTTGGGTCCGATACAAGAATCCGAAGTACCCGGATAGGATATATGTTCTCGCGAAGAGAAACTAAAAATTCCATATAGCCATTGGAATTACGTTAGCCCTTATGAGGAGAGTTATTGAAGTGTTAGACACTGACGCAGGACCCAACTTCATAAGAAGGAGTGAGCTCCCAAAGGAGCTGGAACATCAAATTCGCGCAGGTCCGTTGCCAGATATCTGTGATGCGAATAACAACCCACTCCCTATGAGAGGAACAATTAAGTTGCCTGTTAGGCTTGGTAGGCTACTAACAGTAGTAGACTTCATAGTCTGTGATAGACGTGCAGCGCCAGTCATACTTGGTGCAGACTACTGCGACAGATTTGTCGATGCTATAAGGCCCAGACTTAGGAAAGTCGAACTTGAAGACGGGTCATCTGTCCCAATAACACGAAGGCCTTTGATGAAGGCTGGGTATAACTTCCCTGTTCCTGATGAACAAAAGTCAGAACCGCAAAAGCGAATATCGAATAAGGTGCGTCGTGCACAATCGTTCACGATTCCTTCAGAATCCCAAATGGTAATACAAGCTACCTGTGAAAGACATGGACTAATGGTAGTCCAACCGTTACCGATGCTTTACGAACGTCAAGGGCTAGTCATAGCCAACGGTGTCGTACAAGTTGATGAAGATCAACCATTCAAGTTGCTCATAGCAAACTTTGGACAGAATCCCAAAAGGATTTTCAAACATCGAGTGGTTGCTACCACGCTGCCACACCCGACTTCAACAGTCACAAGTCCTATTAGGACAGGAGAAATACTCGGTATTACCGAAGAGTTATCCAAGGACTCTTATGAGTCATTGTTAATTGAGGAGCCAAAGGCCCCTATGCAAGGTACCACAATGGTACACGATGATATAACTTCCGTGAAGGAAGATGAAAAGGATCCCGAAGATCCAAAGGGAAGAAAAGCCACCAAGGTTGTCGCAGATGGTGTGACACTGATGATTGTTGACGACCTTGACTTTAGTCACCTTCCAGAAGCTCCAAGAGAGCGATTCCGTGAAATGTTGAAGACGTATTCCTCCATGTGGGATGGTTCCCTTGGGGAAATTAAAACTACGACTCATCGTATCGAATTAGTCCCAGGGACTAGACCTATTACTCAAGTACCATATCGCGCAGGCCACAAGGCCAGAGAGATCGAAGGACAAGAAGTCCAAAAGATGCTGAAAGCAGGTATGATAGAACCTGCACAGTCGGAGTGGGCTTCACCCGTTTTGTTGGTTCCAAAACCAGATGGTTCCATGCGATTTTGTATCGACTTTAGAAAACTGAATGCAGTTACCATTAAGGATACTTATCCTATCCCTCGTATGGGCGAGTGTATTGACTCTTTAGGAGAGGCGAAGATCTTCACAGCATTAGATGCTAATTGGGGATATTGGCAGATCCCAGTAGCCGAAGAGGATCGAGACAAGACGGCGTTCTCATGCCACAGCGGACTGTACCGTTTTAAACGGATGCATTTTGGTTTAACCAACACTCCAGCCACGTTTCAACGTGCCCTTGAAATTCTACTTTGACCCTTTAAGTGGACATCATGTCTCGTATACCTAGATGATGTGATCATCTTTTCCCAAAATGGGGAGGAACACATGCGTCATGTGGACGCCATATTGGAGACCCTACAGAGGGCAGGAATTACCCTCAAGTTGAGGAAGTGTGAATTTTTCACCGATAAGATCAAATATCTTGGTCATGTTATTAAGCCAGAAAGGCTTGAGATAGATGAAGTCCGTCTAACGGCTTTGCGAGAGGCAAAGATGCCTAAGACTCCGACTCAGCTACGAAGCTTTTTGGGTTCGTGTAACGTATACAGACGTTTCATTAAGGATTTTACGCTAATAGCGCATCCTTTGAACAAACTCCTTAGGAAAGGAGAACCTGTTAATCTGAGACCTTTTGGTCCAAAAGAGGAACAAGCGTTCCAAAAGTTGAAAGATGCGATTCATTCGCCACCAATATTGGCTTTGCATAAGCCAGGACTACCATATTCTGTTGACACAGATGAATCGAAGTTACAGCTTGGTGCTGTACTATTTCAGACTCACCCCAATGGTGAACGTAAACCTTTAGGGTTCTTTTCAAGAACGCTGCACGATGCTGAGACAAGGTATTCAGTACCTGAGTTGGAATGCCTCACAGTCGTGTGGGCGCTTGACCTATTGAGGCCTTACCTCAAGATGGAGAAGTTCATTGTGAACACAAACCACGCATCATTAAGATGGTTGATGAATGTTAATGACCCTTCAGGAAGGTTGACCAAATGGCGTCTTCGCCTAGGTGAGTATGAGTTCGAAGTCAAATACAAAAAGGGTCGTGCTAACACCCAAGCGGACGCACTCTCACGTCTTGAGACTACCGGCGCAACGACTGTCAAAGTCAATGATGAGATTCCATGCTTCTTTTGTGAAGAAGCTGCCACATGCCTCACATGTGAGGAAGATATGACAGGGGAAGATCCTCAATAGGATACCGACTTATACGAAGATGTCGTCTACAAGTTACTTGCTCTAGAAGAAAGCCCCCCAGTCCAACAGAGAGAACTTGATGAGTTCGTCGTCATAACTCCTGAAGAGTTAACGCGTGAGCAGGATTTAGATCCATTCTGTAAAGCTATAAGAGCTAAGATCGATAGTGAAGAAAGTATTCCATTCTACATGGATGCCAAATCTTATGAAGGTTACCTATGTAGGGCATCCTCAAATAGGATACAGATTGTTCTCCCCGAGTCTTTACAAGATAGAGTATTACGAATAGGGCATTATGCCATGACATCAGGTCACCCAGAAGGGAGACGAATGTACAAGTCCTTGTCGAAGGATTACTACTGGCCCTCCATGGCCATGGATTGTTATGCCGTTGTTCGGCATTGTACCAGTTGTGCCGGCAATCGGGTCAAACTACGGAAGAACCGTAAGGAGCTGAAGCTCTTTCCGCCAAATGCTCCATTGGAGTTTGTTGCCATCGAAATTCTCGGTGAATTGATTCGGACCAAACGTGGTCATCGTTACCTCTTGTTAATCACTGATCTGTATTCGAAATTAGTTCGAACTGTACCTATCAAGAGGATAACTGCGGCTTCAATAGCCTTCGCCTTTGTGCACCATTGGGTGTTTGTCCATGGGCCACCGGCCAAGTTGTTGTCCGACAACGGATCGCAGTTCACTTTTAAGTTCTTCCAGAGCATACCGCGGATCCTTGGGATCAGTCAGACGTTCACGACAACGTACCACGCGCAGGCTAAAGTCCAATCGGAAAGATTCAACAGAACTATCATCGCTGCCTTGAGGCATTATGTTGCTGATCACCCAAAGGATTGGGACTTATTCACAGATTCATTTACGTATGCATACAACACACAAGTCCGCAGGACTACCAACATTGCTCCCTTTGAGCTAGTGTTATCAACAGCTCCAAAGAGCCTAGCCTTACAAGCCCAACCTTCTTTGGAAGACTTTGGGACAGAAAGACAGTACCACTTGAAGTTGCAGTCATGGTTGAAACGCCTTATGGCGACAGCCAACACTTCTATACAGAAGGAACAAGCACGTTATACACGTAACTTTGACGCGAGGCTCCGAAAGCCTAAGTACGATATCCCAATCGGATCTTATGTGTTCCTAAGAAAGGAATATTTTGGAGACCAAGACCGAAAGCATAAGCTAGCACCGGTCGCCACAGGACCCTATAAGGTGAAGGAAGTCACTGATGACACCATCGTTATCTCTGACGGAGACGTTGTTGAGCGTGTCTCATTAGACAGAGTGGCGTTAGCTCCAAGTCCCTCAGACAGGGAAAATGAACCGCGTGTTGACGCAGGAGACTCAACTTTCACTGAAGTGACAACGCAACAAGCGGCTATGCAGAGCCGTACAGTACCAGCAGGTATCCCAAGTGGGGATACAGTATCGCGAGGTCTTGTTGACCTCCCACTAGAGGAGGAAGGTTCCCCTAAGGAATCAACAACAGAGGAAGTTCTTCCCGACGCTATACACAGGGTATAAGACCCTAAGTTGTCAGCCAAGGACCCACAGGGTCAGGATGAAGACTCAGAGGAGTCAGAAGCCTCAGAAGAGGAACAAGAAGAGACTGATGAGCAGTCACAAGGTATATCAAGACGTGACAACGTCGATGTTGACCCAGGGGAGGATGAGCCTCCATCACACCAAGAGACTAAGAAGTCTCAACGCCAATTGACTAGTAAGTCACCCCTTCGAGTGAATCGAAGTCAAACCAAAGATAGTTCGATAATCGAACACGACAAAGTCCAAAAGGACAAGACGGAATATGTTATTGATCAAATCGTTGATCTTGGCGAAGCCGATGACGGCAAGTTGTTATTCAAAGTCCGGTGGTACGATTACCCTGTGGACGAAGCAACATGGGAACCTATTAGAGGTTTGCCGAGGTCAAAGGTAGTCTCATACTACCGACGCAAGAAGTTGCCGCTGCCGGCAACAATCGATGAAGCCATAGATGGATAAGCGAAATTCAAGTTGTTTATCAACTGCGCATTTCCCTCTTCAGAAGGGAGAGGGGAATGGAGTTTGTTTTTGCAAACATTAGTTGCTTTTATAGCACCAAGTAGTTTATCCATGATGGATAAAGTCAACGCTCGACGAGCCCCTGTTTAGTTCCTTGATGGAATATGAAAGAGCTTTTGGAAAAGCCCAAGGTTGTACTAACAACATAATGAAGTTTATCCGTGACGGATAGTTGCAGTAGTAGACTATTGAAGCCTTTAGTTTTTGCTGCTTGATAAAGCAGAAGTTGCCTCAGAGGTGAGGATAGATACGGCTATTATAGCCTTTGGAAGTTAAAGACCTGAAGGTCTTTTGTGTAGTCGAACCTCTGCAAGACAGTTGATAAATACCTCCGTAATAGAGGGAGGTCAAATACGAACGTTTGCGTTCATGCTAAAAAAGGCCCATGTGGGATATGTAACCTCGGCCCAGGAGGGCACCCCGCACTTCAGGAGGGGGAGGAGTGTAAATCGCTACTGTTTAGTGAATATGCACAAACGGATTTAATATCCGCCAAAAAATCATTCTGTTACAGCAATGCATGCAGCCGTCCATGGCATTTTGCCAAGTGGCGCCAATAATGAATTTTATAAAAATTCAATCAGTTAGCAGTGCACGAGCACTTTGCCACGAGACCCATGAGAGAGCCAGCACAGTAACTGTTCTACGGTACCATTAAAGTCTGCAAAAGACTGCGACACCCGCAGGGTGGGGTCACGGGAAAAGCTCCCATTGCTCGCTAAGTCAACTTTAAGAGTTGAAACTTTGCCAGGTGCTTCAACACCATACCCCCCCCCTTTGGGACCAAAAATGACTTAATTAAGGCGAGCCGCTTTCCCAAAACGGGAAGGTGTGCCAAGACCATTTTGTGGTCAAAAACGAAGTTCTCGATGAACGTTAGAGTTAAGGGATCCTGTGAGAGGTTATGACCAGACCTTCCAAGGACTTTGATTGTTTGATAACCTTGATAAGTTTGCCTTTACACCTCTAAGGTGAGTCGCGCAGCGAGCACGGATGCTCAATACTGTAACCAAAATGGTTCTTTGTAACAATCGAAAATTGTTGTTATCACACATCGTAACTCATAACGAGTTCAAGGACTGTTAACGCTTTTTGAAAGTGTATGATGCACCACCCAGAAGGGATGTCACTAACCATTTTTGAGTACCTTTATCTCCTTCCGGAGCCATCGATGTCATGTAATGACAAACTTCCGCGGAGCTCGCAAAGCTCAAATCAATTACCAATTCATGGTATACGTGCCAGTGATTTGATGAGATCCTACAACCACTCCCAAAGAGTGAAATCAAGATGCAAGCGGACTTAACAAAAGTCCATGGATACGGTTATCCTTTGATAGGACGAGGTTGTAGCTCATGAGTGAGCATAGTTGAAATACACTGTGTATTGAACTCAGTCCATAAGGGAAAACGCACAGAGACAAATCTGAAGCTCTGTAAACCATTCGGTGATCGAATGATGCGAAGCCCTACGACAGGACAGCACGTTCGGAATAGCCACAACAGCTACCTTTGGGAATCTTGATGACTCCCTGGCCCAACCATAAGCTGTACAAGCTTGGAGGTACTCAATGTTCTTACGACAAATACGGTAAGATCGAAGACGATTTCGGATATCTTCCTTCAAGGAAACTTTCCAGGGCGTGGACAACGTAAAGTGCACTCTAAGGAAGAGGAATCACCTAAAGTCTTTTTGTTCCAAGAGTTTTTCGATGAGACCGAGCGACTTTCTGAAAGGAATGAGTACTTTAGCTAATGAAGCTACATGGTGCGGGATAACCCTGCACGAGGGTATCATCATACATAAAGCCTGGTTGGCTTACGTTCGCCATGACCCTTCCAGGGTGACCTTGAAGCGATACGGTATCCATAAGGGATGTCGCGACTGATCAGGAGATCTCCCAACGAATCCTCGACGAGGAACACAGCAGTACTCGCTATGGGTCCTAACACCAAGGGTTCTGATAACTCACCACAAATTGCGACCACGCAAACCGTTAAGCAACCCATCGCGGATTATTGAGAGATGATCAGGTGATCAATTACACTGGTCTCATGACGAGACAACTTTGTTAAGGTTCTTTCAAAGAACCGCAATGGATTTGGAAAGGTCCTTCGATGGGATAGCATGAAGAATACGAAAGCTTTAAAAGCTTATCAATGATGTTATTGAGCATGATGCTCCTTACCCGAGGGAAGCGTTCCCTTAAATACAATTGAGCTTCCAAAGAAGCACTACTTCGCTCTAATAAAGAAACTCAACAAACGATCTCTATGAAAGGGAACAGATAGTACTGACTACAGTGTAATTGGAGAGGGCAATAATCCAACGTTTATGATTCACTTGATGAGGGGCTGTGCACCCAACGCTTGAGAAGCGAAGGCAGTAATGGAATCACACGACGGGAATAGTCAACAAAATGCTGGAAGCTACGACAGCTTCAAGAGAATGGGCACCAAATTTGGTAATGAAACAGACAGGTTCTGACCTGATTCAATTCGAAGGACGTTTTGTCTTGTGGAAATGCAAATTCCCACGAGGGAAATGATTACAACGATTCTGAAAATCAATTGACAACGGCTTTCTAGAAGCTGCCCGACAAATGACTGTTGGAGTCAAAATACAGTAGGACGTCAGGTCCACCAAAGGATAGTAGCTCCTCCGGGAACTATGTTACGCTTACGAAAGCAATGTCAAACCACTTTCCGTCACGTACGAAGACAACAAAAGAGTTTTTTTAAACTCAGAAAAGCCAAGATATGGCCGGAGTGAAATAAAAGAGGTGTTGGACCTCGCGAAAGGAATCCGACTTTTGGAGTCGAGAAGTTCTTTTCCATTGAGGACGACGATAAGAAAAGAGCGGAGACAGTCAATCGAAATGAAAATCAGCTTTCACAGCTGTAAGAAGACAACCATTATGGTTCTACAACGGCAAGGGTGTGTACACCCAGTGTTTTGTTAACACTAGACTAGTGGAGAGCCAGAGCTCGATGTTGCGTACGCGATCCATTGAGGATCTTGGGAGTCGATGAATGAAGCATTTTGGCCGCGCGCGTAACTACACTATGAACTATCCACGCTACGAATGCTACACTAAGGCAACTCGGATTGTCAAACGCAAAAGATTTAGTCAAAGTCTAACGAAACAAGTTTACCTGTGAAAGGTAGTTCAGTGCCTATGAGAGGCGACGAGACCTACTGATCAACACGAGAAGTGCCCATGAGGGGCAAGGACGAACATAAAAGTTCCCATCACGGGAACCGACAAACTATTTAAGTGCTATTAGAGCGCGACTGCGGTTTATAGATGCCCGACGAGCGGGACTGACGCAAGCTTTGAAAATTGTTCTTCAAGAGTATCTTCAGCTCTGCGAGCGGAACCTCAAGTTCCTCGTCAGTCATGCCCATGTCCTTCAACAAGGAACGAACTGTGTCCTCTTCGTACTTGGCTCCCGCCGAGCTCCCCGTCCCGCCTGATGCGGACCCCGTCATCTCGATATCACCATCGCCCTTTTCCTTGCCGGCTCCGGCTTCCGTCTCGTCGACTTCCACAAAGTCATCGTCATCTCCCGTAGTGGGATCTTTCGGAGGAACCACTGCTGGAGTGGGTGGAGTAATTTCGCCCTCAAGGGCAGTTGCAGCTGTGATAGGCCCAATTTGTGGGTTTGAAATAGACTGATGAACGGCCACAGTAGCCGCATCTTCGGGAGGAGCACGACGCCCCTCCCTAGCCTCCAAGGCTGTCACACGAACACCCTTCCAAGGGTTTTAGAACACAAAATAACCCGCATCCGGATGCACGCGGCCGGGCGAGAAGCTGTGGCGTTGACCGCCCTTTGATTTAGAACTCCATTGGGGAGACACTTCGTTTGGATCGTTCCAGTCGATCTCCTCGATCTCTCCCAGGAGCCTTTTTAGCTCTTCGTCGTTTTCTTTTCCTCCTAAGGGAATAATCATGTCCAACTCCTTCATCCAGGAGATGAGTCTGTTTGGTAAGAACCACAGTCGCCATGTGTCATACACATCCCAAAGGAGAAAAGCTCCATGCTTAACACAACATTCAGTTATGAATTGACACCAGATCCCATGGTCGGGATCGCGGAAGAAAGACCCAAAGTAGGTCAAGCTAGGGCCCAACTCGGACCAAAAGCCCTGACAAACCTCAACACGAGGCCACCAAGCAGGGTTCGCGTTGAATCGACGTCCAAGATGTTGCGAGCCGATATGCTCGGCCTCCTTTTGTTGATAAGGGATCATATATCCCGTTTCGTTACGCAAACGGCGTTCCAATAGCACTGTGTTTCTGAAGAATGGTTTGTGATCGTGCTTTTCTAAGCGAAAGTGGATCGGAATGATCGCTGTTTGCCAAAAAATGGCATCTTGATGCACGCCGCGAATACCGGGCCAACGTTGATCGATTACTTCGATCGGACGCAATGTCTCGGTGGCGAGGCTCAAGACATTATCGCCCCAAAGGCGCTCTCCATTCGTACGATGCGACCAAGTATCCGCGCCTAACGCGCGAGGAATAGGAATGCCTCCAGGCAAAAGTGAAAGACGTTCCAACACCGCACGAATGAAACGGCGACGCGCCCGCACAACCGGCTCTGTATGAGAGATTTTGAGTGCCTCAACAGGCACAGCAATATAATCGAGCCAATCTGGAGTGGTAATCGCCTCGAAGGGGATGTTATTGGGTAAGAAACCACTGTGATCAGTGTATTCCTGTTGAATACGCGTACGATTCATGACCCCTTTTGGGCAGAAATAAGGCGCATAGACATGTGCATCTAAATAGTAACGTGTGTTACTTTGCGCGATGCCCTCTGCAGAGGAATATGGCCAATTTTCGCGAACGTCAATCGTTTCGTCGACATCATGGGCTTCTGAAGCCATTTTGTTTTTGTTCTCTTTAGAAGAGCCTTCGTTATCGTAAAACCGGTGTTGGTTGTGAAAAGATCCTTTTGGAGGATGAGCTCGGTGACCACGAGAGTGGAAGTGTGCAATAAAGCGATGACGCTCGAGGTTAAATGCCGATTTCAAATCGGATTGTGTACGCCTAGTCGTTCCCACTGAACGAATTACAGTAAGGTCGCTGACCGCCCGAAATTTTGAATTACCCCTTTTGAGTATCTTTTCTTTTTGGCGCGAAACGTCGCGATCAGAGGAAGGCACCCGATGTGCTACGACGACGGAGGAGGATGGCTCCTCAGTAATTGAGACAGGCGTTGACGCCAAGGAAATTTCAACACCTTTAGTAGGTGACTTGTCTTTGCCCAAACCTCCGACAGGTGAAGTAGTAGTTTACCTAGAGGCCTTGTTAGTAGGATTGATATCCTTGCTTGAAGTGGAATGATCGCTTTTGAAAGCAGGAGCCGATGACCGCCCCTAGTTCTGACTTATGGAGGCAATTTGGCACAAAGTATCAAACATTTCTTGCCCAGGCACGTCCATAATTTTTTTTGAAAACAATGAAAACTCCTGTCGGCAGGTAGAATGATTTGAGGTGGCGAGCACGCCACACGATGAACGTTAGCTGTCGTTCAGCTTAGATTTTATTCCCGAGCCTGCGCGCTCAGAAGGGAGAGATGTAGTGCAATAGCACTTTAGTCTGAATTGACGGTCATAACCGTAATTTTAGTACTCGATTTTCGAGCCACATTACATGGCGCGTGCCATCCAGCATGTTAACACTCTTACAGTGCCTTTACAGTAGTCGCCCCTATTGGGCATGGCACTGGTCCCCTAACTGACCCTGATATTTATTTATGGCTAACAAGCTAATAGAATGACACGTGTCCTAACTAGTGAGCTCGCCTAACTAGCTAACTTTAACTTAGTATTTATCCTTGGCACGAGTTGCCACTGCTAGAATAAACAGGCACCGAAAGTACCAACGACTTCACCAGTTTTTGGTTTTGGCTCTATTTGTTGCTCCTGCAACTTGCGTTCCATTTTTACTAAGGCGCCGCGACTGCAGCTATAGTAGCTACTAACCCCTTCGGCCCCCGCCCGCCAGCTTGGCTTTTCAGCCTGTTGTTTATTTCAGGTTTATACCTTTTTGGTGTGTTTGTCCCCGTAGGGAGGGCGTGTATCCCTCGCGTCTTGTTGCGTCGAGGACGTGTATCGGTTGCTCTTGCCCATTTGCGGTCTTTTACGCAGAAGGCGTATTAACCATGTTCCACTTTTCCCCTTGCTTCTTACAAGCCTCTACCACCTGAGTTCTCACAACTCTTGAGCTACTACCCTGCAGAGGGAATAAAGAGAAAGCGGCGGCAAACACAGTGTAGTCATTGCTTTACGCAATAGGGAGCGTAACCTTTCTAGGCCCAGTTCGGTGCATTGCACTACATTTAGTCTAGCTATTTTGCCCTTACTAATTTTTCTATCCTAAGCAGTCTATATTTTCTCTATCCTGTTGTACTTTTAGCGATGACTTTTAGGATTATCGTAGTGTTAGGGTCCCTAGGTCCGTTCGCAGGACTACTCGCTAGGGATTTTAGTTTGTAGTAGTTAGTTGGTGTGCTAGAGAGAGTCGAAGGCATCTACTGTCTACAAAATGACTCGCCCCCCTGGGCTCTGAAGTTAAAAAAGGGTACAACAATTTTATTTCAATATCCTCAACTCATCTACTATAAGCAAAAACGTCTGCAAATTTTTTAAGGTTCGTCGCTAACGCCATAAGTCTGCTTTTTATCTCTTGAATTTTCGCGACAGAAAGTATAGACTACGTAGACTAAACTATCGTAGTATGAAGGGGAAAATCCTCTGTCAGTACCGCACTTACAGTAGTGATGCAAGTAGACTACTGTCAGTAGCCATGATTCTCTATGCGTATTTCGATAAAGACTTGCACATCTGTAATGGTCTACTGCAATGTACTGTTCTGTAAAGGACGTAAGGTATTGCTCTAGAAACTTGCTGCAATGATTGCTCTCGAGTTGACAATTTTTTTCGTGCAGATTTTTGCATTTGTCTGCAATACCGTACTATACAAAACTGCACTATTGTATCGCGTTCGGGTGTTACTTTAAGACATCAACAGCCTTTAACTGCCTTACTGTCGGTAGCCTATTGTAGCTATTTCCGTACAGTAAGTTAATACAGTACAGTACAGTACTGTACATACGGTACAGTATCTGTCTTTTCCAAAAATAAACTTGTCCAAAGGACAAGGATCCGTAACATCTTCCCTCGAAAGAACTCACTTTAATTCGTCATTTTCATGCCTTCCAGAACGCTTCTTTGGCTGTTATCATACATTTTGCGTGCTCCGTTTTTTCAGCAGTAGACATCAGGAGCAGAGAGCAGGATCATTACTCATTACTTATCTTGCATGGTGGTAAACTTTACATATTGTTTTGGTAGAGTGCTGAAGTCAGTATTGCCGACTGGTGCCAGCAGTGGATCAAAAGGACCCAAAGAAAGTGATTTGTTTTCTCTAATCTAAAGTTCTTCGGGGTGCACCTTTCACTGCTGCTTGACTGTGTCTAGTCAGATGCGCTTTCGAGATCAGCAAATATATGTTGAGGCTGTAGAAATCAGAATGTTGCCTATCAAAGACTCCAAGCATATAATCCTCTAACAAACATGATCGCTTGCACCAAACGGAGCCGCGGGTAAAACGTTGGATGCAGCCTCTCCATAATCAGTCGTAGGACGCTCAGAAGTTAAATGCAAGACGAATAGACAGTGTAACTGTTTTCAACAGGGTTCAGTTTCTGCAATTTGAATTTGAATTTTATTAGGTTATTCGAGTATACTGTTATTGCATAAATGCTTTTTCACTCAAAAATATTGGCAGGTGCAACATGCGAAGACATTGAACGCCTTACTGTTATTGCATCGTTTCTCACCAAAGACAGAGCAGCACTGCAGTTAAAATCTTCAGCCCGACGGTATCAACTAGGGATTGGTACAAAATCCCCAGAGAAGAAATTACGGATCAAAGAACAAATTTGGTCAGCGGTCATAGATGGGGTGTACAGGACTTGAATTGCATATTGTACTGATAGGCGGGAAATTGCAATATCTTGTTTCTGGCGTTTGTGGAGTACTTGCTAGAACGATTCTACGTTCTGGTTGCTGCTTATTTTGCATTCGAGGATCATCCTTTCGATGCAAACAAGACTGGTGATTGGAGTTTTGTCCAACTCAAAATTTCAGAATGAATGGCAAGCAAAAGACGAGGACATAAAGCATTGGTAGCTTTCACATCGTCCTTCCAGCAGTATTATTTCGGTTCTGTACAGTGCCATGCATATGTTCTACATATCAATACAGTAAAAGTACGGTGGAGAGTGAGTTCACAGCTGACCATGTATTTCAAATATTAAATCACCCCAAATCTTCCCCCTTTCATGATTTAACACAGTACCTGCTGGGTGAAGCTGGTACACGTGTAGCAACGAAAAAGCTGTAAATTAACTGCCTGAGCGCAGCGGAATGGTACATTCGATCTCGCAAGGAACGGTTTGCAAGGGCTCTTGAGGCTTTGCTCAAAATCTTTGCAGAAGTCCGCAGCAGTAAAGGTGTAATTTCATTGCCGAAAACTATCGACCGAAGCTGAATATCATGGATTATCGTAAGGGTTACCAGCAAATAGAGGCAAGACAATTCCATATTTTTGAATCCTTTCAGATTTTTACTGCCTTTTCGTATGCAACAATCCCGCAATAATACACAAACTCTCTTCTCTTGCTGGACCTCTAGAACTTGAAATTCGGAACCCCAGAAATTTCAAGGCGTCATCAAGCATGCGCTGCTTGAATTAGTGATTCCTGCGGTTTTAATGCGCAGCTCGGTTGTACTGTGTAATTCATCTCAGAGAATGTTTGCAATTCGATTATTGCCATCACTTACATAGGAATATGAACAGTTTGAAAAGCACGACTCTTGGCTCTGGTCGGGCGTATCATTTTTCGATATTCTTGTAGTGCGGAGAAGTTGAATAGGACAGTAAACAGGGCAGTAAACAATGGCACATGTAAGGATTTCCCTCGCTCGCTACCAGTCAACAGTTCCTTTCCTTGAAATACTGACCATGTAATAATGCAGTGCAGTAATAATAATTCCAACTGTTTGTATGCAGCCAAATTGAATTATTAAATTAATTTTATTTGTATGAAAAATAAAACCTTAAAATGCCTAATATTAATATTATCAGTTTAATATAGAAAAATCATGATTATATCCAAAAATGATTCCCGTTCTTCTGTGCAGTATATGACACATACACGTACATGGCATATGGTGCCTGCCACAGCACTGAAACCTGCATGACTGTTGGGGATGCCCTTTTCAACTGCGGCACCCAACCAGTAGAGGCTGCAGGAGTTAGGCGTCAGGTAAAATGGGCCAAGAGATCAACAAGAAAGTAAAATAAAATGCAAAAACAGAGGGGACTGGAATGTACTGACCTTGAAGGTCAATAATGGCCTGGCTGTTGTACCGAGAACAATGGAACTGATTTCCAAACATTCGAGTTTGGCATGGCATGCGTGGGGAACGAGCATTGCAGGCTGGGTGGAATATCGATGGACAACGGCATTTAAATTGCAAGCCAGAATAGAAAAAATCCGAAATATTTTTGATTAGTTGATTTTATATGCCATTATATGCTATTTTGCGGAGTGCTGTGGAGAGAGTTGGGAATGGAACGCTATAAATTTTTGCTATATTTAAAACTTTAAAGTTGATTCCGTGGTATCATAATTACGAGTTAAAAAGAAGAAGTGAACCAGGTGGGGGTGGAACTATGGAACGAACTTGCACAGCCCAAGTGTTTTTAAAGAATGACAGTTGGAAGTCATAAGGGCCTTTTATGCAATTTATGATTTCTTTGGGAATAACTGGACGTGTCTGAAAACCTGCGGGTCCAACGCTGGACCTCGTTTTTATTTTTTGGTTTCTGGTCGTTGAATAGCTGCCTTTAATGGAGGAATCTTACAGACGACTTAATGGACGGTTATGGCTTGTGTCCAGGTTTTAATGCAGCGGTTAAGGGGAGCCTCGAGAACTGAGGGCGGTTTAAACGGACCAACGGCTTTTAAGTGCTAGACGGTCTGTGGAGAGTCGGTTGTCTCAGTATTACTTTCAACAACGGACGGTGGGCCAAAAATCATTTGGTGAACATTGTTGACATAAATGTGATGTTGTTCTGCAATATGGTACCAATGTCCTTTTCGATGGTTCTGGTCTATTTTCAAGCCTTATTTTGGTGGCAATTCCTCACGACCAGAACTCGGAAGCAAGTCCAGTAGCGCTTGATGCACAGGAAACCAGTAAATAGCGGTAAAATGGTGATTGCTTTGCAGGTCATTGCATGTATCGCATAGACCACAATCACCCGGTTCACCACGTGAACAGTAATGAACGCGCCAACTTTGCCGAGGTGGGCATTTACGTTAAACGTGAAAGCACGCTAGGACCTTGGCGGAAAGGTTTGCTGTTAATATCATACAGACAGTATCATACTGGATCGGTAGGCAGGAAGCAGGCAGAAGTAGAACATGATTTTTACAGAGGGCGGGTGCATTTGACACCACACGCCTCTTTGGGAAAAATGTGGAGCACTTGGTCGATTTTCAAATATAGGGACGGGCATAGGCGTGCTATCCTGGGAGATGGAGAGGTGCAGGTCCTACGGGAGAGGGGAGTTGGGGCGAGAGGGGCCGGGGGCGGCGCGCGGGGGTACAGTAAAATACGGTGTCCAAGGACTCTACTGTACCATGTAGGTGTCAATATCCGATCCCTGAAACTTTGGCTTGCTGTACTGTGTAGTTCAACTGCAGGTGAGCGTTAATATAAATTTTTATGTTTTGAACTGTAGTGTATTGTACTGTACAGTACAGTACTCTAAAAAAATAACTGATAGCACATGGGGAGCAGAGGAGTGGGCGGGAGGGTTTTATTTAGTTTAATCAAATTTTACAAAATAAGGATTAAAATATTGTAAGGGAAGCCAAGAATTTACAAGAACAAAAGAATAAAACAAAAAAATTTGTATGTGATAGGCCAGAGAAAGAGGGTTCCGGCGGCAGGTGCACAGGAGGGGGTGCTCAAAGATCGTTACCTACGTAGCAAACCACCGCCGCCATAACCCGCTTTTCCATGCCCTAGTGCCTCACCAACTAGAAATGGTCAAGAAAAAAAAGCAAAACGAAACGAAAATTTGGTGCGGGGTGTAGCACACATTCTTGCTACAGTAGCTACACCACTCGACAACCTTTTTTTTTTTAGTATTTCAAATAACTGTCCACTTCTGCCCTCATCGAGCCCGCCAGATGAGTCTCTCCCTCCCCTCATCGCTTTCATTCAGCGCGGGCCCCCGCCCTCTGCATTCCTTCCTCCGCCCCTCCACCATCCCCTCGCTATCGCCCTCACAATCCCCTCTCCCTTCCTCCCTCATCCCTTCGTCCCTTTCGCCCCCTCCTTCCCCGACTCAACACATCCACCTCTCCATCGGTGCCTCCACTACCAAACCCGCTCCACCACTCACTCCACCTACTGTCCTCCGTGTGTAAGTGGCACACCGACCCACTCCATCCAGTTTCCCTTCACCATATACACCAATCCCCACCTTTCCCTCACCTTTCCTCCACATCTCTCCACCCCACTCTACTTCGGAACCACCACAAGTAACAACCGTCTACCCTTCCCCCCATTCCTTTCCTTTCCTCCCCGAACAGGCCCTCTTACATACCAGCCATCTTGCCACGCTTATCTACCTCTCCCGTCGGCCCAAGTCTCCACCCCCTCTGCCCACACACAAAGCTACATTCGCTATCAAAGCCACATCCTCTCCCCGCTACACCCCTAAATCTCCCCAAACCACCTCAACTCTCACGCTTCCGTTCCTTCTTCCATCATTATCCTACCTTTGCCCTGACCCCGTTCCGCGTACCCTTCCTACGCCCCTCCACCCCTCCCCACACTCCACTGTGCACTCATACTCCATTCCCATCAACCTGTCCTCACTCCCAAGGCATCTGTCTGTCCAATCTTTAGCAACTTGTTCATTCTTTCCTTCCATTACCTTCCGCCCCAGTGTCCTCCATCTTACCTCCTATCGTATATCTGCACCACACTCACATACCTAATCCGTCACTGTGGTGCATCTCATTTCTTTCCCTGTTCGCCTTAACTTTGCAATCACCGTTGTCCTTCGGCTTGTCAGTCTGCCGCTACTTTCTACATCCTTATTTCGGTTGGTTCTTTGAGCATCAGCAGGCGTCTACCGCATTAACTTAAGTTTGCCTCACGTGTCGCTTGATTCCGTCGAGTCATCTATCATCGCTTGTTTTTCGGAAATCACTCGGGCCATCAGAAATCTCTTGATTCAGATCACATCTCTGGTCGCGATTCGCCACGCTGCTAGTGCCCATAGTCCATTAGTTTGTTTCCCTGGGGCTTCTCGCTGCAACTGTTCGATACCATTTGCTCTCTGCTGCCATATTCGAGTGCTCATTCACCGGTTGTTGGTTGTCGTTTTGCTGGAATTACACAAATACTCAAATCAAGTGTTGTTCACCTGAGATTACTGCTTGGTGTAACTGCGACTCGCTGCTTATCCACCGTTCCTACGCTTCTAACCTCCCAATCTTCCCACTCATTCCGAATAGGTTAAATCTGCTCTTCACGAATGCTGTGAGCCGATTTCGCGCGTTGTCTGGAACGCGCGAATGGACCCATCAGAACAAGGCGTAGGCGAACAGCACGCCCCAGGTGATCAACACACTCAGGATCAGAGTGAACCAACCTTGTCACATCAGCAGGGTCAGCCCTCTCAGCAACCACGAACCTCGCAAATCCATGTGCATACGCAACCACAGCAAACACAGGGAGCTGTACCGCAGCAGCAACCGCATCCGCAACAACCAATTCCGGACAGACAGCAGTATGATGATAGACGAGCACGTCATCTTATGCATATGGGGCGGCAACCCCCACATCCCTCTCAATACCATGCAAGAGCCGCCCCGACGCATGCACATCCGGAAGTACACGAGCGATATGCACCTCCTAATCTCATGCGCATGCCGCAGGCACAACATCAGCAACCCGCGCAGCAACCTCAACCTCCACACGTTGTTACACAGCAGCCACTTCCTGGAATGGCGCGGACTGGCTCCGCCTTAGTGCAAACCGCGGGTTCCTCGGCGGGGCCGTCCTCGACATCCAAATTATGGGAGCATTTCGTCAAAGGTGAGAAGATGCAGAAAACTAACAAGTTTTTTGCGCATTGCATTTACTGCCGCAAGGTGAACAAGGACAGTGCGACTCGAGGCGAGCGGCGCATGATGAGTAATCATCTCAGCAATTGTCCGGAAGCTCCTCCAGAAGCGCGAGCTGAAGGGCAGTCTATTGCCAAGGACTTGAAGTTGAGACGGTCGCTGCTTTCTTTAGGGAAAAAGTCAAAATCCGGTATGGCAGGTGGGCCGCATGGTGGTGTCGGTGTGTCTCCCGGTGGTAAACGGCCTCGGAGGCCATCTATACCCATGGTTGGACCAAGTGGTACGCAGGGCCCCCAAGACCCTATGGTTGCGGCTGCCGCGGCAGCGGCCGCAGCATCCCCTGCACACGCCCAAGCAGACCCAGCAGGCGCAGGAGGACCATCGTACTTTGATCCAAGCCTTGGTGGCCCTATATCACTAGCGGGTGAATTAACTCGCACCGGGAACGTCACCACTAGTGACAACGTTCGGCTTTATTATGAGGAGTCCGGCAATGGGCATCCGCTGATTTTGATACACGACTTTGCGGGATCATGCAAATACTTTGAGGCCAATTTCCGAGACCTTGCTGCTCATTTCCGAGTTATCCGATACGATTTGCGGGGGCACGGAGATTCCGAGAAGCCAAGGTACGGCTTCCACTTACATCGACTGGCGGCTGACCTGCATGACATCGTGGTTCATTTTTCGCTAGACAGAGTGGCGTTTTTGGGAGGCGGATTGGGCTGCTCTGTAATGTGGGCCTATGTTGAACTCTACGGACAATCTCAGATATCTGCACTGTTGTTTGTAGACCAGTCTCCGTATCAGATGGCATCTGCAGATGGCGAGTGGAGTCTTGGTTCAAGGAGAATGTTTTCGGAGGGGTCACTAGCACACATGGCAGCTGAGTTAAAGAATAATCCGCGAGCCTTTCACGAGGACAACGTACGATTGTGCTTTACGCGAACGCCAACAAATGTGGAGACATCTTTGTATGTCAATGAGAGCCTGAAGGCATCCCCGGATTTTCTTGTGAAGCTTATGGCGGATCATTGTCACACGGATTGGCGTTCAGTTCTGCCGCTCGTGAATTGCCCTGCGCTTGTTATTGTTGGAAAGAAGAGCAAGGTATTTCCATGGCAGGGTGTAGCGTTTGCGGCCGAGCATATGCCTCATGCAAAGCTGCTACCATTCGAGGACGGATCGCACTATCTGTACATTGAGGAGGCAATGCGTTTCAACAGCACGGTTACCGCGTTTCTTCAAAGTATTGTGGCTGGGGCTTAACTGGTAGAATGTGTTTGTGAGATTTGGTTTTGACTTAATGCTTCTAACTGATGGTACTCCTTTCGAATGAGGGATACAGTAGAGTTGTAGGAGTTTTTGTACAGAGATTGGTACGTTGTCTAGATTTAGTTTTACTCCTAACAAAACCAATTCATTGCGGCGTTGAGCAATGGCAGAGGAGGAGGCCCTGTTTTCGATTTCTCCTCACATGTCGAAGGTGATCGAGCCGTCTGCAGCTGCTCACCATTCGGTGTAAAACGATTAGCGAGGTACATCGGGTGGTATCTTGAGGAATCCGAATCGCCATGTTTGCATCACACATCCCGGCTAGGAAGGAAACGATCCGGAGGGCCTTACAGAAATTTCATTCTCAGGAATTCCTTCAGACGACAGCGAAAGTCCTGTTCGAAATGACTGATCAGCGGGTACAAAGGTCTGTGAAGGTGATGATGGCATCCGTTGTTGGAATTCCTTACTTGAGAGTCAATGCGGCAGTCGATCTGGCGCATTAAACCTGCGTTTTAGAGTAATGATGGAAAGCACCTTGTGCAACACAATACTGTACAGTACAATATTGTACAATACGGTGCAGTACAGTGGCAGTACAGTACAATATGCGCAGGTGTCCTACAAAAAAGCTGATACAGCTCTATACAGTACATTTTGTACGTACAGTACAACACTTGGCACTGTGTTTCTTCAAGCATGGAAGTGCAAATGATTCCGTTAGTCAATCCCCGTGAGCAAAATAGATTAGCTCTGATTCAATAATGTCTATGTTTTATTATTCTGCTTAGTGAAATGATAAATGTTTTTTAGCACTGTACAAATGTGTCAATTCTGTGCTGTAAGTTACAGTAACATTGTACGGAGGCAACCCCATAATTGGTCGAATAAAGTGTTTAGTGTATGGACCATATCTGGGGCAACCTTGCTACCACTGTACTGTACTGCGCAGCATTGGGCAGTACAGTATCTCGAGAGGCCTCCGGGAAGGGTTGCTGTCTGCAGAAGTGATGACTTGATGTTTGGATGTACTGTACTGTACGTTCTTTACAGTACTGAACTTTTATTCCCGCACTTCTCCGAGCTCCTATTTGGAGATGCGTTCTTTTCCAGACCATGCAGCAAACTGTAAATACGCCACTTTTTGACATGCTCAACTTACCAGCATTTCAGCGACTTTCAATGCAACCATGCGACCAGGACTCTGGATGTCAGCAATTCTCGTCAATTAAAAAGAAACTCTGAGAAGCTTAGGCGAAACGGAGAGCGCTGCGGTGCGGGAGTGAGAGCAAGTTCACGAGGTAAAGGGTTTATTGCCAAACCCCTTTCAATTGGGAGTTGCAGGGAGTCGGCACTGGCCCACAACACCGTTCCCATCGGTATCGCCAATCTCCGAACATGCTGAAGGCACGCAGTTCATCGCTTGAAGAAAAACGAAACCGACGTCAGAGGTAGCTACCGGTGCAGCGCTCCATTTAGGACATCACGGTGGAGCCAACTAAATGCCGCAGACATGTCGGCAGAGGCAATGACCGGAAATTGGAGAAAAGCCAGGAAATACTAACTCGATCGAGAATCAATTACTGTAGGAGTCCAAAATTTTAGTCACGGATCCTTCCCATTGGACCGATTGGTGGAAATCGAGTTGGGCAGTTGCAACCTTTACTTTTCAATTATCTAATTGCTAATTCCGGGCAACAACCGACCATATCTTTCAAACATTAAATTACCCCACATTTTCCCCCTTTTCAAAAACCGCTGCCGTCGAATACGACCGCCTGGTCACTATTCTCTCCTCCCTCGTTCTCCAGCTTACGGCCCATGCCGTATCTCGCCGTGCTTTTTCTCTCACATCACCTGATGCGTGAGTGACCCTCCTGCGTTTAGTGAACATCTAATAAAAGCGTTTGTTTGTTTGTTGTTTTCAAAAGGATTAAACACGGTGAATCTGTAGGGTGTAAGTTTTCTGTCCCGCTTTCCCCTTCAAGTACTGTAAGCAAATTAAAACGTAGTGACGCAGAGTGTGAGCAAATGGGAGCAGAGAAGTTTAATGCATTCATTATCTAATGGGGACTGCGCACGTCCTAATAACATATACGGCTACGACCTAACCGGATGTGCAGTGTGCAAAGTATGAACTTGGAAAGTCCTCAAAAACTATCCCATTGGCACTAACCATCTCGAAAATGAACGACCTGTAAATACAGGGCTGCAACTGCTCTATAGTAGCGCGGAAGCTACCGCACATGTAAGTTTGAAACACCGAAAAGGAAGAGAAGCTGACAACAAGAAAATAGTAATCCGAAGATAACGAAATTACAAACAACAAAAGAAAACATTTTTCACTTTACTTCAACACTAGTACTTCATAGACTCGTCTTTCGCGTCGATTACTGCAAACATACGCTTGGGTAGACTCTGGTGGAGGTTCAGTATGTAACCACTATAAATAGATGCCCAAGCCCCCTCATTTCCAGCTTTCAACCCAGCTACATTCTCGTGACGCCTCCTCTGTAAGTCAGTAAGCACCAGTAAGCCCCAAACGTTTTCAATTATGTTTAGATCTTGGGACTTAGCGATGTTAGAACTTTGATGCCGCGCTGAGAGAGAAAATTCGGGTCTGCTGGGACCGGTGAATGCTAACACTTTCTTGCTGAAATGTCCAAGTTGTCGATTCGCCAAGACATTCTGCAGTCCAGGGTATAAATCCAGTTTCAAGAGTTGTGCAATAATTTCTGGAGTCCTGCTTGCCTGATAAGAAACTAAAGGGGGAATTTTTGGGTTATTTTAATGCATGGAAGATGTGGTCGGTTATATCCACGCGGCTAATGCGTTATGTGGAACTAAAGGTGACGTATCATAAAAAAATAGCCGCCCATACCATAACACTGCCCCCTCCATTTTGCCTCGTGTGAAAAGGCCGCGGTTCCGTGCGCAAGATATGCAAGTACATAGTCAATCCATCAGGCCCATCAAGGTTGAATTTGTACTCTTCCGAAAAGACGACATGCGTCCAGAAAATGTTATCATTTGAAATAAATCTGCGAGCCCACTGCCATCGATTTTTCTTGTGCTCGCTCGTCATTTTCGGAACCTTGCTCACCCTTTTATACTTGAAAATAGGAGACGTATACAAAAGCTGCTGTACGCACCGGACAGTAACCAGCAAATGTAGCACCCGCTTGATCTCTGCAGCACTTGAATTGCCTGTAGATGCCTTTCGAAAATGCGAAGACAGTCATTCTCGGAAAGTTTTTTGGCGTTTTTGGGAGTTTCGTTATGGCGTCTGTGAGTCCTTTTCATGATAAATTATGGGCTTTTCTTGGACCTCGATACATAGTCTTTGTAATTACACGAACTAGAATTTGCTCCGTAATAATGGCCACAATCTGGCCTTTTTCAAGATCGCTGTGTTACTTTCCCTTCGGCATGTTTCGAATGAGTCGAAGGTGCTACAGCACCTAATCGGGTCTTCAGGATTACTCAAACCATTTAAATAAAGAGATTTGATATGGACCTTAAAGTTTTCTGTGAGATAGAAGACGCTTTCCCGGTAAAACGTTCTTGTACCATTTGAAATTTCGTTTATTTTGTAGGGCTATTTTTGTTTATTTAGTGTGACCGAAACATTTAGTCTTTTCTATCCATCTTGGCCATTCACCGTCTTTTAATAGGTATATCTCACAGTTGAGGTGCAAAAACTGTGATATTTGAGATAGCTTCTGTCATTTCGAAGCAACAAAATCGTGTGTTTAAGTTTAAATTTCCGGTGCTGCACCGCGTAAGAAGGGCAGGCCAAATGAACAGGTACAAAAGCCCCCAGGATGCCGTTGTAGTTCAATAAGTGTGGCAGTTTATACCAGTTGACTGTAACGGCAAGCACGGTAGGTCTAGTCGTGGGCGATCCTTTTTGTGGGAATCTGCCCTTTTTAGTTCGCGCCATAATGGCCTTTAATTTTTGCGCGCACACACATTCCTACCGTATGTAAGGGCTGTCTCGTCCCAGGCCACGAGGCATTGTTCAGTTGTTACGACAATTACTTTAAATTCCCAATTAATCCCATTTTAGTTAGGAGAAGGACACTTATCTGTCTGTGAGGGGACCATACGACATGGAGCGTTTGTCAGTGGCTGCTAGCTGGACGGACTGGTCTTATTTCAACTCTTCAGAGGACGACCACGTCGGTAAGGGCGTTGCCGTTCTGGAGGGTTTAGGAATTGGTGGGGAGGATGATGAATAGTTGGTGGGCGATCTCGTGGTATGCTCAAATCATTTTGCTTGAATCACACAACCTCCGATATCAGGAAACTTGAACAAAGACCTCACTTAGGAGGGCTAAATTTTGGTTAATTTAATATTTGGATAGTAATGTCATTTCCTGAAGTGAGGCCACATATCATACATTGCATTCCATTAGAGATTGAGTTGGTTGGGTGTGAGCTTGCAGAATACGAGGGAATCACCTTAATTTGGTGATTCTATCCTGCTTTAGAGTGCGCTGCGCTAGGGTGCGAAACTTCCTATTCCCCACAGTAAAGCAACAGCAAAGAAAAAGCTCCGTTACCTACGTCCAACTTTCTTATTCAAGGCGGGAGCAGTTCCCACGTTTTATGTTAACTGGGAGTCCTGATTGGTGAACGTCACACCGTACGCTGCCTGGACCAAGTCAGCTAGCTGCTGCCTAGCGCACGGCCGGAGTAGTCCGCGCTACCTTGTTCTAAGCGATCCCAGAGTAGGATCGGCTACCCTTACTTTTCCCACCTGATTATCCTTTTCCCATTTTTTGCGTTCACCCCCGAGAACCCTGGAGGCCTTTAGAGCACCCTCCTATCCTACCGGATGCGATCTACATCCCTCTACACTGTAAGCTCCGTTTACTGTTAATCCCAGCTAGACTAGACTACCGAGGAAGATGTATTTCCAAAACATCAACCACAAAAAAAATCTTCTATTGATTGCATCAGAGAGTGATACAGAACAGTTACTGTTATTTTCAATATAATAATGATTTTTAATCGCTTTTTCTTCCCACATTTATTCAGTTTATAAATTTTTATGTGCAAACATTCCTCAGTAATGCTACTCTTTCTTTTAAATGATAGAAGTAATTCATTGAATTTTACTACGACAATACATTTTCAACAGCTGTACTAAAGGTAAAACCAGTTTTGTTTTTATTTTTCATCTAATTCTAAGTATCCCACCTTACCTTTTTCGACTCATTTTACCTTCCGAAACTAGCACGTTGCCTTCTCTCTTCATTTTGATTTACCAGTAATCAAAGTCCAGTTGCAGTATTAAAATTACTACAATATCAATTTGGATTTTTCGATCCGAAAACATTGTAGTAATTACTTATAGGTATTGCTCACGTTTTTTTGGATAAAGTTTTTTTTCAAGATATAACATATGACTATTTTTAAAACTTGTTTGCTTTCTTTTTGGTGATTATGAATGAGTATTGTGGTAAAACTCTCTAGTTAACAGTTTTCAAATGATTATAATTAAGGATGGTTCTTTTGCATTTATTTTATATATTGAAATTAATATTAAAATAGGGTAAATGTGGGGTGATTTAATATTTGAAAGATGTGGTCGCTTGTGGCCCAGAATATACTACAGAGTGACCGGTGGTACCTCTTAATTTCCCTCAAAATCCGGCTCAATATTAAAATCGATTGCAGGGATGGTAAACTATACTACTTAAATTACCGTGAGTGCTGAAGGGCTACTCTTGGGGACTATGATTTTTTTAATTTTTCTCTACACATCTTTTTCACGGCTGTAGAAAAAATACGAAGCATACGTAAAGAGATAAAACACTTCATTTTAACAAAAAATCTCCTCAGCAGACTCATGAGAGATCTTGAGACGAACATCGCTCAAAACTTGATATTTTATTTTTGTAGGATATATATTATTCTAGATGGCTCTCAGTACTAGTGTGTTCTAATCTGTTTCAGAACTTTTTTTCCTTTATATTTTCGCTTTGATATTTACCAGGTAAAAAATAGTGTGGTGCATGTCGTTTTTACCGAAAGATCCATCTTTGTAGTTATGATAAAGATCCATCTTTGTAATCATGATTGCCGATCCTTGGCTCCAATATATTCTTTTTCCTCGGTCGTTTTGGGTATCCTCTTACGGTAATGGAACGTTCAACGTTTTTTGGATTAATCTTTTATGATGAGAAATTGAAGACCAACCTAGGTGTAGTTTTATTTTATCAAACACTATAGGGCTTGGTAGTATTTAATAATATTTTGGAATCATCGCTGATTTCAGGATGACTTTTCCGGAAAGTGTTTCCCTTCGAAAGTACTCTAGGATGTATATGTATATCGATGAAAATTTTCATTTCTATCTCGCTCCTTTTTTCATTCAGTAGAGCTTCAAATGATTTGGTAAGCAGTTCCAAAAACATCTAAATTATATGGATATGAGTACCTAGAATTCGGAAATCACTGAGTCAATCGAACCATAATGGTCATTTTTCTAAATTGCTTTCTTTAGTTGAGAAAAGTACTGGATGGGCCGTATCAATTCTCTAACACTCAGAAAAGTAAGGTTATGGATCTCATTTGAAAATGGACTTTAATTTCCTAATCCCTATCGTTAAATCGGAAATTGAAAGATCTCCATCCCTCTAGATGATAACATCATCAATTCGGGCCTAAAACACAGTATTTCATGCAAAACCTTCTTGTCAAGACCAAAACCACAAGTTCAAACACCTGCGCACCCAGTACCGCCCCAATATCTACCCTATAACATCCCCACCAATTCGCTACAGTCTTACACAAGCCAAAAAGTCCCTACTACAGATAAGAGCAAACTCCATTCCCCACTGACTAGATCGCAAGCAACCGGCGCCTAGTGCAACTTGTGGTATAAATCTTTTATGTTAATTGGAGAAGTTCGGACATGCTAGAATAAGAGTACTCACATTTCCATAAATTAAACACGTACACCGCATACTTTCACCTAGTACTTTTATGATCACTAAAATCCAGGCTGCGCATACAGGTTTTTCTTGAGATACTTTGTAATTTTTAGAGCAATCAGCACTTCTTGCAGTCTTTTGCCAAATACTTTTATGTTGTCAATGTTTAGAAATTTCACATTATTCGATATTCACATCAAGAACCGCTAATTTAATATCAATATATTTTCCAACACTTTACCTCCGCAAATATATATATCTCTTTTCTAAATTTACTTTTATGCCTTCTCCCTCCATTAGAACGAGCCTCATTAAATCACCGCAAAGCAAAAATTACGATAAAATCTCTGCTGGTTACTTTGTGCTAATTTCACCCCTACTACCTCCCACAGAAAGATATCTTAATCTACAATATCAATCCATATAAATCAATGGTTCAGAAGAAATGCCCAATTATTATTTGTCAGATAATCTCCCTCGTCATTTGAAATATGAAGTTAAGCGGCCTCGATCATGATTTATTCCCCAGAGTCCGTTAGAATTTTTTGCAGTCTGTTACTCTGATTTTAACGGCACTTTACATTTATTTCATCAACTTTTAGTCCCTAATTGTCTTTAAATTAATCATCTTCTACTCACATTGTACCTTTGCTACTAATTGAACGGCCCTTTTTTGGCGGTGGTCTCGGACGCCTGTAGGAAGGAACCAATAATTGATGTCACTATTTTGCTAAGAAAGCACTCATTTGTTAACTGTATTCATTTATTGTACTTTTGATGTTGCAAATCGTTCCTAGTTGCAGGAGAGAAGAATAAGGCGAATAGCTTCAACTACATTAAAAAAACTAATTCCATCAGTCGTCAAATACTTTCTTTCATTTGTGTCTCATTCACTGTCTTTGTTTGATCTATACTATTTCACATACGTTAAACAAAATCTTCAATTATTCTTTGAAATTATTAGAATGTCTTTATGGTGAATATTAAAATTTCGTTGCACCATTAATTTGCATAAAGCTTTCATTTTAAGGACAGTTCATATTGCCTAGTTCATATCATAGAATCCGTGAATCTTGAAAATATTGGTATGTGTGCGAAATATTTTGGATATTTGATAGTTGAGGGAATTTGTGACTTAGAGTAGTGTAACGGGAACCTTATATCTTACAAAGATGAAAAATAATTTTTTCAATGCATATTTCACTATCAACATTTCACTCAGAAGAACAAATAAATAGAGTAAAAGATACGTGGTCTTAAACATGCTCCAGTATGAAAATTTAGTTTACTTTCAACGCTAATGGAGAATCTGGAATCACTTGTACTATTCTTATGTTCCTTAAAGAGCTACAGAGTAATTGGTATCCGAAAATATAATTTATTAATAGGTCTAATTTACTCTTCATGAATAATGTTTTGCTCAGAGGTGAAATTTTGAAAAGTTGAACTACATGGGCATGTATGAATTCTTTTTAAAAAACTCCTCTTGTAAACATCTCTTTGATATTAAGCACTGAATCTCAGCAGATCAATATATATATCAAATATCCGATGCTGGGTCTTTTGGTTTATTTTTCCGCATTAAAATAAATTCCAAAATGATGTAAGAGGATTGGAGAGTTCTGGATGAAGTAAAAAATTTCATACTTGAGAAAAATTACCCATAAAAATTGGGAAAGCCTTACCTATCCCTCCAAAGAAACTCTGTTTTGGTTTTCAATGGCCATCAAAATATTGATTTACGCAAAAATGCGCTCTGTTCCATTAAAATGACGTATATATGTTTGAATATGATTTTCTGGGGAAATAAGAACACCTGATGCAGTTGGAAGGTATTATTCATAAATATCGAATACCTTCAATGAAAGGCTGAAATTGAAGCATTGTTGGAATAAAGGTGGTTGAATAAATATGTAGTCCAATATATAGAGGAGACAAGAGCAAGTAGAACCACCAAATGTGACAGGAAGATCACCTTTGTGGAAAAGTCTAAACTAGGGGCTCGAAACCAATTTTTATTAGTTAATTCTCAGAGCTTCCTTTATTCATGAAATTACATTAACTTCATTCTGGACTTTCTGAGCCTACATTATACGATTTAAGTCAAATCAGAAAATTTCAAAGTCATATTGAATGGTGCAGTAAGGTAACCTGTTCTATTTTCTAAGTACTGCTGAATATATATAAATTGCATAGGAATATCTTCTTTTAATGCAAAACATTCTATTCCTACCTAGTCAAATCATATTATGCACTTCATAAATTTATACTTCAGATTTAATCTCCCCATAAACCAACATTCTCTTTCAATTCCCTCAGAATCTTACATCAAATTCTCTTCTATATAATCAGTAAAGTTTAAAGGTTCCGTTAAATTCAATGGGCAGCAGTATGAAATTCTATTTAAATCAAGCATTGTACTTTAACCTACTTGAATAATGGCCTCCTCCGTAGTATATTTAATTAAGACCTCATTTATCTACTAATGCCTAAAAAGATAGGTATACATCATCAAAAATCAAAAATTTCAAAGCATATTGTTATAACTCGTTTATGCGCCATTTTAGAGGCTACGACGTTTTCTGAAGTATATTATTCTCCATCTGAGTATTATAGGATACTTAAAGTTATAAGGGAGAGACATATCAAAGTAAACATCCGTTATGAACACGTTCTATCCATTGTTTTCAATTCTTGCATTTACCTTTCCTTTGCCGAGAATTACATCAGAGTTGAGTAATATCATGTCTGAAGAGTTATAAGGAGATCAAATATGATTTTAAAGTGTTACCAGGCATTAATACCATAAAAAAATTAGTAAATTATTCAGAGCTATACGCCTTTATGGCCGCTTAAACACGTGAAAAAGTACCTCGCATCAATTCATTACTATTGGTCAAGAATTGTATTCATTTTTGTGTTTATTCCTGCTCTGTTTTTATAACAATTTTCGGCTTTTTGTTATACAAACTATGTAAAGTTATGAGTTAAGTCGATATTCCTACTAGCTAGTGAGCCAGTCTTCAGAAATTTTAGTCAATTTCTTGCTTATTATTGATAAATATCCATAATATACATGCTTTCAAATGTCAGAGGATGAATTAATATGTCATATTGCAATAATAAGTGAAATTCAAATTTTTTCTCGCGTATAGTGGACTATAAACTATTTGTTGGCTCAAATCCATTTTTTATCTTCAAGCCACTTTTTTTAATTTTCTTCCACAGCCGGTTCATTCCCTTACCTAAATCTATGTACGGGTCATAGATGAAATAATTAAATCAACAAAATATTATGAAGCTGTGAATAAATTTTACGTCCTTTCCATAAAGTCAGAAAGAATACCTTGATTTAAATTGCGAGTTACGGCGAACATGATAGGATCATGCCCTTAATATCACAACTTGTTGTAAACAGATATCTTATGACCATCTATAAATACTCTTTCTTTAAAAGAGCTAGTAATAGTTTCCGAGAAATATTAATGGTATACTCATATTCCATAATGATTGCACTTTTTATTAGTAGTTCGTTCAAAAACGACATCTGTCCTTTTTTATGTGATTTTTGGACTTTTTACTTTTAAATACTTTCAGAAGACTTGAAAAACGAAAAGGAACCCTGGTCCCTGCTTGAAAAACTGAAATTAAAATCCTCATATTACATAAAAGTGCTATAAAACAGAACAGACAGTCAAATGGCTTTTTCAAGATTTCAAGGATCAGAAGAAGGTTCTGACTAGTTTTTGATCATTTTCACCAAAAAATCTGTAAATTCAAACCAAATTGTTTTGAGTTTATTTAAAAATGGAACTACTACTGTAAAATTTAACATATATGATGCTTTTGCGATAGGTGCAACAGACCTCTGAAAGATTCTTTGCTTTAAAATCAAAATGAAATGGATCCTACCGTATTTTACGAACGAAACAATTCAAACGTGGTTACTTTTTTGCTTTTATGTAATCTTAACGACAGATTGTAGAGAGAATATTGGTGCGAAATGTTAAGTTATATATAATCAATAGATTTTTTATTCCATTAATCTTAATAATATACCGCCGACCATCGCTATGAAAATTAAGACGCTTTCCCGTCTCTTCTGAAGTTCTATAATTAGTTGTACGGCCATACTCAGTTCTTCAAAGACTAAATAAGAGTAAAAACTTGTATTTGACGGTTTTTCAAGTTGTATTGTAAGTGAAATACAGGCGTATTTGTGTATCGGGTACAAGCGAGAAGAATACGGACGTTGATTCCAGTACGTCTCGTTCCTTATTCGTATTCCGTCTGATGCGAGAGTACTTAACTTTATGATGCGTGAATTTTCCTGTGCGTACATATGTATAGGAGTTTAACCAGTGGTTTGGGAGGGGAGGCTCTGCCTGATGGCCGATTTTTGTTTTCCTTATTGGTTTAAACCGAGGATTCTCCGTTGCAATCGGATCATCTAGAGGCAATGAACTGTCTTGATGGATTCTACCAGTGTCACTGATCTCTTTTGCGGGAAATTTCCAATATTCGTACATTATTTCCACATCGAAGAGATAATCCGCGTAAGCATACTTACCCTCTGCTTTAGATGATAGATTGGTTCGAGCTTGAACAGGAAAACGATGTTTGCAGATATCATCGCAGTTTTGAAGGGTTATATAATGTAATTGTGTTCATCGAAACTATCTTATCGATCAATTATTATGGGAAACCTCTAGTAGTTTGTTTTCTATATGTGTATAATTTTTCTTATAACCTAAGATTATTTCTGTAAAAACAGCTCTGGCTTAAAGCTGACTTTTCATTTAATATTTAATTGATTTCCGGTTTTCAATGTGCTATGTTTAAATTTTCTTCTCGCCATGGGGTCATTTGGTCAGTATCTTGAGCTTACCTACAATAAAATTTGCTGAAAAAATTTAAAGAAGATGTATGGTTTTTGTCCTTTTCTCAACGACCCATGTTCCCTTGAAAACTTCGGACGCTCGGTATAGTGACTAATTCCTTCTCTTCAATTTACTCCTCCCATGTAAAAGTCGAGGTTGACTAGAAGGTCAAGAGATACCCAGTATAATAGTTTTGGACACTACTATAGTAGCAAAAAGACTTAGAGTGACCCTAAAATGGTTCGCTATAATCAATTTCATAGTCTATTGTACCAAAAAAATCATTGAGAAGCTTCCTCTCATGCGGCGAAAATTTGTATGTTAAAGGACTGTTATATTCGGCTTAAATATGTAAATTTCGAAATGTGAATTGCAGAATCCAAAGCGTAAGTAAATTAGTATCCATCTTCTCTCACGAAGCAATGTATCTTTGAGAATTTTTTCCCTAAAATTTGGGTTATAAGAGCTTCCAAAATAAAACCTGGAAGATATTCTATATTTTCGTATCTCAAGAGAATTGTACTTGGAAGTCTGCCTGTGCTAACAGATGGTTCGATTATGGGACGCTCGATGGTATTTTGAGTTAATTTTTGGGAAAGACTTAAAGGGCCTATCAGTAATCATTCTCTATCTAACAACAACGGGTAATTACATCTATTGCTTATTTGCGAAAGAAGTTGCGAAACTTTATCCAATAATTTAACTTATTATAAACCATTACAGATACGTTTCTCACTCAAATAAATCCATCTTAAGTTTCTTTTATGTAATATTGGGACAAAATTTAACTAAAATACCACCAAACTAGATCTTGGAACTAGTTTATAGATTTAAAATTGAATTTTATCCCTATCAAGTGAATGATGCTAGCCTCAGAGTGAACATGGAATAGACATTTATTTATGTGAAAACCATATTTTCTTTTCCTTATAGAGGAAGAAGTAAGCCATAGAATTTTTTGACAAAATAATGTATCTAAGCAGGATTATTTGTATCTAACGACTATTGTGTCGGTTTTCTGCTGATTGAAAAACTTGTATATTTTATTCCGTGTCCACTGACACACGATCTCTCCATTGAAATTGGTTTCATCAGTTCCACTGTATATTTAATTTATATCATGTGTCTACCCCATGGATTGACACAGAATTTTTCTATGATTTTTTGGGGAGTTATGAAATTATATGCGAATTCTTAGCTTGAAAGAACCAATACCTGGTTCTTATGTTGTATTCTTACAATACACAGATGCAGTTCCACAACTAAGACTATTTTGAACACCATGTTTGTGGTGCTATTAAATACGTCATCTCATTATCATACTTTTCGGCCTAATGAGTGGTTCATCCTCAATTAAAGTGAATTAATCCTTCTTCAAATCAATTAAGTTTAAATTTGGAGTTTAATTGCAGTCCGAGGCTAGTTTGAACTATTAAACCTGAGTTACCAGCCTTCTTCTGCGATTCACTTGCTTTGATCAGATAATAGTAGCTTTTAACCTTATAAATTATTGAATCGTTCGATTGTTTATTTCGCGCGTTTTTGATTCAAATCATTCATTCCATTTTAATATCACTATGCATTGTCTCTATCATCTTTCATTATTCACAATGAAAGCTTCTTAATGATAGAAACTTTATCATTTACTACACATCACCAAAGATGGTGAGACTTGGGTAGCATCTCAGACCATAGTACTCATACCCATTGATCAGCTTTTATTTATCTCCATTTCCGGCCCCTAAAGTTGACTCTAAGACCTTCATGCACCCTTGGATCTAAAGCACTTCTATTGCACCTCTTTAAATTCCCTAGCCCCATTATTAGCTGAACTTTTCCCATCTTAAGCTCTTTTTTCAATTTTATTCTTTCAAATGGATTTCGAAAGATTTTAGAATGCCTCATGCAGTCGTTTAAATAAATAGATCCTCATTATGCCTACTGGCGTGTTAAATCACTCACTCGATAATGCGTTACCGACCCAACCATTATATTAATCGGAAAATTGGCGCTGCTCTTCTGCATGCACCTGTATAAAATATGTCCAGTTCTCTTTCGCACAAATGAAAAATGTTAGCTACTTTCATAATTCATCTTCGTTGCATGCGGACATCTTAAATTACTCGATACTCTTGCGATTTCCTTCTCGACGGGTTCTTTACAATTCTACATGACATCATGTACCAATTCATCAAACATAGTTGTCCCTAAAATTCCTTCAGCTTACCACCTCAACGGCAGTAATACGATAATAAATAGTGCTACCAGCTTTATTTCTATGTAAGTACGGTTCCACCGATATGGAGATTGTGTAGAGGTAGAAAAAGGAGTACTGAAGGGAAGCAATGTTGAGGTGTATCCTGAGATTCATGTGTTATAGTTTGTTTACGTTTAGCTAAGATGATATTATGGAGTCTGAAGTCAGAAAGACCGAAGTTGGCGTCGTGGTCGTATTATTTTCTCACAGTTTAAACCCATATTTTTCCACGCATATATTTTATCTCCAACCTCCGCACGAGAATTAATTTGGACCGAATAATTTCGTATCTTAATTGAATTCTGCACCGAATCGACCTCTGTCGTAAATAGGCACTGCAGGAGAAACATTAAATTCAGCGGGAACGAAATATTTGTTTCTAAAGATTCTTCCAAGAATAGCGCTACCGTACAGTAAATTCTGAAAACCTGAAAACCTCACCAAAATTCGATCTTATCTCCCAAAATCAGTGATACTTATGAATACAACTAACAAATGCGGACATGCTTAGTAAGGGAAACATAACAAGAGTACTGTTTCGCAGTCTTGCTCTCTCTCCCAAAAAACCTCAGTGGCCGAAAAACTCGTACCGCACTATTAATATTCATAACTTAAAAATACCAAAGACTCTTAAACCCCTTTCTAATTCACATCCACTTTCACTAACTTCCACTAAAGCCTTTTGAAATCCTATCTTTTCAAATATAATTCAATTCTGGTTGTGCTGTTTGTTGTTTTCAGACCATGTCTGTGGATTTTACTTAGCTTGAGAACATATTGTAAGAATTTCAGCCGCTCTTAACCCAGGAAGGAAGCAATGAGTAAAAATACACCCTGGATAAAATCCATAGTATTTTTCTGTCAGCAGTTTGGAACATAGACAGTGGTTTGAACGACATACTTTGCTCCCAAACATCTCGTTGTTGTCCTGGTAACGTTTCAGGACTATATGAAGCAGTCTATTGAAAAACCGAAAAAAGAGGAGCCTGTGATTTTGTCAAAAGACATGTAAATAGTTAAATTGGTGTGTCAAAAGGATGGAGGAAAGAGTAACTTCTCAACAAAAATGTTTAACGAGAAAACTTCTGCAAGAGTCCCTTACTGCGAAATGCTTTCACTCCTGTTTGGATCCGGTACATGAAAATTTGTTGGCAACAATGCGAATGAGACAACTATGAAAACGCTAATGAAGTTAAAATGATGTTCAAATTTATTGAAATGGTGTCAATTGCGGCCCGCCTTCTGCCTTTCTGATAGTCTACAAGATAGGAATCCATATAGCAGTAGTCACCATGTAATGTATGTATGCTGCAACACACGCAACCTGGTAAGTCTTGGTTATCTTAAAATAGTTAGAACCATTTTATGATTTTATTGAAATTCTTGAGAGATGCCGCAGTCCGAAATTAAGAAAAAAGTTCATAATTTCAAGGCAAATTACCTTGGGCAGTGTTCTCTAGAGGGCATTAAGGAGTTATGCGACACATCCATTTGAGGATTCTGACGGTAAACTACTTATTCCTCCTTCACACTTGTATATCGATGTGATAATAGAGCACAAATCTCTGATGGTAACTATGATTTCATTTCTAGGCTTTATTTAGGTTTAACTATCTATCATGCAGTCAATAAACAGCTACGTGCAACTAATGAACGTATTTTCTGTGAGCTAAAAAACTTTTGCTACAATTTTGACCAGTCTCTGATGGGAAAACTTGAACTTGTGCGAGGTAATTACATTAAAGTTGCAAGCATCACGTTGATACGCATTTTTGTGTCTTTATCTTACTTAAAGCAACAAATACACTCCAAAGAAGATCATTTTTGGTTTTTCCGCAAACTTTGGTTCCCTATTTTCTCCTGCGTTCCCACTTTCATTAAAACTTTGATGCTCCTTCACGATATTTCAGACCTAAAATCGAACATCTAATGTCATATTTACATATTTATTTTCCGCGCCTTGGCAAAGACATTTTCCCTTTCCAGCATATAGCGACCTTCTCGATACACGGCGCCATCATGAACTCCGGTGCTCTTTTCCAATAAAGTTGACCGCTGTGCATCCTAAAGCATTCGTTCATAAGTAAACTTTTCATGATCAAATAGCTCACCTGAACCAAATTTCTTCTCTTTTTTCTCTCACAAAATCAAGATTCGAAAGCCTCCAGATATTAAAAGGTACATTTGGCATCATTATTACCTCTTCAGTGGTCTGAAAAGTCCTTGATTTATGAGTTCACAAGCGCAAGGCCATCGGAGCCAATTGGTTATTTCTTATTTCCTTTTTGTCGCAGCGCACCATCCGTGGCAGCTGTAATGAAGGCTATTTATTAATAGTTACAGTTTGAGTATTCAGGACAGATAAATACAGTATAGAAGCAGAAGTCGCCGCCTTGGATGCCATCAATAGACAGAAGGCAGAGTCAATATGTGATCCGGTCCATCAGATGATTGGACGATCGAGGGGGTTTTTTTTGTCTGTCCAGACCTCATTCTCGAAAACTGAGTAATAATCCTAAGCTTCTACCTAAGAAAAGCTCATGGATATCCACCTGATATCCACGAGCTATCCAATTGTGCGGTGGAATTTCTTTTGAGGTTAGAGTATGATATGTTTCGGGGGATGTTCGGTGGGAGGGAGAGCGAGTGGGGGGGATGGCATTTTGGGATGAGAAGAAAGTATAGGTTTACAGAGAACTCTACTAGACAAGTGTAACCGTACAGTGGTGGAAAAAAACTTTATGATACGCCCCATAATCTGGGTTAGCGGTTTAAATTTTTGATTAAATACTGAAAGCGATACCTCTTGTAAGGAAACGGCAATAGTAATTCTGAATCTAAAAAAGCTAAGTTTTAAATAGGTTAAAATTACAGAGATAGACAAATTTCCCTCTAAATAGGATGATCAAACCGTTATGGACACTTTCGGAAATGGTTTTCCGGCCAGAATCACCGCAAAAAGAGCTCTAAAATCGTTCGTACTGCATCTATACGAGATTTTGCATGTTTGAAAACGGGCAGGAAATTGCATCGATTCCTAAAACCCGGCAAAAAGATGCGAAAAAAGTGCTGTCTCACTGAATTCGGAAAGGGGTATATCGTCGCTTATTCCTCCATCTGTGTGGGTATTGTTTCCACTGCGCGGGAGCTAAGATATTCCAGGTGAGGTTTTAAAACTATTTTGCGAGAACAAGCAGCCTAAAGTAAGAAAATTGGGGAAAGAGGCTAGATAATTATCAGCTATTGACAAAAAAAAGAGCACGTCGAGAAGTTTAAGTAACAAAGCAAACAGTGCAAGTGTTTTTAAGCCCCTATAGCTTAGCTTACCATCTCATACTATACGGTGAATGCTTCAAAGTGCTATATTTATGCGGTATAGGCGAGATAAAAGGACATCTGCCATGAAAGAACGAAATCAGAATCACCACATCAAATGAGCTAAGCGATGATGATATGGAGGAAGCAGAAACGAGATCTTATTATCTAGTACGACGAGGAGAAGTTCAATCTCGACGTATCAGAAGGCTTAGCATTCACTTGGTATGGTTTACGCAAGAAAAAGGAGCTTCTTCCGAAACGACGCCGTGAAGGGGGAATTTTAATGATCTTTTTCTGCTTTGCTGTGAACTTAATTTCAAAACTGGTACTTGAAACGAAAAGAAGGATGTTCCAAAGTATTTGCAGCCATTAAAACCTATTTTCTATCGTTTACAGTGTTTATTTCGCTTATATGGTCGTTAATGTAGAACAGAGCGCCCTTTTTTGGGGATATAGTCAGCTAGGATGACTGTTTGAGGATTATATAAATGTTTAGACTGTTCTGCGTATTCCCCGATCTTAAATCTATCGAAAACGTTTGGTTTGTAGTGGTCAGAAGTTTCTACACTAATCAGAGGCAGTTTGAAAGCTTTGAATTTCTGGAAGAATGTTTGGTTGAGGCGTATAGCAATTTGGATCACGAAGTGTTGGACAACTTAGTTCTGTTGATGCAGAAAAGATGAATAGAGGTAGTGCTTGCGATGGGGAAGCAGATAGAGTACTAAAGCACCCATAAACTTCCTTTCGAATACCGTCCAGGTTGCTTGAAAACATGTGTTCCTTAAGTTTTGATCAGCCTATTGGAGGAAAAGTTGTCTATCTCTAAAACTTTTATTTATTTTTAAACTCTGTTTTCAGATTCGTAATCAGCATTGCCGTTTCCTTAAACGAAGATAATCATCTTTACTTCATGTATTATAAAAGGCGTACAAGCCTAGCTGACAGCGTAAGCTAAGATAGTTGAAGTTCGTCGCTTCCTAGCTTGGGAGTACGCGCTAGGATCGATTTTGCAAAGGTACATCACATGGTCGACGAGATTCGTTGCCGCAGGTGGTCAAGGGCCGCCGCTGGTGTACAGAACAGTCGTCGCGATATCAATTTCGACATTACCGTATCCTCGCCATTCCAAGAGTGCTATATGCCAATGGGAGCACGAAAAGCGCGAGCCGTTGCCAACGCAGCAGACAAGCGAAAGAGGAGGGACCTAGCCACGAAAGTGGCTGCCATTTCTGGCGGCGTCCTGCCTGGAAGATCAAGATTAGGATGAGATTTTGTGCCGCTGGCTTTTGACTCATTAGGATCACCTTCTGAGACGTCATCAAAGGTCATAGAGAAATACGCGGCAGCTGTTGCATGCGCAGCGGATGCTCTACGGGGGGGATGAAGACACGCTTATACCAGAAACTAAGCCACGCTATTTGGTCCACAAGCGCGGCGTCAGTAATATGTCGTGCCCCGCAACACGCAGAAGTTGGTCACCCCATTCAGAATTAATTTTGTAGCGACTTCACAGTGTTGCACATACATATTACAGTGAGAAAAACAGGCATCGCCAATTTCGCATGGGTGTCAGTCACCCCAGTTTCCTTAAACGAAGGATCGCATTTAGTATTTAATCCAATATGGAAGCCACTACCCCAGATTACGGGGGTTTGTCCACCACTGTACTGCACTGTACTGTACCGGAATGTAAAATGCCCTAAATGTTCAGCGCCGTAAGATGCATGAGCTTACAATAAGATTGCAGAAAACTTGAACATTACTGTACTGTACGGACAGCGTTTGTACTATTGTACTGTATTAACGAAGGCCAGATACTGTAATTTCAATTTCTCCTTACATTAATACTCAAAAGATACTGTACTGTAGTGCAGAAACCTCACCAGAACCACAATTCTGTACTCGTAGTTTACTGTACTGTACTGCACGTACAGACAGCGCTGTGACTAAACTGACGTCCATGCCACCTCTATGACCCGTGAGCGGCCTGCATTAGCTTTCGTCCTGCGTCGGCACTTCACTTCCTATGCATCCGAGGAATATCGTTGCCGTCGAACTAACTACCTCTCTCGACTAGGAAACACCAACCCCATCGCTCTTCACGTCGATCCAGGGTCGAATTGCATTCGACCGTACGAATTGCACCATGACTGACGAGAATGGGCATCCCACAGATACGACAAATCAAGCGAAAGTGGATACTGAGTCAACAGAAGCTAAAGATACCACCACCAATGAAGGCGAAGGGCAGCAACATATTTTATCCGAATCAAAGCAAACCGACGCTCCCCACGCAGAATCAGCTAGCTGGGGTTGGGGGTTCAATGTAAACGCAGTGGCTGGGAATATAGGTGGCTTATTCGGCGCCAGCGCGGATAATGACGATTACAACAAAGCCGACGCTGATGGCAACGAACAAGATGACAATGCCAATGCCGACGAAGAGTCGGAAAACGAACTGGGAAAGACGGCGGCAAATATTGCAAACGCGGCCACTGCAGAATTTGAGATTGCGAGCAAAGCTGCCCAAGAAACAATTGGAAAGGCTGCAGAGGAAATAGGGAAGGGTTGGGGGACATTTAACAGTTTCCTTGACGATATGCTCGCGGCCAAACCTGATGCAGATAGCGCTTCATCAGAGGATGGCAACATTCATAGTCAATTCCAGTCTATGTTTCCAAAACTTGCCGAGGGCGATGAGGTTGTGGATCATTTTCGTTGTGCTCTTTTACAAAAGTATCGCTGCTACTTGAATAACTCCACTCCGGAGAAAAGTTATTCGCTGCGGGGAACATTGTTCGTTAGCACTGCACACATCGCCTTATATGTCACCGATGACGGTGGAGAATTTGGTGGAAAGCCATTTGGTATCTCCATTCCTCTCAAGAGTGTTGGGAAAATTCAGAAGGGCGCAAAGGCTATGTTGAAGTTGGTGACAAAGGAACCCATAAGCTACAGTTACATCTTCGCAGAATTTGAATCGGACTCTCATTTTTCCAGTGCCCTTAGTTTACTAGAGCACATGACGGCTGCCTCATCTGCACAGCCCCTGTCAAGCACCACCGAAGTAGCAGGAGGAGATGAGTCCTCGACAACAACCTAAACCACGCAGTTGTGTACATTTGGATTATTCGGATTCATTATTCGAATCAGATACTATCAAGTGGCCCAATTCGTCTTGATGACTTAGTCCGCTGCCATGTTTGTTAAAATGCGGAATGTAACTCCTGCTAATTGCCGTACAAGCTGCCCAGATGGGCAGAGATCTCTTGAACATGCAAGTAGTCCTCCCACGTTCATCAATGAGGCTCACCTCAACTGCGACGGCGTATAGGCGCACTGACCATTAAGACGAAGCGTTGCAATCACTCCAGGGCCGAGGTCCTTCCTGCATACCCGAAGGTGAGTCACGGCAATTGCTAAGATCTAAGCGGCTGTCCTGCCTTAGGGCTGGTGCTCAACTGCGTTTCGGCACTCATGCCTTGGTAGCCAAGTATGAATTCTCTTCTGTAAAAGGCGTGTTAATGTGGGGGATCGATAAGCGCTTTTATGAGCGGATGGAATCTCTTGAATGCACTCATTCCTGTGCATGTTTCCAGGAAGTCCAGATATGGACCAAGGAATACACAAATTCCAACAAACGCCTTTATTGAGCCAAACATCTCCTGTCGTAAGAAAGGTATTCCCGAATCCCCGCGACCAAAGTCAGCAGCGATAAGATCGTAAGAGTCTTGCTACATTCGCCGCTCAAGATTACTCACGAGGCTGAAAGAGTGATCAGCGTCTAGCCAAAGTAGACAAGCTTATCCAAGTATCACAGCAATGGGAGATGAAAGCTTTCCGTTGCTCTCACCTGTTTCCAGCACACATTGCGTAAATAAAGTTAAACCTGCCTGGCATTCGGGGTCAACTGACCACCAGTTACTGTACAAAAACAGCATCTGTTGCAACCTGGTGGATATACGTGGTCTCTAGTAAGGAAATCAAAGATCCATGCGAGCCAATCGAGGGGGGTAGAGAGTGGACGCAGCTGACTTGGTCGATATTGCCTAGCACTGCTGGTGCCAGCAGCACCAGGGTCTTTCAACTACTGAAAAGAATTTAATGTTCGCCCTAATTGTTATGCACAGGATGTAACAATTCTCGGCATTCATACATGTTGTGCGAGTCGATTAAATTAGTTGGAGCAATCTGCAACGGTGACCGTGATTTGAGGCCCATTGACATCCCCTCTTCTTCCACAGAAAAATTTACCATTTGTAGCTCCGACTTTATGTCCCGAAGTAGAGAAGAGCTTGACGAATGCACAGACCATAGGCTCACATGTTTTATCCTCCAATATCAGTCATTACCATTCAAACTGCTAACATTGGCATAGTGTTTTAGTTACAACATTGACTTATGCGGACAGATTGGACCAGCCGGTCTGTAAGAACGGCATTAACTCAGCAACTTTACAGCCGCCCGTCATGCTCTGACCTTAAGTATCTCAAGCCAAGGCTTTTTTTCTACATTACACCGCGGTCTTGCGTAACCATCGGAAATTGTGCACATGCCTCAGCACCTGACCTCCAGACGGGGCTCGTGGTTTGATCCCCCTCTCACCAACTCCATAAAATAAAAGGCCTCGACACTCCTAGGTACAATACCAGATCTATTGTCGAGAGTGGCGTATGAATCGATACCGCAGGAGCCCACTGCTCCTCCACAAACAGTCGCCTAATCCACGAGTTATTCCACAAATTCTCTATGTAATCGAGTCGCTAATTTTTCGGGAAATATGCACATATAGTCGGATCCTGCTGCGGACATCCGTAATACTAGCGCATGGACGATGAGGTACATCCGGTTAGTTCTTAGCCGTATAGTTAGACCGTGCGCAGTCTCCAGTAGATACTGGGTGCATTAAACTTCTTTCTTCATGCTAATGTCGCAAAGTTTGATGATGCACAAACGGGTCTGGGCTTACAGTTAGGGCCTACGTGGGTGGTCAATGTCCGGCACGTCCAATGGTGCACGAGCAATTATCGCCATAGTAACAGCGGACCCGATGACGGCGCTGAGCGCTGGTAGGTCCGACGACAAATAACCTACGTGGAGGTATGATGGCGGCGAGCGATGGCCGGAAAAAACTCGTTGAGACGCCGGGTATGCGGCTGACGACGGGGCAAAGGAGCGGGCGGGCTTGACCCAGGATGAAACGCCATTCTGGACAGAAGTGCAAGTGCAAAATGTCTGCAGTCCGGGAGGAGGCATATCGGGCGGTGCGTTCGCTAGCGGGGGCAGCATCGATGATGCTAGTGGCGGCGATGCCGTGGAAGATGGGGCCGATTTCGGAGAAACCATATCCGCCGAGACGGATCGGGAGGCAGGTTTGGGTCCAGGCTTGGGCTAGTGAGGGCTAAGTTGTTGGTTTTTCATAGAACTCCCATTGCACCGAGTCAAAGACAGTCGCGGCGTCCGAAGCATGTTGGGGGTCCGAGAGGCGGAACGCATGCAACGTCAGACATGCGGAAGCACAAAGGCGATGCATGTGGAGGCAACTTGGAGGTTCTTGGACGGAGGTGAGTTTCTCGAGGGTCCGGCGAGAGGACGCGATCTTCACGAGGAGGAACTCAAGCGATCGGGGCACCAAGAAGCTCGAAGCCGTATGGGGAGCATTGCTGGAGGGGGGAAGTCTGACAGAAACTCCTCACGTGTAGCTGGGGATGTGTGGGGCCAGTAGATGCGTTTCTTGCGCATTTTGAGGTCGATGACAAGGCTCGTGTTGTCGGAGTGGGGTGAGGGCTCTGCGAAGGGCAGGCTGTGTGCCGACAAGTGTGCCATCATCTGCATACCAATGGTTGAGGATGAGTTCTGGGTCCTCCGCAAGCTCGAGTAGGCTGGATGGTAAGCGAGAATAGGAGCATGCTAGCCAGATCACCCTGTTGAGCATCATCAACCGATGATGTTTTCCATCTTCGGTAACCTCTAAGATACTCCGGGCCCCAACCGACCACATCTTTCAAACATTAAAGCACCCAAACATTTCCCCCTGTTGAGTGTACTGTGCGCTTGGAATCTTTGTACGTTCGCGGTTTGGGAGGAGCGGGGGTTGCGAACGCCCACAGACCACGTTGATAAACCCCGCTAGCGTGGGAGTGCGGGCAGGCAGGAGATTGAGCAGCGACTGACTGTCCACAAATTTGACCGCGTTAGAGGCATCAGTGAGGACGTTGGTGACTTAGGGGGCAAGGGAGATGTGGTGGTGGATAGTCCGTGTGTCATGCAAGAAGGCATCCATCCCGGCCTTTATCCCGTTTGCCGTCTAGTGGGGGGCGAGGAAGTCTCTAGTGTCACCATCGGCGTGAAGGAGGAGGGTCTTCGTAGCGATGCGGCCGAGTACAGTCCCGATTGCAATGGGCAGATCTTGCCCGGTTTTGGCCGTACGGGAAGGAGTGTTTTGGCAGCAGTTATGGGGAGAACTGCCTCGGGGAGGTCGCCACGGGCGATGCAGCTGACGGGCGGGGCGGACGCGGCGAGACCGGTGACACTTGCGTCAGGAGTAATCTTGGTTTTGACCAAGAGGTGAAACTAGCAGGAAGGCATTCGCTCCGGTCCAGCAGCGGTATCGCGAGAGATTCCCCGTGTAGCCGAGCGAAGCCCACAAATTGCCAACAGATAGCACAAGTGTCCTCCGACAGGCAGCGGATCTAGCAACATCTCATCTCAATCACTTGCTTTTCAAGTGCTTCGTCTCTTTTGTTTTGGACCGCTGAACACTTCGCTGACATAAACTACCCGCAATGGACCCACCCCAAAAAGCAACCGATATATGCAATAAAGTAATCTAAGGGGCTAGCCCAAGGAGTCTGTGGTTCAGAATATCTCCATTTCGCTTTGTGGACTGAGATCATCATATGACCGCCAGATAGAGACTGCACATTGACCTTACGAGGAGCCGAACCACATTATTTGATGTACGGGATATGCACAATTCTAGCATCCTCAATCTCCCTCTTAGTTTCTCAATAGCAACCGCAGCCCAAATGAAAATCCTTTAAAGTACTCTCTGTGCAAAATGCAGAGCTTATTAGGCAGGTCCAGTAGTGTTACTCTCGCTACTTCCCAGAGACTGCCGTTTAGTGCCCTGTTTCTCTCTTCAGCTGGTTCGACTCATTCAATTCATATCGCAATCCCTGGAGCAAAGGAGGCGATTCCTCTCTTCAGAGTTGGAACCATGATATTGCTCAAAGAGAGATTGGTATGGCTTTTTTCAGTGCCCATAGTTGCCTTAGTTTAGAATTAGAACCCGTAAATAGCAAAAGATTGTTGAAGCTTTGCGCTGGGTAATCTGTTGTCGGTCTCCTTTCTTGACGATAATCTGCCAACAGCTTACTATCTTTCCCATTAAGAAAACTTTTCTAATTCCGAAATCGATGAGCAGAGAATAATTTGTCAAAGAGTACCGAGATCGCGACATTCTTATCTTGTATTCGGCACGTCACGTTTCAGATAGCCAACGAGATTTATTCCTCTCAAATGCCATTAGTATTACTGAGTCATGACGCTGAGGAAAAGCGTTGCAGAAGTTCAAACATTTCTCGTTAGATAAATTGCTTTGCGAACATACGGTTTACCCAAGAGAACGAGTAAGTGTTAGGTCGAAGTCGTGGTTTCTAGTACCCGAATTGTCGTATAGTCTTCCTTTCAACATTTATTGTAGATGGTATTGTAACAGTTAATTTACAGCGTATAATAGGCTGAATATCGGAATCACTTTCTCTCATTTCTAGCTGCACGATATCATTTCATAGGAGTCTATTCCATTGGCACAGTTGACATCTCTTGAAGTCTGTCAAATTACATGGGGTTCCTATTTCTCATCACGTAGATTCAGGGCTTACTCGATTACGAAGTCGAGCAACAGCGCCTCTACATGGCTATTAGGTTCGTTGGAGCATTCAAAACCACTGGTCTTAATGTAGCTTGTGTACATGTAAAGCTGACGATCGATTACTCGCAGTGCCAGTGTTGCCGACACTTCATGTAGAAGGACTTAATGATACGTTTTCAGAACTGATTCGTTTACGAGGTGTGGTGAACAATTATTTCGACAACGTGACATGCATAACTTTCATATTGCAACGACGGCAACTGTTTGACAGCATGCTTCGTTGGAGAGTTCAGTGCCAAAATCATATTCTAGGTAGTGCTCGCTAGCCAACTTGAGAGGGCCAGGACAAACATCAGTTCAATATTGCCAAACGGCAGAAACGTAGCAATATATCGATGTTTCAAATATCATTCTCGGTTTACAAGCAAGCAATTTTGGCTGAGGATATTCATGCTCTCTTCGAAGTTGCAACTTCAAGCATTACTCGTAACACATTCATGTAACAGTTTTTGCATTCGGAAAAGCGGAAGCTTCTAATCACAGTACTGTACAAGTGCTTGATTAGTAACAGAGGGCTCGGGTTTTTTTGCAGAGCTCCTGGCAGTGGTTGCCTTCTGTATTACGCAGTCGAGCTTTCGTCCTTGTTAGCAGAAGTCATGAGAATGGATCAAATCTGCTGCGGTCAAAATTCGAAGGGGTTGCGGAAAACGGGAAAACAGATGTATTGTTTTCTCGTTATCTCAAGAAATAAACGATTTGTAGAAAAAGGAATTTCTTAAGGCTCAAAACGTAGAATTCATCATCCAAGGGGTAAAAGTGGGGTGATTTAATATTTGAAAAATATGGTCGGTTGTGGCCCGGAATATCCTACAGGGTGCCGAGTAATACCTCCAAGGTGATGATGAAAAAAAAGTGAAATGCACAGAAAATCGAGCGATTGAAAGCCAGGGGCTTCCTGTTACTGGCGTCTGATGACACTTGACAGCTAAATCGCCGAGGTTTAATATTATATCGCGAACAACACTTAGGAAAAAGACTTGCTGTTTTCAACATAGACGGACGATGACGTGTCATTTCTGATCTAAATTGCGGACATAGTACATGTAGATGTGAAATTCACCAAATCGAGAGACCACGAGGTGGCAAACAAGCAGAGATATAATTTAGATGACCGAAGTGGAGTGTGACGGGGAAGTCCGGGACTCCTGAAAGCATTTACCAGATGTATAAGAGTTTGAAATATGAGGCGGAGGATTGGAAAACTTTGCATTCTGACCTTGCAATCGATGGAAATTTGGCTCATATTGGCTCATAACCAGAAATAATTGGCAACCAGCAAAATATAGTGCGGGCGCAAAACGATTTTTTATTGGTTTTTTGCTATCATCTGATTTTCCGAGGCACGGTAAGTGTGTGTCCATACTGTACAGTACTGCAAATAATTTCTAATGTTAATTGTAGTTATCTTGAAACTGTGTACTGTACTGTGTAGTACAGTACACTACTGTACAGTAGAGAACATTTACATACTGTAGCCTATTAAACAGAGCCAGCAGCTATGATCATCATGACTGCACTTTTTGTTGTATGAATACCAAGTTACATGTAAAGCTTTACAGCATCTGGTTATGTAACAAAATGGATGCATCCCCACTTGTCGCCCCTCCCAGATTAAACTTGATCTTAAAGGCTCCACATGCACGGATGGAATGGAAGCAGAAGGAACGTGGAATTGGCCCCAATTCTGTTTGGACAGGGTACGGCTTGTAATAGGTTGTTCATCTCTTCATGCATTTCGACCTTGTCATAAACATGCCACTGGCTGTTATTTCAGCAGAGTTCACGTGCTGGAGGAAACACAGGCTGGCCATTAGCGGCTGCCAGGCCATGCTTTTTATCATATTATTAAGTTTTGAAATGGGATCTTAACATCTCTTGCAATGCCTCAACGTTAGTTTGAAGATTCGGATAATACAGTACTGTACCATAATGTGCTGTTTATAACTTTTTATAACCCTGGGAGGGTGTCTATAATCAATTCCAAAAGCACAACAGCAGTTTGGAATTCCATCAGAGGTGCTTTTTTATAGAGGCCCTCAGCCAGCAAGGCACAATGTTGGGGGTTGCTTTTGCGCCACTGGAAGCGGAAGGCACATATTTCAACTGGCGCACCACAAAATTTTCCATTTGGGCTAGTCATGGACATTTTTGGCTGTATCAACTATTGGCAGAATATTGGTCCTTCCACTGGAGTCCCAACTCTGGACAGTCCCTCTGTTTCTATGGGGAAGGGGGGCAGAGAGAGTATGGGAAGAAGCCAGTTACATGCTTTATTGAAGCTACTGCATCATCAGTGCACTGGCCATTTCCGCGTGCAGTTCAATTAATTACAATGTGGAGTGTGGATTCCGTTCTACGACAGTGACCCAATTTCGAAACGTGTAATAGAAGTGCTGTAGGCAATTACAGTGCCGGGCTGGAATATCCCTTACAGTAGTTTCACCGAGGCTGGGTAAGGCTTACAGCACTATTCAGTTCATGTCAACATCGGCGACCTCCTACTGGGTCTGAATTTGTTCAAAGCCACTCAGGAGTCACCTGGCATGTGTTAACTGTAGTACAATTGGCAAGCCCCTTACAGTCAGTATTCATTGAAACGTTGGTTTATTTGAACAATTTTTGTATATGTACAGTATTGTGCCTTCAGAGGTGATTTTTGTTTTTGTCAACTATTTGACACACTGCCATATATCAGGGACTGTACAGTGCACAACGACACAGACTGTACAATACAGAAGTACAGTACTTACAGTACACGATGGCTTCGGTAAGATAGCTGCTGCAGCGAACGTATTGACACTGGAGATCCGACAGCTGCGCCATCAGCTCTTCAGGCTCCCGCGGAAATGGCCTCTACCTGTAGAATGGCCTTCCCGCGCTGCTGCATCAACATATTATTACCCAAACAGACTCCCACTGCGTACAAACTCTGCCAAATTTGATCATCTCATGAATCTTTACCCACTGTAATCAGTTCAAGAGCGCAACTGCACAGTACATTTCTGAGTTTTATAGTACAGGTACTGTATGAAGATGCACCGTAGTAGACAGTACCTATACTCTATGCTGAATCAGCCTTTGCCTGTCATACCGTACTTGCACCACCACCTTACGGTAACTTAACATACTGTATTGCTAAAGAGATACTAGGTGTTTGCAGATCATTGCAGTTTGCGAGATCACGGCGGTTTGCGAGCCAGTAAAATTGTTATTGTCTTTCGACGCTTTAAATGGGCCCAGTGTATTTCGATGGTCAATCCTTGCACATGTGCCCTCTGCGTGATGAAATAAAAGCGTATAACGGCAAATATAGCTTGGATCATTATCTGGATTTGAAACGAATGCAATCCAGTTGTGGAGAGTCAGGTGTTCAGGTTTCCCTCTTGGAAATCGCAAGCAGGGTGTAGGTCATCGGTTATCCTTGTTTCACACTCAGTCGCAGTGTTCCCTAGCGTACGCCTACCGAAGTATGTGCAATTCTTGGCAACGTCCATTCTGAATCCGTGCGATTAGAAATATTGTGGAGCACTTAAAACCTGAACAAGTCCAACCGCAGCGCATCACCATCTTTCTAGCAAAGGCCTCACAAACCTTGACCACACAATTTTTTGAGGCGCTTTATACTTTCACTTCCTTACATTACAATCAAGGAGACAAAAAACTCAAACAACTGGACCCGAACTCGTAATCAAACTAAATTCCTACGCTTTGGGGGCGACCATTCCTGATGCAAACTTTCGCTATCTTGTCCAACTTTTGCTGGTCTGCGAGGGAGGCACCCTTGTGCTTCAGAAAGTCCTTGCTGATCCCAACCCCAGGGCCCAAATTCAATCGCAAGGCCCACGCTGTAAATTCAAAAGAGTTGTTTATGTTTGGTACGAATTTTGAGAAAATTCCCATTCTAACCTGCAATTCATGGATCGGTTTCTGACCGCTGACACCGCCTGAGGGGATTTTTGGGTTATTTTAATGTATGGAAGATGTGGTCGATGTACCCAAGCTGCTGGAAGTGCGTTGCGCGGGACAAGTCGTCACTGGGTAGCAGTAATAGCGCTTAAGTAATTGATGGCGTGCGTGGGTGCAAAAATAACCGCCGACAGATGATCTCGCAGAGAAAACATTTCTACTTCAGCGGATGAAAATTCTCTGGTGACGCTTACCCTTAACCTCTGAGACAGCAGCCACTGGAAAAGTGCTGTAAGTATGAACTATGCTCTCCGCCCTGTGCATTTTTATCACCTTTTAGTATTAGGCTATTTTTGGTGCAGGTTGCAAAAAACCCTTACACGTGGCCCAAATTTGCTCGGTCGTACAGTACGTACCCTGGGGCTCTCTGAACTCCGAGATCCCTGAGTCGATGTTTGCTTGCGACACTCATATAACCGACCACATCTTCCATGCATTAAAATAACCCAAAAATTCCCCCTCTACAGTACTACCGCTTCAAATTTCATCCGGAAATTCATCCCAGGAGATGTTCCCGAACAACGGCATTGGCAACATTTATGTATACGTACTGTAAGAGTTCGCCAAGAAAACTACCATTCGAAGAGTACTTTTGTTAAAATTTAAAAGTTAGCTCACGATGTTTGTCCACTTGCACCCTACACCACCTAGTGTCAAGTAGACTACGTAGTGCCATTGTAGTGTAAAAGGTCAAAAGTTATGACGCGTATAGCACGCAGCAAGGTTCTGGTATAAGTATACTGTAAGCCATACAAGCCAGGCTTACACTATCTTACACAAAAACGGGCCGTGGTAACTCAAGGGCACGCTGCAGCAGCCTTTACAGCCTTTCTGCTGAGTGGCTGGAGGTTCCGTTTTAAGATTTTTCACTACAGTACAGCACATGCATCCAATGTAACACTCAGATGTGAAATGTGATTGGGTTACAGCCAAAACATCTGTCACAGTACTGTAAATGAACCCTCTCTTTTCGGCGCCGTTATCTGCAAAATTAAGTAAACCGCCCCTCTTTTCTCTGATGTTGGAAAGGGTTTGGAGCGACACCTACGGCCACAACTTGGAAGTATTACATTCCATAGAATCTCAGTTCTCAGGGTATGTCAGTGGCTACCTAAATTAGGCCTCTATTGCTTTAATCAAGAAAGTTAAGTATACGATACCACCCTATTTGCTCAAACATCAGTAAACCATACCCTCTCTTCCCCGTAACCGTTGTGCCTGACGACTTGGCTGTCCCTTCTTGCGAAAAAAAAAACAAGATTTCCTTCTTCTGTCTGATGGCTGCTTCTTATCTTGAACTTGTTCCGCTACTCGGTGCAAAAATACCTATACAGGGAATTTTGGAGCCCTGCTAGCAATAAAATCTGCAAATGAGCTGAGCTGTGCTGAGACGCTTAATGACATGCGTACTGAGCTATGCTGTGTTGTGTGGTGTTTTGAGCTTTGCACTGATAAGTACTATGCGCTTTATTGCGCTGTCGCTGCAAAGTGATACCTGCTGTATTGGAACCACTGCGGTCTCACATGCACCAACGAATTCAACAGCATGCCTGTTTAGAAATACGCTGTCCAGCGCCTCTGCAATACGAATCTTCCTATGATGGCGTTATGACCTAAAACAAAGCCCTCATAACTGATATAAGTGTCCTAGGAAGGCGTATGCCCCATCCATGGACCACTCCTTAACTCTGCAAAGCAAAAAGCACAGGGAAAACTACACTAGATACCCAAGTTCCGAATCATGCTTAAGCAAGATCCGCTCCGAATTTTCATGGCTTTTCCACATTGGAATCGTTTGCCAATCATCACATGGAGTCGGATCGATCCTAAAACTACCACCAGCGTCACAGCGTAACTAGAATTACCCCCTCACTACCGACACACCTGGTGTTTATGGACCAAAAGGTCTTCTTACAAGGATACCAACAAAGTGTTCAACACATCAATTGATTAAGTATGTAATCAATTGATGATGTTTCTTTACTGTTAGAACAGTACTATAAAAAATTCAAATGATTTTTTGACCAACTTTAAATCTATCGTTTCCCTTCATTCTTGGCTACCTACGCAATGTTGCCACTAATAGATTAAAATTTTTATCTGGTTCACGCAAACAATTCTCTCTCGAGACAACGTACCACTACATTCACCTCAAGGACGGTAAACGCAAAGGACAAAGGTCTGCCCCATGAAAGTAGGGGTCAAATCATAACAACCTTACTTTATTCTGAATTCAAATGTAGCAGGTTATATAGATCTCATTTGAAGACAAAAGTAGTCCCAGAAACAGTCATGAAGAATTGCGAAGGGACCAACGATGAACTATTTAAGATAAAGGTTGCCAGAAAGTGAGAATTACTTGGTAGTTTCAAAGAGTTTATCATAAATTTATCAGGAGTATCCAGGGGAAAGAAGCATATTTTCTTGAGAAATAAATGCTTGGAAGCCAAAATCAGAGAGCTTTGGGACAACATGAGAGGGAAAGATGGTTTAATAAAGTACTATCTTCCATGTAGTGGATTTTGCGAGGCAGATGATTTGTAAATATAAAAAGTACGTACTGTGCAGTAAAAAAAGAATAAAATAAATATATGCAGAAAATGCTGGAATAATTAACGAAGGATCACTAAGTTGGTTGATAAAGGAAGAAAATACCTCTTCTGAACACATGTAACAACCAATAACAGCCGCACAATATATCTTGAGCGGTGGAAATCTACTGATAAGTAAACAAAGCTTGTCAGTTTGGAAATCGATGTTCATAAGATTTGTGCGAATTATTACCTTAGATGTACTTAGATCAACTGCCACAAGAGTTTTTTATCGGCATTAACAGAATCTGGAAAGTAAATTAGGGTTCAAGGGATGGGAAATGTTATCACCACAATATTGATGGCAGTATGATGTGAGGATGCTTGTAAGCCGTGTAAGCGGGATCGAATGTATCTCGAATCAATTTATTCAAATTAGTTAAGGGGCTAACTGACAATGATTTTGCGGAAATGAGAACCAGGGCTCTTCAGATTTTTTCTGAAAATGAAGCACTGGAGTATGCACTTGTAAATGGCATTGGAATTCATATTTTTACCAAAAAAAGAAACGGTGCACTGAGTGGTAACTGGAAAGCTGTTGTTATCTGGCTAAAATGAAAAATTTGAGTTTGGAGTGGCATTGGCAACGTGAGTAAGCTACCGGTGGAAAAGTCAGTTAGGCTAATGGTTGAGCCCATGACTGTGTATGTGGACAACCAGGGCTGCATCGACCTTGCTCGCAATGGAGTGGTGAACAAACGGACTAAGCACATTGACATCCGCTTCCACTTTACACGTGATGCCATTCGCGAGAAAGCCATAGAGTTGCAGTACAGCCCCACGGAAGACATAGTTGCAGATATGCTCACGAAGCCCCTTGGTCGTGTGTGTGGTGCAATATCACCAATATGGGGACAAAGCCACCGGGTGTTCAGGCCGCTTTCTCGGTAGGCGGTAGAAAGTTGGTATGAATACCAGGAAGGGTGTAAAATACCCAGAGAGCTAGGGCGCGAGTGGTTAGTAAACCAAAAGACAAAGGGGCGGCACTAGGTCGACCAACCACGACCACGGCCAACTGACAAAAAGGTGTCACAATAAACGATAGCGAAGCGCGGGCTCGTATGCCCGAGTTGGAAAAGGGTGGCAGTGCCCAATGGTTCCAAGGATGGGGGATTTCCAAGCGCTAAGGGGTTGGTGCCTGTTTACTCAGTAGTGGCAAGTTGCCAAGCGCTAAATAATAAGTTAGCAGTTAGAGTAGCTACTGTAAAGTTAACGGTTAAGATAGAAATACAAATAAAACTAAAGCTTTAGCTAATTAGTGGCTGTACAGTCCCGAGCATGCGGGGTGAGCCGTGAGCTCAAAATTCGCGTGTGTGACCTCGCATACAGTGCACGCGCGTGGCTTAAATTACCAAAATTGCCGGGACAGTTGTCCCCTTACTGTAGTATACAGCATTAGAGTCCCGTGCACTCTTACAGTGCAAGTGTACATTGTACACTCGGGTCGCGAGTGCGATGCGCCGTGTGCGTAGGTGGTTACTGTAGAACCAAAATAAAAATGAGTGGTAAAACATTACCAAAAAAAATACGATTTCCAAATGTACCGTTTGGCGACTTTGCACCCGTGGGAATATGTCCCAAAATAACCCAAAAATAAAGGGGTCAAAGAGCCCCGTCGGGCGGGGCACTACAGTGTGAAGTTGCAGAAGTTCCGCCAAGAGTCGGGCTTACTTCCCCTAGACCTTTGAAGTCAGTGACAGAGGGGGGGTGTTGGCCGGTGACTTTGTGCTGTCACTGACAAGTGTACAGCTAGTACAGTTTACACAGTGTATGGAGCGGTTTGGCGCATGCATTTGTACAGCTAGTACAGTTGCTCAGTGTACACGGTCAATGCGACTATGCTATGTTAGATGATGATTGGTAGTATTGAGTGTCCCTGCCTTGTAGTTTAGGTTTACTTGGAGTTGGAGTTAGATGCTGGAGGTAGATACGAGTGCTATATAAGTTGTGATGACGAGCATCCGAAGTAAATCCTAGCTAAAGCTGGCGAACTTCCTTTCATTCCCCATACCTTCCTTATCCAATTTTCCCTTTCAGCTTCAACCTCTTTCATGATATTTGCTGAGATCAAATCCATGTGATACATGGAAAGTAACCCTTGTTGCGAAAATGAGAGTAATGTTAAAAATACGGTAACCAGGAGGCAGTGGCATAACTCGAAACCAATGATTTCAAATACAAAAAAAAGATACTTAATCAAAATTTGGGGTGGGTTTAATTTTTAAACGGATTTTATTGAAGAAAAAATTCGTCATCAATGATGGGACTAACCCCTTCAAAAATATAAATGGCGTTCTCGCACCAAAATCAGCATTTGGCGGGAAGAATACGGACCGTTGGTAAAGAGGTTCCGTTATTTATGAACTGTCCGAAATTTTGGTAATGAAATTTGAGAGTTAGAGAGAAGGCGAATAGGCTGTGATTTTTGCAGATTAAAAGAGTTAAAAGTAATTAATTTAGAAAATTTTCCTTCCGAAAAAAGTAAAAATATTCGAATTCCTCAGTATTGTCACTGAAGTTAACTATGATTATGATTATTGCAACTAAGATCTTTAAAGTATGCGGATAAGGATGTATCAACTGAATGGCCTGTCCAATTATCATTAGAGGCATCTTTTGCGATCCGCTCACATTTGAGCACACCACTAGCGTTAATCGAACTTCCGCTTTTTTACTATCTGGTATCGGGTTCTCTGAAAATGTTCGATCGGGTACCAATGCATAGTAAAGACAGGTTCCATCAGCATTAAAAATGTCATCTTTATCATACTAGGATAATAAGGTCTGCAGTTGAGGCAAACTCCTCTGCACTGCAGTGGTCGGCATTCCTGCTTTCCACATGACATCGCCTCGATTTTGGGTTCCATCGTTTCTTAAAATTTACAAGCCAAACATTGGTGAGTTTCGGATTGATTCTTTAGTTCATGGGAAGCAGCGAAACGAAAGCCTCTAGGAGCCGAATTTGATTCTGGCAAATTACGTTACCAGTTATGCACTGGCGAGCGTCGTGCTTTAACTGCACCCAAGCCGCCACGTTCTTCTTTATTGCTGGTTGCGCGCCAGGCATCCGGCGGCAAATTGATTTGGTCGTCAGTGCAACTGGGTTTTTTAACTGACAGGAGTCTAGTAATGACGGACTGTGAAGGGAGGAATGATAAAGAAAATCGCTGCTGTGCCCATTTTGCAAGGTCTGTTTGTGCTTTCCCCTCCCCTTCTGCATTTTATCCTAGAAATTCTTCCCGGATTGCTAACTGCTGCTTGTGTGTAAGGATGAGGCGCTTCATGTATGCATTGAAAAGTTGAAAACTGATGACTATACAGGCTATGCTAATGAGTTCCTAGAATATTGGTAGCTTTATTAAATGGGATTCAATGATGCTCATGAGCACTGTCGACGAATGAAGTTGGCGATCTAGATAACCGTTTGTCGTTATAAACGACAATACAGAAACCTTCCATCAGTCAAAGTATGGTATGTGTTTTTGGCCAATAGAAAAGGCTATTGGGCACAAATTTTGCACGTTTTGAGTACTAGGGAAATGCGCAACGGACATGCTTATATCGAGTATGCTTCGATGTGCCCAAAATGTACCAAATTCGCGGTTCCGTAAATGGGAGATGCTCTTTGTATTCTTTCATCGAGTTTATACTTCTGAAAAGCATGATTATATCAAGATATAACATTTAAAAAATGTTATATTTAAAGATGGTTAAAAAATATAAATAGATAATGAAGGCATTCGCATAAAACTAAGAAACTAAGAATGCATCAAAAATTTGCGAGTAAGTTAACTACATTTAGAGTATATCGTTTCGTGAGGCGGTGTTGAATAATTAACGCGTGAGGAGCCAAGTACAGGAAATTAAATAAATTTCATGTCTTTATTTCAATAATAATCAAATGGTAGGCTTTATGCGCAAGTTCTAACTCCCTACGATTGTGTCTGGTTCAGTTCTTCGGGGTTTCAATCCCGAAGAGACTGATTTAACTCTAAATATTTATTAGGTTGCTACATTTAGAATAAGAGTACTTAATGGATATGAACTAAGGAATGATATTTCCCGGGTCAGCTTCTGATGCAGCTGTAGTATGAAACCGATTGATTTTGTCGAAGTGGATAGCTGAAATTTCTTATATTTAGTTAAATAGCGGAAAATCAAAAATATTTGGTCTACTTCCTTTCTCCACTATAAATAATTTACTTATACGGAGCAAAGTTTATGAAAGGTAGTCATAACTTCAACAAAGGTTGATATTGTTCCATTTAGTGATTATATTCATTCCATTTAGTGATTTAACTCGTTACATTCAGCGATATTTTTTCTGGACAATGAATTTTGAACGTTTCGAATTTTTTTCTGGACAAGGAATTTTGAACGCTTAGAGACAAAGTTTTATTGATTTGGTCGAAATAATTTGTCAAGACAGCTCGGAAGGTACTATCTATAGAAAAATGGAACTTTTCAATTCATTTCAGGGCATGTTTTAAAGTAAAATTATTAAGTTGTTTTCTGATATCAAGAATGGCTTTTATGACATATCAGACCATAAAAGTAAAATAGTGTAGCTATTGGATGTATTCTTGCTAGATCTGCTGAATTTTTTACACAAAAAAGTTTTTGCGGAACAATGATGAATTGAAACAGAACTTAAAATGATTGGATCATCGTTGCCTGGGCTCCATGATTGGGAAATCATCTGAAAGCACTCAGCCATTTCGCTGTTTGAAAAAAAATTTCAGAAATTATATACCTTAGCTAGTGGGCTTTCCGCATTAAAATTAAATACGAAAAAAAACGGTATGGAAGGAATTGTTTGTGTAATTACTTTCTGTTCCTTTGCTGACAGCTTACAGCTAACAAAGCGGCTTAAAGACGTCCGCTACTGTAGTTTACTGTACAACTTAGAACTTGACCGTTACGATTATGCACTTTACAGTGCTGTAAGCTTGAGCTGATCTTCTGTAGATGAGCTCAAGCAGGTTTAGGGTTAGCCTCCTACCGTCGTCTACATGGCTTCCGGAAACTTCCCTCGATCGTCCGGAAGCACAAGTTGACTCACGTCGAGGTCTATATAAGCCCCAGTCTCCCTCCATGTTCTGTCTTAGTAAAGTCTCTCACCAACTTCTCTCCTCTCAACTTTCTACCTTGGTCCATCACTTCTTCTCTCTCTCACTCTCTCACTCTCTCTTCCACTCTCGTTCTCTCGTTCACTCTCTCCCTCGTCTTTCTGTCCCTCGCTCCATCTACCCCTTCCCTCTATCAGGAATGACCAGTGATGCAAAAATCGTAGTCAGCGAAACGAAGCTTAGCGTGAAACGAAATGGTTCCGCCCAGAATAAAGAAAATATTGTTCTCCCATACTACTAATGGTTTCAAGCTAACCATGTATGATTTTTCAGGGAAATATCTATAAATGGAAAGCTAAAAAGGAGGGCATTAGAAAACTTACAAAAACAGAAGAAGTCTTCGCCAAAAACGAGTAAATATTCATACGAAAGGCACAGTTATCGAAGAGCTTGAAACAGTGAGAGTTTCCGATGCAAATATTTTAGTTATCTTACTCTGATGAATCAGAGATTTTGTGGCAAGGGGAAAATAATAAGACGAGAATTTAGATGCAGTAAAATAATTACTGCAGTGTTTACTTATTGTGCAGTTGGGTCATTTTTTGGTGCCTTAAATAGTTTTACGAACAACATTATGGATTGTTTAGCGAAAAATGTTTAAGATGTAATCGAAAAAAGGGACTCCCGCCAACTCTCCAACAGATGTTGTAGTCCAGTACATATCCCTAATGTCAGGAATTAATGATCACTATAGTGATCACAACTTTTTATGAGGCAGTAGTTCGCTACTTGTCGCCCTTTCGGTCAATAAAGTATATGGCCTTGTAGAAGACGGGGTGGGAGGCCATCTGACAAAGTTTTGAGGCCAACGGTGAAGAAAGGAAAGAAAGTCAGAGTGTCAAACACGCGTAGATTGAGACAATTCCGGAGGGGCGAAAATCGTGTTTTGATCACCATAGTGATCAATAAAGCGTTGACTCATCTCACTTTTATTCATACCGGTGGCTGCAAAAAGGCCACAAACAAGACTGCTAAACTTTCCAAGCACTTAACATTACTCCCTGCGAGTTCTCGGCAAAGGTTGAGGAGACACATCAAAGTTATCATCATCTGTTAAGCTCCTTTTATGGGCAGCTGAACGTGTTACTGCCCCGTTTGATGGCTTTTGTTGCAGTTAAACGTACCCGCATTTATTCTCCGAGTGTTCTTTCCCTGCATCAACAATACCAGCACCCTCCTTATCCGAGCCTCGTTTTCCGCAATTTCGTTGGTCGCGTCTTCGTTTTCGGATGGATTTAATGAAGATTTCCCGTGTTACTCTGTTGAAGGCGATGGAACTGGTGTCTGTCGAAGTTTTAGAACTTTGAAGGTGTACCAAACGTTCCAATAGCTCTTGCGAAGCCCGCGGTACTTTCTGATGCAGAGAGGAACATTACACAGAGAACAAGAGAAAGGTGAACGGTTTCCCCTCCAGCACCCCTTATTCTGACCGCACAAAGAACAGTAGAGGGTTTTTGACGTCTGCTTGGGGATATGGCCTCGAATGGACATGCGTAGAGCGACACCATCACTTCCATTAAAGAAACTCAGCCGCTTTCGCCCCCGCGCATGTGCTTTCCCAATTGACTGGTCCATCTCACGTGGGCCTAGGCCCCCCATGTCCCTATCTCTGCTTTTTGCAGCAGAAAAAGCAACTGTTTCCGCATGGCTAAGGAGTTCCGTAGCGGCATCAAACATAAAATCAGCTGTGGCTTATACCTTATTACGAAGATTGCGATAGCTGTCTAAGCAGCGAAATGTTTCGGCCGTCTCTAAAAGGTCTACAAGTTGTCGCTCAACCATACGCCATGCAATGAAACCATTTATAGCTAGCGTTTTAATTGTCTGAGAGACAAGCTTTTGTTCCCACTTGAAGTGCGAGTTTGAACATCTGAGCATAGCCCTGTGTTGAGTAGCTCCGTCCACACATCCCATGATTTTGGAGTAGAAGCTCTGCTCAGCGAGTTTAAAGAGTTTAAAGGGCAGAAAAGTGCCCGTTTTCGTTGATATGCTGGTCAAAAAGTCGCCAAAAGTTGTGCCGAGAAACTAGCGACGCTCTGTATTCTGCCGGTATGAATGCGGGAACAGTTAATTATGCTCATGCGCCCATTCAACGACGGGACCGGAACAAGCATTCAATACCCGAAAACATTTTTGCAGTGTGTCGTCGGAGCACCTCATCACAACTGTGTATAGAATTCCAGTTTCTGCTGCGGCGACATACACGGCGTACCTTAGGTCAACCACAAGGAGCTGCTGTAACAACTGGCCTATGTGATCTTTTAGCACGTAATTTTTAAAACATTCGTCTCCAACTTCGTATTGAATGACGTCTGAGCTGGCCAAAGTAATAGCTTGGTCAAGGCATGACGGAGCGACTCTGGTTTTTGATCTCTATAGGAGCCACTACGAGATGGTCTAAAATGTCAGGGTCAGAATTGAAGTCTCTCAGTTCTGGTGCCAGGTTCCCAGTAACATCAGGGTTAAGCAAAGCAAAACATCTAGCGAACATACTAAATACCGCGCCGTATTCATGCAAAACATGCCTACCTCGAAAACTTCCTTAACTGGTAGCAGGGCCCGCAAAGCACTCATGACCGCATCTTCATTTACGCTTCCCCTTTTCACGGCCTCGGTTGACACTTTAGAGCTGAAACAGCTCTGAAATAATAACTCGAACCATTCGCGCCGTGATTTTTCCTGACTTTCGCCAGTGGTTAGTCATAATGAAGATCTCACTTCCCCCGTAGCTCATGAGAGTGACGCCCGCGTTTGAGCCCGCTACGCGGAACTGCAGCAGCATGAACCAGCCTGCACATCGCTGACCGACAGTAAGCAGCTCGCAATTCTTACGGAGGGCGTCTTCCAGTAATTATTTCAGCGCAACATACGCGCGTTCCGCAATAGCATCGTAAGATCTTTTATTCGTGAACAGAGCCTTGTCGAGACGAAGATTAATTTTTGGAACAGCAATCCATGTGTTCAGATTGTCCTGCTCCGAGGACGGTACCGTGTACATGAATCGTAGAATCCTGCAAAATTTCTCAGTTCCAGGCTCACGAACGGCGATGGCGGTCCTTCTGCGCTTCCCCATGCGGTTCTCAGCAGTAACCCTCGTTTTCTTGCTTGCAATAAATACATATTGTCCTAGACGAGGATCGTCATCAATGACGGAAGATCTTCGCCGATCATAAATTGCAGTGGGGGAAGTAGGGGTCTGTTTTTCGTCACCTTGAAGGCCAGTGACAGCCGAGCGATTTTTTTCACTCGCGCCGCCGTCCTCGCGCTCTTCCATTTCCGCTGCTTTATCCTCCAAGTAATTCCTAATTGGATCGAGATTGGACAGCCCAATAAAAGCGTGAACTCGGAGGAGGTGCTCGGGCATGACAAAAACGGAACCTAATCCAAACTCGGCGAGCAATTCCATGAATGGTTCCTTCCTGTAGCCTTTTCCGCCGCCAAAATGCACCCGTTTGAAGAATGTTCCCCACAACCGTCTGTCAGCGTCTTGAACATCTTGCGCACCGAGTCTAGCTGTGTTTCACCTCTCCTTCGGAACCGTAGAGCCAAAAAGATGCGTAAAAGCGCTTCAGCAACTGCATCTGCTGAATGAACCTCCCGATCAGCTTTGCGGGCACTTAAGGTCTTAACTTGATTTTCTGCAGCCCTTGTACCGAAGAGATCGTCGTCGAGGGTCGCTTATCGGTAGATGGGAATGAAAAACAGCTTCGTAGTCTCTCGAAAAGCCAGTTGTTCGAAATCCGATAGATGTCTGGTCTGGTCGCGCTGAGCATTCCAACCGGTTTCACCGTCTGCACCTCTGCCAGTTGCTGAATAAGCTAGAATGTTTTCAGTTATATAGCGCATCCTTTCAACTGAAGTAGTTGTGCTTCCAGTCTTTTGCAGCACAAAAATAGTCTTCGCGAAACTGAACCCAGTAGTATGCGACAACAACAAGACAGCCACATAGCGATACATATCCGCTAAAGTGAACGGGTCAGTGTCTATATCTAGGAGCCGTATAAACTGGTTCAGCCACTCTAGTAGCTGTTCCAGGAAGTCCTTAATCAGAAGAACAACCAAGCCGCACCTTATCGGAGCGAGCCCGCGAACTGAGCACTCGAGCAAATTATTTCTTACGGCGGCGCTACAAAGAAGGCGCGCACGGTGATGTGTCATTTTATCAGCAAATTACTTTTCCAGAAGCACTGATGTGCGGATGGCAGTCTGTAATAGCCATCCTTCGCTTGGGTCAATGTCAGTCGCTCCCTTCCATCTATTTTTGCGACCTCGCCCTCCTCCACAGCGAGAATAAAGTCCCCTTCGTTGCCCGGCTGCTCCATTTCCTCGTCGTCCGCGCCCTCTTGAAGCTCCAGAAGACGCTTCTCCACTTTCATTCAATACAGGCGCTTGTGCAGCAGAGAGCGAACCCACAGTCTCCACCTGCGCCGTTTCTTCCCGTGTGGCGCCGGTTTCAAGCGCGGTGCAAGTAATAGAGGCAGGGTTGTCATTAAGGTTTGCAAAAGAAGTCGTACGGCCTTCCTGAGCGGCATCAGACAACAATTTAGCCATGGAGAACACTCGCATGGAGGTCAAATCGGAAGTGGACATAGATCAGTCGTTCCTCAGCCGATTTGAAATTTTGAACATTCGGTGTAATTGGAAAAGTCGGGAGATTAAAATGGAGGTTCAAAAATCCTCGTCCAAAGGTTCTCTCTGGAGAGTAGGGAACCTTCAAAACCCACCATTTTCAGCTTTATTGATCTGTATAGTGATCATTAGAGGAGTGTCGGCATTTCCCCGAAAAATGGCAGTGATCACTATCGTGATCAATTCTGGCATTAGGGATATTAATGTCCAGAAAGTTCCGGTAGGTTCAAAATAATTACTGAACAATGGCAGTATTGAATGAAAATAATTGAGAGAGAGATGTATAAACTGTACTTTAGAGAAAACTTGGACTGCATGGGGACAAGATCAGGACAAATATATTTTTTATATGTGTATACTTTTATTTGAGACTGATAGTTCAGCAATGTTGGCGAGTCGTAGTAGGGCTAAAAGAACCATATGTTCGGTTTCACGCGTAAATTGTGTAGAATAAAGGTTCATCAGTGATTTGAACATATCAAAAAGGAGAAAGACTACAAAATTAGTTATAAAGGGAAATTTAGGACTGAAAAGATTCGGGTAAATGGCGATAAAGCTGGCATTGGTAGTGTTTTTACTCCCGAATAGTCAAAATTTGAGGCAATATTGCCCCCAAAATCTTGGGTTGTGATCCCTCTATTAAGAATAGCTTGTGTAGGGATCTTGATGAAGAATTTAAACTCTTTCCGGTGAAGGCAAAGGTAGATAAACTTATTTTTATAAAAGACTATTGGGGCCTTTGGGCCCCGATATGAACCTAATATTTCCCCAGTGATAACAGTCTAGAGGAGGTAAACATCGATTTGGCTTGTATCAAACTATGATGCTCATCAGGAACTTCAAACTCACCCTACAATCAGTTCAGTATCAGTTAGTTAAGGGACAGTAGCTACACATAATGAGACTTTGCGGAATTAGAATAAACAGCCATCTCTTCGTCGGCTCGGGACTTGGCTACCTAAGTTCTCCAGAGATATCTTCGCCCATCACCACATTAAATATCCCAGCTTCATAGTCTTACGACTCTGTATCACTTCATGTTCATCCTTTGATCTTATTTTACGAAAAAGCCTGTTCATTTTTGATGAATTATTTAACTGTTTCAGTCCAGTGACACGGCCTATGAATATAGAGGGAAAGTTGGTGGTATTCTTTGCAAAAAATCCAAATTAGACGAGGCAGGCATATTAAGAATTGATTTTTTCTCAATAGGCCTTCCTCGTTTCGGTTCAACCTGAATTGGTTACACAGACCTCTTTTTCGTTCTTAGAGTTACTTCCGAAAGGAATAAATTTTTCTCCGAAGTAAAATACAGATTTTACGGCCAGTAAGGAAAGGCGAGTCAGTGACCCTTCAGGGAGTACGGGCTCTGCCAAAAAGCAACCAAACCTTGATGCTGAGGAAAAGCGCTACTGATTTGCAGAGTTCTGTGAAAAAGGCATCGGAAATCCTGTGGGTTTGATGATTTTCCGCACTACCTGATATAAGTACATATTATGAGAAGAAATCGCATACTGTACATTGAACTAACCAAAAATCTAGGGAAATATTCCAAAAAAACATACTGAAACATATTTTCAGAGATTTTACCTCGCATAACATAAATACAATCTATAGTAACTATTCCAATGAGTTCAAATGAGAACTTGAAGTGATTGGGAAACAAATTTGGAAGCCAAAAACAAAAAATAGCTTGTTCATCTACATAATTAGAAGAAAAGTTTAGTAGTTCTCAAGTATTATTTTTCGATAGAATTAAATGAAGGAAAAAACGAGATGATATGGAAATGGGCCAGAGTAGACCTGAGAGAGCAGGATAATCGTCTAAATTAAATAATTTGTGTGGTGTAGATTGAAAGAAACCGAGAAAACGTCTCCGGATGTATAGACTCATGGGAAGAGCGGGGGAACAAAGAGTAGGTGTTTTTAAAGGGCCAACAAAGTACTGCTCCTAAAAAGATTATGTAGCCATCAAAACCGCAAAGGTTTATTTAATTTACCCTTAAGGATATATTTATTAATGCTACCATACAACCTATTGAAGCGTATATGGTTGATAAGGCCGTTATAGTTCATTTCTCTTATTTTTATAATAATTTTTTGCCTACCAAGGTACCCTTTTGTTTTATAAGACAAAGCACTGAAATTTTCGTACATGAGGTCAGTATTACCCCCTGCTCTGGATATCTGGGTTGTTCTTACGCCTACAATAACTTCAAAATTATCTTAGTTTATTTTTTACAGTAACGGTACTAATATGATAAGTTTTTAGAATCACGATTCTTATTTTTAAAATTTTAACTAGACGAACCGTGTCAGAAAGAAGAATGAAAAAGGGTGTACTTTCTCTGGAAATTCTTAACGACTGTTGAAACAAGAAAAATATTTCAGAGAGCTGAGAATATTTGAGTTCCATGATTGAAGCATTTTTATATGTAGAAATACCGGTAAATTCAAGATCAGGGAATTACATACATTGATATTGCCAACCAATCAACTCATATCCTATGAGAATCTACTCTAAAAAATATTCAATCAATTATATGATTTTTCCTTAGGTTCATTTAAGCTCCCAATATGCAGTGATTAGATCAATAGATTAAAGAACACAGGACTTAAACTTCAATTTTTGTACATGGTTTCAAACTTAGAAAAGTTCTTTATCGCATTACCCAACTATTGAAAAAAAAATTTCAGGATTACTTGGACGCCGGAAATGCGTCTAATTTATGGATTATTTGATCAATTGTACGAATATTAATGCCTCAAGTTATGATAAAAGGCAGAAATTCTGAGAAAAGGGGCAACAAAGCCTAGCTTCTGTTAAAAAAGGTGACTAATTATGTCTCTTTGATTATAGTTTTGTAACTAGTTTGATTTTAATATCCTCTAAATGTGTATTTGGTTTAGAAATATGCTCCAAGATTTTACAGATCAACTGGAAACAAACAAGAAACTCAAAATGATTTTTAAGTCAGGTAATTAGAAAACACATAAAAAAGCAGAAGATATTTCCAGAAAACTCCCTGTTCACCTTATTTATTCAAAATTGAAGGAATTTAAAAACGAAATTAGAAATAGGAGAACAGCTTAGTTGAAGTCATGTAAGATATGCGAACCGCAAAGTTCAAAAGTGATAAATGGAAACTATTTCTTGACGACTTATACCACATAGAATCAAAAAGCCCTTTTTCCTTCGACAAAACGCAATTGACCATGAAAAAAGTCGTGCAACTTAAAAATGCTCAAAAAATTAAAACAGAAAGGTAAAAATTTTACATAAGGACCTAACTTAAATCTGCCTCATTTTTTCTCAAATTTATTTCGAATCGAAAATTTTTTCCGATCCATTAAATGTCGAAGAAAGAGTGTCCTTTAAAGTTACCGTTTTAGATAATATGATTAGTTTGAACGTAAAAATCGAAGGAAAAAGAGCGGAATACATCAATAAAGGCCGTTTTATATAATCAGTGGATACAGAAAGCGAGGTAATATTCAAAAAATCATTCTGGTAAAGTTAAAATATAGAGTTCTATTTATGTCATAATGCTTACAGTATCTTTAACTTAGATATATAGCGCTTATATTGGCATAAATAAGGGAAGTAACCCGTGAAGTTCTTTAAGATAGTAATGGTGGAAATAATGCTATGCAATTATCTATATTATTCGCAATTCAGTCATTTATCGACAATAATATACCAAATAACTATAGAAAAGACCTCCTTTATCATCGATATAATTCCAAGATTTCCAATGAGGTCTTTTCATTTACCTATTAACATAAAATTATGCCAGAAGAGATTTGTCAATGGAGTGAAGTATGAGGTGACCGTTGTATTCAGCCCTCCAAATAGTTCCCTGCAGCAAACAATACTAAAACCAGAGATCACCATGGCGCAGAAGGATTCTCAAACTAGAAAAAAGCAACTAAACGAGAAAAATGGATGAACGTCGTGCGAATCTCGATCGTTGCTAATGCACCCGAATATTTTGCAGTACTTTCTGCCGTCAATGCAGCCGTTGCAATATGGATATCGAAAAAAATTGCTTGTTGCTACAAGCAAATTTCCCAGACGTTCTTTAACATCAAATCACTCTCCGACGCAGATTTCGTGAGGGACTTTCGTTTCGCGAAAAAGCATGCTGGGCACGAATCAAAATTTATCCAGATGGAGAACGCAGTCACGAAGCGCAATAAATACTTTTGCGACTCTGCTATTGCATGTTGCATAGTTTTGCGTCGACTTACAAGCGCTATGCAGTGAGAAGATGTTAAAAAGGACTTCGGAACGCGTGCTCCAGTGTTAAGTGAAGTATTTTGGGAGGTCATGGAGTTACTCCTATGGAAGGAACAGCACCTTTTGGACTTTCGCCACGGTCTTATTTAGCGTCGTGCTCATTGCGACCGACCAGTTTTGGCGGATAAAGGAAGTCCTCTAAAATCGCGCGTCGGCTTCATAGACTGCTTAAAGATCCGAATCAACAGGCTTAATGAGCATGGAAGCTTGGAGAAAAGCTGCTACTATGACAATAGAAGGATGCACTGACTGATTTAAAAGACATTTTCAACTCCAGATGGATTTATATTTTGTCTATATGGCCAACAAGAAGGTCGTCTCCATCATTTGACGTTGTTGAAAGCAAGTGAAACTGGGAATCGCTAAGCGTATCGCTTCTTATAACAGGACGCCAATTCTACATATATAGGGAGAGTGCTTACGTGCTCAGTCCTTAAATGCAGCAGCCATTCAACTAATTTGGAGCCACATCAGTAGAAAGAAAGTTCAACACTGCGGTGAGTGCATTGTGGTTCAGTTGTCTAGTGGAGTTACAAGAACTTCCAGCAGCAGTGGAAGCGAAATAATTTCGGTAGAGCGCTCATGTTTGGGCAAACACCGATTTCTCTGCCGTATAAAGCATCGGAAATACATCAAAAATGCAATTTTTGCATTGCAAAAGGTGGCAGACCGCGTTACACTTCAAATGAGAAGCCCCTTCAATGGGAAAATATATAAGAAAGCTCATAAAGTAGTGTTTTGGCTCTTTCAAAGGATCACTTGTGAAATGTAAATTGCAGAACGGACCTACGGAATGTCCAGGCGGCTCTTTGCAGAGAGTCCCTGTGGAGAAAAGTCTGCTACGCAGATCTTCGCAAGCTCAGGACGCGTATCTTGCTCCTCGTGGCCTTCTCAGCTCGGAGACTAAGTAAGTTTACATAGCGTCTTGTCCATGATTTCGAGAAGTTTTGTACTCTCTGCCCTCATTTCCTTCTTCTCCTCCCGTCATATCTCCATGTGTAATTTCTCTAACTGTAACTTTCGTTCTGCGAGATCATTTGATATCTTGATTCACGCATCATTTTGCTGAAGGTGATCCATCTCAAATTTAAATCTCTTCTGTCCAAAAGATATCATATTCTTACCAATCTTACGCCGACGCTTCATACTCTTTACCATCGCCTAATTCATGTCATCTAATTTTTCCAACCGGGCCTTCTTCTCCCGTGGAGTAGCCTCTCTCTCCTCATCTGCGTCAGTTACCTCCCTCTTTTCTCGTTGGCAGGGTTCGGACCAAAATGCTTCTCCCGCAGGCACCAATAACTTTTCCGCCTCATTCCGTTCGTCTCGGTCTTTCCTCACCGCCTCAACGTAAACGTCTATTTCCATGATACGATAATCCAGCAGCTGGTATTGTTCGGTAACCGTCTATCTTTTACTAGAAGCAGCCATGTTCGTCTGATCCCTATTGCGACGGATTTCCATGATCAGGCTGAAGTGGTCACCCAATGATTTGGAGCTTGGCTGCGCCTGTCGTTTGAACATAACATATGGAACGTCTTGAACAATCTAGCCTCGAACCTTGCAAAAAAAATTTACCTTCATACCGTGCTCGGCTTTATGTCCGCCAACCGTACGCAAATAATTCAATAGGAGAGAATCAAACGGCTACTAGTCGAATCTTTTCAACCTTATCGATATGTCCCCCAACAAAATTCTCGTTTACTCCCTAAGAATCTTCTTAAATAACGGCGGCATCTGACTCTCCGCTCTCGAAAGAAGGAGAAAAAGGCTGATACATAGGAGCTAAGGTATTCTCTGCAGCCGAAGTTGGAAGCAGTAACAAAGGGGAGGGGTTGGTTTCAAGAGCTAAGAGCTATGCCGCAAATGAGGAGGCGGTGGCAAGCGGCGGAGAAGAAGGCAGAGAGGGTTTGTGTGGCATTTTGATTACACAGTAAGGAAGGGTGTGGGATAGTAGGGGGATTGGAAGGTAGTAAATGAAACGCTGATCGTAGTTGAGGAAGGTCCTGTGCGATTCCGTTCCGACGTGCAGACCATAAATTGGTGCGAAATCCTACGGACTGGCCATGGTGTTCATTATTAGTTTTTTCGCCGACGGACCCTTTTTCGCATTTTTCCGTGTGAAGTGGCCAGTTGTTATACGTGGAACAACTTACGACGGAAAAATTACGAAAAATTACGAGAATTGTCCGGCTTAATCTCTCTAATAATTTTTAACAATTGCAAAGAAAGAGACAGACGGATGGGAGCGTACTGGAAAATGTTTGAAGTTTAGGGTTCGCGGGGCGCAAGGTAAATATTTAATTAAAAAAATATAGACAGGAATAGGGAAATGATTTAAAATCAGCTCGAGCTTCCATATTTTACAGAAAAGGAGAGAAATATTACTAACGTTTACGTATTTTTCCACGAAAATGGAGCAACTAAATTTGGAAGGAAAAACATTACTAAATAACAAAATAGACTTGGAGCTCCGTGATGAGAACGATTGGGAGAATTCCAAAACATTAAAAGCTTACGGAATCCTTAATAGAAATTGAATAAATCTAATCTGAAAGAAATATAAATCTATATTAATAAAATTAAATAGAACTACTGCGTAAGTCAGCTGTGTACCTAAATGATTATTTTACTTACAATTCAACAAATTTATTAGAGAGAAACACATAGAATACTCTCATAGGTTCAAGGGCTCCCATATTCATAGTATAAATACAACTTACTTCTTATTTGGGAAAGAAAGCTTTACCTGAAGATAGGAAGAAGACGTGTAAATTAAAGTCAATGCGAATAGTTTAGCAAGAAAGGAGCGAGAGATATGGATGAAGATTGGAACTAATATATGAATTGGGAAATTAATTATTTAAATAACAAATAATAGAGACTAAAAGAAGAACAGGAAAGAGTCTGTTAAATGTGCTCAAACTTATGTCGATGACGCAAATGTAATACGTCCATAGAATTCACGATTACTTTCGGTGAATAGGGAAAAAATTAGGGAGACAGGTTTGACTACAAGTGAATGATTCTCGACCACTATACGTATTCCTAAATTCAGATACTTCCAAACTATATCTACGATAGTATTTTGGTACTAATTGGTACGTTTATGGAGAGTTTGAATATTAATTTAATTTTAGTACGATCTAATTACTTATTTGCGAGTGCATCTAGGAATCATTCAATACTGTGCAATCAATTGACTAAAAAAGTCGTGGTTACATCTAATTTAACTAGAGTTCAGCTTGGTTGTAACAATCTAGAGTCGTCTAGGTTGTTCTAGGAGATTCTAAAGGATTATAAGGGCATGCCAGCAGGGAGTCTTTCGTGTGGATTTTTCAATTTGGGTTTTCATCTTGCGTGTAGTTCCTTTATAATGCACTGATTTAATGCATATAGATGCTTCTATTTAGGGTGGTAGAGTAGCTTGGAGTGATTTGGAAATATCTAGTTAGCATATTGGATATGAGCGACTTTACACCATTTCAAGGGGTACAATTTACCATATAAGTGGTCATAGACGCCCTGCAGCGGCACCAAGGCCAAACGGAAATTTTTAATCATCGATCAAAGTCAACATTTGAATTCATCTTAACTGTCTTCCGTAGCCCTAATTGGTCTTCCGTTGCCCGAATTGGTCTTCAGTTTCACTGGTAGCATCGAATCGTGCTCTTGACGAGGCCTGCACCATTTGAGCGAGCAGTTTCATGTCAATTGCTAGCTTTTTATCATAAGTCTGACCAGCCGGACCGGCTCCTTGTTTACGTGCCCCATAAGGGATAATCTGCTCCTGTGGCCTTGTCACTTCTTCTCGTGCCTTAAGCACGTCGACCAAGGTGGGCATCCTCAGGTTGTTATCGCTATTTTTCGACAAAAGTAGGGTTTTGTGACCAGCGCCTGAATTTTGAGTAGGCTCCGCTGTTGTGGAATGAGCATTCTTCTTTGCTTTTCGAAGATTCGCAGCGATTCCCTTAACGGGGTCATCATGGCTGCACGGAAAAGCTTCTTCAAATTGGAGCTCGAATATCACTGCGTAGCTTCAGCAATCCTGGCATAATAAATGCCAATCTCTACATAGTTTTCTTACAGAACTTTTCTTAAGATGCAGTTAAGACATGGGTTGATCGTCCTACGAGACTATTGTATTTAATTTCTTGTAATGTGAATGATACATCTGTAGAAGTTGCTATTTCGTTCTTCAGAAACATCTTCAAGCTCCATGGTATACCTAGTAACTTTTTCTCAGATGGAGATCCTAAGTTTACTTCAAAGTTCTGGGAAAATTTTATGAAGTTTTGTGGATTGAAATTGAAAACGTTAACAAGTCGTCATTCGCAGACAGATGGTGCGTCTGAGACTATGAATCGTTGGGATTAAAAATACCTAAAGTGTTATTGATTGTATTACCAGGATGATTGGGATTAATTGCTACCTGCTGCTTAGTTTGCTTATAACTCTTCTGTGACTGAAGATCTGGGAATGCCACCGTTTTGAATTGGACTTGGGATAAAATCTCGAGACAATTCTTGATATGATTTCTGGAAAGCAATTTGCAATGAAAATCTTCGAAGACTTTAAAGTACGACTGATAAAATCTTATGAGGATGCAAAGATTTCATACAAATTGTCTAAGGCAAGACAAAGCCCAATCTCTTCTCAAAGATATCAGGCTCCAGTTTATCAAGTTGCATCGAAAGTATGGTTGAAAAAGTATTTGTGGACGGATTTATATTCAAGCTCTCAGGAATTACAGCAGCTTGCGGTTCGCAGATATGGAAAATTAATGATCGAGGAGTTGATTGGAAAGAGCGCATTGAGGTTAGGTTTGCTCAATTATCTGAAGATCCGCCCTGTTGTCCATTTTATTCATACGACAACATACAAAGACCACCCTGGAGATTTTAACACTGAATTAACTACAATCAGTCTCAGAAAGAAAAGTAGAGTGCAAGTATTTTTAATAGGAGGGGAGGTAATGAATTTTGTTGGAAAGATCTGATCGAGCTAATTACAACGGTATGCATCACTTTTGGGATGCATGATTTTACGCGGAGTTATGCTTTTTTAAGTGCAGGGAGGTGTCATCGTGGTAGAGGGATGCATTGCAGTGATTTGGATACTAAATTTTAATTAAAATTAGCAGTTTTTTTTGTTTTAGATCCTAATCACGTGCAGTCCTAGGTAGTGAGATTGGACAAAAGTCACGAATTACGTTATTGCTGGACGCGCAACCGGATGCCACCTGCTGAACATAGAATTTACTGAGATTTGTTAAAGATTTGTAGCTAACCCGACGAAAAGCCTTCGAAGGCTATGAGGTCATGGGGAAGAGTCGAGGGGCTGTATCAGAGATAGGAAGATAGTGTAGATAGAATCCGGCACATTCAGATAGGATCAGCACGTAGGCGTCCCAAGAGCAGTGGGGAGATGTAGGAGGAATAACGAAGTCGACGTATATATGGGGTGAGCAGTTGACGTAGTCTATCGATATTTTCAGAAGAGATGGTCGGCGAGGAGAGCTGTGCTAGAAGCTCGAGTAGATCAGGGTCAGGAGTCGTTAGATGGGACGGCCTTGAGAGGAAAAGGATGAGTATGGGAACCAGCTAGGGAACATTCGTAGGGAGAGACGTCTGCGGTGACCGTTGAGGGACGGAGAAGTCAAGAGACGGGGATAATGTCCAAGCTGTTGCACAGGGGGCGGGATTCGCCGGACGGAATTGGTACATGTCCTGCGAGGAGTTAGATGTAGTAAGGAGTTGCGCAAGGCCCTAAAATAAGTGGGCCATACTGCAGGAGGTCTGGGCCTAGTAAGACTCCGATGAAGTGCAGAATTGGGGTGTAGAAGGCTATTGTTTTGCAAGGTGTCCACATCAAGACGGTGAATGTTGCCTGGGAAGGCGGTTGCGTGACGATGGAGAAGGGCCACAAAATGTGACGCCTGCTTGTCCAGGAGTGTACGCAAATCCACTAGTTCGTAGAGGAAACGGAGGCAGGCAAAGTGAGTTAAGAAAGATGCGGATAGTAACCAGCCTGCGGTCTCCCAATGTATCGGGGCCCCTCTTTTCTCCGTCTCATACGAAAGATTCACACTTAATTACCAATACTGAGGAGACCGCAAGTTCAGAAAAGCGCGTCGCCTGGTACTACTTGAGCCTCAATTTATTATCAAGGATACATTGACGCTAAAGATATATGAAACAGGAACCAAATACGTGCTGTTGGTAGAATGCTGCAAACTTATATTCAAAGAAACGGCCACATGTTGTACAAGTAAGCAGGAGAGATGTTTTAGAAGATTGGAATGTTCATGTCCAGGAGAGGTTCCGTGCCTGGAGGCCATTTGAGAATAAATGCGCCAGGTGCCGGTCTGAAAATCAACACGAATAGCACTGTAAATATTCAGGACCACTGGATTAAGTTCCACGACTTCGCGGGCACACAAATGCCGATAATGTGCACGCTTGGCCTCTTCTTTTTGAGAGATATTGAAAAGCGTAGGGATCTAAGTAGAAGGAGCATAAAAACGTACTATGTGTGTGTTGTCATTGACATGAAATAAAATACAATAAAAACCAGAGCAAGAGATTTGGCTAAGTCAGTAATGAATCATTACAAGTAGCCCATGGAACTCCCTGTGGAGAGTGATATCCATGATCTTGCATCTACACCCTTGTAGACCCCTACAAAGTCATCGATAAATCGGCTAACCAAGACGCACAACAGCTCTAGCCACCCTTATTTCAAAGAAACTGTAAACGAAGATAACAATGCACGTTATACTCCTAGTTCAGGGCAGACTCTGATCTTCCAGCACTCTTAAAACCCCAATCGGGCGATGGAGGACAATCACCGATCTTCTTACCAAATATGGCTGTGCTAAGTTCTAACCGATAATCGGATACAAAGCTATTGTCAGAAATTTTTAACTTTTTCAGAGACTAAAATTTGAGCTGGGAAAGAGATTTTGACTCGCATCAAATACAGCCCATGCATTCCTCTCTTCGTGAAAATGATGTTTGTTCGTCCCAATGTGGTCTTTCCCCGAAGCAAAAGGAATTGTTCTTTAACATTTTTTCGCGAGACCAAGTCGAGATTTCTTCTTCGAGAAATGCACTCCAAACATGTCCTGCAACAAACAAGTTTCAGTTATGCTGTCGCAACCAGTAGCGGATTTTAGACGGGAGGAGTGAAGACTCGGCTTTATCAGCGGCTTGGTTACGCGATTTGGTCCACGTGTGCCGCGTCTGTAATATGTTGCGCCCTACAACACGCTGAGATTAGCCACCCTATTCAAACCTAATTCTTTTAGGTTTGCTACAGTGAGTTATTCAGGACTTTGCATGTTGCACCTGCATATGTCTATGGTAAAGTAAAGAAAACAATTTGAGTACATTTCAGTCTCCGTTTCCCGCTCCGTCGGTGGAGATATTTCCAAGTCTGGGGTGGAGGCTCATAACGCGCTTGAGATAGGAGAAAGATATCATCATACCTTACGGAAAACCTTTCTCAAACTTCGCTCTGTCTACCCAGATGCATCATAGGAGATACTAATGGCCTTGTCACTTAAATAAATGAATGGAACGCTTGGCCCAGAAGGCCTCGTTCTATCGGCATTCATCTTTGAGAAATATCCTCCTACTCGTTTGTTTGGGGAGTTCAACATTTTCATAGCCTCACTCTATGATCCCTCCGCCCTCGTGATAGCAGCCCGCTAAAAGATGGATAAAAATAAAGCCCGCCGGCGAGTACAAGGAGCGCTACGGCACAAGGTTCCCCATCTGGCCGATATCACTGTTGAAGTTGGTACCTGAGTACTCGTGTGGCGGGAAAACCATACCGAAAACCGCATTGACGAATGGATTGGGCCGTGGATCTAATCTGCTGTAGATCGTGCCATGAAACTTATTTATGTCACCGATGAACAATCCAGCTCGCTGCCCTCTCCGTTCAGCTTCGTCTTAAGCCTTACCACACTCCAGTCAATGCCTCTAGTTCTTTCTCTAAGGATTTACATCGTTCCATATCTCATCACCATTCTATATCAGACCAAGCTGATGACCACTCCGTGCTTATGGCGGAGTTTCTAGACACCCGTGACCTACGCTACTCGCCTCGCGAAATGTCGGATGGGAAACGAAAGCAATCAAAGGAATATTCGACCGTGGGACGTTCAAGGTTCTCCTCGAAGAAGAAGTAATGCCCTAATAGAAACGTCCTGCCTGGCCGCTTTTTTCTTGCAATAAAGTCTAAAGAAGATTGTGCTATGCAGTTCAAGGTACATTACGTCATTGGGGGACGTAGATCTAAGATGAAACGCATGATGTTTGAAAACGCCCAAGCACTACAAACCGCCTATATAAGCGCTTTTACTTGATACTTCTGCAGCACACAAAGTCCAAGTCTGGACTTCGGATATACCACAAGCGTACCTCCAATCCGCCGTTACTTATCAGTGCAATCTGTACCTCAAGTATTTTGCACTGGAGTTTTCCCTATCACCTAATTAGTGCCTCCCAGTACTCAATCCTATCTACGGCCTCTGTGACGCTGAAAATTCATGGAACTAAACTCTGGATTCTCATCATCACAACGACCTCTTCATGACACCCATGCGATCTGACCCCGCTCTCTATGTTGCTACGACTAAGTGGTTCCTCCAAGGCATCTCTGAAACATATGCTGATGATATGCTGAGAGCGACAACCGGAGAGCTCTAAGATAAAGTTAAGGCCACATACAATCGATTTGAAATGGCTCACTACTAACTACCACCCGTAAATTTCACAGACTTCCTCACTGACCGCGAAAAGCATTCTTTTCTTAATGGAACAGCATGAGTACATTCAACGCATGAATTCTTTGCCATATAAACCCAATTTCTTAGAATTTGCTTCCTTACACATGCAAATCGCATGACTTTCGCACAGGTGACCGGATCTGATGTTCGAAGTTTCCCAACCAACGCAGATTATCACTGAGATATTCACCGATAGATGCCGGATATCATCAAGCACTCTGGTAGAGCTCTCGAGTATGCGAAGAAACATGCAGTCTGTATTCCATTCCGCCGCCTAAATGCTAGTTCCTTCCAACTCATAGGATATTCGGACGCTTCTTTTACTATGAACCGTGACGCAACTTCACTGCTAGGATGCATTGTTTTCTTGGCAGAAAAATCTGTAAAAGCCATAATTGTCCTCTTTAAGTCGTTCAAGGCCAGTCGAGTGATACAGTCCAATCTTGCTGCGGAACTCATTGCCTTCGCTGACATATTCGACCAGATACACACCATAGCCGAAGAAATCAACGCACTACAGCCGTGCTCTACATTTCCAGTGAGGCTATAAATTGACAACGAAAGTTTTTGTCATGTCTTTTGAAAAAGTCTTGCTAGTCTGAAAAGCAACTCATAGTAGATATCGCCACCACAAGTGAAGGATTCAAGAAGTTTGCAATATCAGATATCGGTTCTGTTCGCACTGCTGAAAGCCTTGCTGACGGCCTAAAAAAGGCCATGAAACATTCCGCTCTTCGCTACCTGCTCCTATCTCGTGAGCTACACCCCAAGTTTGAGCAATGGATAATTCGAAGCAAGCCAGTACTGCACAGTACTTTACAGTCCAGTACGGTAAATAATGTATGTACGGTACTGTACATTGCATTGCAAACAGCGACTCAACGAAAGTTTGGCTGATAATTTTTTCCAAGGTTTGCCCTGATAAAATTGTATTTTCGTAAAATATTGGGACTCACTGTTTGTCATATCCTAGGAGACCTAGTCGATTCAACTCAACTCAGCTACAGAACAGTAAGTTAGTTTCAGGGCTTACGCTATAAAGTATGAGCTGACAGTTGTGCGCAAATCTTTTACATCTGTAATGGAGGTGATGACCTGGAGAGGTCACGTGTTCGCGAAAATGATTAATCAAAGTAACATACGAAAAGTGCGCAATAGTCATAGATACGGTATATGAAAAATGCTGGGCAACTTTGTACGTGAAACGTTTCGGCTACTAGGCAGGATGTATCATAGTCTCAAATACCACGCAAAGCATCTCGTTCGCTGGAGTAAATCGTCTTCATAGGCCATCTGCGTTATCCTATTACGTCAACGCAATCGACTGCAGCGACAATCTACATTCGCCCTCCTCCGGCGGGAGAGCATCGTGCTATACTACGCTTTGTCCGGGCTTTGTTATCACACCAATGAATGGAACTTTTACGCGCGCAGAGTGCATATATATAGCACGTCTTGAATTGACACAAACCAACATATGGATTAGTTTGAATTTCTCTCCGCCTTCCGTTTCACGCGTTCTGATTTGCTCCGAATTTTTCATGCCGTGGCGTGGCCTCTGTAGAAGACGAGAACATCAAAAAACAGATACCAGAAACCTGCTGAGCTTAGTACGCTGATTGTACTGCGTCTATTCGCCTCGCCATGTAGATGGACGTATATAGTTGAACTTTTCCATATGAACCCTTCACAAATGAGCAGGATACTGTAGAAAGGTTTGCGATAATTACTTCGTGGATGCGAGCATCTTCTGATCGCCGATCTGGACGAGGACTTCTTTGCGCTGCAAGCAATGAAGCACGCGGCCCCTATCAACAACAAGTGTCCAGCGCTTGATACTTGTGTTGGATTAATGGACGGGACTGTTATTGATATGAGCGACCGTGGAAGAAAAACGAGCAAAGCGCCGCATAAAACGGTCAAAATCGTAAGCACGCACTCAACTATCAAACCTTGACTACGCCGAACGGGCTTACAATCCATGAGCACGGTCCAATCGCAGGAAGTAGGCATGACTGGGCGCTGTATGTTAGGAGTAACATCGAACAGCAGCTGCAGGAAGTGCTGCACGTAGACAACGTGCAGTACTACTCCTCTCAGATATTCGCTACAACAGCCGCGATGTGGTGGACGTCCCGTTACAGGGAGCACACGTTATGGCTGTGCAACGGGCCACGAACAAGAGCACTTAAACCGTTCGATTTACGGTGGAATGGTCGTACAAGGAAGTGAAGCTTTACTGGACAGTCGTTGACTTCAAGAGACAATGAGCACAGGGAAGAGCGCAATGGGGCTTCTACAGAACATTCCGAAATACCTCTTTCCAGGAACAGTGTCTCAGTACGTCAAGTGCATGCCACCGCTGCTAGAAGATTACCTGTCTTATAAGGAGTTAACCAATTTGCGTGTTGCCTGCTCTTCGACTTCGATGGGTAGGCAAGATGCAGGAGCACGGATGCACTCACTTCGAAGTCTGGTCCTTGAGCACCTCCACCATAAGCTTGAACTTTTGAAGCTTCAGCCGATCGCGGTCCTCACGTTCCTCCACATGCTCCTTGAGATCCTCTTTTCTCTCGCGACGCCTATCTTCACAGTTCTCTTTCCTTCTCTTCTCCTCAGACTCGAACCAACGCTGCTTCAAACATAGTTTCTCCCCTTCCAGTACAAATTGCGCCTTGTCGCTGTCCTTCAGTAGACTTCCAAATCGCTCGATCTCTCCTTTATATACCTGCCCGTGGTTATTCATGAGACGCTTCTACTTCCTCGGACCATCAGCAAGCCCCCACTGCATCTTCACCTTTGGACTCACTCCTTTCGCCTACATTGTCTTCTGAAAGGACAACACCACCGCCGCTGGTGGCTTTCGCAACGATTCGTGCCCCAGCGTCGAACTTCTTCTGCTCTCGATCTAGGATAGCTTTGTGTAGCTCTTTTCGCTGTGCAACCTGCTCCTCGAGTGCCTCTCTCATCTGGCTCGGTAGTTGGTAAGCTTCTGTAACTTCTCCATCTACGCCAGAAATCACTCCATTTGCCCTAACATTCTTGTTGAAGGCTTTTTGCAGACTTTTGTACCGGTCTCGGATACTTTCTCCATCGACTTGTGTACCGAAGTCGCCGCTCGCATTGAGCGCATCAGAAGCCATGTCTAATTACTCGGATTTGGCTCCATGCTGCGCAACGTGCGCATCAGCGGTGAGTATCTCGCAAAGTATCATGATGAGCCCTTCTTCAGATAAGACTTTTGCCCTTCCACGTTTGTTTTTCAAGATCTTTCGGGGCGCGACGTAAAATAACGGATATAAATGAACATAAAGCCATCGATTATTTAACGCATGTGAGCATACTAGCCTTCTGTCTTACAGCTGATTTGTTCATAAACAAATCGTATTTGCCCATATTTCACAGCTTAAGTTCTCTATTGTCAAGAAAGAAGAAGAATGACGCTTTTTTGTTTGTAGACAAGTCCGCACTACACAGGACCTCGGGTTCAGCTACACGGACGACTCCGGGCAATGGCTGAACCAATTGCCCACTCAAGCGAGAAAGGGACCGGAAGAAATTCAAAAACCCACAACCCAGCACGATTGTCAACTACTGTGTGTAGATGATATAGCCACCAACAATATAGACAGCCAGAAAGTCTAATGATTCAATTTAACTTCTGCCTAGCCTTATAGGTATCGCTACGTTTACTAGTATCATCCTATTGGGGCAAAGTTTACTTGTTATCGCAGTATTCATTCTTACCATATTTGTTTAGGTAGCAAAACGTGAGAATCTACACTGTTTCGGGGGCCTTCCGGCTTCCATAGGCCTTTTCCTGGTACCTTTAGACAGTTTAGTTTTGTCTTTACTAATCTACCTTAAGCAAAATAAATACTGGGGTTCAGCCGAGTAGCGGCCAGAACCAGTCATTGTTTTTACAAACCTCTATCCAACCATTCAACTCAAATCAAACCGGCTCTGTCATCCCGATATTCAAAACATGCCCTGTATCAGGTCTTGCAGTACGCGCAATTAGAATTTATCAGAACATCATAAACAAAAAATGAATATTTTTAATTTTAAAAGGACCCTATGTAAGAACCTGAAACATGGAAGCAAAAATTTTCAAAAAATCTGGTTTACTTCGATTTCATCCTTCATTCTCTTTCTTTGGGAGACGATTTTCGCGTCGAAAAAAATGTTTCTGGGGTCAAATTTCTGTTCATACATGAATCGCCTCTTCCTAGATGCAACCATTTACTGCGTGAAGATTAATTGGAAATTATAATCAAGAAACACTGTCCAAAAATTCACACTATTTAAGTGCAGATGCTTTTGGAACGAAAGTTTCGTCGAAAGTTTAGGGTCAAAATTCTGTTAGCGGTAAAATAGCTGTAAGATTTCAGATGAGAAATACATATACTGTAGTACAGCATTACATTTTCAAAATGTTAATATTGCACAAATTGTGTTGTAGGATTTCTAGACACGAAATGATCAACATCTTTAACGATTTTTCCCAAATTCAAATTTTGCTATACATTCAGCTGCATTTGAAAGAATGAAAAAGAGGCACTGTTGACAAAACGGCAGTCATATCAACTGGAAGCATTTTTAAAGTGCTTTATTTTTTTAAAATTTAAACAGAAAAACTTCCATGAACAGTGTTTTGTAAGAATGAAATACAAAAATCACCATTTCATGTAATATCTAGTTACATGATAAATTGAATGGATTACAAACGTTACACTTATGACTAAATAATTGTTTCCACAAAATTATTTTGGAGCATCCCAGTTCAGAATAGTGACAAAGTTACGATCCATATTCATACTATTGATATCATATTTAAGGCTTGATATAATAAAATAATTTCTTCTAAGACTATTATGTCCATGGAGCCCGTTAGTAGCTCGCTAATCCTGCATATAGTTTTTACATGAGACTTCTGTACATAATGTACAGCACTATTATAATATTGATGCCGATGCAAATTAAAATAATGAGAAAGTTTTTTTAGGAACCTCATCATCGAATGTTAGTGTATCAACATCAACATTTCCTTTTGATGGTCAGCGCCATATGAGGGACGACTAAATTCAATCTGTTTGATCCTCCACATTTACACGATGATTCATTTCTCCCTTTAAGGTAACTACTTTAGTTTTTTTTCAAGGCTTGGATTCGATTCTCTGATGAAGTAAAAGAGGGATGGTTCGAGTCCATCTTCTATGGGCACTTTAATTCTTGAAGGATATAATTCTCAATCTAGAAGCTGCAAATTTGCTACTTGTGACGAACAAAATTTTCGTAATTGTTCATGGAAAGTGATTGATTGCCTCGCAGGAACTGATTTGGTAATTCTTGTTTTCATTTACTTCTGAGGATTGACTTATAAATAAACTGCCATTTTTCAGATTTTTTTGTGTCAAATAAGCTCTTAAATCTTGCTGTTTTCAATGTAACGCTTCCGTTTGTGGAACTTATTTCCTTACCAATTAGCCCGGAAAGGTCGATACCCGCTGGTACTCGCATAAGCTACATTAATCAGGTCAAAGGTATGGAATTGTAGTGAGTGTTGTGAGAGGCGATATTTTATGGGTTTAATAGATCATTTCGATGCAAAAGTCATTCTAATGTCAACATTTATAGGATTACACTGAAATAGCAATTGTTGGATTGTGAAATGATTGTTGAATATGAGGGTTATCCCGACCCTACATGCCTTCGCGGGCCAAAGGCCCAAAAGGATGCCACGTTTTTTCGAAGAATCAGGGCAGGACATGAAGTTTTGAATAGTCGTATTAAGCAGTTTAATGGTTTGAAGGTTTCATTCAGGTATAGGTTGTCCCTTCATCACAACGTTTTTATCGCAGTTCCATGTTTGGTCCAGTTGTGTTCAAAAGCGGGCTTTTTGGGGTTTGGTCAATAAAAAAATAAATTCTGGCTCAGCTTGCCGTCTATCGCTATGTCCATATGCACGCTCAAGCCGCTGCAAATGACCGACATGGACCATCCGGTTAGGTCTTAGCCCTACAGTCAGACTGTCATGGATACCAAAGAAACTAATTGCTGTAAATGAGTAAGATTTATTGCAATGTTTTCGCTTTAAGTTTTATAAATAGTGGGTTTTATTTGCAAATTTCTATTACATTGGCATTGAACTTTGTAGTGCACTTATATTTCGCTTTAAATCGATCACCATGCGCTTTTGTGTAATCCTTTCGAGGGATATCTGATTCGGTACTTGTTCTTTATTGATTTATTCGAAAGAATCTAGTTCTGTTGCAGGATAGAGATTCTTGTGTCCTAGAAAAGGGCTGTAATGGTCCACCTCTAGTGTGTATCCGTCATAGTGTTGTACTCATGTCAGGGCATTTTTTTTAGCCGCACTGCACTGTGGCAGTCTAAAATGTTTTAGGCCCAATACTTTGTATTAAAAAGTGACTTTGTAAGGTATTAATTACAGTAGACATCTATACCGCAGTTTCTACGCTTCTCAATAAGATGTAATAGTATCCAGCTTCAAATACGCCACGGCAAAGTCTGCCATCCATCAGCGGGACGGTGGCCCATGGTGCGAATCGTAGGTTTCTGACCCAGATATTGTGGATTCAGTTCTCACTGGGTTTCTATCAGAGACCCGAAAATTCCGTTGGGAACTCGACGGGTTGAGAAACAGCTGCTGTCTCAGTGCACCATCAGGCATCCACTTGAACATGAGACAGAATACGGTGACGTCTCATAAAGGGATAATTAAGTACGTCACAGAAAGCAGCTAACTTCGCAAGTTATATAACGCAAGTAAAACCAGTAGGGTCTATAGAAAAATAACTCAAATCAAGTTTTACTTTTACGTCAGAAAGTCACATTAATTCGCTTCACTTTTGAATCCTAGCTAAGGTCCATATGGTGCTTTGCGCGCAAATGATCCATGAAGCAACAACGTTTTGTGCTCGCGTGACAGATATAGATATCGCCGAGGCCATTTTCAAAGCAAGTAGAGCAGATAAATATTGACTTACTGACCTTACAGATCCGACAGCGACCCTGGTAAGGTGAGTTAGTATGCAGTACACTAACAAAATTCCTAGAAAACATCGAAATATGATCCCCGCGCTCTGTGAGCTCCTTTGAGGACAGATATTGCATCAGAAATTCCCTGACTGCATTTTTGACCAAACCAATAAATATCGTTCCATATCTCATCAAGGCTTGTCCGGTTGACATCGATCCAAAATATGAGTCCCCGCATACGACGCGATCTGTCTTCAGCTACGATTGGAAAAGGCGAAGAGTAGGAGCTGTAGTGTGACAGAATTCTTCAATGAAATCACGCCGAAGGCCACCCGTTTTTCCCATGACAAGCTCCATTCGCAACATAATTACTGACTGACTACAGGCATAAGCCTTCAATTCGCGACCATTTTCGGGCTTTCTATAATAGGCAACATAATGCGGAACTCTTTTCTTGATCCAACTCCCGCCAAGACAGTACTTTCTGCTGATACTTTCATCTACGCAGGTATGGGAAGATGGCGTGACACATTGCTTAGGGTGGTCATTGATAGCATTCACAAATCCACTCACCAGAGACTATGTTACGTCATCCAAGGGCCTTTCTTCCATTTCAAAGGAAGGACTAAAGCAAATTTTCCGAAAATCAGCTCAAATCTCCTGCGTGACTTAATCTTTCAAAAGCTTGGTCCTGGAATGTAACTCGATTCATTCTCATTCCAGAAGTCACGGTGGACTGAAAATATAAATATTGACATAACAATTAGAAGTCCAAAGAACTTCAATATCTCCCCTGACAAAACGGGCTGAGTTTTAGTAGCATAAAATTGTTCTTTTGTAAGGTCACGCATGACATTGAGGGGGTGGCGGAGCGAAAAATACTAATAAAGCATTAAAATGGCGATAAATATCAACGAGCACGACCATATGTAAGAGTTATACCAGAGTATCCAATTATTTTGCAGAATGTTTCGGAAACGTTTTCATTAATATGTAGGAACACGTCCTGATTGGTCCACAATTGCTCGTGAACAATTGCAGTTGCATCTGATTGATTCACCGTTTAATCATCTGAATTCTCATCAAAGGCGGACAGAAACGACGAAGAAGAACCTAAACCTTGATTTTCCCGTTCATTCAGCAACTGAGCCGGTTCACTCTCCACCTAAACGTCTGTTGGATTTAATACATCCTTGATGTTGAAAATCTTCAGCGTGAAGGTCTTGAGAAGATCGTGTATCTTCCAGCTTGCTTCTACTGACTTCCTCCTTCGCCCACTTACAAAGTCAATATGGACTGCATGAATGTTCCACCGACCAATTTCATCTTCCAAGCCGACCCATGCAAGCACTTACATTCTGTCTCTAACTTAACAAAGGAAGCTCGACAGTGAATTGAATTTCCTGGAACGATTCGTGGGTCCATTTTTGCGAAAAAGAAGGGAAATTGAAGGATTACCGCCTGATGCAAACTTGTTCCTGCCCTAAAGGCCAACATTCGAGACTTTGGTTAACCGTTTTGTGCGCACTGTAAGCGAGTTTATGTATGAGTCTTCTGTTATATCAGCCGGTGCCCAATTTTCAATGGAAAAACTACGAAACGAAAGGGCACTATTTCGACATTTCAAGTATGCGAGGTACGCCACCAATGTTACTTTCCGACAGGCGTTCCATCCCAGTGGCAATATGCAGGAAGGTAAATTGTACTTTAGCGGTAAACACACGCTTTACGACTTTAAAGATGAGATGTAAGTATTACCGAATGGAATTGCTATCGGTTGCACCAAGCATTACCCCGGTTCAGTGCCGCATTTGACAATATTTCAGGAGAATCGTGAGTTTCACTGTGACTGTCTGCGAAAATCAGGGGAGGAGCGTAACTGGGAGGATATAGGGGAATTAGTTTCAGAGTACCAACGTCCGTGGGCTGTTTTGGAGGACAAGAGCTATCAAGGTATCGGGGAATTTAGTCGTGTAATTTTGGCAAAAAAGAAGCCTCAGAATGGTGCGTTGTCAAGGGATGATCAGTACCGCAATGACAGAGTGACTTCTGATCTCGTGGTCGTGGAAAATGTTTTTGGTCGGCTCGGTGGGTTGTAGGCGGTCATGTCTTCGAAATGGAGGTGGGCAGAGGCAAGCTTCGATCATTACTTGCTTTGCTGCGTTGCGTTTAATAACATCCACACTCGCATGCACCACCTACAAAATGTGGACCTGGATGTTTATCGGCGGTTTAGGAATCGTCTGTTCGATATTGGCGTCAACACTGCCCCAAAGCGCCGCAAATTACAGGAGAATTATCGAAGAAAGAGGATGGCTAGAATGGATTTGCAATTCCGTGCTAGGAACAATTCTGGCGTTGGGCGGCAGCCGAGCAGTGACGTGTGAGCTTGTACCCCAGTTGTGATGATTTGTAACAGTTGCAGACAATGACTAAAAAATAATTGATTTTTAGCATTATAATGAATTGTTTTGTTATTTTTTCATTTTATGATATGATTAATTCCTTTCGAGTTTCTGGTTGGTACACTCGTTGTTACTGATGCTTATTCAATAAATAGATGTCGTTGCACTGCGTCGTCCGCAGACAGGCCTTCGACCGACCTGTTATCTCGTGGGACGCGCTTTCCGTCGGCGGAACAACGCGAGACGAGATGGTTCTACGAACAACACGAATGCGGCCGGGGATGTTTTGGCATCACCCGGCCGATTATTTGGTCCTTTAATTGCCAGCGCCGTCGCCACAAATTTCAAACTACTGTAAATCAACTACTACCAATCATTTGATTGATAACACAAGCGAGCAACAGTGTAGGTCCCAGTTCCAGTCATCTTCACACTAGACTATTGAAGAATGGGAAGTGACTTTTGGTAAGTCAATTACAAGGTCACTCGGTTATTTCTTATTTACCCTGTCTTTGGACATTTAGATATCAACTGGCTTTGAGACCTATTGGACATCGCTGCCGCTGCGGGATGACGTTGTGTTAAGACTTGGTTGACTTTTTGAGTAGGTCTCCCCTGCCCTCGTAGCGACGTTGCGTGCGACGTCGGTTAGCAACGCGTAAGCGTCCGGGTGCCATCCTCTGAGGGTAGATCAAAGATGTAATGTACAGTATGAATGTACTGTACTGTACAGTACAGTACATCGCGGCAGTCGTTGAAAGATGACATTGGTTCCGTCGTTACAGTACAGTAAAGTACAGTCTATAAAAATGCAATCGGCATTTTGAACAGAGCTGCCGAAAATATTTGGATCTCGAGCTGATCTCCATAAAGAAATGCGATCTACCATACAGTAATTCCATGCTAAATGTCCAACGCTCCACACTGACAACCAAGTTTCGTCGACGTCCAGCAAACCCAAATCACAACAATGGCCTTTGTAGGTTCGAGCCTCCTTCCGCGAACCGGACTCTCCCACTCCACAACCGCCGTATGCACAAAACCTGCTACCTTCAGTGTCACAGCACCTGCCCCAATTGAGATTCAGGCTGCCAAACATGTTCAGTTCAAGGCCGCAAAGAAGAAGGAACGTCTTCGTCCGAGGAAGCGTCGGCCCTCGGATATCAACCGTAAGCCCCCTCCGTATAACGTCGAACCCCTTCTCGCCGAAGGGTATGTTGCGTTCTCACAGCCATTGCCCTCTCGTTTTCAATGTTTTCTCTTGTAGCCACATGCGACTTGAGCCGGTGCTGTGGCTCAAGTTTCTCGTTTATGTTCATGTAACTAACAGATATCTTTTGTTTGTGCAATGCGTGCCTGTTCTGTCGAAATTTTATTGTCCTGAGATAGACTTCCGGAAGCTTACACAATTATTCCCAAGTCACAAATAGTTGAAACGACAGATACTCTGGAAGTGACTTCGTCAGCTGCAGCTACCGCTGAGGAGACACAGACCGAACCCGTACCTGATGTGGGGCTTACCGCTGAACCCTCTGCGGATTCTGCAGCCGAGTCTAAACCCGAGGCTGAGGAAACGGAGACCGAGGAATCAGGGCCCTCTGCGTAAAGATAAACTGAAGGACATGGTGCGACTCGGGAACCGCAGAGGAAAGCGATAGGCATCAGAATGGTGTTCTCAACATGATAAAGACAGGAGGGAAGAGCACCACCTTGGCAAGGATATGTGAGGTCGGTCGATCTTATTTTCATAGTCCAGATTTTGGATTTGTTGGTGCTTCGCCCGCGACGCCTCCGCGGCTCCTATTCTTAGTACAAAATTACCTCTTGCCAGGATGTCTAGACTAACCAATCTGCGACAAATATTGCTTTGGAAACGCCGCTTTATGTAGATCTTACTTGGTTGCTTTTCCTTCACTCTCCTTTTCAAGTAGTTGTTGGTAGGCCGTCTTCTTCTTCTCAGTGGCCTTATTGATGACATCCTCGATATGACCGGTAGTCGCAAGAGCCTTGACAAAGCGGGTGATGAATGGAATAAAGTTCCAATGACGACGAGCATTCTCAGCCTGCCATTGCCGATGCTTTTCATCTTGTGCCAAAATTTCAGCCTGCAGGCTGGCAATCTTCGCTGCATTTTCATCGGATGGTTCGAAGGCTGCAATCTCATCTAGTAACCGTTCGCGTGGATCTTCCACAACCATCATTAAATTGAATCGAATCTCGCTGCTGTCAGCGCGATTGTACTGTTCCATTCTTTCCGAGATAACGGGGGTGACAACGTCAATCCAGTCGCTTCCTGTGGGTATCTCTCCGAGATCCAGTGGTCCTTGCTGTAAGCCATCTAGCTCGTAGACACGATCATTGTGTGGAATGTAGGCAACAAAATGGAACGGATCCTCCTTCTCATCGGTAGGACTATTCTCAATCATTAGATGCTCTTGAGGAGCAAATGAGTTATGAGCTTCTCTGATTTTCTCTGAGTTACCAACCACCATACCTTTGGTGACGGGATCCATACCTTGAGTGAACTCTCGAAAACGAGTCAACTCCTCTCCAATGTCCAATTGAGGGGAATTCATGACAATTGAAAGAATAGCTTGGGTGGCGCATGCGTTTTGAATGATCTGATTGGCGAAGAATAAGGAAGAAGGGGGCGGAGAGACTAGAGTGCCAGCACGGGGAAATTCTGGAGAGTCCTTTTCATACTTGAAGAGAAAGACAAGGCCAAAAACTTTGGAATGTGTAGGAAAGAGGGAACGGTCCAGAGAGTAAAGCTCTTCGACTTGAACGTTGCGCACCCCAATGACTAAGAGGAGTTCCGTGAAAACACCAGGATCAGATTCGATGGTACACCATCCTGATTCTGATGACATTTTCCTGTAAAGGTGGTGGTTGGCTGCGCGTGTATCAGTGACAAGAGAATGTCCGGTGAGGAGCGATGCCAAAAGTCTTTTTCATAAAGTTAGGGATCGGGACGGATGGCGTATCGGTACAAGGAGGACGGGATCACCAGCAGTGGTATTTGAGGTTGGGAAGAAGAGCTGTGGGTGGGTTGGTAGGAGCTGGGTCGCAGGGCTGTAGCAGCGTCAAGGATCATCCGCAGTTGCGACAAATAGCGCCAGTGCGAAAATGCTCGATCCGAAAATGTCCTGTACAGTATTTTGTTGGAACGTGCCGTACAATGCTCAACAGCATTTTTATTGTGCTGTAAGGAGCAGGCGATGTGTACTGTAATGTACCACATTATGCAGTAATGAACCAAACGCGTAAATTCAGAGGTTTCGAGAAACGCCAAGACACTGACTTTTGGTCTGTGGGGCTGGAAACGTCCGAAGCCATCGAGCAACGGTCCAACAGCTGTTGAATCAGCACTTACCAGTTTTAATGCCAAGACCAAAGACCCGGTCCGGCGGTTGTTTGGGATGGAGAGCGTAGCGCGGCCGCGAAACTCATCGCATGCAAGGGAGCAGCGTGCTGCTGCCCTGGCGACCCAGGATACCGGGACCTAAGAAGTACCAAAAAATGACACAAGCGTAGTGAATGTGACAAACTTGGAATCTTTCTCAAGCGCAGTATGAGTTTGCCAAGACGAAACTGTCGCAAGGCATTTCGTGCACTCTTGTGAGCAGAAAGTCGTTCTGTTTTTGTTTGCGTGCAATTTATAAGCGCAGGTCACTGGCTACCTGGGCGCTTTCTATGGTACAGTACCTAGAGTATTATCCCTTGTGGGCCTTGGGAATTAATATGGCTTTCGGCAACAAGAATTTCAAACGTGACGACGCGGGGAGAAAGAGTAAGGGAATTTGGTATTACCACCTCTAAGAAATGCCTATTGCTTTGGCTTTGCGCAAAACCATCTCAGTTGTGAGAGATGTACGAGACGAGCGATGCACATTGTAAATCACTTCCAACAGTGCAGCTTTCTCCACGGGCAACAGGCCATACAGGTCTGACACATAAACCACAAAAGCCATGTAATTGTTTCTCAACGCCCCTCGCATACTTGGCCTCTTCTTTACTGTCTGCGAGTCGGCATCAGCCGTGATCATTCCTAGTCACGGGCTGGCGGATGATGATAAACAATTCATCTACATTCACCCGTGGAAACATTGTAAGAGGCACAAGTGTCCTACCAGAGGGAGTTGAGCCTAAATCTGAGAAGCGAAGGAAGTTCCGCATAGCGCATCAACCTTTTCAACATAAGCCTTCATAGCATCCTCCTTGGACATGCCCTTCTTACCATTATGCGCGTCCCACTTTGCCTTTGCTTGCATATTGAACAAACCTCCAGGGCGCTCTATGTCACACCGATGCACAGATCCATTGATGTAGCGACGATGGTGAGCTTCTCGTGTTTTGAGTGATGGAGGTGGAGGCAGGGAGAGATCAAAGAGGACATACCTGTGGCGCAATCGCCAGTGTTGGACTGCTTGAATAGCGAGTACAACTCGAGTTTATCTTCGTTGGAAGCCTCCGGCAGTTGTTTGACACGTTCTGCGGCCTCGTTGAAAACATTTTCGAGTCCCATGGTGAAGGTTTTGAGTGGTGTGGGTTTCGGGACAGGCGGAAGTTGTGGATGGAAGGGTGATGGGCGTGGCGTGGATCGGATGGAGAAGCGTTGAGGATCTGCGGAGGGAATGCTGAAATGGATGCTATGCGGTTTTCTGCAATGGATCGCGCGCTGCACTGTTTATGAATTGTTTAATGCGTTGGCACCGTACTGTAATTCAAAACGCTGTTTTTGCTTAATTTCAAGTTACACGAAAACTTAAATCATACTGTACGAGGGTTTTGTTTTCGAATCGGTACTGTACAGTACTGTACAGTACTGTACAGTAAACCCACCAGGCAACAAGAAAGGCCAATTGGAGCTCAAGCTTGTTACCGTACCTTTGGAAAACCTCATGTCTTGCAACCCAAATGGTGACAGTTTAAAATTCCGGTTATTTTCGAAAGTTCCCGATCCCAGAAACGACAGTACGGTATACAAACGGATATGACCACGTGGCCACGTGGACTTTTTCGACATCATACCAACAGTGCGTTTCGCGGACAAGTCGGATCAACTTGAAACTCCCTTCACGACATCCTCGCCAACCGTTGGTCAAACTCTCTCTATCGTCGTGGTTGTCGCTATCCAAGTTGCGATTGCAACCGGAGTAGCCACTAAACTTGCGTGCACCAAAGCATCCTCCAACATCCCGCGCCTCGGCCCCTCAACATCTTCATCTCAGCCGCCCTCACAAAAGGAATCCAACAACTGCCACAATTGCAATTCTAGTCTGACTTGACATCCATGGTGTTTCCGTCAAGCGCCCCTGGCGCCCCCCACAACCCAAATAACGACGTCCTTCTCTCTGACCCTCCCTCCGACACCGTTCAAGCTCTGGCCTTTTCTCCCAAATCCCTCCATCCCAAATCATTTCTCATCTCCGCTTCATGGGACAACGAGGTACGATGCTGGGAAGTTCAACCCAATGGTTCTTCATCCCCGGTCGGTATGATCAAACATGATGCACCCGTCTTTGATGTTTCCTGGAATCTTGATGGACAATCCGTCTTCTCCTGCGGTGCTGATAAGATTGTCAAAATGTGGGCTTTAGGAGGGAATCAGACGACCACAGTCGCCGCTCATGATGCACCCATTCGGCATGTGTTTTATTGCAACGATATGGGCAACGGTTCGCCGGCTGTCGTCACCGGCAGTTGGGATAAAACTCTCAAGTATTGGGATATTCGCGCACCAACTGGTACCCCAATGGGCGGTGTACAAATGTCCGACAAGGTATACTGCATGGATGTACGCGCTCCGTTGTTAGTTGTTGGTACCGCTGATCGCAAGTTGCGAGTCTATGACATTCGCAAGCCGCAAGAGGTTTTCCACGAGAAGATGGCCCAATTGAAATACCAATTCCGCTGTTTGGCAACCTTCCCGGATCAATCGGGGTATGCTGTAGGGAGTATTGAAGGCCGTGTCAGTATTGATCACGTCGCTGAGAAGGATCGCAAATTGGATTTCGCCTTCAAGTGTCATCGAGATCAAGAGAATGGCGTCATTTATCCTGTCAATTCTATCTCGTTTCATGAGCAGCACGGAACTTTTGCAACGGCAGGGGGGGATGGCGGCTTCAACTTCTGGGACAAGGATAACAAACATCGTCTGAAACAATTTCAGAGACTGAATCAGCCCATTACTGCCACGGCGTTTAGTTCCGACGGTAACGTTTTCGCGTATGCGGTGGGGTATGACTGGAGTAAGGGCGCTGCTCATCACAACGCTGCTAACGCAAAGAAGTATATTTTGCTGCATGGTGTGCAACAGCAAGATGTCAAGGGGAAACGGAGCGCAGGAAAGAAGTGAGTTGGAAAGGCTGAGCTGAGGGTTGCGAGACAATGCGTTTTTCCCGAAATGCTTTGGCTTACGATCGGAAGATTTCCCAAGATGGTGCGGGATTTCATCAAAACTTGGTTAGAACCATAACACGATGTGAAGGCCAGGTAGTTGTTGTCGGAGGGGACAGGGCCCCTGTCAAAGGAACAAAACAGATCACCCATGATGAGGTTGTTTGTAGTTCATTTATGTGAATGGTCGACTGTTGTGCTACGATCAAAGAGTGGCGTTGTAAGTCTCTTGTCACGTTTGGCGATCGTTGCAATATGCACGTGGATGTGTCTGAACTAGAATATTCGCTTCTTGTCACAGATGTCCAGAGAGGAATTGCGTGGGACGCCTCATGGAGTTGAAACGAGAAAGGCGCTGTTCGCATTACTGAGATAGGAGTGACTCCCAACTGTTATGTCAACACGCAAATCCAACGCGTTGAGACTTTTTGCGGAGGCACGGTAGCACGGTTTACACCACACCGCGTGACAAAGTAACGTGAAAGGAAGGTGGGCATCTCCATTGAGTTTCCAAATGAGCTTAATGCCTGTGCTGGATGGGCTGTTATCACATTTGGTATAGTACAATGGTTGATTAAATAAAGTAAAAGCCTGCTTGTTGCTCCAGTGACGAGAGGCCAATGGGTCTTCATCAATTTCTAATCGTTCTGGACCGAATCACGGCTGCTGTCTGACTGTCCTGGGCGGGAAATTCTGAACTCATCATCGTTCGACAAAATACTTTCCCTTCGCCTAGACTGTACCGAGCAGACGCGTGTTGCATCTTCTCAAGCGAAGAGTATCGCAGCACGTGGATATGCCAGCATTCACAGAGAGCAGTTCACAGGTGATGGTAAAATGAAGTACGCTTTTGTGCACGGGCACTTGAAACATGCAGGTCGCGGGTGATGAAACACTTTCCAGACACGGGGCGAGACTAAAGGCCATGGGAAATTTGTGACTGCGGGAAGGTGCTGCATGGCTTGATGTTTGTCTTGAGAAAAGACAGATCGCGCTTTGAAATTCTTGAGATGCTCAAGAGCCCCGATTTGACCCAGCATAAACATGCATAATGCCTTGTCAAACTCCTCGGAAAGTGAGCCTATTACGACTATGTGGGCAGTAATCCAGGACTCAGGCTTTCTTTGATGTTGAGTGCATGAGGAGTTACAAAGGCGGTGCTATTGAGCAGCATGTGGCCGTGATTTGGTTTTGAGCCTAAGGCCGCTTGGTTGGGACTTGAGTGCTGCTTGCTGCGCGTCTTGGAGTATCACTTTAGCGTTTCTGCTAAGGCTTGGTTGTGGAATTGGAATTGCGTTGGGCTGAGATAACAGCATTGTGATGGAGCGACTGTCGAAAGGATCGGTTCCACTTTGCACCGAAGGAGGAACTTTTTTAATGGGGCAGAGACGGGATTGAATGCTTTCACGCGCACCGCTCAGTGAATCGGGATGTCCCCCAAATTGAGTCATGCAGAAAACATGTTGGATTGGACAACATTATTTGAGATTTTTTTATAAAGGGCAAGAGGGAGCTTGTATTGTAACTGGGTACAGTTATTCATTATGGAACGAGCAGTATTGGAAAATGCAGACAAATTATTGAGCAGCTCAGAACCGCGTCGAAACCGATTGGTTTTCTCATGTGCCAACTTCCCTCCTGAGCACTTCTCTGACTCCGTCTACCTTCCCCGACCCCTAAGCCTCTCCTCTCCCCGTATTCTGTAGGGCGCATCTACTTGGCGCGCCAAAAAACGTTCCCACTTCCCTCTTCTTTACCAACGAGCGATGGAGTCTTACGTCGAGAGTCTTTACAACACAATCAACTACTTTGAGAACTCCTTGGCCTCCTTCCTCCAAATCGTTGCCCATCGTCTCTCCAACATCGCTACCCTTCTCTCCTCAGCCCCACTCTCTACCACCTGTTCCGCGCACTTGCACACATCTCTCATAAACATTTCTACCTTTTGCAACAATCTTTCCCCCACCTCCGCTATCCTACTCAGAGTACTTGTCTCCTTCATCGGATGTTTCACCTTTGCCTTCACTCTTTACTTCATTTCCCAAATTCTACGGTGGCGATCCCGCCCTGCTTCCCTTTCCTACCCCCTCTTCTGTTTACGATCCCTATGAGGACGAACAATCAGAACTTTTCTTGGACGACGATGTTCGCCCACAACTCGTCCCAGAGGACACTCCAAATGCTATCCCTATCTTGGAACCCTCCACTGGCAAAATCATTGGCCATGCCCCCTCACATACTCCAGACACTGTGCATGAGTTTGTTGAGCGTGCACGTCAAGCACAAAAGGCTTGGGCACGTACCTCATTCGAACAACGTCGTTCCGTGATGAGAACTCTGATGAAGTATTTGCTGTACGAGCAAAAAATAGTGTGTGCCGTTTCTGCAAAGGACACGGGAAAGACCTTGTTAGAGGCTAGTCTGGGAGAGATTGTTCCCACTCTGGAGAAGCTCAGATGGCTCATAGCTGAAGGCGAACAGGTCTTGAGTAATGACTTTCGCACTACGGGACCCATGACGAGGCATAAGAAGGCGCAAGTGGAGTACATGCCGCTGGGGTTATTGCCGCCATTGCGCCGTGGAATTATCCTATCCACAATTTCTTGAATCCGGTTGTAGCCGCCTTGTTTGCCGGGAACGCAGTCGTTGTCAAGCCGAGTGAGCATTCGTTGTGGGCCTCCTTATATATTTCCAGAGTTATGAGGAGGGTTTTAGTTCTCTGCGGCCATTCCGCCGAGTTGGTACAGATGGTTGTGGGCAGAGGGGATGTGGGTGCCGCACTCGTGGCCAGTAACATTGACAAGTTATTTTTCACGGGCAGTACAAAAGTTGGCAAACTCGTAGCTTTGGCAGCGGCGAAGCGGTTGTTGCCAGTGGTCTTAGAGTTGGGAGGCAAAGACCCGTTTGTGGTGTGTGACGATGCTGATGTTGAGCACGCGGCGTCGATATGTATGAGGGGTGTGTTTCAGAATGCGGGGCAGAATTGTATTGGTGTGGAGCGCGTGTTTGTGCATAGCAAAGTAATGGACAAGTTTTGTGCAATTGTAGTAGACAAGACGAGACAGCTGCGATTGGGAGTAGATATGGGCGCTATGACTATGGGCGAGGTGGCGATCGAGGGAGTACAGAAATTAGTGGATGATGCGATTGAAGATGGGGCAAAGTTGATGTTAGGGGGGAAGAGGGGCAACGTGGACGGTGTCGGATTTTACTATGAACCAACTGTGCTGACGGGAATCACTCCCAAGATGAGGATTGCCAAGGAAGAAGTATTTGGACCGGTTATGTCACTATTTGAATGGAGCGGTGACACGGAATTAGTGAAAATGGTCAATTCTTGTCCTTTCGGGCTTGGGTCGTCAATTTTCACTGAAGATAGACGACGAGCGGATCGCATTCTCTCTGCACTACGGGTGGGAATGGGGAATGTGAATGATTTTGCGACGAATTACCTCTGTCAAAGTATGCCGTTCGGCGGGACGAAGGAGTCAGGATCGGATAAATTTGCGGGAGTTGAAGGGCTACGGGGCTGCTGCGTAGCGAAAGCAACTACAAGGGACCGTTTCGCGAGCATCAAAACAAGGGTTCCAGCAGCACTGCAGTACCCGGTAAGAGCTAACGCATTTGAATTTTCGGCAGAACTGAACGATTTCTTTTACGGAAGATTGTTTTCAAAGCTAGACAACCTGAGAAACATTGTAGGTATGCTTATCCGACCGAGATGGAGACCACGAGCCGTTGCGAGTGGATGAGTGGGATGGAAAGAGTTCTGCAATGAAACGCTATACACATCTGAAACAGTAAAACGCAAGACGGGGACCTACCGAAAGAGTTAGAAAACAATGCGTCCTGACATACGATTATACCGGCAAGTTCCCCGAGGTCGTGGTGGTAATATACCACCATTTTCCACTGCTGATTATTTGGTCAGCAGACCACATCACGTTGCGAATGTACAACGGCTGTGGGCAAATATCGCAGACCACATGTTATAAGCTTATGAGCCAAACCCATAGAGAGTGCGACCCTGGCGCTTGAGAGAATAAACCACATCCATGGCGGTCACAGTCTTGCGACGGGCATGCTCGGTATAGGTAACCGAGTCCTTGATGATCGACTCGAGGAAGACCTTGAGAACATTGCGGGTTTCCTCATAGATGAGACCGGAGATACGCTTGACACCTCCACGACGGGCTAGACGACGAATAGCGGGCTTGGTGATACCCTGAATGTTATCACGCAAAACCTTGCGATGACGCTTAGCACCACCCTTTCCAAGACCCTTGCCACCTTTGCCACGTCCAGACATTGTGTGAAGCGTTTGGTTTGTGAGAACTGGGGAGAAGAGAGTTGAGAGAGATTGAGGAGGAAAATGAGAGAGTAAGAGGGTGGATTGGAACGTTGAGAGAGACTGTTGGTAGTTGGGAGAGTTGGGGTAAGGGATTGTAAGTTGGGGATTAAATAATGTTTTTTGGTACGATGCACGGCGGGCGGTATTTTGGGGTGTGTACTTGTCATGTGCAAAATTTCGAGACAGCGCCAAGGTGTCCTCCGCTCTCTTCCGCTTGTTTCGCATAATTGAGCATTGGCGGGCTTTTTCGGATTCGAATAATTGGCGCCGAATAGAGTTACGTAATTTCATTGGTTCACACAACTTTCCCATGCCCACTTGGAATTTTTTGGTTGGCCAAGATAAAAAGGTGGGGCACAACCTATCCAAACACTGCAGAAACACCGGTTTTAGGTACACTTGTTGATTACCTTGGTCGGGTTAGTAGCCTTGCGACCCTGTAATCTAACTGAAACACTTTTTTTTTCGTAGAGCCAGCCGAGGCTTGAAGTAGCGGTCTTCATCTATTTAAGCCGTTGCCCAGAAACATCATTCCTTCTCCTCACCCTATCTCCGCATATCACTACCACCACAACCAACTCAACCATCTCTCTAATACTCAACTCTTCTCTTCACCTTTCCCACACTTCAACTCTCAACAACCACAATGGCACGCACCAAGCAAACCGCCCGCAAATCCACCGGTGGCAAAGCCCCCCGCAAACAACTCGCCACCAAAGCGGCCCGCAAGTCCGCCCCAGCCACGGGTGGTGTCAAGAAGCCCCATCGCTACAGGCCCGGTACCGTTGCTCTCCGTGAGATTCGCAAATTCCAAAAGTCCACCGAACTACTCATCCGTAAGCTTCCGTTCCAGAGATTGGTGCGTGAAATCGCACAGGATTTCAAGTCTGATCTGCGCTTTCAGAGTAACGCTGTGGTCGCTCTGCAGGAGGCCGCTGAGGCTTATTTGGTTGGGTTGTTTGAGGATACCAACTTGTGCGCTATTCATGCCAAGAGGGTTACTATCATGCCTAAGGATATTCAGTTGGCGCGTCGTATTAGGGGTGAGCGCACTTAAGATGGGACGTAGGATGATGCCTTTGCTGTGATGTAAAGCTATGTACAAAGCGTGGTTGTGTGCTTGTGATTGCTTGAGTAAATGTCTACATGTCTTGTATCTGCATTAGGTTTTGGAAACTGTGTGAGGGGAATCGGTACCTACTGAATACGCAGCGTGGTACGCTAGACTTTGAGCCGTTGAGTAAAACCATCTTGCTTTCCTGCTGTTTTTGGAAGAATATCAACATATCTACGCAGTTGCTCGCAGCCGTCAAATGCTGGCACTGACACCCCGCAAGCGTAGCGATGCTGAATGTTGTAGCCGGAAGATGGAAGAATGCATGGTGCGTACCCTTGAAGCGTAGGTCAAGTTCGGCCTAACCCTGTGTTTGACAAACGCAACGAATTCATCGCGTGCAAGCACTGGGTCTCGCATGGCCTGGCACTGTTCAAAGAATTACAGTATTATTGGACGACAGAACAGGGGACAGTACTGTACAAGAATTTGGTCGGGGAACGTCAGGAACAGCACTGCAGAGTACAGTAAAGTACAGTACAGTACAGTGCTCTACCGGTCGGAAGGAATCAAAACCGGCAGGGGGATCGCTTTATTGTACACGTAGAATACTGTACCATCGCTCTATGGGACCTTTCTGGCGCTCTGAAGAACAGCGAGAAAGAGACCTTACAGTCATAATATCTTTACAGTTAGTCTGGTAGACAGACTCGACCCAGCAACACGTGAGATGCCCAACAATGGCAACGAAAGAATTCTACAGAAACTTTGGCAAGCCAAACTAGAATTAGCTTACAAAACTCCCTGTGTGAGCGCGATGCTTACAGCAACTGGCGACAACGAAGAAAGCATCTTCTGGTGCGGCCTTGAATACAGCTGTAGTGAAGGAACCGCCAACTCAGAAATTTCTCGTTTGGTGCTGGCTCAAGAAGGAAGCCAGGGGAAAAGTGCGGTTGGACACCCTGAGCACTACACAACTTAATCGGGGAAAAGTGTAAGTGCTGTACAACGCATTTTGCGCAGACGGTCGTGGCCAACTTCAGTACGTCAGGTAGGTCCCCATTTGCAATCCGGGTGACCAGTTTCGTGAGACACTGAGGCCAGTGACAAAAAGGTCAACGGGCGGCCCTGCACGAACGGCTTCGGTGCGCCCATTCTGGCTTCCAATGGGGGCCCTCTGGAAGGATGTTATCAACGCACACCGCCACCGTGCGGAGAGGGTTGCCACACATTGCCGCCATGCCGGCTCCCTGCTACCTCCGACGTCAAGTGTTTGCGGCGGGCGAAAGCCCTCTGTGCTGATGCTCGCTACGGTAAGGCAATGCGTACCCTCCACAACGCCCCGTGCGCAGATGTGAATGCCCATAGCACCGTACAACAATTTCGGGAACTTCACCCCTCCCCGCCAAGGCCAGTAACTCCGCTCCCGGAAGACGTCCTACCGCCGCCGCCCCGCATCACGGAGGCTGACGTCGCAAGGGCAGCATCCCGCGTGCCACGCGACACCACGTCAGGCCCCGACCGCACGCCCTTACGTTGGTTTCACCTGCTTTGCAAGACCCCTCTCTGCCCTCAAGCAGGTGTCACTGGCCTCGGTGTCTGAACGAAACTAGTCACCCGGATAGCAAATGGGGACCTTCCGGACCCAGTCCTCCCCATCCCTACCGCTGCAACACTGTTTCCGCTCCAGCCAAAACCCGGGAGGATCCGTCCGATTGCGGACGGGTCTGTTATTCGGCGCATTGTGACGACATTACTTCCATCGGCGATTGAGGATTCCCGCGACTTCCCAGCCCCTTTCCAACTGGCCTACGGTATCAAGGCCACCATGGATGCTGTCGTCCATGGTGGTCGCACATTACTACGCCGGGTTTCCTCTGACCCGCATGTCGCCACCGTCCTCAGTGACGCCCGTAACGCCTTCAATTGTGTCATAGGCAAAAAATGCTGGACTTCCTCCCACCTCGTGCCCCATCGATCGCGCGGTTCGCTAGCATGATTTATGGTCGGACCAACCCGCCTTTAATCATTCCGAACCGTGATCGAACGATCCTATCTAGCGCACAGGGCACCAAGGAATGTCACCCTGCTGACATTCTGCGTTTCTCTCTCGCTATCCAGCAACTCATCCAGCGGATAGCCATAGAGGACGGCATTTTCTTTAACCAGTGTTACGCTGATGATGGGACGATCATGGGGTCACTTGACGGACTCCGAAGAGCTCTTCGGTCACTCACCCGGTACGGCCCGGCTTTTGGCATATTCGTCAATCACCAGTAGACTCGCATTTACTGGCCGCACATCATGCCCTTGGACAGAGCAGCTTTCCTGGCTGAGTTTCCTCTTTACGAGTCCGCTGACGACGGCTTCGATCTCCTCAGCGCCCCGATTGGAAACGCTACATTCACCAAGGCGCTCCTCCGGGACAAAGTCGATGCGTCTCAACGCACCTTGAAGCTTCTCGAGCACATCCGGGACCCACGGTCCCGTTTCCATATGCAAGACTCTGTGCATCGGCATGCCGGGTCACGGCCGACCAAAACGCGTCTCTGACCCTGCAGCTGAGCTCGACTCCCTGCAGCGCTCCGCCTATGTGTCACTTCATGAAGTCGCTCTCAAGGACTCAGCGTGGACCCAAGCGTGTCTCCCGATGCGTCTCGGTGGTCAGAGTTTTTTCGCCCTGATTGACCCCTTCCTCCACGGAGCAGTGGCCGCCAACCTCATGGATTCACCCCCCGCCCGCCTCCTCACAGCGTCGTACTCTACGGCGCGATCCGAAGTCGTCCTTCGAAAGCGCGCTCGCTGCGACAGGATGCCCTTCTTTGTCGGCCAACCCGAATTGCCCCCCCGCGAGTTCGTACGCCGCCTCCAAGGCGATCCCTTCGTCACCGACCTCGGCCCCTTCGACCCTACCGCCCTTGTTGATAAGCCCGGCAATCTCCAAACACTTCTAAATAGGGCGCTGCATGAGGCCAGGACCAAGGAGTTCTGGGATGATGATCTCTCGAGGGATGTATTGTACCATGCCCAAGACATCACCATGCTTACAGGACCCGTCGCCGGATACTTGGCCTCGCTTTTCGCCACAGTGGTGCCGCTGCCTTCCTTCAAGCGCACCCAACGGCTGCCACAAGAGTTTCCGCCGCCCATTGGAGCAGATTGTTACGCCGCCACCTCGGTCTCCCAGTCTGTACAGACTCGATGCCTCTGAACTTTCACCACTGTCAGCAACCGATGGCTGTCTACGGTGATCACACTGCAGACGGCTGCCCCTCTGAGTTTGGACGCCGACACCGGCACGACTCTATTCGTAACGCCCTCGTTTCTCACCTCTTCCGCACCGCCGGTTTGGACACCCAGCTCGAGGTTCCTGACCTCATCCCTGGCTCCGAACTTCGGCCCGGAGACATCTTTGTACATCCTCCCGCTTCCCCCGCTGACTCCCGTGAGAAACCCATTGTATGTGACGTTGTCATTAAATCGCCGTTTCCGTCATCCGCCGCCGCAGGTGCGACGCGAGTCGCCGGCGGCGCCGCTGCCCAAGGATATCGCCGGGAGATCCGGAGGTTGGGACACGAGCTGACCAGGCGAATGGTCCCCCCTTCCGTAGACCCTTCCCGCGATACACGCGACCCTGGTTTCCAGTTTCAGTCCCTTGCCTTTGACTCGCTAGGAGCTGCATGCTCTGATACCGTTCGTTTTCTTGAACGTTTTAACGACCGAGCTGCGAAGAAATGTCACGCCTCTCCCAGCACCTTTCGCACCCGCATATATCAACGTTTAAGTTGCATCATATGGGCGTCGGCAGCGATGGCCATCGTTTCGCGCGCTCCACTGCGCGTGATCGATGTGTTCATCGGATTAGATCGTAATTTTAACACGAGGTCAGGAAGTGCACACTCGAAATGACAGATGCGTAGATTCATTGCTGTGAATGTTTTATAGACCGAGCGGCGAAAAAAACTATGACTCGGCAGATGCGATGATGGCGACACAACTGTACGGTTCCGTACTGTACTGTTCCGGCACGTGAGAGATCGGCATCGTACACCACGCAACGTTCTGCCGCCGTCTCCGGTCACCGATACCGGGGTGACAGGGCGTTCCTGGTCCGACAGGCCTTGCCGCGAATCCGTGACTTCCTGCAATGTATCCCTGGGCGTCCGTACTCCGTCGACATTGGCCCATTTGACTCACGCCTGCTTGTTGCGAAACCATACAACCTCCAAACCTTCTTAAATGGTGTGCAGCAGGAGGCACAGGCAAGGGTCCACTGGCGCGACGACTCATGGGTGACACAACCCAACCCGGCTCAGCACAGCACTCAAGAAGTTCGACATCGGATTCGTGGCCTGGCGTTCCGGAACAGCCCCGCCGCCGCTTTTCTCATAGCCCACCCCACAACCGCTACGGTGGTGTCCTCGGCCCACTGGCAGACCATGATCCGCCGGCACCTCGGCCTCCCCGTATACGACGACACTCGCCCGCTTACCTGCGCCCACTGCAACCAAACTATGGACGCACTCGGGGACCACGCGGCGGACCTCTGCCCTGCCGGCTTCGGCCGCCCGCACCGCCATAACTCGCTGCGCAACGTTTTCGCCTACCACGTTGCTCGCGCTGCGGGCCTGGACTGCCAATACGAAGTCCAGCTGCTTGTCCCGGGAACGAATATCCGCCGTGCGGACATTCTCATACAACCCCCCCCCTGCCCACAGGCCAACAGGTCCGCCCCATAGCCTGCGACCTAACCGTTGTCTCGCCGTTCAAACAAGGCGTGCGCACAAGGGCCATACAAATGGCCGGCGGCGCCGCCGACATTGCCCACCGAGACAAAGTCAAAGACCTGGAGAAAACTGGTACGCCGCATCCCGCCCCCTTCGCACAACACCCTCCAGGAACCGAACTTTAAGTTTCAGCCCCTGGCTTTCGACTCCTTGGGTGCCTCATCCCCCGCCTCTATTCTGTTCCTCGAAGACTTCATACCGCGCATCGCAGGAAAGTTCTATACAATTACAGGAGTGATCTGCAGACGTACAAAATATTTATCAGCGCATTAGTTGCACACTTTGGTCTTCTGTTACAATGGCGATTCTATCGCGAGCCCCACTACACGTGTCTGACGTGTAACATCCGGATAGTTCTAAGCCGTATAGTCAGGAGCGATGTCAACAAGAAATTTTAATTGGTTTGCTGGTCGTCTACTGGGTAATGTTATGTTTAAATTAATATCACTGTACTGTAAAGAGATGCAACGAAAAGTCCACCTAACTGTAATGCAACGATATTCACTGGTTCAGGCATTGATATTCAGAAAAACCCTGAGTTGTACCTAGAGGGGAAATTTCAGGTCGCTTCCACCTGGAGAAGAAATTTAAGGTCTCTTACAATCTAATTTTTTTTACAAGACGCCGCCCTGCGCCTGACCCTGTTCTCAAGTGCTTTTTCCTCTCTCATATTTGGTATTTTAAGACAGCGCAATCTGCTCCAGCCTCGTGTCCGCAACCTCGCATCTGCAACTGCCGGCGCCGATAGAGCCGGCAGACAGCCCAAGGCTGTACTGTACAGTACAGTATAGTACAGTAGTGCATATTTGTAATTTGAATTAATTTGTTACAACGTATCACAAACATTCTCGAGGTATGGCGCACAAGCGGCTAACTTCGAACTTTATGCAGTATTTCATCAACTTTGCCCTCCACCTTCCCACCATTTTTGCAGGCTCGTCTACGTACGACAGGAAATATACTCAACACTTCTAGCAGTACACATGGCACAATCCAGATATCAGAAATCCCAAACTTTTGTCGCCCCTGTTCGATCCCTTGCTAACCATGGCAAACAGGAACAACAGTCAGTGTCAACGAGGCAAACTGGAAGTTGAGAAAAAAGACAGCAGGAAGAAGCAGAAGAACAACTGCCACTTACCTACATGTTTTTGAGAAAACAAAACGTACCAGAGCTGAGAGCAATATGCGAGCAGTGGGGCCTGGCATCAAAAAGGCTCTCAAATGTTATGCTTGTTGCGGCATGTAGCATTCACGTCTACAACCAGGTCAAGGAGAGAAAGACAAATGATGAAATATTGGCAGCTAACCCTGCATGTTGGAAGCAACATTAGATAGAGCTGCTGTTCTTCGAAACATTGAATTTGAAGAACTTGACTCAACATTTCATGGATGATCGACTAGGACAAATCGCAACACGCCTAACAAACAAGAGAAATCAATTGGACAAGCTGAGACCAGATCAATTCTCAGCAATACCGTTTTCAATTGATTGATCTAGTATTGATTCAATTTTTTTCTCTTTTTGAGCACTGGAGACTGCTTGTTATGCTTAAGGAAAATGATAAATGCCGGAATGCATTGCATGGATCTAAAATGGAGCTCACAAAAGCAGAACATGACATAAGCGCTTCCAGAGATTCGTTCTGGACATCAATAATTGCACCAGTATTCAACAGCCCTGAGTATAAGCTCAACAGAGACTTTAGCGGAATTTTGGACTGCATTGATATTAAAAGCCATCGCCGGTTGATAGAAGTGGCGTTTTTCTCAACGAAAACATTAGGGGGACGGGAAGCAAATTAACAGAGGTTTTGGATAAGTGGAATCGTTCTGGGCAGAATGATCCTGAGTGGTTCGCTGATTTTCTTCCTCGCATCGCTGTCGGGCAGCTAACCTCGGTATCGAAGCGTTTGTTACTTTTTTTTACAGTTGTAAGCTGTGGCACTGCATTTTTCGATACAGAAGTTGTAGAACTGTTGACGTTGTTGGCTATGAGGAAGGATTCCACTGTTAAGATGAGGCAAAGGATGGTATACCGACTATGTCTTCAGGTGGTGGTAGCTCATCTGCAAAGCGGAAAACAACCGATGACCGCTTATTGACGACAAAGCAGTTCGAAGGCTTTGTGGCTACTCTTTCAGGTTTGGCCAACATTATAACCAAACAAAATAGTGATGTGGAAAGCGAGAGATAATTTAAGCGGCAAAGGGAGAGGACCCAGATAGGTCGGGACATCAACGACACTGTCCGAGCGATCCAACATTTGGAACGAAATGAAATCGCTAGCACCGAGGAAACTGAGATCATAGATATATACAGGGCAAATTTGCCGGGTCTCCGCGATGAATTCAAAAAATGCGCACAAGCGGCAGAGAAAGAATAGTCCCTACTGCAGATAAACGACTAATTCTGATGAACAGTGTTTTCTGTCGAGCTTAAAACGCTCGGCAGAGAACTCTATTCGTCAAGAGTAGTCGGATATACAAGTGCAATACTGTTGCTTGGTATAGGATAGGTCTCAGCACTCATGAAGAACCCTCCTCCCACTCATTCTCTTGCGAGCATGATAAATGCCGATGTCCTGGCCGAAATGAATTTCATGTGTCAAAATGACGCTGCCAGCAATATAGCTTCGCCAGTGTCGCTTCGGCATGGAGGCGGAATTTTTTGGTATTTTAAAGCGGAGTCAGGACGGGGCTGAAATGAAGCAAGCGAGGGTATTTGAGCTTGTGCGGGAGGCGGCGGCGGGAGATTGTGCACCTAGCAGACAGAGGTACAGCACAGCGATTGTGCACCAAGGTTGTGCATTCGCAGCCGAGCAAGGTGTCGGCGCTGTCGTCGGTGTAAGTTTGGTGGAGTGGCTTCGGCATGGTAGTGAGTCGATTCGATTTGTTGAATATGAGTCGGGAATGGTTCGACGTAAGGCAGGAGATGGTGCTTGAGTATGTGCTGGAAGCGGGGGTTGGTGTTGGGCGCAGGGCAAGGTTGCTTAGGCCTTGGGGGTATGGTCGGATAGGACATCGACGGTGAGAGCGGAGGAGTCATCAGTGGCGACGGATGAGTTACGAGGGACGGGGAAGGAAAGGTTCATTGCAGCACACTGGGTGAGCATGAAGGTGAGTTTGAGGAGCGTGATCTGTACCGTGTGTCGGCTGGAGGTGAGGGGCGGTTGGCATGGGAGCAACCCGCTTTGAATGAATTGAATGGTAGGGGCAGAATATGTGACTTTGATGGAGTTGTGAGGAGCGTGGCGACGATCGTTAGAAATCTTGGCCAGGGCCTTACGAGATGCAATGAGAATGATGCTGAAGCCTGTGCGTCGCTGAAGTCTTCTCGTCGCTGAGAGCTTAGCGTCGCTTGAGACTTGTTGGGAGTTGAGGGGAACATTTTTTTTTACCTCTGCCAGGGGCACGGCACAGTGACTGTGCCGTGCCCCTGGCCTCTGACCACTAGGTGCCACCTAGTGGTCAGATATACACCACAAATATTGCACACCAAGTGTGAGCTTTTGCGGGCGAGTAAGGGGACGGCGCGTTCGGCGCTGTAAGTTTGGTGGTGTTTCTTTGGCGTGGCAGTAGTGCGTTTTGATTTTTCGAAGTGGAGCGGGGAAGGGGCATAGAAAGGCAGAAGAGGGTGCTTGATTCTGTATGGGAAGTGACGGCGGGTCTAGGTCGCTGGGCCAAGATGCCTTAGCCTCGGCAGTATGGTCGAACGGGTCTCGGCCGGTGGAAGCGGGGCAGGCATCAGTGGAGGCACGTAAATCACGATGGACGGGGAGCAGAGGATAATGGCCCGTGTTGACTGCGGCGGTGAGCTAGCTGTTATTGCAGAAGTGCTAAGGGCATTGGCAGAAATAGGTATGCGAGTGTTGGTGACAGCTAAAGATGGTCCGGAGTGTTTACTAGCTGAAGAAAAAATCAGCGCAGATGAGCGTTCACCACAGGGGGTCTTTGCACTCCACTTCTTCTGACAATATCAATCAACCGAGACCTCTTTGAGTCCTCCTGTGTCAGCCTCTCAACTGCAGATATCGTTCCATTTGATGAAACGATATCAACAAATACGCAATGGGCGGCTTTATACCACACTACGCTCTCGCGGTACAGTGTCCGCATATCGTCTTCATCTCGCCCATAGACCTTTATCGACGCATTACTGATGCAAAAGTTGTGAATCTTCATAATTAATGCCATCACTCGTCTTGACTTTGCCAAATCAAAAGGCAAAGGCTTAGAGAGGTTACTCCGTCTTTCGACCATTATTCCGAATGCCTGTTCTACATGCATGCGGAATGACGACAAAAAAACAGTTGAAAGCATCTTCATGCTCGGTATCTCGCTGTCCGGCATAGGTGTGATTAGAAAATTACTGCATACGTACGCCTCGTCTCTCGCGATCCAAAACTCGTCGGAGAGTCTGCCCTGTCCGAGATAATGTGCAAGGCTTGAAACGATATGTGCTAGATCATCATGGGTGGAACCTAAGCAACGCGCAGAGTAGCAGAGAAAGTGGTATTTGGAATCCACCACGGCCTGAACGGGTAGCACATAAAAACCTTTCCTGTTGTAAAAGCTGCTTACTTGGGCTTGCTTCTGCGGTTTTTTGACCTTCTGCCCACCTGCAACAAGACAATATAGCACATATGCACCAAGCAACCTGATGCACGCTCAGTCTGTGTGACAATCCTTCATCCACCTCCACTAGCCGTCTTTCTTGTGTCAGTACACCAACCGCCACCGCCCCCTTCGCTGCTCTCCCAAGTACCTTGAGGGAATTCTATGCCGCCCCAGCCATATGGTGCACCATTGTAGTGCAATAGACACTCACACTGTACTGCCATCGGTAGAGCTAATTTTAGTGATCTTTTTTTTGATCTGATTCACTGCTAACCAGCGGGCACTGTACCAGAGAGTACAGTAAGGGCAACTTTCTTTTGTCGCCCACTATTATTTTCGGTACTGTATACCCACCCGATGGGGCTTGAGGGCTTTCCATCTGGACCACTCGGCCCCCAAATTGGACCTGATATTTTCGCAAGTGAAAGGTAACTATTGGGCCAAGTGTCGAGTTTTCTTATCTCTAACTTGGATCTCCCTAACTTCACTCACCCCGCCGTCGTAGATAACCCTAACCTACCTAACTAGTATTTATACCTACCTGGCCACTAGGGCCCCAGATTAAACAGCCACCCCGGTGTTGGCTCTGACTTGACTCCCAACTTCCGCCTTTGCAGAAACCTTGCCAACGGCAACTTTGGCTATAGCTACTTTTATCCGCCCGGGTCCCCCTTTCTATTTCCCCCTCTCTATCCAATATTACAATACCCCTTTTGTTTTTTATTTGTGATATTTACTCACGTTTGGCGCCCCGGACTCCGGCGTCTATATACAAATAGGAACTTCAAGGTTGTCGTTGATGACAACATCCTTATCTCCAAAGGAGATATTCAGCACAGCTGACCCAATACTACATCTTCTTTGTCCAAGTATTACACCCCTGGTGTATACGATTCCTTGGAATCGATTCTTACCAAGTTTCTAGCATTCCGTGGACAACGGCCCGGCCTTACAACCCGGAGGACAAGTATACCGTCCAGCCGTCCAAGGAATTACCCCCGCTCTTCCAACTCCATTTCTCCTCGCCGTCGGCGAGCTGTGATACTGCATCGCAGGGTGCTTAAAGAGAAAGAGGGACAGCGAACACCCTGTGGGTCTTGGTGTGTGTGTGTTGGGTTTCTCATTGTCTGACGGTGTTCCGTTCCTAGACGAGAAGAACTGCGCACCGCGCATTTCACTACAACCATAATCGACATACGCTTGGGAAACACGCTTTTCTCCGCCTCCGAACGCTTCCCGGTATGTGCACGAGGTGCCTACAGGCCCATACCGAATCTAGACGCACAGGGACACTGCGCCTCCGTATTTACCGGCGGAGTGGATGCCTTTAGGTGCCACAATGGTCTCAGGGACCTCCTTTACAATCTACTCAGAGATCCTAAGCTCTTGGTGAACGTCTACCGCGAAAAGAAGTTCGCAGCCGATCTCCACAAGGAACCCTCCGCGCGCCGCGCCCTCGATCTGGTCATCGACGCCGCTACCCTCGCCCCTAAGCCTCAAGGAATCGAAGTCACCATTGTAAGCCCTCACTCCTCCACGTACCGCAACCGGGCCCAGACTGCCTCAGCCGTGCTCGACGCCGCCGAGAAGCGGAAGCACCGAACGTACAACGACCTATGCGCCGCCGAGGGTATCGATATGCGCGTCGCCGCCATCGATGTCTACGGTCAACTGGGACACGAAGCGCAAGCCGTCCCCCAGCACGTTTCTCGATACATCTCCCTAAGGCGCGGCGCCAGCCCTAAATGCGAATACGAGAATCTGATTGCGATGGTCTCCGCATACGTCCAGAAGTACACCGCGATGGTGATTAACTAACGTCGCTTTTCCCAACCCACCAATAGCACGTAGGTCGGCGGGCCCGAAAGGTCCCCTCACTTCATTTCTCCATTAAAGGTCCCCATTTCTCTCTTATCATCGTTAGGGTACACGGGTATCTCAGTTAAAAATCGCGGAGTGAGGGCAGTGCTTAGGTTCGGTTCAGGTTCAGGTTCTTTAGAGCTTCAATACCTGTGACTTAAATTCAGGGACACAATAAGTGGCATAATACAGCAATTATAAATTTTTGATTCACTGTAATTGCGTTATTTTAGGATTTTTAATAAATATAGTGGAATTTTGTAAAAGCTATCTAGTTGCCCTCGCCCCTCAGTCCTGCATTGTACACGATAGATACTCAACTAAATGAAGTTATTCATATTTCTGCGATGAAGTAAATGGTAAGGCCCTGACGTACTGGAACACTAAACTCCGCGACATCAGAATAAGGCACCCCAGAATTTGGCACTTAAGTACCCAGATTTTTAAAACACTTATTTTTATACCGCAGTAAGCCCATATTTAGTATTTTCGAATGAAGGCCTAGGATTGGTGCCTTCTATCAAAAAAAGGAAGGAAAGTTAGCACGGTGTGACTAACTTGTACAGTACCGTACAGTACGCGGCGGTAGCCGTTTTTCAATTTTTTTTAACAACGGTCATTCAATCGCATTATTTTTTTTGGCAGAGTGAATAATTCATAAAACTACAGAAAAGAGCAATTCTTCAGTTTAATACACTAATTAAAACTTGAAATATTTCTAGAGAGGCCACCTCGCGAATTGCAATTCCTATACGCCGAACAGCTCTAATTCCAATTAACTTCAATCTGACGGGGCACCAAACTGCTTTCAATGGTCAATCTTCCCTAGAAAAGTCTCTAAGACAATCGCGCAACGATTCAACATACTTTGAACGACGTTCTAAGAAATTGCAGTTACCATGTGAGCCCCTCCTTTCATAATACACGATTCGAGCTGCAACTTAGTGCATAACTGAAGACGATTCACGTAAGCACATTGGGACAGCACGCCTCAAAGATTCCGTGTGGAACATAGATAAGGACTGCGTGCTGGCCAGAGCGTGACATCCGAAATTTTCTACCTAAACCGCTCCCTTGAAATGCTCGCGACTCGAATACTCGCATTTTCCTGCTGGGATTTCTATACTTTATTGTCAATTTCTACCACAATAGGAAGCAAATGAGTCTCCATCCAAAGTACTTACATAATTCTGCTTTTTCTGCTTCTAGACTCAAAAATTGATTTTACTTAGACTTCGTTCATAAACCCATCCTCTGCAAAAAGAATCCACCGCAATTCCGAAAATGCGATAGATCCTCTTTATTCCTGCTCAGGTCATTCAATTACGAGAAGAAGCCGTCTAGATCGCGTAAATTAGAGTTTTTTTTACCTGAAAACATTGTTTTTCTCCAATTATTTTGCGGACAGGCATGACAATGATGTCCTCATTTCAATCTACCTCGCTTGTTGTGGGTTGCTGGGCTTACATGAGCAGATCTAGTTTGAATTGTGGTTGAATGTCGGGTTGAGACTGGCTTGGTTAACCCGGCCGCTCCAAACCATGTTTTATATAGAACTATGGATAGATAATTGTCGATGTTAAATGTAGTCTAACAGTAACGAATGCAAAGTTTTCCCCTAAAGCAGCCCGGAAGGTATCGTAAATGGCGCTTTCCGAGTTGTAGTCGGAACAAGCGACATACCTCTACGATATGTAAGACGTACATTTGTCCAGGTGGCATGGAATATCAAACGCAAATTTTGATTGGTAAAGCAGTGATAAATCATCCCAATGTGCAATTCGCCTGTAGCCATTACAAGTGTGCCAATGGGGTAACACGTTGTGCCAAGAACTGCAAGGAAAAGTGCAATGACAGCAAGGTGTCTAGTCGCCCTAGTTGTAAGATTACTGGTGTTTTGAATCTACAGTACAGTAGATGCAGCTAATTCATGTAAAGCTATAAGGCCTGCTAAATAACACGTCACAAAGGATGTTAAACCTGTGGAATACAACACTTATGTCATACAGTCAATAACAGCGCGATTTTTTCTCTCTATTTTTTAAATATGGCTGTACCAACTGTATTTGCTGAGCCTGAAGCTTAAAATTAGTAGATTGTGCGAATCTGGGATCTGAGGTGCAGAGCATGGCCCTTTTGTTGCTTTGTACAGGAAGAATCTACGAACTGCGTCAGAATTTTTGTATTTGCGGCAGTGTTCGTGCGGTTCCCATATTTCTTTTGTCCGATGCGTATCTTTTGATACAGTCGCTGTGCCTTTCTATGCGCTGGTCAATATCATGCGGGCTTAGGCCCTCCTTCTGGAGTGCACCAATTTGACATCGCCGGTGTTCAGTTAGAAATCGGCCGCGGGCTATTTTCCGTAAAGAAATGCGCTGTAGATGTATAATGTGTTGGAATGGATAAAATAGAGAAATTGCTGGCGGTTTATTGTGCTTCGGGTGAGTACTGATTCTTTTTGTCGTCAGATTGCCGTATAGGAATTTCACCCCTTGGAGTAGTCTTTCTTGAAATCTTTTAGCTAAATTTTCTATATTAAACTGAAACCTTGTTGCTTTACACAGTTTTACGAAACAAAAGTACTCCTCCAAAATCAGGTCGATTGCATCATTTTTCCGGGATATTTTGAAGACGACGTCATTATTTAGTCAAGCTGAACCACCGTTAAAAGAAGGCTGCCAGGATTATTACAAGACTCCACAATGCCACACTGAAATTGGTAAAGTGCGTACGAAAAAGGTCAAATATTTCCATATTATAATGCAAAGAAATTCCTAGCATTCATAGCCGTAACGCGCAATCGAATCCGTTGCGTGATCAAGAACACCCAAAAACTTCAAACAAAGAAAACGAAAACCAAAACTCAGCTCAAGAGAACGACATAGAATCATCTTTACCGTGAAGGTCTATGATCATTTCTCCTCTGTGAGAAGGTCACGTCTTCAACCGGACAAAGCCGCCTGTCGAATTCAGAGTTTGGTAAGTTCAGAACCTAATATTCCGTTGTGCAAGATAAATAATCGCCATCAGTAACACAAATTCACAAGAATTGCCGTCTGTATTTTACTGTTTCACATTTCATCATGTCTGTGCGAAAGTTGGAGAGTTTACTTTTTTTAGATGAGAATCTCTTTGCCTGGATGGCCTTGATGGATTCAACTTTCATTTATATTGTGCAAAATGGGATGTAATGCTATTGTCCAGGCGTCAGAAAGAAGGAGTTGGGGTCACATTTGGGGCGGAATTTCAGTTCATGGTGTGACTTTCTAGTAGTAATCGTGGAAAGGCAAGACACTTCTGACTACCTAAAAATCATGGAAGCATTATTGATTCCATTTGGAAATTGTAGCATGCCAATTAGATAGAGCTGTCAAGAAGAAAATGCTGCGATTCATGTGAGCAAAGATTTACTTGATTGTTTTTTGGGGAAAAGTTTTGCATAAATGAAGTATCATTCTCGCTCATTTGACTTGAATCCGGTAGAGAACATTTGGTCATGGTAAGCAAGGAATTTTATAAAAGAAAAGAACAATATTACACGCTTCAAGCTTTTAATGAATTATTGCAGGCTTTTTGGGGTAGTATACACGATAGTTTGAGTTTTACTTTGATTAACTAGTCTTCATAAAAACGATACTCTTCCTCTAATTTGAATATTCCTTAAAGTCAGGTAACCCTCAAGTTAGCCACACTATGCTAACTTTCCCACTTCTTTGTGATAAAAAAACGATCCTAGGCCTTTGTCACTCAAAAAGACTGAATATTTGCTTTTTTGCCTAAAAATAAGTGTTTAAAAAATATGAGCAGTTTAGTGCCGAATACTGGGGTGCCATATAGTTTTTTTTGTGGAGTGTGCTTGATCCGAGGAAAAACTAATTACAACATCTACAATAAAATAATGACCAATTACAGGTACTTACTGTAGGAGTGATCACTTTATCAAGCAATTTACATGTTATTCTTATTGACTACCTTATACGGTTCTCATTGACGCGTCCAGTCCTTCTATATTTGTGCTTCACCCATCGGCGCCGCTTTCAACAGAAACCTACAGAAACATCTTGAAGTACCCCCTCACTCCCTTTCTTCCACAAAACAGGTATAACGTCTTCTTTTCGCACCACCCCCTCGTTTGACTATTCGCTTAGTCTGCCCCCTCTCCCCTTCACTTGCCGTCTCCGTCCCAAAAATCACGCAAAATTCAATTCTGATAAAGCATATGTCACTTGGCTCATGTCTGGCCGGTAAGGATGAAGGATAATGCGGAGGGCGCGTCTCAGAAGTCCCCTACGTGGACCACGGAAGAGGTGTACATGAAACGAAAGGCAGCCAAATTTATGGGGAAAGGCTCCTTGACTACAAAATTTGGTTAAGGTAATGCAGAAGCGCCCATCATATTTTCTTTTAACGACTTCGGAGCGTTTTCCAGGAGGGAAGCTTACAGTTAACTAATTCTTTCACGTAGCTAACCTTATGTTCCCCGTAAAAGCGGTAATATAGTGCCTGTTGTAGTGCAATGCGCGGTGCTCAGTTGATTCCGTCTAGGTATGGAATCCCGTCAGATAGTGAGAAATCCAACACAGGCACACACTAAGACTCACAGGGCGATCTCTGTCCCTCTTTCTCTTTAAGCACCATGTGATGTAGAAGCACAGCTCGCCGACGGCTAGAAGAAGTTGGGCCGGTAGATCGGGGGTGATTCTTTAAACGGCTAGACGGTGTTCTTTTCCTCCGGGTTGTATGGCCGGGCCAGGATCCGCGGAATGCTAGAAACTTGAGAAGAATCGAGTCCGAAGGATCGTTGACATCAGGGTTGCGATATGGGAAAAAATAGATATAGTAGGAAGTCAGCAGTGCTGAGTATCTCCTTCGGGGGTAAGGGGTGTTTTCACCAACCACAACCTTGAAGTTTCTATTTTTATACAGACGCCGGAGTCCGGGGCGCCAAGTGTGAGTAAATATCACAAACAAAAAATTAAAGGGGTGGTACAATATTGGATACAAAGGGGGAAATAAAAGGGGCACCTGGCCGGATAAACGTGGCCTTAGCCAAATTTATCGTTGGCAAGGTTGTGCCGAAGGCGAAAGTATGGAGTAAAGTTCAGTGCTAACACTGGTGTTGCTGTTTATTCTGGTGCCCTAGTCGCCAGGTAGGTATAAATAATAGCTGGTTAGGTTATTTTTATCTACGACGGCGGGGTAAGTAAAGTCGATGTCAACGAAGTGCTGGAGATCCAAGTTAGAGATGAGTAAAGTCGACAATTGCCCCAATAGTTTCCTTTCACAAGCTAAAATATCAGGTCCAAGTTGGTGGCCGAGTGGTCTGGAATACACGCCCTGGGACAAGCTCGGTTGGATATACAGTACCAAGACCAATGGTGGGATGAACATTTTATTTACTGCCGAGGAACGGCCGTCTAGGGCTATGATGTCGGGAAAAACCATGATTGTAACCGTGGTCAGCAGTCGACATAAATGACCGTACTGTACATTGTGTAGTACCTGCGGATGGCAGAGGTATGGCCTGCTTAGAGAATTACATCGAGATAGGATCGCCAAAATCAGCTCTGTCGGTGGCATTACACTTCGAGCGCCAGTTGCGCTATATCTGTCCCTGGCCGCAAGGATTTCAGAAACAGAGCGAAGCATAGAGTGATAGGAGGGAAATACAATCCTTACATTTTCAAATGGATATGTCCTACGCCTCCCTGGCGCAACATTCTCCCCGCAATCATTCTCTCCCCTTTCTTACTTCCCATGGATATGCCGAGGTCGTTTCCTCGGTTCTTCCTTATGCTTCAAATCCTTTTTTTTTTCGCCACACAATAGTGCATTTTTTTCCTTCTTCGCTTCAATTCCGACCCCCGAACCTCTCATAGTGCCTCTAACTGCACCTAAGCTTCACCCATTCCTCTTTACAGTGTTCTCTCCGGGATCAACTTAATCAATTCTCCCATAGTATACCTTGACTCGCCCTTGATCTCCCTCTCCGAAATCGCAATCGCACCCTTTTTTGATTCCATAAGAACACTTTACGTTCGCGAGTCAATCTAAAGCCTTTTTGTACACTTTGCCTTCCTTTTCAAGTTCCTCCCCTCGCATCGTATGTTAATAGCTTCTACGTTCATCTCTGAGCGGATACATATGTTAAAGAAGGCGAGTAGGCAAGTACCTCATGCTCAACGCTGCTCTCTAGAAACTCCGTCTCCTGTAGCTAAGAAAGACAATGCTACCTGAGCTAGTGGTCAGTATATCACTCTGTGCAGCTTCCTGGGTCCGTAAGTGACTCTATACTGAGATTAGAGTTCTCCTCAACATAAAGATGCGCTTATCCGTCACTACCCGCTTTCTCCAAGCCATTTACTCCCACTTCAATAACTATACCTGCTCTTCAAACTACATTCCTATATTCTTCCCTTCGTTTTCTAGCTGTAACCTTCTCCTCCCCTGCAGCCTCATTTGATCTCCCTTTTCCCTTCATGGCCTCCAAATATCATACCCCCTCCAAGGATAACTCCGGTGCAACGGATTTGGTTCGCCCCTACGCGGATTCGAGCCGCCCACAGTGCACAGTGCAACTTGGCTACTGACACGGCCGTAGATGCTAAAATACTCTATTGCTCAACATCTAAAGATAGTAAATATAGTAATCACAGCTCCTTCGTGTACCGCATTCGCTCCGATATCATGACTGCTCCGCCAAAAGCAGAGTTCATGAATTCCCCAGGGCTTTCCGTATCGGTATCCTGCCGCATCAAAAATCTACTCGCACGATGTGCTTCCGCCGCGTCACCGGCATCGCGCAAATCTTGGGTCCAAACTTTCACCATCCCTTAATCGGAAAGTAGGAACTGGAAATAACAGATACTTTGTATGTGTCTGTGCAATGTGGTGTAATCGCATCCGTTGTCTTGATGGGCAGCATAACGGGATCTGGGGCATTATATACATAAGAGTCGAACTTTTTTGAGCTTTCGCCACCCTTTCGAATGGATTTTTATTACATTTGAAACCTGTTATCTCGGTATTTTGGTGGTTAAAATCCATCATGCCGACTACCACCATAGTCGGTATGCTGCCTTTTCCTTTTTCAGTTCCTCTTTCAGACATAAGTAATATCGACTTAGATATTACTGCTGCACATCTTTGTACTCGCCGCAAAGTCTGTTCTAGGAGAGTTACCGCAGCAGGTGTTGCAACAATTGCAGACGGACAAAAAAATCATCATTGAGGCGATAACTGTGACCGAGGAAATGTTCTTCACTCTTCATTCTGCATTAATGTCAACGGAGCCTTGAGCGACAATGGCCAGCATTTCGTCTGACTACTCTCTTCTCTCGATTCCTCCTGTTGTACTTTTCCCCTACCTATGCAATAACTTCGCGATTTTTTAACCGCTCCGCGCTAAATGTCTGGGTAATACTTAAGGGTCTAATTTCCACCCGAATTCTGCTCGCAAAGACTTTATCTTTAGATACTCTCTGCATTATTTTCTGTTCTTAAATGGGTAAACATCTGACACCATCACACAACCTTGCACTATAGAAACTCAAACAGCTATCTATCTTGGAACTCTTAAGCCATAATTTGAACATGCTCAGACCCATTTTTTTTCAGGATTTGCTGCTTATGTCGCACAATGCTTGTCGTTCATTCCCCTTCGAATAAAATACTGCTGGTTTATCACTTGCATGTTCATTTTGGCATCTTCAACCCTGAGGTGTTGGTAGATAATATGAAAATTCGTCAATTCAGCACATAGCTTAAATATGATCTCATAAAAGGTGAATTGGAACTGGGCTCGGGGCGGATTCAGGAGGCTTACCTGGAAGAGTGGGGGAGCGGCAGATGGTTGGAGAGATAGGGGAAGGGAGCTAGATAATGTGAAGGTTACTGGTTAGGTGAGAGTTCAATGGTGGCTTGGTTGATGCTTTTTACTAGACGGCAAAGCCCTACAATAAAGCTCATATAGAACTCTAGACATGTATTAGTATCTCTAATGTAGGTATTTAGAGTAATGGGAGACGTCAGCATATTTCTAGTTAAAGTCACTGACCTTATTGTAATCGAGCCCACGAAATAAAAAATCAACAAGAATGCGAAACACCCATGAAAATCACAGCAAATCGACTCACAACTACTGCTAAAGCAAGAATTTCCTAGCTTTCATCCTAGATTTAGTCTATGTAACCCCCTAAAAGCAGTACAGTAACCACCATAGAGCAATGTTAAACCACGCAGAAAACCAAAAAAGTAGATGCAACTCCATAAACTTCCAAACAAATTTAGGGTAGAACACGCAAATTAGTCCTGATTAAACACAGTTTGTTACACAACGGGCCTTCTTTTTCCCCTATTTCACGTCCACCATAAATTAATTAGTGTATAGTTGGCTGAACAATTTTTTCTGTATTATACAATCCTATCAATTTTTTCAAATCCTCTGAACATATTCGGAACTGAACAACAAAATTCTTGGGAATCTTTTTCAGGAGTAATGTACAAGCATGCATTCTCCCTGAAGTCCATTTTTATTATAAAAGTCCAGCATTCTAGTCACTCCTCAAAACTTTTCTACCGCACCTGCTATATATAAACTGTTGCGTTCAAATTGCCAGATTTCATCAATAAAACTTCTTTAACGTATTATCGATTGTATAAGCTTTAACAATAAAGACTCTAACCTTGATTTTCCATTGGACTCCAACTTTCAGGACTGGTAGAGTCTTAAAAAGAAATACCATCCTGTTTTAGGCTTTCTTACACCCAGGATCAACGTATTAAGTCACATTAACCTTGCCTTAAAAGCCGTTCCATATATCATTGAACTAAACAGCTTCGAGGTTACATGCTTCTTGAAAGTTTTTGTGATCGCCAGAATCGTAGAACGCATTAGAAACATGAAAGCTTATTATTTATTATCATCACTGTCGTTTTCATGATGAAAATTAAAATATACACGCCTTCTCTACTCTCTTCCGATTTTTGTTTGATCCGAGAACTAAAAGAGTTGTGTGGCGTCCGATGGTGTAGGAAGATTGAAATTTGACACATTGCTCTGAGGGCGACTCGATTCTGCACAAAATATGGATTTTTAAGATTAGGAATTCTATTTAAGCCTCCATCTTTGGCTAGATGGTAATCAGGAGCGAAGGAGATAGAAATAAGAAATAAATGTGAGGCAACTTATTAGTAGGCCGGAGTAGATGAGCTCAGAAGAGGAAAGGAGTAGGTCACTATGTAGGAAGAGACCGAGCAGAGAAATAGGTTGGGGTGGAGGGGCAGAGTGGCATAAATATTGTTTGCGTTTGCGATACAACCTCAATGTTTTATTTAACATTTGAAAATGGTGCATAATTTTCAACTACCGCGCGGTTTTGGAAACTGCGATTTGTTATTTTTCGATAGTTTACTTTCTATAAATCAGGTATATTACCCTAGGTGAGGAGTAAATATTAGATCTGAGTATTATTCATGAAAATATAGTAATAAATTACTCTATAGCACACTATTTTACTTCTATGGCATTTTATCATTTCTTTAGTTTTTGATATAGGAGCTTGATATAAATAAAAACAAATCTAATCATTGCAATTAATGGTACTCAAAACGTAGACGAAATATTTTTCTTTCTACGTTACCAATAAATGAGTTCTGTAAGCGCACCAAAGAAAAACTGGCTGAAAGTACACGATAGGTTCCAAATATCTTCGAGCAGTGGTGATATGAATTATGTAAGAGCTCTAACTGGACTCTGCTGCTTTCATTCGAAGTACTTTCAAGCTAACAGCACCCCATTATGCCGAAGGGAACCTACCTATCCTATCCAAGCTAGAAAGTTGCAAGACGCTGGCCTTCAAGGAAGGGGATCTCAGCATTGAGCATAGGCGCAGACATACCGTTGTTATATCTCTTAACGATCCAAAAGAGTACAAGGTTATCAACAGAAATGTTATGCTTCGGAAATTTTCGGCCAAAGCAGAGGAATGGATGATTCGAGCGGTTTGGAGTAGGGAGAAACAGCTCTTGGGATTCGGAAAGAGCTCAACTTTATCCTCCGGTGTTTGAAAATCTTAATTTAAGAGACACGCTAATCTTTGTTTTAAATGAGTCTATAGTTTTTTATCTCTCTTTGAACCTTACAAAGTTACTCATATAGAATAAACACAATAATACGTCATCTGGAACATAAAGAAGTACGCTAGTGTGATTTTTTTCAAGATTAAAGCCGATAATTGAGTTTCTACTACGAATGAAATGACCTAAGTACAGTCAACCCATGGTTAGGTACCGTATGCCCGTCTATTCCTCACTTAGGGGCTTTAAATTCTACGTTAAGGACTAACAGGGATTCTGATTCCCCCTTTAAGCTCGATCTGGTTCGTTCACCTTGAAACCAGTTTATTCCATGGTTGTGTGGTACATTTCAAAAGTACATGTGCCTGTTATATAAAAAATTACGGTATCTTCACAACTTTTGGTACGTCAAAAGATGGGTAGAAATGATCAAATTTTAAGGTGTGACTAATACAGTAAATGAAACAAATATTTTTCTTGGGTTGCGGCACAAGAACATGAAAAATCTACATGTACTGAAAAATTCACTTTCTAGCTGGTACACACGCTCAAGCTCTTGCAATGTAGGTCCCGCCAATGGTTTGATTACAAATACAGAGGACTCTCAACCGTTCCATTACTCGCAGTAAACTAAACCAATTTTCCAGGCTCCGGGGTTGGGTACCTACATCCCGGACCGCAATTACAAGACGTGGTTGCAGTTCTATTGCAGAGTGCCACTGTTTCCTCCAGCCTCGAAATGCCACAAAGGGGGATGCACGACCCTCATGGATCAGTATGGTGACCACGCGCTGTGCTGTGCCTATGGATCCACACGCGGGTGGCGGCATAACTCGCAGACACGTTTGTTTGCTGCAGATCTCTCCAAAGCTGCCCGACACCCTGTCCTCGAGCCGCCACAACCCGGCCATGCAGTTCGCCCGGACATCAAGGCGCTTGGAGAGAACGGGGGCACGGACTATTACGATGTAACCGTTATCCATCCCCTGACCCCCGCCCGCCTTCCCTCCCTGGCGCGATGCCCACTCAAGCCCCTTAACCATGCTCGCCTGGGCAAGGACACTCGCTTTGCCGAGTTGATACGTTCCAAGGGTCCTGGGCATCGCTTCATTGCCCTTCCACTCTCCACGTTGGGGGGCTGGCACCCTTCCGCTCGGGACTTCGCCAACCGGGTTGCGAACGGCATTGCCGCACGGGCAGCCGTTCCGATTGCTGATGCGCAGCGAACATTGTTCGCTCGTCACGCGGCGAGACTCGTCCAGAATAACGCCAGTTGTTTGTTGGAAGGAGTCTTGAGCGACACTTAGGCTACAACTTGAAATTGTGTATACAGTGTATTCCAGAGAACCATTTTTCCCCCTTTCTTCTGGAGAGCAAATACAGAGGACTCCCAACCTTTCCATTACTCGCAGTAAACCAATTTTCCCCCTGAAAAATTCTACGAGTACCAGATACATGCAAAGTTTTTCAAAAAGATAAGGCACATTAGCCGCGTGGATATAACCGATTACATCTTCCATGCTTTAAAATAACCCAAAAATTTCCCCATGGAAATATGATAAACTTAAGTAAATAGTATAATGGGTGTCCGCTGCAGGATTCAATTATAATGCTAGCTCAGAGCTACCCGGGTGTTCCACTTCGGCCGCTCACAGCGACATGCGAGAAAAATTGATTGCTCGATCGACGAAAAGATTACACAACTAATGATCTGATAGTTGTGACTGCGGATAATTCCAAGGGATGTGTTGCAATTCTCCGCAATACACGGTAAGAGACTCTCTATGAAGATGATGGTATCAGCGGAAGGCGAACTGAGGAAATCGGAGGCCAGTGGCTCTAACTCGATATTGGGGGCCTCTTTGGGGTTGTTTGAGGGCGGAGAAAGTCTATGTGACAGTTTTAGCTCTAAGTGGATCACTTTTTGGCGGTGTGCAAATTCAGCAGCACCTCCCACTTACTGAGTTGCCTTTGATCATACGTTATCTTTGAACTGTGAGACGACGGTGAAATCACAGGGGATGGGGCGGACCAATGTACTGTAAGTATCTGCTGAGGTTCCACTTATTGTTTCGTTTCTTCGGACTTCATCGATTTCAATTCAGCCTCGAAAAAATGATGATCGCTGGGAAGTTAATACCTTACCAAGTTCGGCACGTTTTCTATCACTCCAAATCAAACTGATCTACAATCTCAATTACAATTTCATGCGAGTTTTCCCTCGTTAAAATATATAGAATACGAGTGTTTGGAGGCCTTGCAGTAATTGACCAAGGACAAGAGAGCTACAGCTTGCTGTCATTCCTTCTCGCGGCACAAGCTCCAATTGACTTCGAATAAAGTCGTCAAGGGAGGGAACCTAATCTGTTGATATGGCCCTTCTTGTTGCGGTGACATTGCTATTATCATCTCTTGGCCTGAATTGTAACAAACACGAAAAAGAAGGGCCTCGATCAGAATTATTCAGTCTTTTGTTTTCATTTTTAAGGGGTAATTTTTGGGTTATTTTAATGCATGGAAGATGTGGTCGGTTACATCCACGCGGCTCATGCGTTATGTGGGATAAGTCGTCGCTGATGGGTAACACTACAGTACATGACCTTCCTTACAGAGCCGGCTCAATGCCGGCGAGCAAGCATGCCGCGTTGGACATGACGGCCGCAGCAGCGTGCCCTTGGGTAAGCACCGCTCTAACCATCCCATAGGTCTCCATCGCTCGAACGGCCACGTTACGCGCGACATCGGTTAGCACCGCGTACGCGTCTAGGTGCCAGCCTCCAAGGGTGGATATTGGGATAGGCACAAGCCTCCCTCTAGTAGCAGTCGCGAGCAGTGGTTCATACCTTCTACGTTTGGCGGAGATGGCTGCGTTGAGGGAGGTGAGTGGGTTGAAAGTACGCACTCTCCTATTGGAGGGCGCAAGAGGATTGACGAACGTGACGTCAAAAAAGTCCGTTCCTCCGTTGCTACCCATTGCCTCGATATCCGGCCTTGCAAATATGTCGCTTGAGACACAGCACGGCGCCTGAACAAAGGGTCTTGGGTTTGAAGTCCCTAGTGAAGTCAGGTTTCTATAAATATCGCGAGCACTTCTGGTTGCTGGATTGTTTGCGTAGGCCCAGGGTTGTTTCAGTCTGTTTTTGTTGTCTTATTACTCCTCCCTTGCGGTACTCGGTTTCTGCATTTCTAGGCTGGCAAGAAGCACAATTTTATTCGCTTTCGGGTTGTGTTACTATGCAATCAACCCTTAACTCACCGTGGGGACAAAATTCGATCGGATGCTCGGGTTCAAATTACCTTCTTGTTAAGCTCAATTTTTTTTCTTGTCCCAGGCTCTGTGGATAGCTACTTCGGTACTGACACTGTTGATGCCTACTCTCGATGGATATTAATAGCAACGTTTCAAATTGACATACATCTAGCAAGGCATATGCCGGAAAAGTGGTCCGCAGGACAAGGAAAAGACAGTATTGAGCTATCTGAAGATGATGTATTCTCTAAAATCGCTCCAGCTTTAGCTCCCAAGCGAATATTAATTCGCTTGGGAGCTAAAGCTGTAAATCAACCACCTCTATGTCGGATTTATATCCGAACTAATCACGAGGCACCCAAAGCAGATCGTACATAAACGCACATCAGCGAGGGTCAGAGAGTGCAAATGATGTCGATACTGTGAGCCTTGATCCGCAAAAGATGCAAAAACATTCAATTAGGACATATTCGTGATCAAAAACAAAACAAAGAGGCCTTCAAATCATCCTGTGGGTCGGGACTTAAGCGACGATGATCAATTCTGCCAGTTAATGATCCGACTTATAGCCACAAACAAATCTGCCAAAAACTACTTCTGCAGATGATCTCGGTTAATCTCCTAAGTTAATATCAGATGAGCTGTGGAACTGTTGTTAAGAATAGGGAAATTAGTGCAGCATTTCGCTTTAAAGTGGCTCCTCAAGAGGACTCGGAGGAGCAACTTTCTCGCTTATCATTTATTTAACAGACCGCAGGGCCTATAAATCCAAATAAGTTCGTAACTGTCGGAAGTATGACTATTTTAAGCTTATCGAAGCTGCCGCATCCTTTGTCACTGAGAATTGATTTCTCATCTCTTCTCTTAACCTCGGTGGAGTCATTGAAGGTATTGATCTGACTTCGAGTACAGGGCAAATATAAAATTCAAATTTTTGAACAGGAACTTCTGGGTGTCACTTCTTGTTGAGCTACGATTCTATACTTCAACCAGTCATTAGAACTACAGAACCAGCATCAAGGTCTAGGGATGTCACTATTACCAATCCTCTCGCCGATCATCCGACTAACTAATGCAGGCCTCTTTTCACGAAAGCCTCCAATACCATTCGATCTCAGCCAGCTCCAGGCTTAGTGAGATATAAATCCGATTGGTCTAATACAATCTCTTTTCCAGCCAGCGACGCAAATATTCAAAAGATATCTGATTATATACCTGATACTTTGATACAGTGGGAGGCATTAAAGTGGATTTCTTGCAGTATTTTTCTCAAAACAGTGCCAGTTAAACAAGACTTTTCCTCATTTGAAAAGCAAAATTGCACTAGTGTTTCTTTTCTCTCTATTTTTTGTTTTTAAGGTTTCATTCTTTTGAAATCAGGATTTGTGAGTGAAATTATACGATAAATAACGTTACAGATTCCTTAGGATGTGTCCTTCTGAAAGTTGGAGCCAGTAGTTTCCAAAAATATTCGCAATGTATTTGTCCGCTATTTTAATCCCTCAAAACCTTCTGACCGATCGAATTTGTATACACATGAGTATGACGCAAAATTTTATCTATATTTCACATCAATTCCTGCCTAACAGTCGACAGAGATCTCCGTCAATTGAGATTTTGCCCTGCATCTTGCAATTTCCAGTAAATTATAGCATAAACAGCTTCAATTGCTTATGAACTACTACCAGGGCTGCTAATCGTGCTCTGGTAATAATTATGGACACCTGCGACTTTTCCGCAGTCTTTAAAGAAAAAAAGAATAGACTTCGCATTGGAAGCTGCGCAGCGTAAGCCATTTATCATAATTTTCTCCATCTGTTGATTGGAATACCGAACTCTTTCTTCCTCATTTGGCCTACTTGCATCAGTATGTATAAGGAACCTCTGGGTCCACTAATTCCTTTCTTATCTATAGATACTTCGGTTTTTCAGCAAAAAAAAATTCACCCCGAGGGTGAAGCTGAGATACCTCTGCTAAATGTAGTTTGACATGTTAATTATGGCATTGATGGATTAGAACACGATAAGAATTATTTTGGTCGTTTTCTATTAGTACCCTAATGAGCTTGCTATCCTTATGGAGGAGGTATTTTAAAATATGCCTATATCCCTTGAGCATAGCCGAACAGGTTGAACTAAGGTTGACTTATTATCAAGTTTTCATCGCTTTAATGTGCAAATTCCATAAATATGCAGTCTTTTTGCGAAAAAGGCTATAAATACAGCTGTTTTCGGTCACATCATTTTAGTTTTGACGTGCAGTGAGGTTGAACTTTTCGTCAAAGTATCTTTTTCGGAGCTCATGTTTCTCATCACTGGACTTGTTCCCCTGACACCTTACTTTATTCAAGGGGACTCATGAAGAATTGGCTTATGCGCAACGGAAGAGTCAATAACTTTCCACTAGTGGATTTGCCCTCTCGTCTCGATTAGGCTCTTGGTCGAGTAAAGGAGTAAAGTTGAACTCCCCGCTTAAAGCTCCGCCTACGCATAGAAACAATGATAATGCACAAAAACCTGAACACATAGGGCATGACTTGCCGCACTAACATGATCTCGAGTATTTTGCTTCTTGTGAAGTTGAAAACCTATCTGCACAACTCTCTCAGCTCATGTTAGTGCCGGAAATATTTGGCGATAGCATGGTATCATCTAAACTTGCTCCGACCCGTACAATTCTTATGTCAGAGTATTCCCGCTACACTATACAAAGAAGTGGTTGAGAGCTCTTTTTTCATCAGATAAAATGAGTTCAACTTCTCCAAATGCCTCCCTTCCACCTTCTGGTAGATTGGAGTGCCATCTACAGTTCTCGATGCACTGTACGGTTTCAAAATTGGCTTGGCCAATACATATACGGTATCTACGCTCCCGTACAAATTTACTGGGTACCAACCCACATATCTACCACAGCAAATTAACCCCCCATTTCCCCTACTTCTCCCAATACAATGATCGCCAGTTTTGTTCCCTCGCTGACCTTAATGCGATTCGAGTTGTATCCTTCGATGGAAAATTGTCCGACATGGATGCCAAGCCAGACTCAATAGAGAGATCAGAAGCTTCTGCTCGAAAGGAGCTCGAAGAATTGAAGCAAATGATAGGGTTGGTGATATATAAGATGGCTCGTTACGTGATGAGCGAGACTATGGTAGGTAAGCGATGATGGGTTGTTACGAAAGACACCAGGCTGCGTATAAAACCTCGCTAGCGCAGCAAGAACTGGCTCCTCAAATTTCATCCAGGTCAGCTCTGTGCGTTTAACTAAACAATCAACTTCAATAATCGCTCGTGTGAGTATTGGTACTGCAGAATATAACCTAATTGACTCATATTGTCGTGAAACCCGCTTCTTCCCGGCCAGCAATCAACGCGACTGTAATCGGCGCGGTATCATAGATTACTGATAGATAGAAATAGAGAGAAAACAAAGGAGCTCCGTTGAGAAGGGCCGTGGTGGAGGCCTCAGCAATGCAACGAACTTTGTGTCAACGTTGCTTAAACTTCTCCTTTACCTTGTGTGTACTTGGAGTCTGAGCCCGGTGGAGCGAGGACGGTCGCCTAACTTGAAGCAAAGCCGCGTATCGCGCGTGTTCCACGCAGGCGAACTGTGTGACATGCAGGGCATTACTCTTACGCGCTCATCATACAACAAACTTACAATGTATCGTCATGTACAGTACATTTGACAGACATTGACCAAAATATAGGGGTGTTGGTACAAAATGACCAAATGAGTTCAAAGAAATTCTTGTTTCTGCACCTTGACTGTATCATACCGTGTCGTCTAAATCATCGTTGCGTTTTTAATTCATCTACGTATGTTACGCATAAGATAAGCAAGGACTCATGTAAAAGATCTTTCTCTCTTTATTTCTTTGAGGGGTGATGGTCAAACAATGTCATACGAGGGATTATGATACCGGGTTACGCATGTTGAGAAATGTTACCGCTACATATCCTCTTCTGATAAAAAAAGGTTCTAATGCGGTACTTTGTTCTTGTTGTTCCAATTTGAAGCCAATGATCTCGGGTGTTTTCACACCGAATGGGACCTGCATTCCATTTCATATTCCTGGAGTAGGCTGTATCAGTTGATGTTTTTGGGTCATATGAAATCAAATAAATGCACACATCTAAACTGACAACGAACCCGAAAAATGAAACCCTTTCTTCGGGTCCGCTGCTCAGCCTAACTCGGTGATAGTACTCCATCCCTCCATGGATCAGCTCACAACCCCCATCCAGACAACCACTGCCACCGTGGACACATCACCTGGCACATTAATGGGCCCCACTTCACCTTTCTAAATTAAAAGCCCACTTTCCCCACATCCGAAGAATAGCAGTATCCAAATCCCTGGCCTTGCAACCTCAGCACTACAGGACAACTTGCTCTCCGTCCACTTGCTTGCCAAGGCATACGGTCCGGTCCTCTTCACCCAGAGAATTGCAAAAGCCATGTACACACACCACAACCCACCGATTATTGTAGCCATCGTACTTCAAACCGCTGCAATCGAGGATATCTTCTCGACATAGGCATCGGTACGGCTCAACCCAGCCACCGTTTCGAGCCCCGTAAACGAAAGGCGCTCACACCCTCTATGACAACCCAAACTCCACCTCCCTGCACCGAACCAACCAGCGCGAAAAATCCCCAGCCTTCCAGGCATCCGTACCATCCGTGAAGCACCAACCCAAGCAAAGCTGTGAACCCCGCATCCACACCGATCAGAAACCGCATCTGCCGTCCAGCTTGACGGCAATGCTACAAGCTTTGCCCTCGGTAACAAGAGCCCTGCACAATGACCAAACTTAGTTTGACGAACAGACAAGACAGGCTGTCCTACAATCTATATTATAGAATAGCGGGACACCACTGTAACCAGAAATTACTGTAAGGACATTTGACACCCACGCTATGGAAGGTAAGTGCCATTTCCGTAGATACTATCACCAACAAAAACATTACAAGTATATAGTGTGCTCCAATGAAATTCCGTTGAAGAGCATCCAACCTCCACCTCATCAGCCACTCGTTTGAAAGAGGAAACGAATCTTCCCACCGTACGTCCATTCCGAATTGAACAGCTCGAACCACAATCTTTCCCCCTACGCCTTACGCCTCTGCGCCCTTAACTTGACTCGCGCTGTTCTCCCTCTGCTCGCCCTAATCTCCCTCAATTCCTCTCCGTTGCGCATCTCCCTCCATCATGACCCACTTAAACTCCTCCACCCTTCTCCTCGGCCACTTTGCCAACCTCAAACTCGCCGGCGATCGTGCCGTTCGCGACGCCATTCTCTCCCTTCAATCCACCGACCCTACCCTCTCAACCTCTTCCGCCATGCGAACCATCTTCAAGAATCCAGCTCCCTCTTCTTCTCGTCGTCGTCGTCGCAAGCCTCGAATCCGTTCCTCCTCCCGTCTCCATTCTCTTACTGATGCCGATCTCGAAGCCGAGCTTGTTTCCCGTCGTGCCGCCCGTGCCCGCGAACGTGACCGCTATGCACGTGCCATGCGTTCCGAAAAGCTCTCAGTCCTGGAGTCTGAGCTTGCTCGTCTGCGTTTTGAAATTGCTCGTTTAGACAAGGGCGCTGCATCATCGTTTACTGGTAGTGGCACTCCACCGAATGCAAAGTGGCAGAGTTTTCCGCAGGCACGACGTCCGTTGCAACGGAATGTCCCCGCTTCCAAGCCACCTTCGCTCGTTCCGCGTGTGGCCCCATCTGCAGAGTCCGTATCCGGGTCTGGCCCGTCAGGACCGCCTCCACCCCCTCCTCCACCACAGCTAGGCGGGCCATCCGTGGGAGGAGGAGAAGGGGAAGATGTGGTGCCGGATTTGGAGAAACGACGTCGGGAGAAGGAAGAGAGACAGAGAAGGAGGGAGGCTAAGCGGAAGGAGCGGGAGGCCGCGAAGAAGCCCATGACTTTGGCTGATATTATTCGCTCAGCGGGTCCAGATCCCGCAAGACGGCTCAAACCAAGTGGCAGTACCGCCTTACCGGACGTGAATAATCCCAAGGACGACGAAAAAGGGGGAGTGGAGATTGGAACTCTTAAGGAGGGGCTAAAGAAAGTTGAGCAACGCGAGGAGCAAAACGGGAACGGCGAGGAGAAATCTGAAAAACGCTCAGAGGACCAAAATAAGGCTGAGAATGTAGAAACGCGTCCAGTGGATAGCAATGTGGGGACTGTGGATGCGCAAGGTGCTAACAAAGAGTCTGGTAAGCCTGAGGAAATCTTCGGGATTAGCAAGATTGTAGGAGGAGACGCCAAACCGACAGAAACAGGGAAGAATGAATCTGGCAGTCTAGATCAAGAGAAATCGAAATCCGATAATGCCACTCTTGTCGCACGTGACGCACGGGAAAAGCCTGTGATGGGGAATGGCGATGAGGGCGAGTTGACCAAGGCAAAAACTGCTGGAGAGAATGGGAGGGAAACGCATGCAACAATCTCCGCAGGTGAGGTACGTAAGGACAAGTCTACTGAGACCAAAACACAATTGAAGACATTGGGGACACCGAGTGGACATGTATATCCTAAGGAAGGTAAGTCAGAGTCCGAGGGGGATGGAGGCGCGACGGAAGCCATTGCTGCGATTTCTGCATTTGCGGCGAGTCTGTCGGCCAAAAAAAAGGAAGAAAACTCCGCAAAAAGATCAGAGCACGGGGGCAAGTCGTTGGAGGAGAGACGAAGGTTGAGAAGGGCATCCATGAAGGTCAGGGGGAACGGAGTTGGACAGAGACGTGTACTGGAAGGCAAGGAGTTGGATGAAACAGCAAAATCGGTTAATGGGTTAAAGGTTGATTGAGTAGAGCACTTGGACGGGTAGCGAGGCGAAATGTTGAAGGATTGTTCGTCGCAGATTATAGTATAGATTCAGCGGAGAGGGGCAGTTTTTAAAGTAGTCGCGGAGAGGAAGGGGAGAGCACCGAGCATTGCAGTGAGCTTGGATACATCGTTGGAGGAATTGCGAAGTAACGTCTCATGCGGTATGAATGGTCGAGTGTCTGTGATTGTAGCGCACTGCCCTCCGCATTTCCAAAGGATCATCCATGCTATCCGTGCATGTACACTGGAATTTTGTCATTTACTAATCTAGCTCTTCGCTGCTCTAGTTACCACACTTTCTGCGAAACAAAATTACTATCATTGCGTAGTTAGAAACCTCTCGAGTCTGAAGTATCAGAATCCGTGCGACTAGCGCTTAGTTCCTCCGCTGATGAAAACCCAAATCCTATGATAGAAGTTACGCTCGGTCTTCTGGTCATCTGGGTTGGTCGCCTGACCGACAAAGTTCCGAGGTTCGAAAAAGACCCAAAATTGGATACCCGTCTCCTGACAAACCCACTTCGTGCCTCGTCTCTGCCACCATAATCTGTCGTAGTCCTTCGGCCCACCTCAATCGCTTTTTTCTTCTTTGCAACGAGCTCATCATCTTTCAGTGCAATGCCATGGGATATGAGCCTCTCCGTGTCAAAGTTTTCCAGCTCCGAACTGTCGCTCACGTCGACATCATTTACAGCCCTCTTGTATCCCTCTCTCAGCTCCTTTTCCCAATTCACGCCCTTGAAAAACAGCGATTCCTTGAGGTCCTGCATGTTCATCCTATCCGCCTCGTCCTTTCTCAACAATCCCTCCAACATTTCCCTGGCCTCCGCCGAAATAAATCCCGGAAACGTCACATCGTCCATTCGAATACGCCTTTGAATATCCGAGGGTTGGTTGCGACTTCCCAGTAGCGACGTAGGCTCATCAAATGGGGCCCTGCCCACCAGCATTCGATAGAACAATGCACCCATGCTCCAAAGATCAGTAGCAATGCCATAACTTTTGCTACTGACAACCTGCGGACTCATGTAACTAGTACTTCCACAGAAGCTCTTTGTCCTGCCAAAGCGACCTGTGCTCAGTACCTTACTCAGCCCAAAGTCACACAACCTGACATCGCCACCCGCGCTGAACAAAACGTTGTCCGGTTTCAAATCCCTGTACAAGACATTCATCTCGTGCAAATACTCGACTGCCAAAACGATTTGCACCATGATACGCTTTGCTTTGTTCTCATCCAAGCGGCCTTTATCCGCCTTGCTCAGCCTCCTTCTCAAATTCCCGCCGCTGCAAAAATCGCTGACCATGTACAAGGCAGTGGCCGTCTGAAAGGCATGCCTGAGAGTAATAACAAATGGAAAGCCCCTAACCAACTCTAAAACAACCCTCTCATCCATAGCATGCCTGAGACTTCCATTACTATAAAACGCGTCGTGCTTTTGCACAACCTTCATAGCCAGACTCCTTCCACCATGATGCTCCCTAACCAAAAACACGCTCCCCCCCCCCACCCTTCCCCACCGGAGCGACGACCTCAAAGTCCGACAGTAAAGGTCCCCTCTTCATAGCGGCGGCTCTCAGTGCCGTAATCCACTGCCCCCTTCGCTGGTCAATTCTAAGTTCGATAACACGGACTGGACTATCGGAGCGTACTTGTAACCGACCATTGGGATACAGAAAGACGTGGTGTACATCCATTGTTGCGACGGTTGAGGCGGAGGATTCGACGATAAGTGCTGTGCCTTTGAGAGAGGCGGTGCAGGATTTGAAACGGGAGAAGCGTCGCCGACGTGCACGTACTGGACCGGAGATGGTGGCCGGGAGACGAGAGATGAGGGGCTCCGTGGAGTTGGGGTGAGTGGGTGTGGGGATGGGCATGGTTGCTGCGGCGGTGGCTGCGGCTTGGAGGTTGACGTCCATGATTCGGATGGGAAGGACGTTTTGCGGGAAGGAGGGTCTGGAGGGTTAATGGGAGCTTGCGGGGGACAGGAAATGTGGTGGCGATGCGTTTCGAAAGTTAAATCCGATTTTGGATCCAAGCGGAAATCAGCCTGGTAATCGGACACCTCCTGTTTAATTCACAGAGTTGTCGGGTGGTGGATGATGGTAGTGGGGGGGATGAAATTACCTGAAACCTTAAGGTGTTTGAAAACTGGTAGGGATGTTGCAGCGAGTGTTGTAAGAGGATGGGAACAATATCAGTGATTTTAATGGCTTTTTAGAATACGAAGGGTCCATCCAGAAGGATTGGATTGGTCCACGGGGCATGGGTAATGTGATGGGAGGGGATGGCAAAGGGACAAGTCCTGTCTCAACCAGTCGTTGAGAAGTATGTGGCCGCTCGTTGGGTAAGACTGAACTTTGAAAATATTCAATAATTTTTTAATTTTTTTAGGTGAGGGAGATGATTGGATAACCATGCGGATGATCGACACAACGTTGATTAGGCTATGTTGTTTTTCCGCGCTTTTTCGTAACATTCGTGAATTTGGGACATCAGGAGACTCCAATTGCTCCCAAATTGTACACTAAATTTTAATATTAATACAGCGAAGCGTCGCTGGTGATGTACTTTTGCTTTTTTTATTTATTTCTTTGATAGTATGGCAACCCTCCATGATGGCATGCCCTGGATCGTACAAATGCACCGTTTGCTAGTAGTTTGTGTTCGTTATTTAGTCAGTTTGACGTTTTATTTTACTGAGAAAATTAATTAAATCGTGATTCGCTGTACCTTTTCTACGAGTTTGGTCATTCCACATCTTTATTGGCAAAGTTTTTCCTCGTTGTAAGTAATGTACTGTACAGCATTTGGTTTTCTCTCAATCACGCGGCAACCCTAAGTTGCCATTTCTTTCAAAACTTTACAGCAATGTACTAGTTTAAAAACTTGGGCTCAATGCGATGCATATCTTACACTGTAATTAGTTCAGAAAAAAGAGACAGTGCGGACAATTTTTTGCAGCACTGTAATGTCACCATTTTTTTCAGGTAAATCTCCCGTAAAGAGCAGCGACGAAAAAAATGCTCGCAAAAAAAGCGTTTTATTGTACAGTACTCGCCGCATTAAAGTATAATTTGTTGTTACGATATTGCGCGAAAATTCCCGCACCTTCTGACAAGACTCAACCAGACCTTACTAATTAAGTGCATACTGTACTGGACAAGAATATCTGGGTAGATGGTACTGTACAATTCTAACTGAAAGGTCATTTCGAGGATAACCAATGAAAACCTGCCAATCTATATGAATGGCCCACAACGGCCCCCGCAATGCACAAGTGTTCTTCTGTGTTATGATGGACTATGTATTACGTAAACACTCTGTTGTTCCAATTTACACCTACCCAATGTTTGCACTAGAACTAGTAAATAAAACACGCATCACCCTCGTGCGAGCAGCTGACATGCACAAGTATTATATTTTAATGAAGAATACAAAATGTTGAGCCAAAACTGTGGCAAATGATTGCCAGCTGTTTACCCACACTTGTCCAGCTTTGACACCTTCCAAAGCTGGCCACGTAGTCCATTTGTACAATTGTTCAACCTGTAAACGTATGCCAACAGTGAACAGTTGGACACGTGCAGTATATATGACAACACTGTACATATTACTGTACACTTTACTGTCGGGCCATGTGTCAATCAACCAGCAGCCAACCTTCCTCCTGTTTACACAATTTCCGCAGAGGTTCAACAAACTAAATTAGCACAGATCCATCATTCGACTGCATCTTTCGCTGCACCCCAACGTTCCTCGCTATCAATCGATCATCCGTCCGCAGTTCCCCATATCAAGCTCGGTCCGAACCAAATTACAACTCTAATCGAGCCGGCCCCTTACCCTCCGCTACCATCCATCGCTCCCATTTACAATTCCCTCCCCTCATCCCAATCCGTGCCACTCCCTTGACATTTCAACATCCCGTATTCCGCCCCCACCATGACCCATTCCAACCCCTCCGCAAAGAATCTCCGCCGCCGTTCCACCCGTCCCGCCACCTCAACCTCAAACGATGAGCCCACTCCGAATCCCAAGTCCCCAGACCCCACCGCACTGGATCCCGCCGCAAAAACAAAACCCTTCCACCCTCAAACCTTTCATCATCTCCCCGTCGCCCTTACCCTCACCGATTCCCTAGTTTGTCTTACACTTTTGCTCACCGCCCTCGCTGTCCGAGTCTATCGTCTCGCCTCCATTCAATCCGTCATATTCGATGAAATCCATTACCTCAATTTTGATACCTTTATTCTAAAACGCACCTACTTTTTCGATGTCAATCCCGTCTTTGGCAAACTGATTATCGCCTATATTGCCAAACTCGCCGGCTTTGTACCGGCCGAAAAGTATGAGTCCTTGGGACAGGCTCTTCCTCAATCCCAAGCCTTTGCCGCTCGCATTCCTGCCGCGCTTTTCGGCGCTTTGACCGTACCCGTTTTTTATCGACTATGCCGCTTGCTGCGCCTTAGTGTCTGGGCCAGTGTTACTGGTGCCTGCTTTATTCTTTTGGACATGATGCATGTCATTCAGAGCAGAATCACCATGGTCGATTCCGTCTTGGTGTTTTTCACCTGTCTCGCCTTTTACAATGCCCTCTTGTTGTGGGATGCTAAAAATGTCGTCGTTATCAAGAAGACTGCCGTCTCTGTCATGGATACAGCCGCCGTCCTATTTTATCTCGTCGCCACGGGCGTCTGTTGTGGCCTCAGTGTTTCCGTAAGGTGGACTGCTTTTGCCACACCAGTCTTGATTTTCATGATTAGTTTGTTTGGCGTCGGCCCGTTTCTCAGGGAACCGATGCACATCATTGAGTTGGCCGTCTTGTACGGCTCTGCGTTTCTGTCGTATATGGGCAGCTTTGCTGTGTTTTTGATCAACGTAAATCATACGGGGAGCGGCGATGGCTTTATGTCGAAGGAATTTCAAGCTTGTTTAATTGGCAATGCACATTACTCGGGGCCGGAGGGATGTCAGATGTCGATGTGGAGGCGGATCTGGGAGGTGAATCGTACCATCTTTCAATACTCAAAGGGCATTCGGGGAAATGACAAGTGGGGTAGCAGTTGGTTTCAGTGGATTGTGAATTGGAGGGGTGCGCTATACTACCGGATGGCGCCAACGGGGAAAAATGAGTTGGCTTTGATCTATGTTCTGATGAACCCTGTGATGGTGTTGTGCATAAACGCACTGATGCTGATATTCATTGCGGCGCTGTTTTTGCAAGTGAGGTATCGCAAACAAGTTCGCACGACGGAAGCGTTTAAACAGCACTTGCGAAGAGGCGGGGCGCTGTTCTTGGGATGGGTGGGAAGTATGTTGCCGACGATGGTGGTGTATCGTTCGGGGCCGCTATACCAGTATCTGCCAGGACTTTTCTTTGCGCAAGCGTTGGGAGCGTGTGGATTTGATTTGGTGCCGACCAAGGCGAGACCGATTGCTGCGTGTGTGATGGCGGCAGGAATTGTGGGCTCGTTTGTGTACTGGTCGCCGTGGGTGTATGGGGTGCCAATGGGACATGCGGAGCATATCGCTAGAAGGTGGCTACCCAAGTGGGATTGAGAGAGTAGGCGTGATTGAGAAGTGGGGCGTGGATGCGCGTGGACGTGAGGATGGGATTGTCCATGTGTGGAAGAGGTGTGAGATGGTGGGGAATGTCGAGGACAGCGGTGATGCAAGGGGGTTTGTTGGTTTTTCGATGGATCTCTGTGATTTGGTATTGAGAATTCAAAATTGCAAATACTATAGAATGAGTTTGGTAATGAGCAGCAGTCAGCGATCAGCGATGAGCGGCAGTGATGCAAGTGCGGGAAAGTGGGGAACGATGATGAAATCGGAAGCGATTGGAACTGCTGTGCCATTTACTAAAGGTAGAAAACAACAGCAGTAACTAATGCACGACCCAACTGTTCCTGCGCTCCTGAAATGTGCTTGTCCACAGGGACGTAACGACGGCTTTGTTGATGGCGCGACTGACAGAGGCACCGTTCTGTATGGCTATTGCTTTTACTCGATGCGTGATTAACGCATTACCGCCATTCCCTTGTAGTAAAGAGAGCAAATGGTCGCAGATCAACACAACCGAGGCAAGCAAATGGGAAAACGACATGGCCCGTCCAAAGTAGCACTACAAGAAAGCTAAAAGAGCAGGTAAAAGTAGAAAACACTAGGCACGTAATCGATGTAACGACAGATAGAGTCTCACAGACTCTGAGTCCTTGCAAAGTCGACAACAGTGGCAACATGGGTATGAACGGTGGGTTGTGCATGATGTTGATCAGGTTGGGTGACATGGCCGACCCAGGCAACGAGCTTATTCAAGGGTGCATTTGCAGTGACGTTGACTTGGTCTGGTTTTTCGTCGTCGGAATCCTTGCCACATGCTGCGACGATGGGTATGGCGAGGGCGAGGACGACGGCACCGGCGATGAGAAGATTGCGACGGAGATTTTTACAAGGGTCTGAGGTGTTGGGGGGTGTGGATGGGGTATCGGTGGTTGGAACGGGGGGTGTATCTGTGGTGGTGGGGGGGTGGGGTGGTTGTGGCGGCGGGCTTTGGGGCGGATGTGGGGGTTGGTGCTGTGGTGGGGGTTTGTGCTGTTGTGGGGGTTGGTGTTGTGGTGGGGGTTGGAGCTGTGGTGGGCTCTGGAGGGGGTACGAATGTAGACATTGGGTTTTGGTGGGAGGGGTGGGTCAAGTGGGAATTTTGGGGGGGGGGGGGAGTTGTGCGGATTGCGGTGTGGCGGTGGGTGTAGGGATGGGATGAGGGATTGGAAGGCGACTTGATTTGTTTATTTAGCGAGGCGGAGGGGGGGAGTGTGGGATGCAGTCGAGATTTTTGCATGTGCTGGTGGTACTGTGGCCCGGGTGGTAGGGTTTTTGACTGGCTTTTTTTTTTTTTTTTTTTTGATATATCATAGCTTTGGATGGTGTGCCGTTGGTTGATGGATGCATCGATTTGCTGGGAGATTTTTATAGGGCAACATGGCGCTGTTTTGGGTGCTTTTGGTTGGGGTTTCTTGTGCATTTATTACAAGGCAGAATCTTATAGTGCACATCTTGCTGCATCTTGGTTGGAGCAATGCAGCAGATATGGCATATCGGAAATAAGGCTAAAAGCTGCTGTCGCGATGATGAATCTGTTGGAGATGTCTCGTTTTTTAGATTTCCACGAATCCGCAAACATTCGCGGCATGCGCATGCAACTCGACAATTGTTCAAATTGAAAGCATTTGTAAAGTACTGTACCTCTGAGGCTCAGCGTCGATTGTGCCACGGCTGCCTGTCGAATCAGCTACTGTACGGTATGTGTTGTGTTTCAACAATACAGTATTGTACAGTACATCGCGGATCTACAGATCCATAGTATAGGTTGCTTACAGTGACAACTATTGATCTCTGTTGATCTGATATTTGGTGACAAGTGTCCATTTTGATGATTGCAAAAACATGAATTTTAGTTAAAATTAGGGGCAGCCCTACCGATAGTTTGCAGGAAAGCGGGAATGCAGTGATGGTTGCTTACAAAATCCGCAACGGCTACAAGCACAAAACAAGTGAAGCGGTAGAGCCAAGTGGCACGGGGCGATTGGTGTTTACCGACATTTTTGGAAGCAAGGCAAAGCACAGGTCATTTCCAACCCGTTTGGGTGTGTGTGAATCGGGCCAAGTGAGCAATACTAGCTTGTACGCCGTTCCAAAGCTTACAGCACAAACGTGGGAATAATTACAGCTGATACAACACGAGAATCCCGCCTCCTTTTGCCCGCCCGGATTGACGCAGATCACGGCCATCCCATACAGTACTGTACACTAAAGTACACTAAAGTACTGTACAGTACTGTAGGGCACAGAGCTTGAATTTCGTACCAAGATGGCCCCCAGGCCAGTGGCAACGCATTGCATCCAGATCCTGTCCACCGCGTTCTACCGTCCCATCGCCCCATCGCGCCATCGCCCCATCGTCCGCCTTGCTCGCACACCAAACCGCCCACCCATCCAACATGCAATCCTACAACCTCTCCCGTCCCAAAGCCACGGAAATTCTCTCCGCCCCTCCACGATCCGGCGTCATATCCGTATACTCTACTAAATTAACCGCCCTCGTATTCGTCTGGCTCTGTTCCATCATCGTGTGGGCAAATCAGTCCAACTGGGCCGGTGTTCTATCCCAGTGCGGCTCGCGGTGTGGCATAACCATAGGGTTTTCCTTGTTTATATTTTTGTATACCACCGTCTTATTGATTATGAATTGGTTCACGGAAAAGGGCACCATGAGTCGAATTGGCTGCTTTTCCCATGGCGTCGAAGTACAATGGATTGGTGGTTTGGTCCTGTTTTGGATTCCGGTTGTCGCCGCCGCAAGTAAGGTGCCTGTCCAACCGTCTCTGGTTGCGTGGTTTGCATGGGGAGGGTTTTTTGCAAGCATCTATGCTACGTACAAGGCCTACCATTCGTTTAAAGAGGAGGATTTGCCAAGTCGATTACCAGAGGGGTTTGAGGAGGAGGATTATGTGTATGGATAATGAGCATGTGCCATGAAAGGAGGGCTTAGGATGGGATGCAACGGACGGGGGGAGGGTAGTGTCGGGTCGCTTGATTTTTTCTAGAGGAATTTGCACGAGGTGACGGTGAGGAGCAAACGCCGCGTGGTGAATGTGGAATTGCAGGGGCTATGCCGAGTGAGGGATTGGTGCATTGTTTTCGTGGTTGCTTGGTTGACAAGAGGAAGGGAATCGGAAGGCGGGAGTGCTGAGGAGCCGAATTAGAGTTGGCAACACTTGACAGGTGTTGATTTTGTAGAGTTGTGATAATGAATTCAAGATAGGTGGAAGGGAGTTGGCGGTGAATGTGCAACGTGTTGATGTCGAAAGCGTTTGTAAATTTGTCGAATTGCGCAGGCGTTGGATCGTTTTCGTTGTTCCTTTACATGTTGCGATGAGTAAATACAGACAAGCGTGGCGACTGAAAAAAAGGCAGCGAGCGAAACGAGCGGAGTGTATGATGGACGGTTGGGTTGGGATAGGACTAGGAAAAGTTTGCATACTCATCCTCCTCGGTGGCTTGCATACTGAGAATCTGTGCATACCTCAAACTCTTGGTTTCCTCTTGCTCGGCATGATAAGCCTTGTAAGAGGCGAAAACGGTGCCAAAAAACGCCAACCAGCCGAAAATGATGGCCAAACCTGTGGTGTGAAAGATTTGATCGTCATAGGCGGACAAGGTTGAGACGATAATGATCCACCAAAACAACAACATAAACATAAAGGTCTTGGTAGCCTTTGAAGTGCACCACGAAGGCTTTTCCACAAGCGACCAAGTGAGATACTGTCCAGCCAGAATGAACGAGGTAAAAAAGAAGGAAATGACACCAGCAGCTATAGCAAATCCGCACAACGGTGTACACTCAGTATTGGTCTGCGAAGCCCAATCGGCGGTGGAACCAAAGACGACGATAGAGGCGAGCCAAATGAAACACTGGGCGGCGATGAGTTGTGCGGCCGGGGTAAGCTCGCCGGACCGCGGAGGCCCGGATAGAAATGCGGCGTGCTCATCGGCGAGGTCGAGCGTCTCGTGGCGGGGCGGAGGTACTTGGCTCGACATGGTGTTGAAGTGTTGATGTGAGAGGGGAATGCTGGTGGCGAGTGCTTGGTGGAGAGGTGGGTATACGCCGGGTCGATGTGTGTCGGAAAACGACGGTTGGACCTGATTTTCTTCTCACAACCCGATAGAGTTTGTATTGTCAGTGTAAGGACAGCGTGTTAGTTAGTATATGTCCGACAAATTTTGCAAGTATTTTCTGTTGGGTCCAATCGCTGCTGCATTTTTGATCCGTGTTCGATCGAGTTTGCTTCTTGTCCGCCTGCTTCCGGGACCAGAGGAGCATCCAACTCCACTCCCCATCCACATCCACATCAACATCCAAACCTTGCAAGCTTCTCCAATGCCCCCCTCGCTTCCCCTACCCCCTTTCCTCTTCCCGCGCATTTCCGCTCACCCGCCATCTCTCAACCCCCACCCCAAATCCCACCTCCCATCCCCCAACCCTATTCGATCCCCACACCAAAGCCCTCCAAAAAGCCCGTGCCGCCCTTTCCCCCACCGCCTCCACCTACGATTACCTTCGCGATGAAATCGCCGTCCGTCTTATCGATCGTTTCCATGACATTCCCCGCACCTTTCCCCACGCCCTGGACCTCTTTTGCGGCTCTGCTCACATTCTTCGCGCCCTAACCTCAGCCCCTGCTTCAAACCCTCCCAAAATTCACTCCCTCTTCCACACCGACATCCATCCCGCTATTCTCCACCGCGCCCGCACCTACTATCATCATGCTCTCCCCGAGCCTCATCAGGATGCCGTCATCTCGCCTTCCTCTACCGACCTTCATTCGCTTCCGCTCCCAGATCGTCCCCTGGACCTTGTTTTCTCCTCGGGCGCCCTTCATTGGGTCAATGACCTCCCTTCTCTTCTCTTCTCCATCCGTTCCATTCTCAAACCAGACGGGCTGTTTCTCGCCACTATGTACGGCGGTGAAACTTTGTATCAACTGCGAATCTCACTTCAACTTGCCGAGGATCAGCTCCGTAATCGACTCGCACCTCGTATTTCCCCTATGGTTCGTCTTCCAGACATGGCCTCCCTTTTGGTCAACGCAGGGTTTGCACTACCAACCGTCGATCTTGACCGCATCACCGTCCCCTTTGTCGACCTTTGGGCGCTCATGCGCCATCTCAAGGGCATGGGCGAGACAAATGCTTTGATAGCCCGCGAGTTGCACTATGGCAGAGATGTCTTTCACAGAGCCGCTGAGATCTATCACGAACGTTTCGGCGCTGTCGATCCCCAGGGTAGATCCTACATTCCCGCAACCTTTGAAGTTGTCAACATGATCGGATGGGCCCCGGCTGCCGGACAGCCAACACCAAAGGAAAGAGGCTCCGCCACCGTTTCATTTACTCAACTAATGGCAGAGACCGTCGTCCCGGATGGAGGCCAGGGCAAGGACCCGGCCTAAATAGTCGCGGTGCGCCATGCGCCGTCGCAGTGTCGTACTTTACTTCAACACCATGCCCGTCATGCCTGCAGTGTCGATCATCTGCTGTGGAGGCCTCCAAAACGACTGCCCTCCGCTTTGGCCACGTCGTGTATGCCTTTTTGGTTTGGGTTGCGTGGTTTTTACCAAAGCAGTGGTGCTGCGTATCGACAAGTGTCTCAAGTGTACAGAGGTATCTCTTTGCTTCACAACTTCAAGTTTGTAGAGTATAGCGCAGGAGATGGAAACCGGAGAGTGCCTCAATCACACATGTCTTGGTCGAATCTCGGCGAGCCGCAGTAAGGGCTTGTGAAGAATGACACGGGAGCCTGACGGCGCAGGGCCCACTCATATCTCAAGGTGGTATGGTATTGCGTTGATTTTTTGACACCGATTTTGTGCGCCATTTGCGGAAATTCTCGAGGTGATGCGACGATGTTATGCACTACTCTCAGAGTCATGAGGGGCTTGATTGTCTCTCTTCGCAGTCGCGCAATCGTACGTAAAGTGGATGTGGTCACGTCTAGCGGCTGGAGGCTTTGCGCGACTGGCTCGTCGGAAAGAGGGGATATTACACCTGTGCATGGAGCGGCAGTTTTGACAAGACTGGAGAGGATTCATCAAAGGCTCGAATTTTCCATTGAGGGCGCCCATCAAATATCGGCTTCGGCAAACCTTTCGCTTCTAGAGCGAGATCCCACTCAACGCGGCCCGCGTGTGCTGTTTGAACGGGAAGCTGCCGTTTTGGTTCGAGATAACATATCTGCCGCCTTGAGAGACGCTAAAAGAGAAATAAGAGCCCATGGCAATGGAGGTCAGGCGCTTGGATCGGAAGAGGTTTCAGTACGTGTTCATTCACTAAAGTCTCTGATGCCTCCCGCGGAGAAGGCTGTTGGCGAAATGCGTTTGAAGATTGTAAAGGCAGATGAGAGGCTCAACATGCTTGAGCGCGGCGTTTTTGACGACTAGAGGCAAACAGTGCCGTGGCTCCGTAGTAAGGACTTGCAGTGACGAGGTAATGAAAAGACAGGTGGTAGTGGTTGGTCAAGGCAGCGGCGGCTTTGACGTGTCGGTAGCAGTTCTTCCTGCACACTGCGTGCGGGCAAGGGCAGCCTTGGTGAGGGGCCATTACCCTTTGTAGACTATCAGGTTGTGATGTAAAGCGGGCTGGTGAGGTGTGACGGGCAGAAAGCGTGAGTGGTAATTGCAGCCCATCGTCTTTGCATTGCCGCCGCGCCAAATTGTTGCAAAGTTTGATAGCGTAGAATACGGCAGCCTACCGTTTGGACTCTGTGTTGCGGTTACGTACTTTTAACTTGGTGTCATCCCGAAATAGAATGTAAGCGTTGCGCTCGTTAGTGTTACGCAACTACGGGTGGCGGATTTCAACACTGCCCGGCTCGCTAGTGTCATTTGTCTGCATCTGAAGGTTTCATTTTACCTTGATGGAGTGTTCCGTATCCATGGAGGCACATCGGCCCATTGGTTTGAACTGTTTATGTCCTATTGCCCTTTTCATTTGGTTAAATGCCACCGGCATCACTGAATTTATGGGGAAACTTGGTGCCGTATTCGATAGGAGGACAACACAGTTAGTTGTCCACGTACTGAGCCCTGTGTGGACTCGCTCGATAATTGTAATCGGTAGTCATGTCCCGGGCATGACTATGCAAGGTTATTGCATGTTAAATCTACGACGGAGAGAGGTTGTATTCAGAAACAGAGCTGGTAATATTCCATCTGTGTTACTACGGCGAAGGCCGCTCCGAGTGCAGCATTACGGGTTTCTATTATTGACTTCGTCCCGTCCCGTATGAATTGGGCCCGACTTGCAAGCCATTGAAATACACGTGCTAGAATGTAGACCTGACCCTTGACAGCGTAAGGAGTATATTGATGCGAAATGTGCGAATTGAATACTCATCGCAGATGTCCCGTCTTTACATGAGGGTATACTTACGGCCGAGAACCATCTGGGACTGGGACGGCGCCTTGACTGATTTCTTTTTCCTGAGAAAATAATGCCAAAGCTTACAATCTCTTTTTGGGAGGACGATACGAAACTGAACACGTACTCTACACGATGGCGGAGAAAAGGATTTGGTGGGGATCTGTAGAAGAAAGGAATTCAATGTTTTGGCATTGGAGAAATGCGAGCTGCAGTTTCTCGATGCCCAGAACAACCTACTCTGATTTACTTGCAAAAAGGGGACCGGTCCCAAACCAGCATGGCCAAGGTAAAGCTGCCCGACCCCGAAATTTGCTCCAACTTCATCATCACAATATGGATATCCGCAAGCACCGCCTAAAGCTTCTGGCCAGATCTTGTAATCGCAAATAGGAATTCGCAAGTCAATACGTTCTTTCAGATCCCCAACTTCCGCGGAATGCAACATAGCTGCAACTTTTGACTATTGCCCGCTCCAAATCATTCTCCCACAGGCCGTCTGGCCCTGCGCCACCCATGCCTTTTCCCGATGTGTCCTCACCACTCTACAAATCTCTGTCCGAAGTTCACCATATTCTCTTCCACTCCTTCTTGACATGAACCCGATACGAACCCTCCTCATTTGTAAGCAGTCGACCGCACCCGTTCCAGCATTGTGAGAACACAACGATCCTTTCCCATCACACGTTACTACCATTAGTTATTTGCTTAATCAAGAGTCATGCGGCGGCTTCGACGAGTGAGTTCAGCCCTACCATTCCTTTTTATCCTGCTTCTGCATTTTCCACGTTCTTCCACTGCAGCGCGTTTGCGAATCCCATCAACACACCCCATAGCAGAGAAGCAGGTGACCATCGTTGGTGCCAATCTGCCACCAGATATTCAGGTGAGCCTGCAAGAAGCATTCGGAGCGCAGTCAGTTCAAGCTGCTGGCGGAGACAGCAATTTATCAGATGAAAGCACCAACGAGAACGTCGACCCAGCAGACACCGGGGATGGAAGTCAGAGTGATTCTTCACAGATTGTTGGACCTGTTCCCATTGAGAATCCAGAGACGGCTGGAGAGGGACAGCCCGGAGAGCAAGATTTAGATACCGACGTATTCCTTGATATTGAGGGCAATACTGAACAAGCCGACCAAGAAGATACAACTGTCGAGCCTTCTGCCGAAGTTGAGTTAGAGGAGAGCAGTAGCCCGGAAGGAAGGTTTCCGATTCTCGTTGTCGTTGAAGGATCTATTGAAACCTCCTCAACCGACCAGGTTGGAAGTTCCCAACAGGAAGCGGAGAACCCTAATGGTGATATTAATGGTAGCGAGGGCGAGGGCGCAAGCAATAATCCAGGCGTGGACGGGACTGGGACTACCATGGCCGCCTCTGGACAATTGGTACAGCCTAGTGCATCACCAGTTGCTCCACGAGTTGAAAGTAACTCCATTGCGGGCAGCTCGGTCACGCTAGGGTCGTCATCAGACCTGCAGGTGCCGGCACAATCACTGCCGGCGTCTCCGGCAAATTCGCCTTTGCAGTCTCCATTTAAGATGCCATCTCCGACCCCACTAGCTGAAGATATCTCCACTGTTGGCGAATCGCCTATGCCAAGTTCAGATGCTCTGTTTGAAGAAGGTGTTTGGGTTGAGATACCATTGACAATATCCGATACTGCAGGCAATGAATTTTCAGACAAACTTGACAGCAGCATTAGGACCCGCGGCGCTGAAGTAAGTGGTACGTCAGTGGATTCGTGGGTTCTAGTTGACATCTCAAACGGAACCGTGGATACGAGAAAAACGTCAGGAGGTCCAGGACCTTGGTTGGTAATATACCACGCACTTTTCCCGGAAGAGAGAGTAACTGAGGGTGTCGCTCGTCTCGTCGAGAACGTGTCTAATGGAAGTTTTGACGAGTACTTGAGAGACACAACAGGTGAAACCTTAGTGACGACAAGGATAGCGGCAGACCCGATTCTGAATGTCATTCCAGGGACAGAATTTGAAGACATTGCTCCGGGACCCTCTAACAACTCGGCGGTTTCAAGTGAGGAAGGAAAGGTTGAAAAGTCGAACGAAAAGGACACACCAACCGACGAGGAGGCGAGTAGGAGCTTTGCTGTCATCCTTGGAACGGCATTCGGCGGGATCGCTCTTTTCATCGTCGCCCTAGTAGGATTTGGGTACTTCAAGGGGAGGACAAAGCCATACGGTCACACGCTAGATGGAATTCCAGGTGTGCCTACCTCAATATCGTCGTTGGACTCCTCCGATGACGGTTCTAGTAGATACGAGACTGGTGCCCGATTGCAACCGCGGGGGCGCATGTTCTTCGAGACCAATCAAGAATTCTAGACTGGCAGTTAGAGCATGTTGAGGCAACTGGGGTTTCGGGCCATGAAAAAGGAAGGTCGCGCAGGGATACGATTGAGTCCCCGGAACTCAGTATGGTCCGGGACGGGACCTTCGGCAACCCAGGAGAGGTTTCTTCGTCGGAAGGTGTTAAGTAAATAGTCGGGTAGAGAACACGACGGCTAAACAACTAATGTCCGTAACACTTTTAGGTCAGTACGAATTGAAAGTCTTTGTTCTATAGCTTTTCTGAATAAACTATCGACGAAAATTGCAACTACGAAAAGGTAGGGTTTGCTCTAAACAAAAAGAGTAGCGCTCCTTTACAGTTAGGAAATGGGATCTGCTCTCCCATCATGAGGCTCTTGTACTCTCATCTTCATAAATTAGATATTCATTACGACTCTGGGGAACTCCGTCGACCAAATACGTCCTTATCAATGGCCACCTGGTCCACATGATCCCCCGCACGACTAGTTGCTGCAGTAAATGTTGAGTCGTCATCCAAATACTCTATGGACGCTCCCGTTTCTGACCTCTCTATCACTGACGAGACATCAGATTCTGTCATTGGCGGAGGTGCATCAAAGGCCGCGGCATTGGGATTGTTCCTGGACCTTCGCACAACAAAGAAAGCGACTAGAGCAATGATGAGAAGCATCGCGAGTACACATCCAACGACAATTCCTACAATGGTTGACATCCTACTCACATCTGCAACAGACTTTGCTCCTCCAATCAGTGGTTCTTCCCTAAATGAGACGTTGAGGTTTTCAATGCCCCGCTCTCGGAGCTCCTCATTAACGCGCTCATTAACAAACTCCGTGTATGAGTTCACTTCCTGAGTGAAGTTCGCGCTTGAACTGTAAACGGCTTGCAAATCAATATCGTAAATGCTGCCCGTCAACTGACGATATGCAAATTGCTGGAGGATGCGAAGAGTACCGACGTTCTCTGCTCTCCTAAGGCTAACAAGCGCCCAGCGACTTGAATTCAAAGTAGACTCACTGCTCACCCTAAGTAGTTCATCCTTCATAGTCACAGTGAATTCACCTCCGTTTAAAACCTCACCACGCAATTTGTAGTCATTCTCCGCTTCTCTCCCTTGCGGAGTTATGCGGCCATCCAACGGGAAAGGCGACTGAGAAGGTGTAGGCGACGGAATGGGTGTAGAATCGTCCTTGCTCACGTTGTTGACTTCTGGATCTTCCACCGCAGGGATTGAAGACGGCTCAAGCTCGACCTCTGGTTCCATATGGTCGCTCGTCACTTGCGGAAATGGTGATTCGACACCTCCAGTCTCTTCTTCAACTGTCGAGGTGGCCTCTTCGAAAATATTGTCAGGTGTTTCCATCACGTCATCAGCTTCATGATGTGGGACTGAAGCAGGACTGGGCGCTGCGCTGGGTAGAATGGCAACGGCAAGAGGCGATGGCGCAGGCTCTGATGATGTCTCCCACATTTCGGGAGAAGGGCCCAGTTCAATTCGTGGCCCTTGAAGTGAAACATTGACTGCATCCTCCGGGGCCAACTCTCCGGTGCGTTCGCAAGTGATGGCTGACAGAAATGCATTGCCTGTCACTGAACTCAACTCTATGTAGAGTTCATTTGCAACCTTGAGTCCAATGAAAGTCTTCACTACGGATGTAAACGGTGCCTCACCGCTGTCGCTATACACGTCAATATTTTCAAGTAGTGAATCTTGGACACGGACATTGAATACTCGGGCGCCAATCTCGAATGATGCTGAGTCTGTTTCGGCAAAATGTAGACTGCAATCGTACAAGCCCGGGGTGTCGATGGGGATGCGATACCCCCAGGTTGAGCCGTCAACGCCATAACGTTGAGAAATGAGCGCCGGAACATTCTTTTCTTCGGCGCCACCAATCTCGATGCCCCTGGACCACCCCACATCGACGTGGTTCCAAAAATCCAGCCATAGTCTTCGGCACTGAAGCGACCAACCTCTTGACCACCGACATTGATATTAATTTCAGTGCCTGGAACGACGGCACCAGTTTCGGAATCCTCATCGTCTCCTTTCTCTGTTTCACCGACCAAAGATGTTGGAATCCTAGAGTCAGCACTAAAATCTGGTTGCACACCCTCAGGTAGATCACCAGTTCGCTCGCAAGTAACACCGGAGATCATGGCATCGCCAGCCGATGGGGAAACACGAATTGAAACATAACCAGGGACGACCAAGTCAAGGACGGTCTTGGTGAGAACTGTAAACTCTGCGCCCTCAAGTTCCTTGAATATGTCAATACCGGAAAAAGTTGTTGGCTGACCAAAAGAAGTAGAGACTGTTAAATCGAAAACTCTGGCACCGATGGCAAAGGCATCGGCATGAGTCTCAGCAAAGTGAATGGTACAACCATAGACACCTGGCTCCATAACGGGAAGATCATAGCCCCATGCAGTTCCTCCGAGGCCATACCTGTGGGACTTGTACATTACTTGATTACGCTCTTCTGCACCACCTATGACGGAGTCCTCAATAACGAAGAAACCGGTATCACCGGTGATCCATTGAGGATCGTCTGCGACAAAACGACCGACGGCAGGACCGCCAGAATTAATGTTGAACTCGGGGGGAAGTCGCGGGGATTGGGAGGGGCGTTGTGAGATTGGCGAGAGAAGGGGACTAGGTTAATTGAAACGGGAAGGGTAAGGGAAGAAGGAAGGATAGTAAAAAGCGCCAGTAAGAGGGCGAAAGAGAGGGAAGGGAAGCGCATTTTCAATGAGAGCGCTGCGCAGGGCGCGGATTACAGAAAAGTGGGAGGGGAAAAAGGGGAGGAGGAGGTAAGAGTGTAGAGGAATGACAAGAAGTTGGTGATGGAGTTAGTTTTGCGAAGAGTGGGCAGGGCTACAGCGAGAGATGGACCAAGAGGACAAGGAAGTGAAGAAGAATTTGTGGATATGGGGGCGGAGGCTTCGTGGGATGGGGTGAGGACGGGGTGGATGATTTCGGTTAGACGGAGGTTGCAACAGACGGGTTTGGAGGGCGGGTAGGGAGGGTCGACGGGGTGATAGGGGGTAGTCGGGAATTTTTCCGGGGCGAACAGTCTTTTGGAATGTCGGCGACCGAACTGCAAGCCGGGTAGCTTTGACGTATTTGTTGTTTTGATGGTCTAAAAAAAATAGAAAAAAAAAGAAAGGGCACATAAAAACCCATTGCTACGGTACACCTATCAAGGACAAGAGCAGCAGTCTTTTACCTCCGACATTACTGTACTGCACCGACCCCCAGTTGTAAAAGACTTGAAAAAATGTGGCCCTTTTGATAACATCATTCAACTTGAAATTGCATTGCAATAAAAAAATAAAACGCCATTCAGGTAGACCCTTTCTGCCCGACTTGAACGGATAGAACAGCAACAAAAAAAAAGTTGCAAAAAAGTATTTCAAAATCGTCCTATAATTTCTGAGGAACACTACTACAGCACTGTAACGACCGGACCCCTCTCCGAAATGGGCCGTGGCCCTGAACAATTACGGTATTAAGTAAGGAGAAAATAGGTTTTCAGATAATAATTGAACTCCTGAAAAGTCCTTTGTAATACTTGCACTGGAACCACGTTGCGTTCGCACAGCCATCGTCACTACCACCCGAATCCCACTTGGCCTCTAGTCTTGTGTTGAAGCCCATTGCCTATTTACTAGATTTTTCATATAAATGCGCAACGCAAATGGGTACAATGAGCGTCACGTTTTTTGAAATATTTCTTCGGTCACGCAAAGAAAGGACTAACACTGAATCAATAAATTCATTTGCTCTACCGCATTCTGTCAATTCCCGCGTTTCTAAATTTATTTTCAGTTTACTCGTTCTACTCGAAATGAATCGATGGATCTTTTTCAATATTGAAAACAAATCAAGATTTCTCGCCTCTGGGCCATCCACAGTGCCTTCTGTAAGCTCAGTTGTAAAGCGTGTAAAAGCCACAGAATTCCACGCGCAACTGCAACCCTTGAAAGGCCAGTGTCAGTTTTTTTAATTTTCATTGGTGGGAATCCCTGGATTACCAGCATAGTTCATACTACACGTTGCACACAGTGTAATGTGCTGTACAGTAATGTACAGTACAAGGACGTGCACCACTGTACAGTACAGTACAGTACAGTACAGTACATCAGGAGTACTCATACAGCACTATACTGTACTGTATATTCAATGGCCAAAAAACAAGTTACAGCTTACAGATTGGTCAAAGACATCCCTCATGACCATCCTGGAAAGTATCTTACTCGAAATGACAAATGATTAAAAAGTTATCTATCAGTGTCGGTGTGGGATGCACTGAAATCTCAACCACAGTATTCCTATGGTTACGGTATGTCCTCGCAGTACTGAATCGCGAGAAAATGCTGATACTGGAGCGGTGTAACACAGGTAATGTTACGCAACGAGAGGCCATTACCCCTTACCTCGCTTGATGTTGACGTTGACGGCAACTTTACTGTAGGTTGCTGCCGTGGATAGGTCACGGGATTCTGCACAGCTTTCAATGCCTTCATTGACAAGCAGAGTCAGATAGATATCTCGTCAGGCATTGGCCAATAGATGACAGGAGCACTTAGTTTTCTTGGAAAGGGTAGGTATCATACCGTACAGTATTGTACCGTACTGCATAAATCGTAAATTCAGACTTCCATTTTTAATTTACAGTACTTCTCCACCCGTCACTCTTCCCGCCATGTACAGCACTGTAACTCAGCAGCTGGTCCACTGGAAAGTGCGATTCATACTTGTTTTGGAGTGCTGTTCAGAATTGTACTGAATTGTACAGTACTGTACAGTACAGTACAGCGCGAGGACACTGTAGTATCGTACCGTACAGTATTCTCTCCAGTACAACATACTGTACCGTACTCAGTTACGGAGGACCCTGGGTGCAGAGTAGCACTGTAAAGTGGAGATGTCATCCTACAGACATACTGTAAATATAAAATTTCCGTCGCAATAACAGCAAACAGGGCTCCTCAATGTAATGTACTCACCTTTCGGTAGCATTTGTCACTGGAAAGAACCGGAAACGGCCTCCACTTCATTCAGGCCTCCATCATGACTGCTGCATCGAGGTGCCCCACAAGTTCCCCTCACATCCATCGCTGACTGCGACAACTGATGGAAATCCATCTGCTACAGGGCAACGCCGCGTTACCAACAAACTTTGATCCTTCGTTGCCGTTTCAAAGAGCACCCCTCTCGCCAAACCTTCGACTTCAACTCCCATCCCAACGGCCAATGTTTATAGTCTCTCACGTTGATATTTGGCACAGTCGTGCAAGCAAAGCAAACTGCCATTCTGGTCATGATTGAAATATCCATCGCGACTCGTCACACCCGGTAGAAATACGTGTAGAAATTCATATCGCTCCGAGGTGGAGACTCAAACACGTATCTTTGAGGTACAGTACATACATCCCCAAACATCCCAGTCACGATATTCCGCATTTTACTGTTACGTGGATCGTCCAATTTTGCAGGGTCACACAATTACGGTTTCCGCTAGCCAGAAAACCTCAGCTGCAACACGCCCGTTGCCCACTGATCACAAAAAAGCTGGCCCTCTTCTGTATGCAACTTCTCCTAACAATGGTGCTTCCGCAAGGAGACTCAAAGTCGGGATCTTACACTGTCGCACTCGTTATTCAAAGCTAAAGCTGTACACAGTATTTCCGCCATGGCTAAAACGATTTGGGTCACAAGGGCAGCAAAGCCGCGATTGTCGCATGCGTACTCCCGTTCGTGGATCTGAGCGGCGGCTTTCCATCATTGGCGATATTCCAAGATTTTCAGCATCCTACGCGGGCCTGCTACGCTCTTTTCTACCCCTTGGTGACTGCGTCCCTGCTCGCATCTGGGTTTAGGGAGTTTCACCAAAGCGGAGATCGCGATATCGATCGGTGGAGAGTTTCGCATGCTCTGAATTCGCAGGCATTTATTTCGATAGATAAGCCATTTACAAATCGCGCCTAGTGCAAGTGCATTCTTCCCCTCCCATCACCTGCGCCATACTCACGGAAGTTAAGAGCTTCTACTGGTTCAAATTATTGATCTTATTTCAACGCGCGTTTGTGAGTCTAGTGACTTCACTGCGCTTACAGTCAGTAACTAACCGGATATGCCATGTCAGCGGCGTGCGACGGGGCTCAGGGCAGAACGGACATCGCTTTGGGCAACGAAATGATTGTACTAACGCGTCGTTGGATCTTTCGGCAAACTGTGCAGGTGTCCGAAAAGCAGCGCCCGGCGATTGATACATTCATGAATGAATCGAGTGGTTGTAGTCGACTGGGCGCCCAGGGAGTCAAGGGCGATGGGCTGGAAAACAGAGTTGGGAGACGCTATTGGTGCGGTAGGGCAATTGAGAGGTTGGCGGGCCAGGTCGCGCCCGAGGTCGCGCTCGAGATCGCGGACTGCCTTGATACCGAGAACGGTGTCACCGCCGACGAAATGTATCGGCTTTGAGCGTATGTCCGAGAGAATAGTTTTTTGAGTACGTTTTCGTTTTACTGTACGCTAGCGTCCAGTACTCAACTGCATTGCAGCAGGGGGCTGCGCGATGTACAGTACTGTACAGTACTGTACATACCTTCCTGGGGCGGGCAATGTGGTACACTGGGGTAAAGTGGTACACGTGAACCACATCATCGGTTGCCAGCCTCAAGAGCCACTGATTGAGTCAATGGTGATTACAATGACGCCAACCGCATCTCCGAATGTCTAGTTGAGCCGGCTCCATAAGGACTGTCATTTAGTGTTACCTATCAGTGGCGACTTATCCCGCGCAACTCACTAGCGGCATGAAGACAACCGACCACATCTTCGATACATAAAAGTAACCCCAAAATCCCCCGCGAATGTCTCTCTCATGAACGCCGACCTCGTTCAAACAAAAAGCGCGCGCTTCTTCGTCACATTGCTCTGTATTCCTCTCAAACAAGCAGTACAATACTTTACTCCAATTGAGCTATGACACAACCATTCAAACTCCAAACCGCACCAAAAAGGAACGCCGCAATCCCTTACATACACAACTGTCCCTTCCAGACCTCTATTGCCACCATGTCTCTCCCCAAAATCCCTCAACCTTGCCATGGTGACGAAATCTATGCGCCGCCAACGATCCAAAACAAACAGCGAGAGGAGGCCGAAAAGCTTCTCGGAACCAAGCGAAGCAGAGCAGTAGATCTTCTCAACATTAAAACGCCCTATCGCACAATAGCTAGGGCTACAGGCCTTTCAATTGGCACAATTGGTAGAATGAAGAAACTCATTGACATAACGAAACAAAACGGAGAGGAATGCGATGACTCTGAGTACAACCTGAAACGAGGAACGCCGACTATTATCTCCTATATCGAAGAGAGAGAGCCATCGTTGTTCGAGTAAAGGAAATCTCGGAGCATGGATTCACCGCATCCAATGGCACAGTCAAGGCAATTGCAGCCGAGATTGCCCATGTCGGACGACGAGGTTTTCCTATCGGCTACCCGAGCGATGAATGGATTCGCTGCTTCCATTCTGGTCACCGCGACATCACCTATCGAGAAATGGAATCCAGAGAGGGAGCCAAGATTGCCGCTCAGAATCCAGAGCATGTTAGAACACTTGTAGAGGCACTCAAACTCTGCGGAAAACATAATCCACATATTGTAGAATACCCCAACACTTTTTGGAACATGGATGAAACCAAGGTACCCATTACCGTCGCAGAAACCGAAAAGGGGTATGTGTCGGCGGACAAACACCACGGCGGAATCAAAATAATGCGCGACAACCAAGGCAAGCACTTAACAGCCGTCGTAATTGTTTCCGCCGCGGGTAATGTGTTACCTCCATTCTTCATCTTCGCCGGACAATACGAAATGAAGCGATGGTAAAACCCATTATCACCAGATGTGTTCAAGGAAATCGCAGGTGTCCCACATTTTCTGGCAACGGAAAACTGGTTTCCTCACGATGCGTTTGTAACCGGCAGCAAAAATGGGTCAATGACCAAAGAATTGATTCCTTTTGTAATCGAGCATGTCAAAGCTCATGCTCCCAAGTACACAAAGGGAAAAAGATGCTGCTCCTTCTTGACGGCCACAAGTCGCGTAACGGAAATAAATGGCTCTTGAAGGCGAAAGCAGCCAATATCGAAGTCATTCAAAGCCCTGCGAATATGTCTCACTTCCTGCAAGCATGCGATCAGTCCATCAATAAGCAGTTCGAAAAAAGTTTCCGCGAAATGTACCAATTCCTGACAATAATATAGTACTTGGACTTCGTGGACTTTAGCACCAAGGTCAAGTTCGACGCTGCGGGATTTTGATCCCTGACAACCGATGCTGTTCAAAAGGCCTTCATCGCGGTTGGCCTTTGGCCGATGGACTTTCGTTTTTTGATGTGGGCTGAAGAAAAGTGGACGGGGGTTAAGAATGTCGAGACCGAGGCGGAGCGATGTTCTATGTGATTGGAGCTTCAGAGACAGTGGAGGGAGATTATTCAGGCGACGAAGAAGAAGGGCTACATAAAGTTTAGAATGCTCAAATTGCAGATGCTCATGGAGTTTGGAATGAAGCGTGTAAAGGTCATCATCGAGAAGCGCACCCCTACGAAAAAGAAAGTCTGGAAGAATCCTTCAGATTTCTATGACCGTTCCACTTTCAATCGCGGCGCCCCAGCAGTGTACCTCACCCACGGGTATTTGATAGAGAAATGACAGAAGCAGGAAGAAGAGGAAGAAAATGCGCGACTGCGCAAAGAAAAAGAAAAGGAAGAGGCATATCTTCGAAAAGGTAAAGAAGCTGCAGCTAGAGAACAGAAAAGGATCAATGCAGATTTGCAGAAAAAATTAAGGGCTGAGGAGAAGGCCAAGGAGAAGGCCGAAGCCCATGTTCGTAAAGTGACCCTAGCGCGTGAGCGCGCGAGGAAAGCCGCGGAGAAAGCCGAGAAGAAGAGGCTGAGCTTAGGGAATAAGGCTCAAAAGTCAATAATTAAGGAGACAAAGAACAAGAATAGTACCAAGGAAAACGCTGTTTCGCATAAGCTCCTTCTCACAAAGGCTGTAGAAGTTTACATTCCCTGTTTGGGCATTTCTCGGAGTGAAAAAAAAGATGGTGAGCTTCTCAAGAAGGAAGAGATTGATATTGAGGATGAAATTATTAAGAAGAACGATTGCGCAAGGAAGACATTGAGTGAGGATATGATTTCTCAAGATGCCAAGTTCCGGAATGTATCACATTAGTTGGATTTCGAGAATGGAGGTGTGCGTCGACGACGGTCAGCGATTTCTGTGTTGCTCTTGCTTGATAGTTCCGTTTGCCGTGATACTCTTGACGATTGTAAGAGCAGTCAAGAGGTTTGATTGGGCCAGATTTGTTTTTAAATTAAAATCAGAGGTATCGAGAATCTTCCATTTGAACTCAAAGGTGTACCACAATGCCCGCCCCAGGAAGTTACATGTAGCACATCTAGTGACTATCGAATCATTGTCCTCACATGACACAGTGGACCGCTCGAAGAGGATGCCGGGTTCATGCCGGGTGGGAGTGGCATTTGTCCCCATGGCAGGACAATCTTTATTATTTTAAAATTTAACCGTGTTCGCGTTTAAATTGAAAAATAGTAAAGATTGTGTGTGATAAAGAACGTGTTCGCGGCCCTTTTTTCGGTCCAGCGTGTCTCATGAAATATGTAGACAATCGATCAAAACAAACTTTTCGAGAAGTGTAACTCTGCTCAGCACAGGAGCAACTTTCTCCGACGCGGTTAGCCATTCAAGGAAATCCCATTCACCACTGTGCTTCTCTGGTTACTTCAACAGCGGAATTTAAACGCTTGTACAGATAAACTTGGAAGACGAAATTGGTCTCTGTAACCGTCATGGCTGTCCATATTGACATTGTAAGTGGGCGAAGAAGGAATTCAGTGAAGAAAGCTGGAAGATATGTCATATTCTCAAAACACCGTACAGGATTGTACTATCCGGATACGGAGTTCTGCGTCTGTACAGGGAGTGGAATACCTATGCGTCTAAAGTAGGGGCAACAGTGCTTTGCGGAAAGGATTCCATAAGTCCCAAAGTGTCTTCACTGGGTGAATATCCTAACAATCGGACCCGGAAGGTAAGCTTTATTCTCCGAGCACGGTGGCCCTCAAAGTGGTCAATTAAATACTCGCGGGTTCCTCTGCGTTCCCCGCACCAGGTGAGGCCCTGTTTGAAGTTTTACCTAGGGATCCCGGCAGTCCTTGCTTTGCTGACTTGTTCTTTTTTTATCCACAAGTCCGGCGTAGGTTGCGGCTATCACTTGCATCTTCTGGTTCCTCTATTCCTTTTGCGATCGTATCAATAAGGTAATTCTCTTGCGCGGATTTTTTTCCCCTTCTGAGAGCTCAGATTCACGTTGCGTGGTGCAAACTCGGCTAGTCCCGAATGCGGTGTTCCCTTCACTTTTGGCATTTACTTTGTCGCCTCTCTCGCGGATACCCGGGTGTAGGTTATTTCCGTACTCCCTAGGAACTTGGTGTGGTTTGGGGAGCGGTTTTCTGTAAGGAGGTGAGTGCTCCTCGGAGACCCGATTCCTTCCGGAGGAAAGAGGGCTTGGGGCCAACTTCAACCTATCGCGAGAAATCCGCTCTTTCTCGCTACCTCCGGCGATTACGACGGTATCTCTTCTTATTTCTATTACCTGAAAAGATCCAGAGGCAACCCTGCGAGATTGTGTTTGAGTTCTTCCACCGTACCTTGTTATCGACTAACGAACACATATGATCCAACGGGGATCTACTATCGGTTCTAGCGCAGGCGTGTGCCGAGGTTCTGTTTATACAGCGCCTTTTCTTGCTCCATGTATTTATTAGCGTGAGTCATGAGACAATTGAGCCAGGACTGCCACTTAGGATGGTATTTCATTTCATTCCCAAATTCTTCTAGCGTGGTTTCCGCTTCTGCGAGGCTACCCCTTTTGGTGCTCGGGACAATAATAGCTCGAAGGGGGAGATTTGCGAGGTCCTGTGGACCTGCGTATTGTACGCGTAAGTAGCGGCGTCGCTAAATAGGTCCCAATCCCTTGGGTGTTCACCCACATATTTTCTCAGCGCGGATAAGAGGGTCCGGTTGAACCCGTAGACTTGTCCGTTTGTCTGCGGATGGTAGGTAGAGGTGAATATGTTTCCAACCCCTAGGATACCGCAGACATGTTGGAAAAATTTAGAGGTGAACTGCTTCCTGCTTTCAGAAAACAGTTTGGCAGAGGATCCGTACACGAAGACCCAATGGCGGACAAATGCTATAGAAACGTTAGCTGCGGATATCTTCTTCAGCGGAACTGCTCATAAGAGCTTAGAGTACCGGTCAATAATTACGATGAGGCTTTTGTTGCCTATCTTTGTTATTATCAGTTCCCTAAGATATAAATTGCAACACACGCCAACAAAGCCGTCGCTGTGAACAATTTTAGCTCCTTAGCGTTCTTTTGGAGTCTTATTCGTTCTCAAGTGCATTAAATAAAATTGTGGGCTACCGCATAGCAATTGTTCGCCATCTTTGCCTACTAGAACCATCGCCTCAAGGTCTTGTAGGGTTTTCTTCCGCCTGAGTGTTCGACAAGCTTGGCCTTGTGGCTCATCCAAAGCACTCGATCTCTGAGAGCCTTGGATACAACTATTTGGAAATTCTTTAAGGAGATGCGACAGAGGGTTCCCTCGAACTCACGTGCTTCCGTCGGAATAGAGTAGTTTGTTCCTTTGTTAATTTGGCGAATTATATCTCGACACAAATCATCAGCGGATTATTCGCGCAGGAGCTCTTCAAGGGTGATATCCTGATATTTTACAGCCTCAGGATCCCCCTCCCTTAAGAGCAAGAACAGTATCGCAGTGGCCGTAGTCCTCTTGGTCGTCTGCGGAGCTGGCCTCGTCTTCGAAGAGGATACCCTCGTCATTAATTTCTGGAAAAGACTAATCAGCTCGGAAGCACGGGGTAGAATCGTCGATCGATGGTATCATTTGTCTCGTTATATAATCGTTGATCGGTTGATCGTTTGTCCGGTTGAAAGGAGTCGGGACAGGGCATCCGCTTGTGAGTTCGCCCTCCCTTTCTTACAGTGTGCTTCAATATCGAATTGCGCAAGGCGAAGGCGCCAGCGGATTACCCGACCGGAAGGGTTGGTGATATTCAAGAGCCAACGGAGAGAGGCATGGTCTGTGTTAACTACAAAATGTCCTCCATAAAAGTACGTTCGTAGTGTTTGGAGAGCCCACAATACCGCAAGGCATTATTTATCTGAGACGGAATAGTTACTCTCGACCGCAGCCAGTGTTCTTGAGAAAAATCCAATGGGCATACAGAACCTTCCGAATACTCCTAGAACAACGTGGGTCATACTTGGTAATCAGTTGCATCAGTTTCCGCGGAGTATTAGAGTCCCCGTTTTGGTAAAGCAAGTATCGGCGGTGATAGGAGAGCCTTCGTAAGGAAATGAAATGAATCTCTACTTACGTCGATTAGCGGTTCCATCCTGGCGGGTCTTCCTTTTTCGAGTAATTGATCAAGTTGGTGCGCTAGCTTGGAACAACCGAGGACGAATCGGCGATATACATTGCAGAGCACAGGGAAACTTCTCAGCTGTGTTCGAGTAGTAGGGTATCCAGAATTTCGAAGTGAATTGATGCGAGCTTGGTCGATTTACAGGATTCCTGAACGCATAATGTGACCGAGTTATTTAATTTTCTGTACGAAGAACTCCCACTTTTGAAGTTTGAGCTGGACTCCCGCTTTTTGCAATGCCAAGAGGATCTCCTCGACGTTCTGGTTGTGCTCTTCCCAAGTCGAGCTAAAGATTACGATATCGTGTAGATAAACCAAATAAATCTTCAAACGGTAACGGGGAAGGATAACTTCCATTGATCGTTGGAAAGTTGCCGGTGCGTTGGTTAGTTCGAACGGCATATGGTTGAGATGGTATAATCCTGAGTGGCATGAGAACGAGGTGTTATGTTTATCATCTGGCGAGATTGGTACTTGCCACATCCACTGATGGAGTCCAGTAAGGAGAAGATTATTTTGCCGGAGAGGGAATCCAGGCACTCATCCGTGTGGAGAATATGTTACGTATCCTTGATCGTCACATCGTTGAACTTGCGGCAATCAGCGCGAAAAAGAGAGCCGGCAGGTTTGGGAATAAGTAATACGGGGCTTGACCACTCTGATCGAGTGGGCTCGACTACCCCGACCTTCAACATTTTGTCCCCATGCTCTTGTTATATTTCTCATTCGCGGTGCCCTGCACGATAAGGAGCTTGAGCGATCGGTCGAGTTCCCGGCACCAAGTCTATCCGGTGCTTGACGAAGTTCAACTCCCCGAGTGTTCCATCCCACAAGGATGAATATTTCCTGAGCATTGTTCGGAAATTCTCACGCAAGTTGCTAGGAACGTGGTCAAGATCCAGTTCATCCACATCCAGAGGCGCGGGTTCCATTCGAGTTCTTCTTACCGCGGCTTTCTCGACGGAACCATCTTCTTCTGTACCGAGTAGGCCGCCCGCTTATTTCTTTTCGTTCGGGGTTAGCGGCTCCAAGGCCAACACTTCTCCAACTGTGAGAGGCCTTTCAAAGGCGGCAGTCCGGTGAGGGAGCAACTCTGCTACTACCTGGTTCTTTTGCAGGCGTACCGGGTTCGAACCGAAGTTAGCTATCAACAACCTGTCGGAAACGACCTGGAGCTCCCCATTTGTCGCAACGAGGTTATACTTCTCGTAAAGCATACAGTGAGGTTGCACCACTACCAGGCCATCTCGCTAAGAGATACATTAGACGAACTTTCGGGTATTCGGCAGGATTAATACAGGTCGGGATACCTTTACCGGGTTCCATTTTATTTCTTGCGGCTGGACTTTCTCGTCCTCTTTGCGATTTTCAGTCCGCTTCGACTTCCTAGCGGTGAACCTACGAATAATTGGCACCTCCGTCCCGTTGGCGAGTCCCACTGTGAAATTAAGCGGATGCATTGCTTGCACGTGCTTATCACAGTAATCTGCACCAAGAATTAGTGGGAATGCCAATTTATCACAACCAAGTCTAATCGGTAAACGGATCGATCACGTAGTCTTCAATGGACCATTTGTGGCGTCTCCAATATCCCAAGAGGGTCTTTGTCGAATATAAGACCCCAAAACAGGCGGTAATTCCGACTTTTGCATTACATTTGGGCCTCCGCCCCCGTTCAAGACGGCCACTGAGCGTTAAAGCCATTCCACGGTTACTCTGATATCGATGTCTACTTTCTAATTTTTTTAACTAACACAAGAATCCTCGTGGAGGTATCTGGTCTTCGGAAACGAACCCACTGCCGTCGAATGAAAAGAAAAGGAGACTTAAATTTCAGAACCGTGATATGTTTTTCGTTCATCTCCTGGAATTCAACTAGGTCACGTTTTCCTGCAATGGGGACCTCTGACGGTGGGGAGCGAGACATTTTCATCTCTACGTCCTATGACAACAGGGCGCCTCCTCTCGTGTTGAAGGATGGTTCCCTTTTCATTTTTCGACTCAGAGTGAGGGCTAATTTCATCTCCCGGGGCGACCACGCTCGAACTAGATTCGGATTCGACTGGAGTATCTACAGTAAGTCTCTCGAAAAAACGTGTAACTCTGTGATAGATTGTGGAGGGGACACCCAAGCGATCCAGTGGGGACAGAGCCTCATAATTATTCAGCACCTTATGGAGATCCTTGTAGGAAAGGATGCGACTTGGAGCGCCAAGACCCCGCTCATAACAAGAGTAACATATCAGAGAGTTGTTTTTTCCCTGAGGGCCAGTGTTACCAAAACGGTGGTTATTTCCTGCATTAGGTGGACGTCCCACCCAACCAGGGCGGTGTATCCTTGTATGGCGGTTCTCCTGCGCAAGTCGAGGCGTGTGTGTATGACTTCTTTTTCCGTTTCGAAATGGTAGTATGGCGTCTACTTCATCCTCGGCGATTTCTTCTTGTGTTGGCAAGGAATCGAAAGGGTGCGATTCGGTAAGGTCTTTCGTACTTGCGACCAAGTCGGTGAAGGCACTTGAGTCTTGTTCGAGCACCAGAGCTTCCGTGGGGTGAGCCACATCACCTAGTGATCGTGAATATTAGTCCTAGGACCCGAAAAAAGAATAAAAGAGGTTAAAATTTGCGTTTCGGGGCCCCCAATCCAAGGGAGGGGTCTTCGTGCGGATGGACGGGATCGGCTCTTGAATGAAAACCTTCTCTGCTCCCTTGTCTCTTGCGCGGGCGGCCGCACCCTGTGCTTCGGCGTAATTGAACAAATGTAAGAAAGAAACCTCGGGGTGGTACTGACGGTACCGTGATGCTATTGTCTTGAAGGTGGGATCTAACCCTTCGATTAACATTTTCATCTGTTCATCCATTGAGAAAAAATTTCCACAGTGGTTAGTAGCTTCTGTCAGCCGGATATGGAAGTCCATTTAGTGTTCCTTTGGATGCTGCTGGATGACCCACAGCTCCAAAATAGCTTGAAGAAGAGCCTAATCGGTTGAAAAAATACGCAGGAGCCACTAAACTGCTTCCGGCCAGGCGGCTATCTTACCATGATTCGACCCTTCAGTCTGGGAAACAGACGTAAATTGCTTTAGAGCAAACATTACAAGGAATTCCGGCAACAGTCGAAAAGCGTGCGCCTGATTCATCTCATGGGTGTCGAACTCGTGGAAGACCTTCCCAAGGAAATCCAATACAAAAACAAAGTCCTCCCCAGTGAATGTATTATCCTTCCGAACCTTCGGCGGCATACTCCGGCGTATTCTTCGGACTTGCGAGCGGCGTTTTTGGGAGAGGGAATTATCCGGGTTGCGCAACCGATATATGTAGCAAGAGAGAATGTACCGGAACAGGTATTTCGTCGGCTGCAATTCCTCAACACTTCCCAGCGGGGCCCATGCCGGGTGGCCGTCTCCTGAGGTTCGGCATCTTTGTTTCGACGGATGATTCTCCTTGACGAAATTGCGGTGTTCCGAGTCGTTTTGGTTATCACTCGAGAGGAACTTGACTTGTACATCGAGTAACGGCGTTCTAAGTAGTCACTTGAACTTTCCGGATCGTGTTCCCCGTCTTGGGATTTCTCAATATTTGACGACGAGTCATCATCACGGCCATCCGAGCAACTGGATATCCGATGGCTCCTTGTATTTCGGCTCGGAAGAGCGCGATCAATCTTCTTTCGCGGCTTATCGCGAGAGGTTTCGGCGTATTATTCTTTAAGTTACTTATCTGGAAAGACCTCCTTCGTCTCAAGCGACTTAGGAAGGATTGCTAAACGTCCGAATTACTCATCGGCTTCATCCAGGGATCGGGTAAAAGCATCGAGAGCCCAACTTACATCAGTTTGTGCGTCTTGAACCTCGCTTTTAAGGTTGATAAGCACTGCAGGGTCAAGTACCAACCCAATTTCGGCCTACAACGCTTGAAACTTTCCGTCCATATATTTCAAAGCTCCGTGAAAAGCCTTACCTTGAGCTTCCACCTCGATGCAGATTTCTCCAACTTACTCGTTTATAAGGTTAATAATTGCCGTAGGAACATGGCGTGTGCGTCGGAAACTTCCTTGGATGCCGGGGCGCCAGAAGATCCTCCCAAATGAGCAGACGTAGATCCAGCGCGACTTCGCGTGATGGGAGAATGCGGGATATCGCTTGCGTGACCTCGGGCAGCGACGGTTCCGCGACCGGCTTGTCGATTAGACATCTTCCTGTAACCAGAAACAACTTGTACTTGATTTCTAAAAACATGAACTTGATTGTGTCCGATCTTACCCTTTGAACAAGATAGAAAACTGCGTATTCCTAGGTCAGGGGACCAAATTATGTAGTGAAATTACGCTCTGGTTTCTCTACTTATATTTTGTAACAGTAGCTTGAAAAAACCAGCAGTAACAAAGAAAAGGGAGGGCCCAATCTACGGGGCGTTCTGTTTCCTCCTTTCTCGCGGAACCCAAGCCTTGCGTGCCTAAGGCAGCTCAGCTCCGCAACGGCAGTGGGTAGTAGAGTCTCGATGCGGTAAAAAGTTCGTTGCCTTGGCGGAATGGCACAACTCCGGGTCATAAAGCCGATAACCGATCGGTTTCCGGGGGCTAAACTGCGCGCTAACTTGTCTTATAAATCGTCCCTTTGAGAGTTGTCCGGATTTTTCGCTCGACGGTCACTATCTTGAAACGAGGAGAGTCCTCACCCCTCTCTAAGGGCATTGATAACGTAGAAATGTTGGGTAGGAAAGAGAAGGTTACCGGCTACGTTAGCTCCGCGATCTACAATCACGGCCTCCGGCGACGGAACTCCTGCCCGTCCAGGGATCCAACACACACAAAAGAAACAAAAACAAAAGAAAAGGGAAACAACTTTAAAAACTGCGTTTACCGTGACGAAGTAAGGGTGGAGGTGAAAGGGGACCAAGCCTTCCTCGAAAAGACCAGAGCAGAGTGAAGGAATATCCCTCTAGTGGGATGTCTTCTTGAACAGGAAAGTTGCAAAGACGGTTTTGGTAATCACCGCGAAATGGGTAAAGGAGAAAGGGGTAAAAGGGGAAAAAGGGGAACCAGGCCAAACGCTAAACAGACAAGCGAAAAGTGAAGGAGTTTCCCACTTTTGGGAACATGTGATAACTATACGGGTAAGTTCCGGCGTCGGGCTTGGTTACTTTAGAATCCGCTTAGGGTCAGGCTGGGGTCAGCCCATATATACACAAAGCCAGAGTAAAACTGCTGTACAGTAATGTAATCTAAATAACTGTAAAATTCATATCCCATGTCTAACCGCTAAAGTTAATACTGTACAATAGGTTCAAAAAACTGGTAAACAAAAACAAACTCTTACACGTGTTACATTTGCGCAACACTAGTTTGTGTCCCAATTTCCACAGTGTCAATTTCGCGGATATCCCAACTGACTGGCCACGTGGCGCACGGGTTTTCCTCCGAGTCGCCTGTCAATTTCCGGCCCGCGATTGCGATACAGATCTGAACAGAATTTTATCCATATCTCGACTTCAAAAGAAGGCAAATACTCCTGATTAATTCATTACGTCAGCAATGAACAAGGCTGAAGTATCACGCTGCAAACGATACAAGTCTTCGACCACTTGACATTATATATGAAATTTTGCCACAGATTCCATTTTGTGCTTCAAAAAGTTGCAAAATTCTGCCGTAAATTTGTTAAAGACTGAGGAGTAAGTCTGATGGGATTGCAGCTTTTATTTATATCTGCGGCAAAATCGCTTCATTATGGATGATTAATTTGACCTTTAAAGGAGAACTAGAACGCGAAAAGCAGTAAATATTGCTTTCCCTGAGTTCTTTTTCGAAGAATGAATCGCTTGAAATTGCTGAAAAACCCCTGTATTGTAATGATTTCGAAGGTTCCATATACCAATGAATTTGGAAATTTCAAACCGTAAACTAGTGTCTATTGGACCACTATACTCATATAGTGACAAAATTAAGCTTCATTTGCTCAAGTGAAAATTTTCCTGTCGTTTTTCCTTTTTTATGTACTCTTGAAATTTGCAAGATTCGATCGAAACAAACTTTTCGGGATTTATAATGTTGGTCGGGGCACAAATAACTTTTCAACACACGACAATGTTCCACTTTATTGTCAATTTTCCATATTTTATCCTTTCAGAATCCGGTAGTGGACGCTTTTGCTGTTTTTTTGTAGAGCAACAGCTATGGAGCACCAAATGATGTGGTCAAAGTTTGCCTCATTTGAGGAAATAGCTATCGCAGATAGGCAAAAATAGCACTTTTCTTTGCATCAGGAAGATCTGTTCATTAAACACCAACCGTTTCACCCGTAGGATAGATCGTATGGAGAAAATTAAGTGTTGAGGGTCGAAATAGTTATCAGTGAGAATTCGGAGATCACAGGTTTTGAAATCCTCTTATAACTTTTATAAAAAATGGGAGTAACAGAAATGTAGCTAATAAGATAATTTCATTGACTACATTGCTGAGGCGGCAGAAGTGCAAAATTCAACATTTGTGCTGTACTGGCATTTTTGGTGGCGTGATCAAAGATTGCTTGCAACAACGGTGCTATAATATCGCGAGGCCAACGACACTTGGACGACGTGAACCATCCAATTATCTCCCACGTAAATAGCTTGTGGGTAGGTGTACACTTTTTCAACAAACAGAAAGGCTTTCCCTCCTTGTCTTTCAATATCTGGTAACTCCATCGCCGTTTGCAAACTTTCTATAGCCTGAAGCCCAAAGTATACATATAGATAACATACTTTAATGTTTCTTGGTGACTTTTAATGGCGTACAGTACTAGAGTAAAGATTGCGGCGCTCTCTTCATGGAGGTATTCAACCAGTAGAGTACCAAAGAGTGAAGCCCCGATGATATAACGCGCATCTAAGTCGGAAGAGATATTTAATATGCTTAAATGAGTTTAACGGCTTGATGTGTTCAGTCGAAGGCAAATAGAATAATGTATGTAAGTGTGTAGATCTGTGGGAGGCGACGAGACTAAGTGTGGAGCCGTAAGTGCGAATTTAGATGTCAATTGCTTCTCTGTGCTTAATGAAAGCGATATTCGTGGCCATGTTTATTGCTAACATATTTTCGATGTGGACTGGATTATTTGCGGATGACATGAAGCGAAGATATATTAGACTACGCCGGAACCATTAAGTTGGTTGAAACGCTGTGGTTGCGGGGACATATTGCGCCTTGCAAGTTGAAAGGGCCAGCAATTGTTTCTTAGGTAGGGAACAAGAAATAGAGATGCAGTTGCAATGTGGAAGTTTACACTTATTGATTCGCAATCGGAAACGTAAGAGGCGAAGCTCCCAGCTCTGTGAGTGGCACGGCCATGCATGACGGATGTAGAACCTTGATGGGATACCGTGGTTGTTGTTTGCTCTGGGATACCGTAGATTTTTTAAGGAGGCATCCAATGGCGTCTTGTCGGATCATGCACGGCAGCACTTCTAATATTGACGAAAAACGAAATTTCTGGGCTTGTACAGTAGTCAATGTACCGTGGTCTACCCAAGATCAACTAAATTTGAGCTTTTTCGCTCGGGGAGCAATATGGAACTTTCGACGTAAAGTGTTAGTCGAGGCTTGCAGTCTTAGTCAGCATTAAAATCAGCAAGTACTGGATGTAAATGGGCTGTGATTACTTGAGAACTCGGAATGGAGGAAGCGAATATTGTGCAGGAAATAGATGCATTGAAACAAAAGAACTTTGAATCCTTACGAATCATTGCAATTTACATTCAGCATAGCATAACAAACGTCACTCTTCTCCAGTTTTGACTATTTTTTATGCTGCCCGACAAAATTTCGTTTGGAATCGGAGATCTTGTTTTAGAAAAAATTGTGACTCTCAAATGGCAGAGTTGTTCATCGGGCATACTAAGAAGACTGAATCGCGATTTATGTAGAAGACGGTGGCGCAATGTGGACGATAAGAAACGGCGTGATTTCACCAAGGGAAGATTTTCATGTCTGAAAATCTATGACCTTTGTCGGAATGAAGACGAAGAGCGAAGCATGAGAAAAACTCTTTATGGTAGGGTCCTTGCGCCAACCTCGCGGATCATAGCGAAATCAATGCATGGATTTTTTGCAGGATCAGTACACTTTAATTATATCCTGCCTCTTAAAATTTTCAATTTCTTCTCGTCCAACACTATTAGAGCTATATCATGTTTTTTGGTTGTCCTGATTACGATAGAATGAGAGTTTTGTTCCAAATGATAAATTGTTTGATCGTATATTAATGCGAGACAGTATTTGATACGCATGCAGTGGCCCAGTCTTAGCGTATTTTGTGAACCAGTCTGCCAGGTTTTCAGTGCTGGCAACGAGGCAGATGTTGTAAATAATATCTCCATCACGTAGCAATACCTTGCTGATATCAGATTTATCATCAGGCGTTTTTCTTATGAGTTGACTCCCCTAGTTAATGAGTGAAACATTTTCTGCGAGTCTTTTTATAAAGAAGTGGCATTTATACCCCAGAGGTTACAATTTTCAGCTCTGATCATGGACAGGTACCCATGTAGCATGCTTCCGTCGGCGCGGCGCACTTTGCAGAAATTACAGAGCTTTTAACTTGGCTTTATTTGAATAATCTCTAGGCAAGTGGGAGAGGCTTTTATTTTGAATCTGAAAGGATGATAAAGTAGTCGAACCGCAAAATAAGATCTCCATTACTTTCAAATGATGCGTCAGCATAGGCGTAGATATGTAGAGTGTATCGGTCCAGTTTGGGGAAAAGAAATGAAAAACATGACGACGAAGTATTTACCTTGCTTTACCGAGCGTTCTTATATTATTTTTAGAAAATTAATCAGTGGTAGCTTACGCGCTCGTGGCGGCAATGTCAGAAACATCATGTATTGTCTTCGAAGTCCAACCTACTTTCGTACAGATATATCGTAATTATTCATATGATGCATAAATTGGTAGCAGCTGCGCCATCCACTTGTAATCAGCTTGTGATAAAGTAACGTGATGAAGGTGTACCTTGAAATCTAGATCGAAGAACTTTGCAGTTTAACATTTTTGTTTGGCTTCATATTTTTCACCGGGTTAGTCCTTAACTTCGTCGAACTCTGATTTTTCTGTAGAGAAAGTATTATATATGTGAAGAGCAGTTAAACCGTCAGTTATATCTTCTACTACCTGATGATAAAGTGATTGATAGAGTTTAGATTATCTGGTTCGTAGGATGACTCTGTGAAAAGGCATCAAAGTCTCGGTACCAATAGTTATTTGAATTACAGAAAACGTATAATGTTCGCAACAGTTTGATGGCTTGATCAGAGCGAAGATGAAGCTCATAAAACATAGTTAAATTTGTTATTATACAAGTCACGCGACAGTTCCGGAACCGACTACAAGGATGCCTAAGAAATAGCCTGAGTCCAAAAGCGCGAGCCGAGGATGGCTGCCATAGCGAAGGGAAATATGACATTTTGCTGCTGTAGAGTAGTTGAAGATTTGAATGTAATTTCCCTTTAAATATCTATATGACCACTGCTTATCAGTCGGAACTTATAATTCTTTCGATCTATGCATGTTTTTTGATAGAAAGAACGCAATAACCGGAAATTTTGTTGGCACTTTTAGATACTAAAGATCTTAGAACGATCCTTAAACACCGCTTTTAAGAATAACCCGAGTATCTTGACTTTTAGCCTCAATCATTTTGAGATGAGCGGCGCGTGGGTCGTTCTTGCCTATTCTGTCTGTAAAAGCACTGTAAAGCCCCAAATTTATGTCACATGATGTGTATCCTCTTATAGTGTGACTTTGATGTGAGTTAGTGAGTTGGATGCCTGTGGAACAGTACCTGGAGAGATAAAACTTTTAAACAGATGAGCAAGAAGCGAATTATGACCTGTATGGGTTGCACAGGAAATGTCTTTTTGCCCATACTCAATAAAGTAAACATACCATCCCGGAAAAAAAGATAGCATTCGATTCCATTTGAGTCCTTAGAGTTCTCTAGGAAGATTGGGACAAGATCTAGTGGCTCTTACACAATGTACGCGGATGCAAGAAACTTGCTTAATAGGGATCGTTTGACTTTGAGATCTGCCATGACCCGCTACATCTACCGAAGAGCATTAACAAATATAGAGATACGGTTGGGACGATTTAGCAGAGGCTGTGTACTTATTCAGGGCACAATAACAGAAAGTAAAGTTATCTGCACCAATCCTTTTGTTACCTGAATGTCTTTTGGAGCCCTAACTGCACAATAAAGTCCCAACTCAGGGGAAATCTGCCGGTTGTCGAGCATGATCTTACTATATGTCACTCCTTGCGGATGATAGTATCTCTCAAGTAGACGGAGGGAGTTGTGTGGTTCGATCTGATTGTGGGAGAGGGTGATATTTGAACTTTTATTTAGGCCTACAAACCGTTGAGAAGTCATCCGGGGCCTTTAATTGTGATAAATTAGTCTACAACACCAATGTTAACGTGAAATCGTTCATTCATGAGTGCACCTCAGAGTACATCGGGGCTGACTTAGTTCAGAAAAGTGCACCTTGATAGATTGTATTCTTTTAGGTGATCCTTAGCACATCATTTGAAACAAAAAATGAGATCAGTAAGGATTTATCCGTTAAAATCGATGTTTCCCGACTGAGGGGAACAGACAAAAAAAACCCAGTGCGTGATGAGCAAATCGTTGAATAGTGCAACATTAAGAAAGGAGTTCCTCAAGTACACGAATATTTTCTGATTATAAATCAGATCGGCGGGCAAGGCGCAGCAAGTTACACAACTTGATCGCGGATGGTGGGGAAATCGAACGATGAAGTTTCTTCAGTTAGGGCTTTTGTAAAAGAAACATCTCTACAGAAGGCTAGTGGGGATAACGATTACTATCATAGCTTTCAAGTGGTAGTCACCATCCCTCTGCATAGCTCAAAGTAGTTTTGAGTGGTTTCACTGTGACACCAATTGTATCAATCATGTCCAAATCAAGCATCAGAGATATATTCGTTTAAAAAAGCTCAATGTCACAGAATTGGAGCCCATAAGCTTTTAAGATGAAATAGATTGATTTTTTTATGAAAATTGCAGGAAGAATAAGCATAACGGACGCTTAGCGATGACGACTTATACGAAAGGTACCCAGAGAACCTGAAAAGCGTTGCAGATTTTTGGTTCTCCACCAATATTTAGAGGAGCTCCAGTACTTCTGTCGAAAGCATCTTAAGTAAACGGCTGCGGCTGCAAATGTTCAATAAAGCGTAATCAGGAGGGCTTTTGTGACGCCGAAATGCATGAAGACGAAGCTTGGATGTGTGTGGAAAAAGATGCCCTGCTTCTTACTCTCTTTCATGTGATTAGTGTTCATCAGATGAAAAGCCCTGCTGCATATCTTTTTTAAGTGTATTGCCTAATATAAGCTCAATTACGTTAGCTTTGGGGTTTTTACTGTTACTAAATCCGTAAGTATCATACCCATGTCGTGTTGACGGGGGTTTAAAGTATACTTCCAAAAGATTCGACAGAAGCTCCGTAGGATCTGTTTCTACTACATGAGTTTGAATCAAAAGAGCAATAAATTTTGTATGGAAATGATGGCTTTCAAAAAAGGGGGTGCTTCGATACACACCAACTAAGTAGTGCAGGTTGTCCAACTTTTGGATCTGTTCCATTCATAATTCTACTTGGGTCAATATGCGGCTGTCTTTATGTGGCCAGTCACGTTGGTTTCCTGTAAGACGTGGTACGATTCTATTTAAGAGCCCCATATGAGACCGAATATTTCGTCGCGTGGCGGGGTTTACACGCCCGTTTCGGGAGTGGTCAAGTTTGGTTAGACTACTCGGAATATAAGCATTCCATGCGAGAGTTTCATGGGCAACTTTTTGTCGCGTACCCGAAACTTAATTTATTTGCCGAGAGATGTGCGCAGCTGTTGCAGAGCCTGTTCTGTCTCCTACATATGAAGAAGAGTATCGGGGTACCATTTTTATGCAATCAATGCATTTTTAATGTAAGCTCTGTTGCTCTATCGAAAAATGCTGCGCAACCTGTCTACTATAATAGGAGATGGTGTTAGTCAGATTTTCACACGTCTCAGAATAGTAACTTTTCTGTGATTGTAGTCGGCTCTTTGTGCTTTTTAATGCTTTCAATGAACGGTACCTTAAGCAAAGCTCTTACCTCAAGAACGAAATAATACGATTACTTGAACAAAGGACTTTTTTAAATTTACTTTATCCGCTTCGTTTTGGGGGGGAAAGATCCATACAATCCTTCCCAATACTTTATTTCTTACTTTCAATAGTAAAGATTACTCTAAGTTTTGTTTTCAAGACACCGGTAGGGCCTATGTCAAGCCGGTCGTCCAATTTCGCCGGTATTAATATATTTTAAACGTCGCTGATTTTAGGTTGCTTCTTTGGTTTCTTACCTAGCATCCTACACAATATAATTTCCCGGAAGGAAAATTTAAAGTAGAAAAACAACCCAGATTGACTTCTTTGTTGCCGACCAAGATTTTATAGAGAATCTATTCGATAACATAATGCAGATTTGTAATGCAAAGATTTTGAAAATTTGGCTACATCCATAAGATGATTTCAATAAATGTTAGATCAATGTTTGCCGCCTAAACTTCTGTGATGGAGAATTTTTGCTAGGGTAACTACCAAAAAAATGATTGAACGCTTAAATAACCACTCAACTCGGTAGGATTGTTACTTATTACTGACTAAACCATATTTTATTGAATGTACAGAAAAATTGTGAAATTGAATCACATGGTATCCTCTTAACGGTCTTTCTGTAGCAAACTTCTCGGACTCTATGATGATACTCGGATCACCTCTACTGTAAAAAAGAAGAACTTCTTCAAGAATGTCTTTACAAAGTCGAATGGTCCTGCTTAAGATTTAATTCAAATGCATTAGCAACTATACTCCAATGAATCATAACTTAAGAATATGCGACACGGTTGGTATAGAATAAAACAAACCAGCTATGAAACCATTATATAGGTGGAATAATAAGTAAACGTTCACTATCTGTATCCATAAAACTGCTTTCATGATGCTTTGCACACATTTACAAATATAGCAAGGCTATTTCTCTGCACTAGTAATAATGAAGATCAAGAAATTGTTGTATTGATTATAAACAGTGGCTATTACTAGGTATATTTCTCTTGGGTCGAAGTTAATGCTGTGCAAAATTTTGTACAGATTCAAAGTATTTTTAAATGTTCCTTCATTGATACACTTCTATCAATGGGTAGTTCGAAACTAGAATTCTTCCGCAGAACTATATTTGGGCTGATATTTTGAAAATTAAAATACGAAAGTTCATCAAACAGTTTAAATGGAGTTCAAAATAGGAGTACTTATAGGCTAACATAGTTTACAGGTGTCGTTTTGTTAGAAGAAATGTTTTATTTATGCCATTCTATGGGTGGGTACTTTTTACTGTTTTAAAACAAACCCATCCCGCACACTTTATTGAGCACACGTCAAGAAAATCCTCCAATAGATAAAATTGCAGTACAGTCTCGAGTATTCCTTCCGAGATTTTTCTATGATTGTAAATTACTTCGTATGATGTAGCGCACCAGTTCACCAAATATTTTCGAAATTCTTGTTTGATAAAAAGTATTGCGTCTCCTTCCTTACTAGTTCCAATGAATGAAGGAGACAATATTTCAGTTTCTTTCAATTTAAGTTGCTCCTTCTTCATTCTTGAAATATGTAATTTTTTTACAGACTTCATAACTACAAGAAGTATGAAAATTTTCCTATGCAAACTAAGCCTTTTGTAAGTTATACATCTTCCTCTAAACCAAATGAACTGAATCCATCAGTAATTTCTGGACGCAAATAATTCAAGCCTCCAAATTTGAATTATGCTTGAGCTCTCCCCCAAATTACGATCCCGTCAAGGCGTGACCTTATAATCCGTATATTTCTGTCATTTTATTCATTTTATTCAATTTTTTTTGCTGTTTGCGCACACACCGGGTAAAAATGAATTTGCGTACTACTTTTCGACTCGCTGATGTACTCCGCGATACTTTATTCCAAGTTCACTCCGAGGAAAGAAGTGAAACTTCCCCTTTTGCTTAGTAGTGAATGAATTTCTGTCTCTTACTGCTAAACTTTTTTTGCTTAAATTTATGTTTTGATGAGTTTAAAGTTCTAATTATGGTTGGGGCTGTTTGTCCATATTTTCAACTTTTTTCTAGCTCCGGTTTTTGCTTTGGTTCTGATATATATTCATGCGAAATTATTGGTTGATCAAGGAGCGACGGAAGCCATATACTAGTCTTATGCTCCAAACAGCCTCAAATTAGTGATAATTTCTTTATATTAGCAGTTGTAGCAATTCCTTACTTCTCACAGCCAATCAAAGAGCTCTAGTCCTCGTCGCGAAATTTTTTATCCTAATTTTCTCGGTGAATGTCCAAGAAGGGAGAATAGTTTTTTTAATTCAAGAATTTGCAGGCCTGAAAACCGCCGAATTTTTAGAAGGGGGTTGTTTGAAGGAAAAGATAGCATAATTCTGCCGAAATGAAACATATTTCTTTTAATTTCTCGAGAGCATATTTCCAAACAATTCAAATGCCATTACCAGACTTTATGATATCTTTTTTAATAATTTTAACATCATAATAATTTTAACATCAATATCAGTTGGAATTCCAGTATGGAATCATGCTTTCCGGAAACTCAAATGAACATGATTTTATCTTCATCCGCAAATACGTCTATGAACGTGAAGATACAGGATTTTATGGTGTCCTTGTTGTCCATGCTGGTGTTTTGAATCAGCTGCGAATCAAAGAAATGATCAAACTATATCTCTAGTTGGGTGATGGGGCTTGATATTAAAGGGAATACAAAAAAACCTTTTTTATGCTTTCAGAGAGTTCCTTATTTTCTAAAGTAAAATTATTTACTCATGGTTTTCTATTTTAAAACATTGCGTCAGATCGGAGAGAAAATTTGCTGAAACGGACAGTGTCGAAAGCAGTCTGCTCAACGACTAACCATTGACGTAACAGACTTCAAGATTCAACAAACGTAAGTCCTCTTCTAAAAATTCCCCTCAAATGATTAAAATATCATTCTGAAGATCCCCTATTACTTTAAATGGAATCATACTGCATCTATTGAAACAAACCATAAGTTCATTGAAGCGAATCGCCTCTAGGGCCTCTGCCACTCCTGAAAGCTTTCAAAATTCATTAACTGGCCAAGTAAAGAGGGCCTGTCTTCCGATTGACAGCCTTTCGATTATCCCGGAGCCCACAACGAGATGGAGATAGTATTTCTACCCATGATGGAACAACGTGTTCAAACTGACTGCAGTTGATACCTGATTACACCGATCTTAACTTATTACTTATCTCGCACAAAGTTTTTTCCTATGTCTCTCAAGATAATGCTTCTAGGGCGCTTTGTTTAAAGCATCAGCCATATGATATTTAGAGTGTATTTGCTTCAATTGTAGAGAGCCATCTTGCAGATTACTCCGGAAGTGTTGGAACTTAATTTTGATTTTTTGCGCTTGGACCCAACTCTTTCTTGTTTCGCTATACCTATAGCAGCTGTACAGTCAATTAAAATAGTTTTTCGCGGCATCAAATCCCTTTAAACAAATGTCTTGTTTATTTACAACTCCCAAAATAGTTAACAGATTCATGTAAACTCCTAGTGATGGCCAGTAATATTTGGAAATTGAATGGTAGGGGCAATATAATTGCAGTTGTGACAGGGTCCATTAACTATAATTGTGAAAATACATTACCAATGATAGGGGCCCTTTTCATGGCAGGTGAAAATTGGGACACTTCTGAGACTATTCCACTACCAGTGCCCCTATGGCCTTGGTAGTGCCTCTATTGCCCAACCAGTACCCATGAGTAGGGGAGAAATTTGTGACAATTTATTATTTGAGTCAGAGGCCGTAATTAAAAGAAAGAGGATTACCTAAGCATGAAGAAAGGACAGAAGTGGATAGTACTGGAGTAAGGGCAGCTGTGAGACCCGCTCAATTGGAAGAAACGGCCGCTTTGCGTGTCTCTGCAAGAGGGCGATTCTTACTGCTCGCTCGTCACGCGGCGAGACTCGTCTAGAATAACGATAGTTGTTTGTTGGAAGGGTTTTAGAGCAAATCTGAATGCCAAAGCAAGTATGTTCTACAGGACCTTCGCTCTCATGGTATATCATTCACTACGCAAATTATGCCTCGTTTCCGTAAACTCTCCTCGCTTCGATCCTCATTCCATTGATCCTTCACAATAAAAGATTCCCTTTACCCCCGTGGGCCCAAATGGGTTCAACATTTTTGAAAACCTCCACAGGGGCCCTTAGTGGGTCATAAGGTTGCGCGGTCGCTGAATTGGGCCGGGGTGCAGCTGAGGGAGTGTAAATAAGGGGTTAAGGAAGGGATTTAATGTTGAGCCAAAATACGCGGGGGGTGACCATATGATTCGCGGTATGTGTACAGTGGTTTCGAAGCCGAAGCGCTATCAGTACTGAAAGGAACTGTACTGTACAGTACGAAATTCATCAGGACCCCTGGAGACCAGGAAAAAAGGGCGAGTAGAGGACAATGGCGTGCAGGGGGCCCTGTAATTTCATGCTGGTGCCACTACATATACCGTAATACAAACTTAGGGGCATTATTATTTCCATGTACTACAATGGTGTGCAGCAAGTACTACCAGAACTACAATTTCTTCAAAAATAGTGCTGGCCATCAATATTAAGTCCTTCGCGAACGATGACATAGTGATGTACCCTGCCTCAGTGGACTACAAAGCAACCATTGTGTGTTTAATGCTCTTCTAATATATAGGTGCACCATTGCAGTTAATTACGAAACCAGTTGTAGATTTCCTTGATGTTTTTTATCCGGCCCAATCCGAATCCGCGTGAGCTTGCAAAGCGTTACTGCCATTTCTTCCACGAGGGTAAATTATTCCCAAATTCATTGTACCCGACAAACGCCGAATGAACCGCTTGAGCATATTAATGTGACCCACCTTCGGGGCATGTACATGGAATGCTATTGCACCAGTCGCAAACGAAATATCTGGGCTCGTGCAAACTTACAGGTAAAGAATCTTCTCCAAACGAATTACGATAATGTGAGTGGAGCGACTTGTTCAAAGCCCTCACTTTGCTTAGAATTAGGCTTATGTCTACATTAGCCACCAGAGGTGTCCAAACAGTATAAATCCTGGAGATTTATTTTGCCACATGCTGCAATTGCGAAATTGCCATGCATATTTCCGTTCGGGGTATTTCTCAATCCACGAACGTCCCCCAACTTCCAAAAATCATCACATCAAAGTAACGTTGGAAATTTTTCTTAATGTAATTCACAATTTTATTGTAATGGAATTCAAAACTAGATTCATCACCGACCGAAGCAGTAATGATGAATTCCTTATTCACAACTTTGACGGGCACCTGCGGTTCGATACGTGACTTTCCAAAACCCCAACTCAAAACTGTGTCGCACAGCAGTGAAACCTATATCTTCCCCGCTTTTCTGAACCTATGTATAGATCGAAGGATTTCACGAGCATGATTCGGCATGTCTTCCTTGGAACAGGAGTTTGTTATTTGCTCATAGTAATTGTGAATTAGATATTGCCATACAAATACACAAATTCAACGTATCCCCTCCTTCGACAGTAAAGTTCTCTTGTGCAACAAGGGCTATCAAAAGCCTAATATCTTAGCGAGAAGCAACCGGTGCAAATAATCCGGCCAGGCTGAAGTCGAAGTAAGGATCTTGAGAGCCAACAGTAACAACGCATCGGTCCATAAATACATTCGCTTCCCGTTACATCAAAGGGTTTAGGACGGAACACCCATGTATACAGTAAAGATTTCATGGAGTCAATTCTAGGTATATAACGCCGCACATTGCGTTCAATCAACTCATTGCACTCTCAATTAATTTCATTGCACCACACGTGATCATGATCCTCGACAGCTTTTGCAAAGTAACGCACTATACCAACATCACATCACTTGCGCTTGGTTGACGAAAAGGCCTACATGACATTATTGTGATCGGAATGCAGAGCTTCACGGAAGGCTTCTTCGAATTGACCTCTGTTTTACTTGGGGAAATCGACCTCGGATTGTTAAGACAATCCATCAATTATAGGTACAATACCAGGTAAAGGAAATCTATTCTGAGGATATAAGTCGTGACAGTCGTGACTACGAACAAAAGTGATACCTTCTGTCTTACAAACGTAAATCGGATACAAGTATTCGAAATTATCAACAACAACTAAGTTTCCAAATGCAGAACTAGCCGCCAATTTCTTCTATTCAAGAGTCGGTTACATGTACCGAAACGCAAATGTATGTTGACCATCGTGTGGCATCCGCCCACAATGTGCGATCAATTATTGAGTCACAAAGTAATATTCGGGCGCACAAACTGCCATTTTTCATGAATCTTTTTGCAATTCCAATACTCTGAGGCACATAAGGCGGATATTATTACAATTTGATTGCATATTTCCTTTCACGGTCTTCAATAACTCTGCTGCGATTCTCACTGGCTCCATCTAAGCGAACATTCTGCAAACGGATACAAGTTACTTGCTCACTTGTGGCTTGATATTTGATAAGTATGCTCGCTATTTCGTTCTTTTACTCAGCAACGTAAACATCAGATTTGGCCGTTTCGTCATCAGCAATGAGGACTCCACACATTCGTCTACAGATGGAGGGTGGATTAATTGGACCAACCATGTCAATGTGGATAGGTTCCAATGGATCTTGAGCGATAGCGATGAATGTGAAATTGGTACCCACTTCATCTTGCTTCCGTCTCTTCGTGAACGAGGAACTTAGATGAGCCGTTCCCAGCTGATTCCTCTACTTAGAGCCATACTAAGCCGTCCAGTTCCCTGTAGTCACCATTTCTGTACAGGAAATAGAGGTCGAATTATGCGCTTCTCATGCTGAATCGTTTTTGATGATGTCCTGTGCACGTTTACAACCATAACATACCGATTTCAGGTAAACCATACAGCGGCTTAGAAATCTTCCAAAGCACGTCTTTTTCCAGATTAAATTTCCTTTGAGGTATGATGTAATCGTCGCGCAGTAGAGTGGAGTTCGTCGATACGTATGACTGGCTGATATCCCAGAAAAATAAATGTGACTCTGTCATTCCTGCCACAGAAAATAAAGTTCTAATTGACAGCTCATGCACAGTCGGTGAGTAAGTCATTAGCATACGCTTGTCTTTGTCCAGGCTTCCAATGGCTTGGGCGACAAGCCGTGCTTTATACACCTGATTAGGTGTGTCTACATTTTTGATCTTTAACACGAGACTTGACCCGATAATCGTTAGACCCTTTAGCTCATCATCTGTAATTTTGGAGGGATGGGTTTCCTCAAAGACGCCTTGTGCTATGTTTAGTGCAATGCGCGATGCGCAGTTCTTCTCGTCTAGGAACGGAACACCGTCAGACAATGAGAAATCCAACACACACACACCAAGACCCTCCCGGTGTTCGCTATCCTTTTTTCTCTTTAAGCACCCTTCGATGCAGCAGCACAGCTCGCCGACGGCGAGGAGAAATATGGTTGGAAGAGCGTGGGTAATTCCTTGAACGGCTGGAAGGTATACTTGTCCTCCGGGTTGTAAGGCTGGGCCGTGCTCTGCGGAATGCTAGAAACTTGTTAAGGATCGATTCCAAAGAACCGTAGACATCAGGGGTGTAGTAATGGACAGAGAAGATGTAGTAGTGAGTCAGCAATGCTGAATATCTCCTTTGGGGATAAGGATGTTGTCACCAACGACAACCTTGAAGTTCCTATTTGTATATGGACGCCGGAGTCCGGGGCGTCAAGTGTGAGTAAAAATCACGAACAAACAACAAAAGGGGTATTATAATATTGGATAGAGAGCGGGGAAATAAGATGGGGGAACCCGGGTGGATAACCGTGGCTATAGCCAAAGTTGCCGTTGGCAAGGTTTCTGCAAAGACGGAAGTTGGGAGTGAAGTTCAGAGCCAACACCGGGGTGGCTGTTTAATCTGGGGCCGTAGTGGCCAGGTAGGTATAATTACTAGTTAGCTAGGTTATAGTTACCTACGACGGCGGGGTGAGTGAAGTTAGGGTCATCCAAGTAAGGGAGTTTCAAGTTGGAGATAAGTGAATTCGACACTTGGCCCAATAGGTGCCTTTCACCTGATATTTTCGATTTCTCGAAAATATCAGGTCCAGTTTGGGGCCGAGTGGTCCAGATTGCAAGCCCCCTCGGGTGGTTATACAGTACCCAGAATAATAGTGGGCAACAAGCGAAAATTGCCCTTACTGTACAGTACAGTGCCTGCTGGTCAGCAGTGAATCAGATCAAAAAAAAGATCAACAAAATCAGCTCTGCCGATGGCAGTACAGTGTGAGTGCCAATTGCACTACAGCTATCAATCCATCGAGCTCGAATCGGACTGCCGCGACGGACAAGGAGCTCCTAGTGTCGGTACTAGGTACGATGACAGATGCGAATGATTCATCATAAGCCTCTACTGCCGAATGTGAGTGTTCGCCCAGAAATTTAACCTCTGTCACATCGTACGACTGTACATCGAATTATATAACGTCTTCGAATCCCTCTAAATTCGGCAAAGCATCAGTGTCAGCATTATCAGGTCTGATATCCACCGATGGCATACGGTCACAAAGATAACGTTCGTATAAAACATTTTCATCCGGGAGCTTTGGTATACTTCTGTCTGCCGCACTTGCAGTCTGAGGGGTAACGGCTTCCTTGTCAACACCATCTTGTTGAGGAGATTCGTTATTGATATCGCCATTAGCATCAAGCCCTCTGCCATAAATATCAGACCTGGGCAAATGGATGCCTTCTTATAGCTCGCTTACACTCGAAATGCCATAAGGTTGCACATCCCTATCAGGTTCCTTTACCAAAATTTTGTTCTCATTTCGGGATATAAATGTTCATGGTTCCCAGCGGTCTGTAATATCTCAATAAACCAAGCTTTTGTCACCTTATTGTAGTGTTGTCGGATTAAAGCGTCCTTTGAAGGCATTTTCAGCCTGCTTGAATCGAATCGTAGCAAAATGGGTGATATACCCCTCTCGCGCAGTCTCTAGCATTTTCATCCTTTCCGCTTGTGGCACAGCCGCAGCTGACTAACCAGGGAGTGGTAGCTTTGGCATGGTACCGAATACCAATAGGCACGGATAAATTCCTTCGGGTCCAACTGTTCTGTTAACGCATTTAACCGCGACGTCAAGCAGGTATTCGTCGTTCACATAACGTTTGTCCGGCGAAGGCATTTTAGGGCTTCCACGAGATTGGACGCCGTAACGGTGGGGGAGACGGAATGTTGCTGCTTGGACACATGCCGATCTGCACTGGCCGGATATAACAAAAAGTCCTCTCAAGGGCCTCTTCGGTGCTGGGTTCCCAGTGAGATTACGGTAGGCTTCCAATTGTGCGGCACTGCATAATGAACCCGTTGATCCATTATCAACCATAATCCCTGGAATTACTGCTAGCTGGGTAACGTAGACTCTTTTGTGCCCTCGCCACGGTCTTTGAGTCGATCGCTCGTGATTCTCCATACATACTTGCCCTAAAGAAGTTATGGTATGTTCGAAGATAATGCAATGTTCCAAAACGCTCCTGGCGTTGGTGTAGGCGTCAGCAGTAATGTCTAGGAACATAATTTCATCCAAATTCCCTTGTAGGGTATTTGCGATACAATGAGCCACATCCAGATCCGCCTGTGATCTTTCGTAGATACTTTCAACATCGGGCTCGACGCCGCTGACTCTCTCGTGTACCTGAACATGGTAAGACTGCAATAATGAGGCTTGATTCCGAGAGTTTAGTTTCGCAATCTCAATAAGTCTCTTGCTTCTGTAGGCCTCTTTGTCAGGGTTGATACATTCCTTATAAACATTTTCTTCAGATCCACATCCTGTACAGGTAATCACCGAGCCGCCCCGGAGCCTGCGGTTCTTGCGCATCGCGAATGTACCCTTGGCGCTGTCGTATGGTTTTACGGATGGAATTTTAAAAAATACAGCACTTCCTACGTTCGACGTGGCGAATTTACGTGTATCCATCGCTAACGTCTATTTCTATTGTTAGTTTGACGCAAGAAATTGTAAACGCCTATGGCGTTCGAATTCATTTTCGATCCTACCTCGTAGAGCTATCGCTCTGAGCTCAGGTTCATTGTCGTCTTCATAAGCCCAGAATTTCTCATTTTGGACTTCCCTCCGGTAGAAATCAGCAAATCGTGCGTCAAATTCATATTCTTTACCAAGGCTGGCCTGTAGGCGCCTCCCTTTCCGTACGACCTTAGTAAGCGCCCTTGACAATGAATCTCCATCTTCTCGAACGTCTCTAATCGTAAGCTTGTTACAGTCAGGCTTAAACGACGTAATCATTGTAGTACTGGGACGTAAGGGGTTCTTCGGTTGAATAACAAATACAGTTATGTACATTAGTTTCGCTCGCTTCAAGGATAAACAGATTTGCCAAAAGGGGGTGGGCCATAAATAGCACCAGAAAGGTAATTGGCCCAATAGGTGGGCGTGGAGGCGATAGGAACAAAAGGGGAAGACCTTTTCGGTGACGCTATTTGGAGACCGTAGAGTAGTAGACCAAGGGGTGCTTGCCCCTCTTCTTTTTCGCGTTCCCGCACCACCGGCTCTCCTTATAAGGTATCTACCCTACTAGGGCTACTGTAGCATGTCTACTAAAGGAGAAGCGGCCTACCTACAGCCATCGATAATGTCCGCTAATAGGAGTGTCGGCAATTTCCACCGCTCCTCCATGGTCCTCCTGTATTCCCTTGGCCCCTGCCGGTCCCGCCGTTGGTCCACTCAACACCGTTGGCCCGGCGATCTCCTTCTGGCGATACTGCACCCGACTGTACCGTCGAGTGCTCCTTACAGTGCGCTCTCTCCATACAGTCACACCTACGATTTAGTACCAGCCCCGTACATGGGCTAAAAGTGCGCACTATATTGTAGTGCGCATTAAATCGATACGTTAATAGCGTCTGTAGCTCCCTCGGTGCTTTTATTAGACTATCTCCGTTATAAGCAACTGCCGTGTTCGCAGCTCGGTTTCTCTACGCTTTGAACGAATAAACCGCCTCTTCGCCTTCCTCAAGAGCAAGGATGCGTCAGGCAAATTTGATTTGAAGGCCCTTTGTTCCAGCGATGAAAAGCTTTCAACTATCGCAGACTCTGGCGGCAACGGCTCTGCAACAACAGCATCCCCATCATCATCACGAGCTTCGTCTTCTGAAGTAGTGCGTTCTTCGTTTTCCGCAACGAACGCGTCCTCCACAATTGCCTCACTGACGTTGCGATCGTCTTCTATAGTCAACCATCGTTCAACCATAGCGTCGTCAACTGAACCTCGTACCTGCTCATACAAAGGATCGCGGCGATATAGGCATAGTTTCATTCTCTCTAAACCCTTCATAATTTCTTTCACACAAGCGTCCTTTTGCGTGTTTTAAATCTTCCCTCCGGGTCGCTGACCTTGTTGTTGAAAGCCAAAGGTAAAATGTTAGCTTTCACCCGACAAAGTTCTTTAGTCCGCTGCGATGTTTCTTTCCAAGCCTGAAAAGCGATGCACGAAACGTCTAGCATATGGGGATCGTAGCCCTCCTCGAGGCCCCTCATTCGAGAGAGCAACGCTTTGTTGCTTTCTCGTCTTTCTTGCCTCGACTCAAGATTTAGCAGGGTCTTTTGCATTAGAAAACTGCGATAATGATGCTTCCATGCGGCAATTATGCCGAGATCCATAAGCTGATGTAACGCTGTACAGTTAGGTGGTAAAGTAATAATCCGCACTTGATTGGGGTGATCAACTAAATCAGCGCCATGAGGACCGCAATTGTCCATAATTAATGCAACCTTCCTTGAAGTTTTGGATCTAATAAAGGGAAGAAATACCTCGTAGAACCACCTCTTAAACACAATAGTATTCTGCCAAGCGTTCTTTTGACTAAAGTAAGTCAATGGTGGTTTGCCAAGTCGGAAACATCGTGGGTTCTTGGATTTACCGATGATACAGAGAGGCACCTTTAAGGATCCATCTCCGTTCGTGAAAACGTAGGCAGTTATTCGGTCTTTGCTTTTCAAGGCCTTAGTTCGCCGCAACGATTTCCTGTTTTCCTCTTTCGTAACATACGTTCTGCGCGGTAGCAACTTGAAGAACAATCCAGCCTCGTCCACGTTAAAAATGCAGTCTTGGTCGTTGTCGCGCAATATCTCCCTCAGTTCCGCTATTTTGGGAGCGACTTGAGCAATTGAAACGCTTCCGGCTTCCCCGTGCAAGCCCATCGAACGAAGAGCGTTTCGTTTTACAAACTTATCTACCCAACCAGTTGAAGCTCCAATTTTCATCAGTCGGTGAAAAATGTCCGAGTCCTTTTCTGGCATTCTTGCACAGAGAGAGTCCCGAATTATCAGCGCCTTGTTTCGCAATGTCATTTGGGACACTGGCAATTTCGTGCATCTCGCAAATTGGACGAACTGCAAGAGACTCTTCTCGATCATTGGTACTTGTTGAAGGGGAATGCTGTTGTGTTAAAAGAAAGAAACGGTCGTCATTAATCGGATTGACCTAGATGCAATCAGCGCATGGATTAATGTGTTCCGGCGGCGCGGTGTACCGTTGCCAGCGGTCCGTTGGCGGGAGTTGCCTGACTCTCCCCTCTAAATTTAACTGAAAAACAAGAACTTGCGCATAGGCTCCAATTTTGTGCCAAGCCCCCGAGAGTAGCACTATACCGAGGGTAGCACTATCAAATCGCGCACTAAATCGAGACCTCCTCCTGCACTGTACTCTGCTCCCTCAGTTGACCGTTACCCGACTACAGTACTGGGCCGTTCCACTCCAGATCCGCTACTGTACGACAATCATCTCGGTGCTAGTCAATGCAAAGCCAAGACTAGCAATCACAGCTGCAGAGTTTCGGTACCGACCGGCGTCGTCGTCATCAGCAAGGCTCGAAATGCACTCATCTAAAGCGACACATCTAAACGCGAACTGAAGACAGGCCAAACCAACTGCTTTATAAATGTTGAAGACAGAGAGTAGGTCATTATTTTTCTTGCCAAAATCCCTTCTGGTGTAGCGGGGGTCTCTGGGACCAGACCACGGATTCTCGATCTTATTGAAATAACCTAATAGCTCCTTGGCTTCAGACCAATTACCCAGGCCATCACGAGCCCTTTTCATGTCCTCGCCCATTCGCCGCTCAGCCTTCTGTAAGCGCCGATACAGTGTTATTCCTTTTTTATTTTACTATGGCGACTCCTCGATGATGCGGAAGGGATGCTAGAAGGTGATTCCTGGCTGGGATTGTCCTGAGATCCGCTTCAACTTACATCAGGAGAGATTTCTTGGGAGCTAGGAGGTTTTGGAATACCATTGTCTTGTAAATGGTCATTTTCTCGACTTGATGAGCTTAAGGATTCAGGATCTTCTCCTCCTTTATCATCCCATATTCTTGGTAGATCAAGATTCGAATCCTTATCATTACGAGACTTAGTTCCCTTGTCGGTATTAGCACCGGTCTCCCCGTGAGGGGATTTAACGGACATAATGGTGGCAACTTTTCCATGAGTTGCCGATGACACATTACGACGCAACAGGATTAGTAGTCCGCGATGGTGTTTCCACCCTGTTGGTATGTCGATAAACTGTCCAAGGGTTGCGCCATTACCATGTGACTCGATAGGGTTACCAGTTACGTGATGTGATAATTTTAGACGAGGCTTAACTACTTTAAACGGCCCGGGTTCTGCTGCAATGCGTCAACCGGATTGTTCGTTTCCTCATCGCATTTTATATTACCGTTATGGTTGTGTGCTAGGGTCTGTACTCTGAAATGCTATTGTTGCTGCAGAACTCGAGCCATTCTCAAATCTTTCCTCTCAATAATTTACTTATTATTGGAGTTGTGTGCTCTCGACGAATACTCAATAACGGGAACAAGGTTACAATCCGTCGAAATACAACCCGATATCTCGAGAGCTTTACAAAGCATAATCGAGTACAGGTAGTTCATAGTGCGAATACTATCCTCGTTTTCGATGGAAGGGGAGTCTGTAAACAACTGAAAAATCAGCGTCCTAGCGTCTCGTACATTTCCAATTCCATCACTATCTCTCAGGCAAGCTTAAATTTCAGACTGTAACTGATTCAATTCTTCATTCAATTTGCATCTCGGATTGGATTCTTGGGAATAACACGCGGAGCAGACGGATCAGACCCGGTTTTGCGGGAGTATATGTCACATGGTGCCTTAGGTTCTCCCTTATTGGACAGGGCAACACTTTCTTCTGGCTTCGGGCCAGATTCCACTGGGTTCTCCAGTAACAGGACTTCCTTCGATTATTGATGATTTACCACATCTCTCCCAGCACTTAGACCAGCTTGTGAGTGTTCAGTCCTTGACTGATGCTCCATAGGTGAATAACTCACAATGGCCTCACCACCCTTTATTGCCTGCCCGGCATCGGCTCCGACGCTACTTGAACAAAATTTCTCTTCTTGTTGCCACAGACTGAGACTTCGTGACGAGACGACCACCGTTTATTCTTCCTCTTCCACTACTCATGGTAGGACTGGAAACTTGACGTTCCGAAACTCGTTTGGCACCTTTCATTTTCTTCTCTTCCCGTACTTTGACACCGTCCCAAGTGCAAAACGTCTTAGACCTAAATCAGAATGACTTATAAGTGTCGGACAGCCCGTAACGATAGAAAAAAAGTAATTTAGGGGTGGTTGTGAGTGTTGTTTTCTTGTATTCTCTGAGCGATCTCTTCCACCACTTCCTGTCGAACTCTTCCGGTTCTCCTAATGCCTTCTCCCGAAGGACGTCAGATTGCTAGACGTCCCGTTGATCGAACGGATTCCTCCGTATGATTCAGAACTGGAGTTTATTCAGGAATTCCAGTCGGTGGATAATCGATGCCCTCAAGCTGGAGAGCGTCCGAGTCTGGAGCGAGGTGTCTAAAACGAAAATGATCTCGAAATTCTAAAGCCAACACTTACAGTATATACTGTAACTACATAGCCTACGAAACGAGCGTTTCCTACAGTACTGCGCATCAAATAAAATGCGCGACAAGTACTGTACGGTACCGTACCGACTTTAACAAAGAGACAACTGAAGTAAAGCTGGCGATATCTGTTACAATACTTTATGCGTAACAACTTCACCAACTACCCAATCTGTACTGTAATCTCCTACAGTATCGCCCAGTTCTATCTTTGGATTGCATGGGGATACGGTAGGTATTTTGAGTTAGATTCCCGTACGAGACCCCAAGTTTTCATCGGTTTGAGTTATTAAAACTAGAATATTGGCGCATTAGTTATACGATCGGGTCGTCTCTGGCGAACGCTGTTGCATCGCACACACCTGTGTACGTGGCCGACATGGACCACCCGGTTAGCACTTATGCTAACATCGTCGGTTCCTGCTCTGGACCGTTGATATTAATACCGGAAGGTTTGGCAAGTTGACGCAAGAACCGCACCCTTTATCCTTAAAACCTTTGGGAGCTCCTAGGCGTCTGCTTGTGTTTACGCATGTAGTACATTCACCTACTTGACGTTTGCAATGCAATGTATTATCCAATTCCTCGCTCTCACAAGGATATATTGCTACAGAGTTGAACATGGGGTGGAAACCCGCACGAAGAGTCGGCAGAAAAATTTAGTCTTGAGCTCAAGAGTTCTTGTTCAACTCCAGAAACAGTTACTGCAAGACAAAGCACTTATGTCCAGCAGAAAAGAGGGGCGAAACGGATTCACAGTATAGTAGCGAATAGAATAGATCATGCAGGCGCCCGCTTCGGATAACCAGAACCGTCTAAGAGGGCTTATCTGAGGCTGAGGATTACTATTCCCTTGAATGAATCACTCTTTCTAAAAGGACTTGGATGGGCTGTTTCTCGAGGCGATCTGCAACTGCGGTACATATCACCCAAAGGCAGGATTGCTACCATGGCAACGCAATGTCAAATGCATATTGCTTCGGTGCATAGCCCTTTTCTCTTTTCCGGCGTCGTGTTGCTGCCATTGTTGTGGTGTACAGTACAGCACTGGTAACTCGCAGGAATATAGTATTACTTGGCCGTGGAGCCAACTTATGAGTAATGTGGCACTGCAATGTGCGCACTACAGCTTCATTTCCTCTCAATTAGCCACAACCTTCAAAACACATCCCGGATCGTCATTGATATCAAAATTCTCTGGGACAAGGAGAGGTTCACCGGTACAAAGTCTAGCCGTTCTCATCCAGTATTTTTCCCCATTTAGTGATTATGGGCGATATGTTAGTCAAGGGGTGGACAGAGGAACGACCCGTGGCCAGCCACCCTGGCGTATCTCAACTTGGGTTTTGTTGACCACTGCGGACGTCCCATTCTCACATTTCCAAGGACGGATTTTCACTTACAATCAACGGTAGGCCTCATTCTGAGGTCCTTGAATGGAAAAAGCAATTAGGAACAATTAGTTGCATGGTAGTGTTTCGGTTCTTTAAGTAAATATCATCAGTAAACATAAGTCGTCAATGTTTGAAAGGCAAGGGTCGGCTATCCCCAAGTATATTCTAAATCTGTTCACCGCTTTTAAGTGCGAATAAGGGGAGGCGTTTGTGTTCACTATTGCCACTAGTTTCAATCCCTAAGCATCATCATCATCTGCCATGATGAGAGATGATGGTCATTTACAAGGTGGGAGATAATAATGAGGCAATATGATGAAGAGGCAATATGAACGCAGTGAATAGTAGGTTTTCATTTACAAAGCTTTGTTGCTCAAGTAACGCTTTTCCAGTTTTTCACGGAATGCCTTTCACTCCGTAGGCAGTATCTTAAGAGTATCTATAGAGTATGGACAGTTTGACGCAATCAGGAGCCAAGGGAGAATGTGATTTCAAAGATCGCCACTGTGATTTGGCCCCAGATTTGCTGTCGCGTATTCAACTGCATCGTCTGGGAGTTCCCCCATTGGATATTCCCATAATTTCTTTCATTTCCCATGTGTCGTGACTGCAATATTGCCCTTGAGCCGACGGAGGGGACACTTTTCATTGGTCAATAAGGGGAATGTTTCATGTAACGTACCGTAATCTATGTGTGGGGTCTGATTTAATGCGATTTATTGGTGCCAGTAAATGGCAACTCTAGTACTTTACAATACCGTACAGTATATGGCATGTGGCTCAGGAACAATGTATATTTATTATATATATATGTACAGTATATATACTGTAATGTTTAGACTGGGATGAATACCGTACATGTCGCAAAAGTCATAAATTTTAGGAACTTCAAGTGAGAAATGATAGCAAAGGAAGTTTGAGAAATGCATCGAGGTGCAACAGCAAAAGAGAAGAATTATAAGTGAATAACCGGCCAGGACGACAAATTGTTTGAAGGCTCTGCGTATGACTCATAACTGACCTCAATAACGGTATGTGATCAAAGCTCGTGTAGCTATGTCGCTGAGATAGAAATAACTCGCGTGGTGAGCGTGGTGATGGAAGCGACACCTTATTTGAAAAGCAGACTTGCATACTCTTGCAACATAGATTATCCAGCTGTAGCTAGGTTGCGTTAGATCAGTCACGAGAGACGCGCAAGTGGTCATTCGAGATATTCCAGATCGTGTCCATGTCGGTTGCAGCCGTCTGTTTGTAGAAAAGGAGATAGAGATAGTACAAGGGAAGGAAGACAGTGATAAATACATTTTCATTGAGACAGTGAATATTGCAAACACGAGGGTGCGGAGGTGGGAGAGTGAACAAGTTTTGGCGGCAGCTGTGTGAGGTTGAGACGGTTGCGCTGGCATGGATCGAGAAGCACGGAGAGATTATTGGCAGTGGGGTATGGAGGGTGGATGCAACGTTGTTGCTCCACTGCTATGGAAATAAAAGTATTGCGCCCCTGAGGGGACAAGCAGAGGGAAAGAAAGCAGAGAGCGTGTGGAAGGGAAAGAAATGCATGCGAAATTGCATCGAAAGAAAATTGGAATAATGAGGGTCGCACATTGGGACTGAGGGAAACTGGTGTGAAGAGCAGGGGAGACCTTGGTGAGGAAGGGAGGTAGGATGTTGACTGCAGACAGCTGTGTGTGGCTTTCCTTTTGAGTTGAAGACGGGAGATTGAATGTGAGGTATCGGTTGGAAGGGTGAAGGGAGAGATGAATCGAGAATGCTAGCAAAGATGGCAAGAATTAGAGGTGCAATGTAGGAGTGTAGGAGAGAAGCGGGAGTGATGCAGTGTAGGCAGAATACGTAAATGGCTTGTCCTTGGCTGGAGCGATAAGGGAGTCTGAGTGGCTAACTAGCTTGCGGCAGTTACAACAGTAGCTATTTGGGATGCAGTTGAACCACACATTACTGAACTGGACTGTATGTGGGAATTTTTTGGGTTATTTCAGTATATGGAAGATGTGGTCGGTTATGTCCACGCCGCTAATGTGTTATGTGGTGTTGTACAATTCTGTGCAGCAGGTGGTGTTGCTGGCAGACAAGTCGACAAGGCATTGTTGAGGTTGAAATCGTTTTCATGCGAAAGCGTACCCAAGTACGCTAGGAATGGTCACAGAGGAGGGGCGGTAAACCTTACTGTAAAGTATGTTTAGTACAATTGTACTGTACTGTACTGCGCATGCCGTATCGCACAGTACAGTACAGTACTGTACATTACTTGGTTATGTTCGGTAACTTGGCGAGTGCCCGACAGCAATATTGTCTCTTGGGTATGGAATGTTCCATTGGACGGCAGATGTGCAAAAGGCCGGCAAATTTTCCTTTATTTCAATATAGGGTGGTCATCATACTACAAATGTCATATGAGGGATTACGGGATTATGAAAATTTGTAAAGTACTGTACTGTACGGTACGTTGTGGTACTGTACCGTACAGTACCTTGAATAAATATGGTTTTATGCGGGAACTTGAGGACACGGTGCTGTACTGCTGTAGTGTACATACTGTACAGTACATGTACATAGTAAACGTTGAAACACAATACAGTAAAGGCACATGATGTCACTGCACTGCAATGTCGCCATACTGTACAGCACAGCCATTGCTTGCCACGCCCTTGCTGCAGTCAAGCTGCAGCTAAAACAGCGTTGAGATGGACAGAGTGTTTTTAAAGAAAGACAGGCTGGGTGCCGTTTTCTCCAGAGACAAGCTACGCACCTTCGACGCCACCCTCTGTTGCTCCCGCCAGCGCACAATGCGTTACCGTTTTCTTGTAAATCGCAAATCAGTCTTTGCTTTCATATCGCCCTGCGCTCCAATTAACTCTGGTTATTGTACAGCAGTTTGTTGGAATACGTCAGGTCCATTTTTCCGCAACACGTAAAATTTACGCTACTGCGGCAAAATTGAGCAAAGCTGGTAATAAGGATTGCTACAACTGGCATTTGACGGCAAATTAGCGAGTCTTGATACGGGGAATCACTGAAATCCGGTTGTCTGTAAACTTTTTCCAGTGTAAAATTTATACTTGATGGCTTGCCAATTGTCAAAGCCTTTGTACCGTACCCTTCAGAGGGTAGTGCACTGCTGTGACTTGAGTATACTGCACAATTACGAAATTAAAATGAATGTGGGAGCTTACAGCTCAGTACTGTAAAGCTCGCTAACCCGACCGTTGAAAGGTTATTAGGATGGTTTTTGCTATGGAGAATTGTCAGGTAACTTGCTACGAGATGCCTTGAATGTTACGGTATGTACAGTACTGTACTGTACAGTAAAATACAGTACTGTGCAGTACACCAGTGCGGTACGGCACAAAATGGATTTACATATGATGCTGTAACTTAAGAGGGGTAGAATTGTTTCTTCCTAACAGGGTAGCAATCCTACTCTTGAAAAACAGTCTTACGGTAGTTACCTACACACACCACAGATTTAAATTAAAATTGCATGCCTGATTTTCTCTAGGAGGTCCGCAATACTTCCCCAAACTTGAGAAATAATTGACGGTAACACGGTACTTTTGGTTTTGTCTCACCCCATTCCCGCAGCCATTACCCGACCAACGGTAATTTGCACAATCACTATAATCCGTCACTGACGTGTGCATGATGTGTTGGCTGTAGCCGAAATTTACCGCTCTTCTGTTCAACCCACCCCATTACTACCGTAGTTACTACTATCGCTCCTTTCTTTCTCCCCTGCCCGTCCTTTTCTGAACAATCCAACCAAGCCATTGTCTCCACCCTACCCATGCCTCCTTGTGCCCACTTTGAAGGGTCAAGTCGAATATGAATACATTGCTCACTATATAAGTCGCCGTAACCCCCTAGACCACAGCAATTTCTTGTTCATCAACGACACATCTCCATCCCAAACACATCACTACAGCGTACCCGAACATCACCCCAATTCCTTTCCAACCTAACTTATTCCTGACTTCGCAATGGATCCGAGAGCATCCACCATGGACATTGAGGCGAACAATGAGAAGCGCCAGCTGCACAACACCCATTCAACCCAATTCCTTGAATCTGCAGCTCTACTCACCGTTTGGTCACTTCTTGTCATCAATGAAGGTGCTATCCGTTTCCACTCTTCAGTACCTGCAGCAGGCGACCTTTCCTCGGGCCGTCCACCCAGAGCCGTCTTATTCCTCGGTGGTCTCTTCGAGGTCTTCTTCGGTTTGCTAGGCCTGTTTCTCGGTCTCGCCGGCTTTATTCGTCGATATCACAGCACCATCCTCACAAAGGTTTCTATGGTCATCCAGACTGTCCTAGGATATTATGTCTTCATTGTCTTTGTGTTTGTGGGGCCCATCTACGGTGCCATAGACCTATCCGAGCCATCTCTTCAAGGTCTCAACTTTTCTGACAGCGACGCCCGCTTCTTCATCACTCTCGGAATTTTGACATCCTTCCACTTCTGTCTGGCCCTTCAGGGTGGACAATTCGTCTTCATGGCCCGTCTTGTCTGTTTCGCCACCGGTCAGGACTTCCTCAAGCAGAGGTCCGGTTCTAGGATGCGCGCTGTATTCTGGAATGCAAATTTGGGACTCGCAGGTCTGTGGACTTTCATCACTGGTGTGCTTCTCAGTTCCAAGCACGAATCTAACGTGCTCGACACGCCCTACATATCCCCACCAAACATCGGTAGGGTTCCGGGGATGACCACTTTCACGGGCGTGGTCATGATGACTTGGGCTGTTGTTGGTATTTCCCTGGCACTGCGAAGGAAGATCGTCTCCAACTTTTACTTTGCTATCTCGGCATTGCTGTACTTGATTGGCTTCTTGAACTACGGACTCGTTCAGGTTACGCTCATCGAAGGCGCTCCAGCGTTTCCTATTGTACTTCACGCAGGTCTTATATTTATGACTGTCTTCATGGGCTCATATTTTGTTCACTTATCATCTCAGGAAGAGGCTGAACTGATCGAGTAGTTTTGTAATCAATAGGTATGAATAGCGGGTTGAAATTGGTGACTTGCAAGGTATGAGGGGTGCGTGCAGTGCTGTTATTTATTTGTCGGTATTAATAAATTGTCTGAACTCTATTGTACTACTAAGTGAACGATGCTTGTGAGGACCTGTAGCTTTGCTACGCAGGAGAGCAGACCGCGCATACTTGCAGGACTGTGCCTGTTTGTCCGTTTGCCAATTATAAATTACGATGGCACCTGAAAACGGTCATTCACCAGTTGACAAAAAAAAATCAAAACTACAATTCGAAATGATTTCATTTTAGTTGGGCGGATGATAGGGTTGAGAAAGTGTGCTCCCTATCAGTGAAGTTGCATAGCATATTCATCACCGCAATGGATCGTTTGAACTTTTCTTCCTCGACCTTGATATGCGGTATAGCCTTACGTCGTAGATGCTGCTAGGACCTGCATAGTAATTATTGTGGAGAGTACTGCAGTATATAGCAGGGGTGTTCCAAAGCATGCGACATTGTTAACAATTCAATTAAATTGTATCAAATTTATTCGTAAGCACCCACAGGTATATATGTCATGCGAAAGCCATGAGGGCCTGAACATGAGGCCTGGAGCGCAACTTTTTGGAGAGAGTCAGGAAAATATGATTGATTCGGCTACTTTATTGAGGAATGAGAACACCAGTACACTAGAATCACCTTACGGTAATACTTGATTTTACGAGAGAAGACTGTGGTCGTTTCATTCGGAATGGGTGTTACCCCAACTTTTTCTACACCTCCCAGAACGTCCATGGAGCTAGTAGGTGACAAAAACTCTATTTGATGAGGACACCAGGAGTGCAATTGGCTGTGCTGGTGAACCTAACTCTAAAGTAATATCACCACATGATGGGAAGATAATTTCTCCTGTTTGCGGATTAATCGCCGATGGACTCAGTTCAAAGCCTTATCCAAATGGTAGACCCCAGGAACAAGTCTTGAGAATGTGGACCAGGGTAAGAGGTTATAATGAAGGCAAAACAACTATTCTTGGAAAAGAGAGATCGATAGACTGACTTGCCTCAACTACACGACTGACCTAGTCATATCCCTCCTTCCCCCCACAAATAATGTTGCTGAATGGACTTCGACATTTCTCAACTTGAACATGCATGTTTGAATACTCATTACAGTATGTTACCCAGAGAACCTGAGATTCTTCTGTGAGGTTAGAGAGAAACTTTACTTCGATGAGTGACAATTTCTGAATAGACTGTTACCCTTTAAAGGGTAACAGTCTATAAAGGGTAATATTGGCTTGAAAATATTTTCAAGACAATACATGACTGAATGCTGTACTGTAGGTAACTGTAAAATGAGATATGAGTCGCATTGTATGAAGAGAAAATGCCTGCCTATTGTTGCAAGGATCTGCGGGAGGGCGAAATGTACAATTTTCTATAATGTTTGACCGTTTTACTGTACTAGTGTTGTCATGTTATCCTGCGACTACAGTATTGACTGCAGTTGGGAGTACAGTACTGTACTGTACAGTACAATCAACCTTATTGATCGATCAGCTGCACGCACAATGGATACCAGTGGGTTGCCCTCATTCTTGAACAAGTGCCCTGTGTTTTGAACAAAGGAAAAATTGTAAATTTTATTCATTTTTAAACATTTACATCCACAGCGTCCCTTTATGGGCGGCTCCAAAGCCACTTTGTGGGAAGAATACTGCAATAAATGCATTTTGGCGCCAAAAGGGAAACAGAGCGCACTGCTTGCGACAACTGGCCGAAATTTCGATGCAAATCCATGCAAACTGAGCAAATACTGTGAGTTTGAGGGGTTCCGAATCCAAACGCTGCACCTATGGGCGTCCAAAGAATTGACAACAGTTCTCAGGAAACAAAGCATCAAGCCCGTTTACCTTTCCCCCATCAGTGACCAAATCAACCAAACAATTGCTGAAGCCTTCGCCTCACCATTACTCGTCAAACAAAGGCTCAAAAATGCTTCACAAGTGCCATTGCCGCAATCGACCGAGGCGCAACCGTAAGTGATGCCGCAGCAATTTCGCGGCTGCCCCTCTCCACATTCCACTATAGGCTCAAGCACTCACATCAGGAGCCCAAACGCAGATGCGCTTTGTCTGTTGAGGAAGAAAAAACCGTTGTCTCACTCATAAACCACTATACATTGAATGAGTTTCCGTTGGGACGTAACGATGTTGCTGACGCCATTCAATACATTGTCGAAGCAATGCCTACTGAACGCCGATCCAAGTTGCCGCTTGTTAACAACTACCCGGGTTCGAAGTTTTTGCTAAACTTCTTAGAGAGGAACAAAGAAGAAATTCGATTCGGGAAACCATCGAAAGAGGAGGAACAAAGATGGAGAGCATGCAATGCTGAGACGCTATCAACGCATTTTGCCGCCCTAGAAAAGGTCATAACCGAGAATGAAATCCATGAATCGCGAATTGCAAACATTGACGAAAGCGGGCTTTGTCCAAATGATAGACGTGGTTGGGTAAGAAAGAAAGCATACATGACTAGAGGGAGTGCTGATGTTCGACATGCCCTCATATTTCGAAGTATTGACCATACTAAAATGCTACCCGTTATTTTTGCGAGTGGTGAAACTGGGACACCTTTTTTGTTTTCAAAGGATGCTCAATAAAGCATCGTGTCATCAAGCGCTTTGGGGTGGATGCAATTGAAACAATTCTGGATTGTCTACCGTATGGAGCTAAAGCAGTTACTCGAGCTGATATTGCTGGTGTCAATGGAAACGTGTTTTACAAGTGGGCGCAACATTTTTTGTTTCAGACGAGAGAGCTCAGAGCTAGTGATCGTAAGTTACTACTTTTGCTTGATGGTTATAGAAGTCATATGTGTTTTACCGTTTGTCAACTGTTACGTGACAATGGTGTTATTGTGTATGCTCTCCCTCACATACAACTGGCGTGACACAGCCTTTAGATGTTGGTATACTCAACCTGTTTAAGGAATATATTCAGCAAGGGGTTCAGGCTCTCGTAAGCATCAACTGTGAAAACGTTTATGATGTGTTTGACTACCTTAAGATTGTACGAGAGGCATAGGGAAAAGCTTTCAAAAGAAGCACCGTTATCAGTGCGTTTGCAAAAGCTGGGATACATCCTCTCAATCCATCTGCATTGCTTTCTATTTCCAGCCCTTCAGATGATTCCAATAGCTACAGAATGTTAACGGTTCAACAGTTGGTTGAACTGTTACAAGCTAAGCGAAAAATGGCTAGGGAAAGGAAAGGCATACAGCCAGTGGTTTTACGGTATGGTTTTGTAGATACTCGTCTAGGGCTGGTCCTAACGTCAAATTCTGCCCTTCAGCTCGCACAGAAGCGTGATCTTGAGTTGACTGTTCGAAATCAGGAGCGCAATGCGCGGAATGCGGTTGTGGCTGCAAGAGTAGCGACACAGGGAGAAACAACTCGTGCTGAGAGTCTTTTGCTTGAGTCTCGAACATTGAATTATCGTGTGCGAATGTGTGGTGATGTGGCGATTCTTCCTCGCAGTTTGGCAGTCAGGAGGCAGATTTCAAAAGAAAGAGTTGCTATGCGTCGTACACAAGCAGCACTTGCCTATAAGAGGAATGCATTTTTGGGCTCCGAAGGGTGAGGTCATTAACGGCTATATGTGAGCTATGGTTTGTTGTTGCCCCACAAAACGATTAAAAAATTGCATGTTTTTTTGGATTATCCAATCATATGTTTGTCCAAGGCTGAGGGCAGTTTGGGGCAAAACAAAGCCTGTTTTGTTTTTACTATACAGTACAGTATGTTCACAGATATTGCGCATTTATTCTCCTCGAAGCTGCCATGGTCTTCAATATACTGTAAGCTTTTTTATTGATATGAAGAAATTTGAAATTGATGAACGTTAAGCACTTTTTATATATATTTTTTTGTTCAAGAATGAGGGCAACCCACTGGTAGTTGAGCAAAATTCTTTTTACTGACGAGGGGCCGACGCGGTGGCGTGAGCGAGGGGAGGATTCGATGGGAATCAGACGTCGCGGTAATTCTCAATGGTGATCGCTGGCGCGCCGGTGAGGTGCCGTATAGATGGTAGATATTGAACTTGCAAAGGTGTGCCACACTGCGTCTGAGACGCAGTGTACATCTGGACATAACAGTGTAAATTGACAATCCCACTTATTCCTACAGTACGCTCTTTGCATGGCATAGTACTGTACAGTACTGTATAAATGAGACATGAGCTGTAAGAGTGGCATCACCACCCCCATCTTGTTACGATCGGAAGCTTATCTTCCGTGGATGCCTGTCTGATCATGCTGACCTTCTCTCGTTCTGTTTGTATTGTTTTGTCTTGCCGGAATGGCTCGCGCAAAGAATGGGCGACGAGCTCAACTCCCAGCGGCTTTGGCTGGTCCGCGGCGCCTTAGCCCAGACCCGAATATTCAGCGTCCCTGAAAATGGCCTAGGTTCGCGTCGATTACGGAAGTGACCGCGCATCAACAGTTGGACAAGGCTCTATTGCCTGCAGTACTTGGACCTCCGGTAACATTACATCACTATGTTGGCAGTAAGGTAGGACAGGAGCCACCGGAGATGGAAGACCAAAGTAACCATTCTGTGCCAGCGCATAATGAAACAGGAATCAGTGTAAAATGATAGTTCCGCATGAAGAGCAAACACAAGATGAAAGTCCTGCTTTCGCCGAACATGTTATTATCGTAGCCCTAATCCTTAATTGTTCAATTCGATTCGGTTGGAATCGAACTGAAACTTCTCACAGGCGTGCTACAACATTCGATAAAGCTGGGGTAAAACTAGTTTTAAGCAGTCATCAAAAAAATCCGAAAATTTCGGCCAGGTGTAGGGTAAGTTATTTCTGCAATATATTAAGAAGTGAAGAACTTCATGGCATTATTAGTACAATTGTCTGCTACAGGATCCTACTATATTGCTAGCTAGGAGCTAATCGGAATAAAGTATGTATGTTTTATTTCTGCAAGGTGTAAGTACCGTATTGGGTTCTTCCGTTCAGCACAGCAACTGTCGGCATATGCGAAATTGAAGTCGTATGATCTAATTTCTCACGGGAAACTGGTGAGGAAGAAGTATTTTCCACGAAAACGTAATTCTCCGTTAATGAAGGTCGATGTCGCCTGAAAACGGAAATGGTTCAGCCAGCAAAGTAAGAAGTAAATCATTTGCACCTTTGAACTTCTGAGTAAACCAAGAATTGTAGACCAGAACAAGACCACGTCTTCCAACTGAGTCACTAGAGGAGCATGCGTGAGCGATGTTTTTGCAAGGTACGTCTGTCAACTGACTTTGTTAATATATCAAAAACTTGTTTGGAGGTCCGGATGTGCGTAATTGACCGCCCAATCCTTGATTTGGTCTCGTATGTGGGGGTACTTTACCTGAAAATGATTGCTTCTCGCAGAAAACTGGTCCTTCTCAGCAATACAAATGGCTGCTTTGTTGTCGGTGGGAACAGTTGTCTGCGGAATACTCATAGTTACTTCTTACGGCTTGCAATTGAACATTTCACAAAGTAGACGGCGCGCGAAGAGCAACTTCTTTACTTGTAGTGTTGTATTGCACGTTTCCCGTTACTGTGAGAAGGCTATTTTCCAATTTATGCTACCTGTGCAGTGAATAAGGGATTAAAAGGCATATGTAACGACCAGGCTATACATAAGTTTGTCTTTGAAGTGATGAATTGGACAATGTGAGAATATTAGATCTACCTTGAACCATTTCATTGATTATTGCACGAATGCGCCAAGAAAGCCGAGTTTAATCATTTCGCTCGGTTTCTTGGATTTTTCTTAAATCGAGGCGTCAAATTTTCTGTGGTCTACGATCTATGCTCTCTGTGGGTGACCTCCGATTTTATCTCTGATTTTTCGTATGGAGTGTGGATCTTCAAGTAATGATTTATGGTCACTTGGAATTTGGATGAAAAAAGCAATTATTTACATGAATACTCAACTCCAGCCGTTTCCGCAGTATCAATTACCGAACGGACGCTTACGAACAGCATCACCTGCGTGCGTAATCGAAGCACTGGTAGTCTGTAACGTAAACCGTACTTTTAATTTGTGAAGGCATCGTCATCAGCACTAAATGCGCTCTTCCATGGAAACTGTACTAGCAGACTCTATTACTGTGCTTCACTAGTATTGATGACAGGATAAGCTCATAAGCAGATACTATGACATCAAGAATTTTATGTAAAGGTCTTGTTTTTAAAGGGCTTCAAAGACCTATTTGTTAAGTGGTGCTGATATCCTTATAACATATATGTTGTAATTTTATTGCGCTACTCAGTACCAGATTTAAACTTTGTGGGCTACTTTTGTAATCGGTCCCCAGTGATATTTGATAAATGTAAATTCTATTTGCGATAGAACGCTGTGGTGATAAATGTAGTAGTGCCAGGTAGGACTTAATGGTGTACAGTACAGTACTGTACAGTTCTGTATGTCCTCGTGAGTAGTGCTTGTGGTGGATATCATCAATATGATGCCAAATTAAGATCCATAATGGGTAAACATGATAAATTTACTATTAAAGTTTATTGAAGTAACGTGAGCTCATTACACTAAAGAGTTGGCACTTAGTACAGAATCGCACGATTCAAATCAAAATCAAAATATTTAAGCATCCAATGATATAATTTTTCTGAAAATTTACCACATAAAGTAGTTTACTTTGTTGAGATAGGGCAGTAGCACAGCATGAGACAAATTTCTTCATTATTTGCGGTAAATATTCAGATAAGGCTTCATTCCAAAGCCCGTTTCGTTCTATATGTTGCGGATTCGTGCGATTGCAGCGCTAGCAGTGAGAAAAGACTGGCCCAGGAGGGGCAAGCCGGGTCTGGCTGAACGGACCATCGATCTTTGTGACTACAGTACTTTACTTTTAGCTACTGTACTGTAACGTAACTAGTGAGAACCCTAGTATCCGCGGTATATGGGACAGCTGTCCCTAAGAGTTGCCGCCGACGTGTTACTGTACGTACAATGGTCGGTTGAGATGAAGACCGCTGAGTGTCAATAAAGAGAGGGCCCCCGGGGCTCGAACAGAGGAGTGCGCAGACGGCACGAAAAGATCTTCTTCACTAGAAGTAGTTCCATGTCAATCATGTTATTCATGTTATCATGAACGCATAAAGGTTTATAAATTTGTCAACTATGGATTTAACCTGACTTCAGAGAATTCTTTTGACAGATTTAGTTTAAAGATGGAGGGTCCTGGTATAACAAAGGTCTTTGTTGAAAAAATAGAATGGGTAAATCGATTAGGAAATCAATATTGATCGGTAACCTTCAAAGGTGCTTGTTTTCTTGCTTTTATTCCCTTTGAATGCTGATATAGTGGAGTTCAACCTGCACCTTGCGCACTATTTCACGTTCATGCACACTACCATACAAGTTTCCTGAGTTTGAGCCAGCATATCTGTTGCACTAAATGAACACCGGTGTGTCCCTCATATTTATTATTGAAAAATGGTCAGTCAGTGCATCAACATGAAACTGCGACTCCTTCCGGTCAGGATGTAGGACGTCTGAAAATTTGCAGCCTTATCTCCAAGAATCGATCGAAAAGAGCCATCTAAATCGAGATGCAGTATCATGACTGTTCTTCTACTGTGAGACACGGTGGCAATAGGAAGTGACCAATAATAGAGAGAAGGTCACCTGCTTGATAACCAGCCCCATAGTGCCAATGAGTATGTTCATGAAGTATTGAGGGATATGTTCTAGATCAATATGACAATTAGGACGAATAATTTCGAGTAATATTTCATATTAAAAGAAAAATTACTCTTCATAACGCAAATATTACTAGTAGATCTTGAAGAGCTACTTTTAGAACCTAGAGAAGCAACAAACTCTGGAGCATTTTCACTGGACTTCAACTAAGGATGAAGAAACGCATCTGTATTGTGAATATCCTTACAATGCCCTGATTTTTGATAGATATGACGTGTATATCTCTTAAATTCAGACCTTAATTGGCGATAATATTTCACTTTGGAATCAAATTTGCGGTGAAAAGAGTTGGAATTTCTAGCAGCACCAAAAGAGAGAGCCGATGACTGTTTATTCGTTTAAGATGCGTTCTAAACTTATCTACAACAGAAGAAAGCTGCTTGTGGCTCACAAATATAGTGAAATAATCATTCGAAGTATAGTTTTTAAAAAAACAGTACCTTACGGAGGTGCAGCGACCAAAGCAGATATTTACTTAGAATTTGCAATGCTAAATTCACTCAGTAACATTTAAGAACTAATAAAATGAGGTATTGCCGTGGTATTGGACATGGGGCTGAAATTAGTAACATCTAATTAGTGTGCCAAAAAACGTCAAAAGACTCACTAATGACAGATAAGAAATATGGCAGATTCAAAGAATCAACGATAAACTAAGGGATATTCTCACATCTCAACTGAGCGTTATCTTCTCCGTCAACAAGTTAAAAAGTTTAATCATATAGTTGAAATCAAAGCAAGATCCCGTGTATCTTGTGGAAAAAGCTTATTTGGGCTGATTTCTTGAGGAAAATCATGAAAATTCTCCCAATATTGACGGCAGTCTTGAGAATTCTTGATTCTATTTTTCTTCAGTCCGAAGTTGACTTTTAGATTCCAAGGAAAGCCTTGAACCGGAGAGTACTGAGTTTTTCAGTGCTGGAAATTACAATAAGTAGCGATTAATTGGGTACAGGAATTCAAAGAACTGAGACTGAACAGAAAAGTCAAAAAAATTGGAGCCAGTCTCAACGCTCAACTTATAGGTTGATATGGACGCCATAAATAACCTGTTTGCCTGTCTCTGTGGTCAAAAAAACCTTCTAACGATCAATATAATAGGTAGAGTCAACAAGAAAAACAAGTGAATTCAGAATAATGCAGGCAATACAAAAATGAAACGGAATATTGAGATGACCATTAAGGGGATATGGTAGTATTTAAAAAGCGGCAAATCATGAAAAGGTCCGTCAGGAATCAGTAGTCACCTGACTGTATCAAAACGTTACACGAAATTCCACAGGGCCCTCAGCCTTTTCATCACTGGCAATAAAACAGAAACTTTTACACTACTATTCTATGGAGCCGAGACAATTCTTGGAATCCAGACTCCTCTAATATTTCGTCACTAAATCCGCGTCAACCGTTTCATAAAACTTAAAGCATATCTTAAACATTAATATTGAGACAAAGCATGATTTTACTACGCAGAAGGGAATATTTATCTTGCTTATCCCTAAAAAAACTCAAAAATGACTAGAATGAGGACTCAATATATACAATAGCGAAGTTAAGTAACTGTGGCTATCGCAAAATACATTGAAATTGAAGAACTGGTTAATATTACCTCGCATACACTAAATAATTCTAAATATTGGAATGTAGTTCGAAAATAGCTATTTACCAGTGTTTGAGAGTATAAAAATTCCCTGAATGGTTTTCAGGAAGCTATAAATCGTTTTCAGAAAACAACGATAATTTTTTAAATTTTGCCAGACTTACATACTTGGGCCGACTTAGCCGATGCATAAGTCGAGGTAGGTACATTCTCAAAGAACCAAAGGTTTTCTTTCAATTAAAGTTAGCGTAAGGTACCCGAAATTCAGATAAATGGCAATTATTGGTTAATAAACTCAAAATAATGCAAGTAAAGCAGGACAAGGAAATGATAGCTACTCTGAACTAGCCTTTCCCCCCTTTTGGAAATTACAAAAGCAACTATTTACATAACTAACAAAGATACTCATAAATGCTAGTCGAACAGCCATGCTAGAAGGAAAAGCCTGATTTTCTCAATCCTAGAGGGAACAAATTGATAGATAAGCAACTTTATGAAGATTGATATCCCAAACAACGAAAACTAGAGAACCATGTGCTCCATCAGTATAGATCCAAAATGCTCTGTATCCCTGGGCCCACGGCTAGTTTCTTACTAGTGGTGGTCAGTCACGTGTTCGCTAAGCAAATAAACGAATAAACGAATCAATACTAAAGAAGTTATTTGTAGAACCGCGGATCATAATTAATTAAAATATCTACTTTCGCATCACCGTAAGCCATGCAACCTTCAATAATGGCTTGAGTGCGGGTACTTATATTAAATATCAAAACTCAATTACTAATAATGTTAAAGTTCCTGAGTTTAAAGATTTTAAAAATCAGACCGGCGCTTGCGAGAGATTCTGAAGAAAAAGCTTATTCTCTGGTCCTGGGTTGAAAATAATTGATTTGGTTGCCCCATTGTAAGAACTTTAGCGCGACTACTGCACTAATTATAGAAATACAGACATAGTAATCTAGCTCTACCACTCTCGTTTATTTTCGTGTAATGAATTAAAACCATTCCTAGAGTATCCATTAAAATCTACATTATTATATACCTTTATAATATGTAATCTATAGAGAACGGACTAGATTCAATACTAATCAAGTATCTGTGTTTTGTAAAGTGCAGAACTGGATCTACAAAGAAATAGGCACGGGCTAAGTATAGAGTTCGATGCAAGACGCGTAAACTGCGCTGGAGGACATCGCATGCAGGTCTATACTACTTTTTTAACCAGTTCATCAGTCAAAAAACGAGTTTCACGCGAAAAAATATCAGAATTTATGTTATTGCATTCAAATACCCCCTCAGTTTCAACAAAAAAACATCTCAATCTTAACTGACTGTTACAAGAATAACAATTAAACACCCCTTTTGGATTTCCACCAATCCACTTCGAGAATATTATATATCTCAAACTGAAGCGATGCACTAAAAATAGCACCTCACTCTCAATAATTCCTCCCTGAAAAAATTCATGAATTGGACGACAAGAAATCAACACCACTATATGTCGACAAATCCAGTGAAATCTTCCGAATCCTTCCTGTACTTTCCATTCTCACTGGGCAGTATTGTTGTACATGCGTGCAGTTTTTTTGAGAGATACAGTACAATCAGGACTTTACCGTATTGCACGAATTGGTTTTCACAGATAGCGTAATGGTGGCATTTTTATACCATATTAATTGGCTCTAAAGTAATAAAGAGGATACTTACACTAATTTTATCCTCAGTATTATTAAAATTTTTAATTTTAATGTTACAAACATTTCTTTTTCTGTTTTAGTAATTTAATTTTTGGCTGCATTTATTTTTTCTGTCAAAAACTAAAATTCAACAAAAAAAAATAGCGAAATAGATGGAGGATAAGAAATATATAGAAGTTTTATGCAACAGTATAGTCTTTTGGAAGCTAATTATCGCTAAGGAAGACGCGATCGTCGGTATGGAATCTTAAGATCATAAATTATGATTTCCTTAATGAGTCCTGATTGTTGGGGTCAAATTTATGGTGGGACGGGAGGTAGTTTAATTTTAAGTATTAAAATTTGAACATATTGAGAGGGTTTTCTTGCATTTATTTGAGAAACGAGTTTCAGAAACACGATATATGCTGTTTTGGCATGACAGAGTGTATGACGTACATCCCTGAGTAGCGGAGCGGGTTGGATGAACTTTTAAATGGGAGATAGGGACGGTAAAGCTGAAATGAAAGGAATTTAGTAACATATATAAGGGTATGGGTAGTTTAATTTGAAAGAAAAATAGAGAAGACGGGAATAGAGTGAGTTGAAATTCATACGGGTTGTGGCAATGGCTGGAGGAAAGAACTTGAGCCCGACAAAGTATGCCTTAATCAAGAAAGGATTAACAAATAGAACAGAATTGGGAGATAAAGAGAAAGGACAGACGAATTGAAATTTAAGAAGACCATAGCGAAGGGAAATGACCGAAGAGGCTGTAAAAGGACAAAGATGGGTTCAAATTTTACTCCAGGGTCTGATGGAGCCAAATATAGTAAGTTTTGGAATTTGGATGACAATTTAGAAGCAGAATGTGCGTAACCTGCAATCAGAATCTTAGGACCCGAAGAAAACGTTTACGCTGACGCTAGTGATACTTTTCCACTATTGACGCTCACCAAATGGTTCAAATATATATACTTCAAACCGCTTGAGCAACCAGAAGACTGTTTTGCTGTGAAAGGCTCCTTCAGTAGGATCTGCGTTGACTTTTAGTCGCTCTTGTTAGTTATTTACCAATGCTTCGGTAGTAATGGGAATTTTTAGTGAAAGAGAAAATGATTTTATTTTCTTTGATCTCAAAAAAAACAAAATTAGATGAATAGAGATCGATAATTCAATGATCAGTCTGATCTGTAAATTTCAATAACAAAGATTTCGTCGAGATTTTCAAGTTTTTGAATATTTTTCAAACTACACGCATCAAAAATAACCAGAAAACTTAACCTTAACGTCCCTGTCTTACTATTTGCTGTAAAATATTTTTCGTTCCCTCTATGTATAGAACTTGAAGCAGATTAATCTCCTTGAGCACCATCCCTAACCATAGGCGCTTCCTGAGCTCCAGTTTTTGCCGTAAATACCGTCTCAGAGTCAATTTATCTGCTCCTAAGGTTTTACCTTATTTCTAAACCTGCTTGTTCGTTTTCTTTGTAAAAAATGCGTGCGTAATTCAAGTTATCCTAATCTTATCAAATATTTATACCTCGTCTTTAAAAAGCGATCTAATTATGATTTCCTTCCTCACTACGATGACTTAGAAAATTCTCATTATCTGTCTACCGTTTCCCATATTTTATTCAAGAGGCCTTCTGAATCTTGACATAAATGTTACCCGGAAAAATTCCTAAGCGAACGAGTTTGCTGAATGTTCTTCCTGATCTACCTTGAAACTTCCAAATGTCTCGACTTTCTTTTCAGTCGCTTTAGTCCAAGTAAACTAGTCGCTATGTAACAATCAACGAGAGATATGTGAATACTACAAGCTGAGTGTCATGAAAAGTCGATATTTTCGAATTCCAATGTATGAATTCTATAGTCACGTTGACAAATAAGATTTTTCTACTTCTACTGACTTGGAAATCTATGACCTTTTCTCAGATAAATTAATCGCTCTAGATGAGGTTCAAAGACAACAGACCTTTGAAACCGCTCAAATATTCCCTCAAGAATATTCACAGATGTTTGTAAATGTAACATACCAGCCACAACTGGTACATGTCAGAAAGTGCTTTTGTGATGTGATGCTTTCTCTAACTGGAACACTGATTACTTCAGTAGCAACTGTTTCTCTCGTATGGAATACTTTGTCATCTTTTAATTAATGCTTCTGTGAACTCTTGACTTTTTACTTTGTTATTGTGATAGACCAATCCATGCTTTTGAATGCATATGCGTTGTTAGATATTCACACGTGGACACTATACAACTGTGGAAAATGAATTGGTAAGGTCAACTGAAGTTTTTTCTACACGCGTCAGGTTGGGTTTGGTAGAGAGCAGATACAGCTTGTGGTTCTTTAGTTGGCGACAGTCATAGTGTATAAGTAGTCAAGCTCAATGACCAGAATTAACATAGGATAGAGTTAGACCAATCGAAAAAACAAAAAAACCATACAATAACGAAATCACCTTCAAAACTCCAATCTCTCATTCCGCGCCACATTTCTCTCACACTAGCCTTGTCCTTTTTTATAGTAAATGCAACAGTAATATTTTCTTCTTACGATTGAACCATCCATGAAAAATAAATTATTCATAAGTAAAGCTATGAAACACCTATAGTGGATTTTATGTCCCTTAAATCGCACTCCAACCTCATCATGTTCACCGGAGATGAAAATAATGACCTTTTTTGGTTATTTGTGATACTTCTTGATAATTTTATGTTCAGAAAAACATTTTTCGCATCAGATTACTCGATAGTCTCGCCGTTAATTGTATTTTTAGAAATCTGGGCACATTACTGCCGAAAACGTCCTCTGCTTTTTGAAGATAATCTTCGAGGAAAAAATATTCCTCATGACCCAAGCTCACCACTTCCCCTACAAAAACTTCCCCCTAGCTCTAATTTTCAGCAACCACCAATTTTTATCCTAGCACCTCCTATTGAAGCAATAACCCTTGAAAAACCATCCCTTGTACCACGTCGTCCTCTATCTTACCTTGTAGATATTGGTACGCTTTCTCACCTCTGATGTCCTCTGCCATAACTTCTGCCGTATCCAGTTCACTGTCCAAAACACTGAAACTTTAATTAACTGTTGAAATTTACAATCTTACCCCTCTGCAATTTCCATAAGGAGGTCGGTGTTACAGTTTGTGCCAAATCATCCGAAACACCACCGCCTACCAAAAACGGCGCCCATATTTGGGCACCTGACTGCCCTTGAGAATGGATTCAGCTGCACATATATACTCTCTTTACCACAAAAAATATCCGAAGACAGGAAGTATGTCTACAGAAGTTGATTTAATGTCCCCATTCCATCGATAATTTTAGAGGAGTGCATGTATGGAAGTAGGTTAAACGCTTATATTCCTTTGACCGTTCTAGGGAGCTGAAGGGGTAGTTTTGAGTTCCGCAGAGTGATCTCATAGAGGCAATAACATGCAGTGGGGAGTATACGCTGGAGAATGGGATGAAAAAGAGACCGATCGGCTTCTAGTTGTCCAATTTCTGATTTAAACCTCTTTATCAAACAGTGGAATCTATTTTAAGAAATGAATTATGAATATTTGATGTAATCAATCTTTTAGATATAGTGAGGAATTCAAATAATCCTCTGAATAGCCCTGTTGATCATGATGTAAAGCACAATTTGTCCAACTCGTTGAAAGAATTTATGCACTTGCGGGTCAACTAATTTAATGGTACATTTTCGCCCATTTACACTCAATGATGTCTACGCAGCGCCACTAAATGCTAAAAATCGATTGCGAAGGAATGAGCGAGCCATTTTGGACCATTTTTCGATAAACATGCCCTTTAGCTCCTCCATAGTAGAAATTTCCCTCAAAAAACAATGAAAAGCCCTGAAAGCGACTCCGCAGACAGTCTTAATTATATTAAGCTCAAATTTCTTGGCCGGCCTGATACGAAACGGTGATATTATTGGACTCAAACCACTCTTTTGCCCCATTCGCACAATTTAGTATAGTGTTATTTTGTTGAAAAATAAAATGACTCGGTTTTTCTCAACGAAAGGCACTAAGTAATTCTCCAACGTTACAGGCATTTCGCAGAATTCTCTTTTAGATTCAATTTTGCAATTTTTGTCTTCTTTTTCAAAAAAAGCACTACATATCAGAACTGAAACGTCCCTTAATTTTAATATCCATGACATATATTGCTATTGACGCATTTTATTCTCATAGTAACATGGTTTTTCTGGGCCATTGCGACAAAAATTTTCTCTTCAAGTAATAAAATACTGCCCCACTGCGACATTTGCCAGGCTGTCTTCCCCAAAGCCCTCATCGTTCGGTTATCTGCATGTCCTTTGTCATTGAAGGATTTTTTACGGCATTTTCAAGATTTGACTAGGCTTTGAGGAGAGCACCTGTTGCTTTTGGCGCTTTTAAATTGGTAGGTTCAAGTCATTTATTTCGTCTTTTGCTTTCATTTCGTAAAAGCTGACAGGTGTCTTGGGGATTCATTTCTGAGGGTTCAGCGCCATTATGCTTACTTTTTACTCCATTTCTTTATAAAAGTGCACAATGCTTCTTTTGAACTCTTGAGGCGTTAATCCATCTCTCAGTTGGGAACTTTTCCTTGACTCAATGCGAGGATCTTTTTACTCTTCAACATTCAGTTTCACTTTCTCAATATCTTCAACATTCAGTTTCCCTTTCTCAATAACTTTTGGTTTGAGCGGTTTTCGGCGAGATCGGAGGGTTGCATAGTGAGAAAAAACAGAAAATACCCTCTTGTGCCCTTACACGCTCTAAATTTGAATTATACATCCGTAGTCTTTCCATCCTCCGTGGTATCATTTTTTTTCGAAATTTATCGAAAAAGACACGAAAATACGTTAAATTTGCTACTTATAGAGGCTCCTAGACAAAATAACGACTGGCTTTGCTTTTGGTACAAGAGTGTTTTATATGGGGAAATCGGAAAATATAACCATGCGTCTATATTTTTTTTGCGTACTGTACTGTAGCGTACCGGAAAGGATATTCGAGAGGCCTCTGCGAAATCCGCGCGAACAACCCATCACTCCAAAGTCCTCCAAACAGCAAAACGGAACGGAAACTTTTTACGAGTTCTAAGGCACGAACGTTTGCGGAGATTATTAAACAGCAACTTCATGGTGGCGACATCAAAAAGCAACGAGAATTTTGCAGCTGTAAGATTGCATTGAAGTACTGAACAGCTTATAGTATGCTTTCACTCCGGATATCTGGGCAGAAACTACCTCGCCTGGTCGACGGAGGATGGATGGTGGCTTGGAAGGGGGATAGATGGATGTGATAGGTGAGGGAATGAGGTTGGTAGAGGTTTTTTGATGTGTCTTCCCTGCCGACCGGTCCCGCTCTGCAACGCTGGCTATACCAACCTGCGAACAGGGCGTGTGTGGCTGTCATCGCTTTTTTAGTTTTAGAACTTAGTAATACGAAATCAAGAAAGCAAAATTTGGCTCGGTCGTGCGAGCCTACAGTAATATATTGAGAAACGGTCAAATATTAAAGAAAATTATAACTTTTAAACCTCCAGCGAATCCGTGCAACACCACCCCGCACCCAGACTGTAGCCAGGGTACAATATTTGTAGTGAGCTCGGGAAGCTCACCAAACGATCGGCTACCCACCACCTCTCTTCACCGCCCTTGGCTCGCACTCCCTTTGATCAACCGCGGTGTCGATTAGGTAGATTAAAGCTTTGGAGACCTGCCTATCGATCGCTTCAACCTTTTTTGGCGTTGATTTAGGTAAGATAAAGCTTCCGGGACCTGCCCATCCGCCAATGAAACCGCGTGCTTCAACTTGATTTGGCGTTGATTCAGGTAGGCTAAAGCCTCCTGGACCCGCTTATCCGCTAATTAAACAGTGTTGTTGAAGTTCTGGAGAAGCTGCACTGGGAAAAGAAAGCTAGGAAAAGGACTAAAAGGCCCGCCACATATACGGAAGCTGCCTCTGCGTGGTTCAGAACTCCTGTAGTCGCGTGCTTTGGAAGAAATCCAACCGTTCCATACAGTTTGGGCACGATGAAAGAGGCATGGTCAGCACCATTCTTTTCTGTCAACCCAGTATTTGACGCAACGTTTACTGTCAACAACGTTTTTATATCCAGGATCGGTTTGTACTCCATTCGTTGATTCCGAATCCAACCATGTCTGCAACTTATCGCTACACCATTTCGATTCCTCTTCGATTCTTAAACAGTCTGCACCTTTGAATAATTCCAATGGAGGGCCTCGCACTATATATACTATCAAGCACAGTGGATATACGTAACTTGCCGGGACCCTTGCGTTACTCCCATAAACTGTGGATTGTATCCCCGCTTTCCACCTTTATGTCGTAGCCGATGGCTGGTATAAATCTTGCAGTAGAGAAAATACTCAGTTCGATACTCAATAATTCATTAGAAAATGAAAACAAAAAAAGAAGCATGACAAATATACCCAACGTGACTGCGATCAACTATCACCTCTTTCGGTAGAGGTTAATTTTTGAGATGGGCAGGATGTAGAATATACGGAATCAGTCTCCGCCCATGAATGGCACGAAGAGAGTGATGACCACTATAGGAAGTAAGGCAGTACCGCAGGTGGGAATATTTCCATACACGACACGGCCCGAAACAGCGGGGACGAAATAATGGCCACTTCGCAGTAGAAGGCATGGCCAGTCCATGGGCGACCAGAACCCAGTCCACTACTTCAAAACATGTCTGTTCCACTACATTTCCATAACTAACACTTCTGCATTGATCATCCCATCTGGTTGCGCGAACGGCTGAAGCGATGAGTAATTCGAGTCGGAGGTAGTTTTCGGAAGCGATAAATAACAAAGACCCGGGATCCGTCGGGGCCATCCGCGGAACTTCCCCAAACATCAGTTCAAATGGCGACGAGCCAGACAAAGGCGGCGACGAAAGTATCCTTATAAAACTTTGGGAAGGCACTGTTCCCAGTCGATCCCTTGGGAAAGGACCATATCCTGAATTACTGTCTTCATGGTATGTACCATGCGCTCGGTGCGACCATTCGACATAAGCGCATAAGCCAAGACCGTTTACCACACGACCCCATGCCTTTGCATACAATCAATGAGAACATTAAACACGAAATAAACCGCGTTCTTTGAAACGATGGTCTTCGGGGGGCAGAACAGATATATAATTTCGGTCTCGATAAAATTAGCGACGACTTCAGAGGCTGAATGTATTTTCGGTAGCGGCTGCAGCGGTCTAACATGTGAGATGCTCTACGGCGATGAGTAAGAAACTTTTTCCCATTCTTAGCTCTAGGTAACGGTCCGACGAAGTCAATCAAATGGGTCTTCAATATGCGTGCCAAAGGGATATTTACGGTACTTCGATACAAGAGCAAAAGATTTGTCTTCTGACATTCGTCGCAGATTTTCACGCGATCGTTATGTCCTGATGAATCTGCGGCCACTAAAAGCGGTCGATGAAGAGCTTCTTTGTGGATATCTTGTTCCAAAGACGTACTTCATCGTGGAAGGTGTGAAGTACGGAAGCTCCATCCTTGACGATTGGGATGGACTTGAGACCGCTCTCTGTGCGCCTCAGAAACTGGCCTTCCAGAAAAACGAAACTCTTGGACTCCCGCTTGATCGACCGCCCTTTCTTCTCATCTTGCTGTTGCAGATCTTTTCCCAGGAGATAACGGATTCAGCCCATTACTAACGGCTCCAGAATCCCGAAATCCACTTCTTCAGCGACTTTCAGGACCGAAAAAGCTCTTTCTCATCATTTTCGCAGCCCAATGGAGTCTAAGAGTGCGCAGGTACCACACGCGATAGGCATTTTGTGGCACCATTACTAAAGCCTGAAAGATACTCGTACTCGAATTTTATAATCGGCTAGGAAGGACATCTTGCGTGCTGGCCTTCCATGGACGTTGTTTTTCTTGAACACGAAGCGGAGAGCTTGATGGTCTCTTATAATCTTAAACGGACCAGATCACAAAAAATAGACCCGAGACTTGCGTAACGCAAATATTACGGCCCAAGACTCCCGTTCGCATGGGGAATACCTTAGTTCAGCTGCATTCATATTTTTGCTCACGTACTCCGCCGAACGGATCTTTCTATCCTCCTCCTTCTGTGTAAACACTGGCCCTATGGCGACAATTGAAGCATCAGTCTCGACGACGACGGGTGTGTCAAAGTCCGGAAACGCGAGAACAAGGGGTGAAATGAGCTTTTCTTTCAAAGCCTCGAACATTTGATTCATTTTTTTCGTCCAGGAAGATTCCTTGTTTCCTGAGGTTGTGGCATGAACAGAAGCTGATATGTCCGCAAAGCCCTCAATAAAGCGGCGATAATATCCCACTAATCCAAGAAAACTTTTTAGCTCCGTCGTTTTTGACAGTACCAGGGAGTTCTTGATGGCTCTAATCTTCTCCTTATGGCCATGAAAACCTTCCTTGTCTACTTATTGTCCGATTAGTTTGACACACGTCCTCGCGAAGTCACGCTTGGTGATTTCAACTTCTGTCCAGCCTTCTCAGTTGCTTTAAGGACTACACGAGGGTGCTTCAGGCGTTCCGCAATCGATCAAGAAAAAAGCATGAAATATTCCAAGTATACCAGAGCGAAAGGGATGTGCTTTAAAATCTGATCTATGATTTGCTGGAACGTGGACGGCGAGTTCATCAAATCGAAGGGAATCACCTCAAACTTAAAGGTAACGAAGCGAAACACGAAATTGGTCATTTTCTTGCATTTATTGCTCATCTTGATTTGACAAATAACTAACACAAGGGTCGAGGGTAGTGAAGACGGAACTACCCTTCAGGTCTTCAAATATTTCTTCTATCTTCGGTAGCGGCCAATGGTCGGCCTTCATCCTTTTGTTCAGCGTGCAATAATCTACGCATAAGCGGGGTCTTCTGTCCTTCTTGTTTACGACTACGACGAGAAAAAACCAACTAGAAGACCCAGTTGTTATAATCATAGTTTATCGGGCTCCAAGGTAATATCACTTCCTCTGGCCCTAATTGAAGACGTAAACTCTGCGTTACGAAGTCCAGATTGGTGCGCATGGATGAAATAGTCGGAATGACGATTATGATGTCTAACGCAGATTTCTCTACGAAAAAAAAGTGCGGCTGGGCGTCTCAATTCCCAAATATTGTAGAAAAGTTGAACAAACAAAGCGAGGAGTTTTCTCCACTTGAGATGATTGTTTTCTTTTTGGAGTAGATTAGGTATCTACAATTTCGACGCTATGGTTCTGCCGGCATAAAATCAAGAAAAGCTCTAGAATCAAATAAAGCCCATACTTTCCGTACCGTAAACTTGTAGTTCATCGAGCCACAGCAGCCTTGGCTGAGAACCGGAAACGACTGTGACTCAAGGTGCCAAATTCTTTCCTTATAGGCGACGAACAACTTCTATAGCAGCTTCGGACACTTCCAAGAGAAGTTGTTGCATATAAGGCCACAATAACCGTTTGCAAGCTCCAATACTACGTCGTAATTTTCTGCATTCTCTTTTATCCTGTTAAAATTCTTCATTGCTTGTTTCCTCTTCATCTTCTCAGCTTTTTTTAAGCAATTTTCACCTTGTTAGTCGTCTAGAGGAGACAGAGGCGCTGAAAGAATGCTCGTAGGACCTGAAAAGAGGCTATAGAATGGTATTTCTCCATGTTTCCCTTGCTTTGGCCGTTTAGGTAATGATTCGCTGCCAGGAGTCCTTTTTGTAGTGTTGACTATCTCACCATTAGCAGAGTCGCCGTCACCCAGGTCTTCACTGACGAAATGCACCGTTTCTTTCTTTTTATCTTATAATTCCCTTTGGCAACATACTACTCCTTACTGCGAGCTGCGGTCCAGGAGGCTGCCTCTGGGTGGCCCAACTTCCCGCAGAAAATGCATCGATGATTGCGGTGGGGGTTCCTCTCGCACCTCGAAGATGCATGACCTGCTCATGACAGAAATTAAGCCCTGTTAGGTCCTGTACGGTACAGACACTTTTTACACTACTACAATGTTCTGTACTGTACAGTACTGTACAGTAGCTTTGAAGACTATGACACACTACGAGTCTATAGTGGTCAAGAAAAACATTCGAAAATTCACTCGACCCCGCTCATTCCAAAGTTCGGATGTTCAACCTGTTGGCCAGCCTCAACGTGACCAGGACGGAACACCAACGGAAATACTAAAGCCTCCTTGCTGATTTGCCTGGGAGAAACATACTAGTTCTTGTCCCCATCTCCATGCTGTGTGGGTGGCATACGGAGAAGAATAAATTTGTCACAAATCTCGCGAGAAATATGTCCAGTCGCGCAATGGAACGGTTGTCGAGGGTTCAAGACATTCTTGCGCAGCGACACTCGGCTTTCACAATTACTTCCAATGCGGCTTGTCTTCTGGCTGGTCTCCCATCACCATTCTAGTATATGTACTGCAGATTGGCAGTCGTGCTAGCTTTCTACAGTACAGCAATGAATTTTACATTACGAAGTTTACGGTACAGCAGAATTCTGCAACGATTCTGCAACTAAACTCCAGCAGTGATAATTTTGATATTGCTCACATGTGGGAAAGTACCATTTCTGAAGCATATTTACGGTTCGCCGACTTGAGCACGACTGTGAGTATTACAAAGACCTACCTTCCCAAACATGCCTAGAGCCGTTTCAATTAAGAGCAACGTCAAGTCGTCATGTGGACTTGAGATCCGCAAGTGGAGAGCTGTCTTACCGGTTCTGCTAAAGCGACGTTCTGAAACAGCCCATCACCTGCCTTCTTCTTTCCTAATATACTGTTAAAAGCAGTACATGCACTGGCGACGCGAGTTTCACTCGCACGCATGTAGGAGTAAAGAAATATTACTAACGAGATTTTCTCTAGTCTTTGTGAACTTAACAGATGAGTACTCGCTTCCTTTTTTCCGTTCCCGGAAGCAAAAGTTAATGCGTTTATCAGAACTGCTAACAACCAGCTTGCACACCACTTACCGAAACCAGTACTCTACCACTCCTTTACTTTCCCTCTGCGTCGTACTACGACGACTGGCTGCTCCATGTCGCTGGCGCGATGTTGAAAGTGTTTTTGGAAAACATAGCTCCCACATGTCGGAGATTTTATGGGAGACAGTTGAACACCAGCTTGAAAGGTACGGAAAATTGGTGACGGGCGCTCTGCAACTGCCGTAAATACAATCAAAAGCTCCTCGTTACGCTGCACCAGAACAAGAGAAGAAAAACGCGCTATCAAACCGCATCGCGTTCATAGATGGAACCGTCATGGTCGTAGCAAGGCCGCAAAGCAACGGTCTGCAAAACATGGTGAACAACGGCCACAAATGTAAACACAGATTGAAATATCAAACAGTCAGCACACCTGATGGGATATTTCTTCATATTTTTGGCCCGTTGGAGGGTAGAAGTCACGACTGGACGTTATATAGTGGTTCTGGTATTGATGGCCAGCTTCAGCAGACGTTAACTGTCAACATGACAACATACCATGTGTATGAAGATTTCGGATACAATGCAAGGGATTAATTGTGCATTTCGTTCTGAGAAACGCTCAATGAAGACCAACGCAAGTTTAACGAGCCCATTCCCAGAGCTATGGTGACAGTAGAATGGATTTTTAAAGAACTAAAGCTGTATTGGGCAGCTCTGGACTTCAAACGAAAGATTAAAGTTGGAAAAGACCGCACCGGCTCTCTTTACGTCCTCACGGCGCCGTTGTGCACCATAAAGTCTTGTACACAATGCAAATAGGTATCCCAGTACTTCGGCTGTGCCCAGCCTTCACTGGAGGAGTTCCTGGCATGGCCTGGAAACACATAATGAGTTTTATAGGCCGTGAATCTCTGTATGTTCCCCAGGGGTCTACGCTTCGGAACTTAAGGCCAACCCATCCCTGAATACATCCACCATCAGCTTAAACTTCCCCTGCTCCAACGTCTTACTTTCCTGTCTCTCCACTCGGGGTTTCTCCCTTTCAATTTCCCTCATATTCCTCAGGTACTCCCTTTTCTTCTGTTCGATTTCGAAGCGCTGCTTGTCTAACTACAGGCTTTCCTTGTCCACCTCTGCACGCAGTTTGTCACTCGCAGAAAGAACATGCGCGAAAAACTAGATATCGCCTTTGAACGGATCGAGAACTGGCATGCACCGGATGTTAGGTGTATTTGCATCACTGCCATCCTCGACATCCGAGGCAACACTTATCATGATTCCTTTTTGCACACCTACTCCCCCGTTAACTGCCTGACGGTTGGTAGACATGTGTCGAATTTAATAGCCCAATCGCTCCTTCTTTGCGTCGCGTTCCATCACCTTCTGCGTTTTGCTTCGTTTATTACTTTACAAATCTTGCCGAGACTCTTGCATGGAGCTTAAAAGCTCCTCTTTTTGGCCAATCTCACCCCCGTCGCCCGACATAGCAGCTTCGATTCGATAGCTGCGGTCAAAGCGGCTTTGTAACCGCTTATATCGATCTTGTACACTCTTCCATGTTACCGAAGACGCAACGCGCTTTGTACCGTTAATCTTGGCAGCCGCAACCTCAAACCTCTCCCTCTTCTCTCCAATAGGTGCCACATGAGCGCGCGAAGCCGCCACTTCCCTTACGATGATTACGTCTTCTTCCGGCTTGAATTTTGATCTTCTTCCGATGCTATGCGCCGCATTAACGTTAGTTTCATCTCCGTTATCAGGAGCAACTACCTTAACTGAAGGGGCTTGCTTTGCTTCGAAACCGGGTTGACCTGCTGCAACAGAAGCCATGTAGCGCCAACGCGAAATAACCTGCTTTGCTGACTACCTCTCCAGATACGCAAGTGCATTGATATGTATTCGAGGTGCAGCTTGTGGCAACTTTTGACGCCAGAGTTTACGGATTTGTTGCTGAAGCGACTTCAACAAGCTGGCATCCAGTCAGTTTTCTAGCGTTTTGACGGCCTCTTGCCAATCCTTTACATTGGAAGCCTTTACCCACATCACACGACATCCCTCAGGGAATAGCTGACCATATTTTTCATGGATTAAAAACACTCCAAATTTTCCCCGTCACCAAATGGTCACAATTCTGCAATCCTAGTCACGTCCTAATTGTAGAATTCTGCAATCGATATAAAAAATTGACACGTGGTCGAACTGTATTTCTCACGAATTTCAGAATCGCTCTGCCGTTGTCTCTACTGACAGCCACTCTGCGGGTTTTAGCCAGCATCTCAATTACAGTAAATGACTCACCCTCTTCCCCCCAAAATACTGTGCAGTACAGTACAGTACAGTATGTACCGTATATTGAGTCCCGTGCGTACCGTGTCGTACAGCACTATAGTACTGTACTAGTCGCCTGACGCCCCTCTCCAACTGCCAAGACCGCGACCGTAGCTTCAATTTCCGCCCTATTGCCTTCGACTCCATTGGTACACCCGCTTCCGAGACTACCCAATTGCTGGACGCATTTATCCCTCGTATAGCTCGCTTATATCACACCAGCGACGGTGTGATTCGTCGGCGCATTTACCAGCGCCTGAGTAGTTTCATGTAATCGTCCTTAGCAATGTCCATTCTGTCCCGCATCCCACTGCACGTGGCCGACGTGGAACATCCGATCAGCTCTTAGCCGATCTGTCTGACCAGTCAGTGTACCGTACTTTACAGATAGTTTGAACTTATGATATTACAGTACGGTACAATACAGTACAGTACAGCAGGATTGCTACTGATTTAAAAGTGAGGTGTCCCTATCTTTACCGAGGCAAAGATGTTGTCCTATGCATACTGTAACCCAGCTGATGTTACAGTACAGTGTACAGTACTGTACTGCACATTACCCTCGTGGGTACGGTATATATTGCCGTATGACCCTCATTGCTTCTTTGGAAATGACGCGAGGCATCTAATTTCTGTATGGGTTGCTGCAAAATTCCTGTCTAGCTCTACAGTAGTATTGTCCCGTTATGATCTCCGCATGGAATCCCTTTACCTGCCGATATTGGCCAACATGGCCAACACGCTGCACCAAAATGACCTGACCATGCTCAAGGATATTCTCAGGTATTTCTCTTCTCTCCACTACTATTTTCTACTGTTCCTCTCCCCGAAGTTTGCCTAATCAACTTTCAAATTAGCCATTGCTGTCGGCCCTGATTTTGACCAGACATTTAGAGAAATAGCAAACCGCTATGTAACTCTTGTAAAGATTACCACTGAACCTGCCCCTTTTAAACCCCCGCGCAATCACCCTAACACGTGCATGTTGCACCCTCTACCGGTCTATGGTAATTGTCATGACAATTCTCACAAGGTCCTTCCTTTCAACGAATCTATGCTACCTCTTTCCAAGACTTCCAACTGGGTCGGTAAAGCTCGAGCTACGGTAACTGCGCCTCTTCTGCACAAAGACAGTACAACCAAGCAGAACCGATTGAGAGGCTGATTCACATTTACCATCGCTCTAGTGCCGCAGAAAGAAAATTCAAAAAGAGCAAACAAAGCACTACAAAGACCGTGCCCCTTTCCACCCGCCATGTCACATCCTGTTGACGCATCACTTTCGAGACATTCATCACTACCCTCCTCTGCCTTAATCACTGCAAGTGAAAGCATCTTGCCCGTTTTGGATTCTGTCCAACCTACGCTATCACGATCAACGACTCCACAACCTCAAGATGATCTGAGGCACTTTCGACAACAAACATCTTCCGGGCGTCATCCAAACCAAGACTTCAATGACACTGCCGCCCTTCTCACCATGTGGAGCTTACTTGTAATCAATGAGGGTACAGTGCGTCTTATAGACTCCAACCCTGCCGGCGGAATGTCCGGCGGACGCCCACCAAATGTTCTCTTGTTCATCGGAGCTTTGGCAGAAATAATTTTTGGACTACTTGGCCTTCTTATTGGACTTGATGGATTCTTTCGAAAAGCCCACCATACTGTTGTCACAAAAGTGGTAATGTGCGTTCAAGTTATCCTAGGACTGTACGTGTTTGTTGTTTACGTGTTTGTTGGACCGACGATACAGTCATTAGACCTTGAGGAGCCTACACCGGAAGGGATGAGTGTGGGATGGAGCAGATTTCTGATTTCTCTTGGAATACTCACTTCGTTCCAGTTTTCTCTAGCGCTGTTGGGCGGACAATTGATTTGCATGGCGAGACTATTGGCTCTCCACACCAATACTGATTTCTTACGACAGAAAAGCGGGCTGCGATCATTAGCGCTGTTATGGAATGGCAACTTAGGGCTTGCCGGTCTATGGACTCTGATAACTGGGATTCTAGTGAGAACGAGTTTGGGACCAGGGGTGTTGGAGGAGACGTTCAATTCGCCTCCCAATGTAGGAAAGCTCCCAGGGATGACGATTTGGACAGGCATAGTGATGATGGGTTGGTCTGCGGTTGGTTGTATTATCGTGCTGGCTCGTGCGCCCCTACCCAAGTTTTACTTTCCCGCGGCGACGTACGTGTATCTGGCGGCATTCTTGAATTACACTATTGTGCAATTCGGACTAATTGAAAAGGCATCCTCCGGCGTTGTGGCTGTTCAAGCAGGACTGGTTTTTGTTGTTGTTTTTATTGGTCCATTCTACGTTCAGTTGTATGTGGCACAGGAGGAACAACGGGGTCAATTACGATAGGGAATGTGACTTGTGAGTGGCTTAGAAGGTACTGTACTGTACAGTACAGTACAGTACAGTACTGCAGAGCACTCCTTTTGTTTCTATTACTATTACTACAGTAGGTTCAGATTTTTTGCACAGCGAAGGATGTGTAAGTACTGCACTGTAAAGGAAGATTTCGGATAATTGTGGCGCATTACTGTAGATTGAGAAAAGGCCATAACAAATGTATAGTACAATACAGTACAGTGTAAAGTGAATGGCGGTACAGTCCCCTCGGGAGATTTCAGGCATGTTGGTGTAGCTCGAACAGTGACATTCGTGGTTCATATTTACGTATGCACGTTCATAATTGATCTATTTGAACAATCTTGTAGTCCCCACTCGACGACTGTAGTTCATTCTTGGTCGTGATCTGGCCCGCAGGAAAGAACATTTTACAGGGGATTTATATTGCTTAACTTGGCTGTCAGTAACTAAAACCCGTTAGGAACAGAGTCGAAAGGTCTTGGTCACACAGTGACTACCTATCTTGTTATTAATTTCCCTTCTGCTTCTTTCGAAAACAAACGCCTCTCTATATATCTTATCCATTCTGTAGCTATACAACGTGGCATATCGTGCGTACTAGGAAGGAATATAGTTCCTTTTTTAGAATTTACGTCTGCCACTTTCGACAACCCTTGACGATAACATTAATTTTCTCCGGACATTAGAAAGCTTACGGTCGAAGCTAATTTGAAATAAAATCTGGGTTCGGAGTATCTTGAGATATCCAGAAAAATTAGTGAAACGTTTTCGTCATGTATGCGTGCGGTATTTACGCCGTCCACTTATAAGGTAATAAATAGGAGTATTACACTGTAGTGCTCGTATTATTGCTTTGGTTGATGTCAATGGCACTATCGACATCAACTGAAGGATACCTGGTGTAGTGTGGGCGCAACAATGACAGGAGGAAGATTAAAGGACTATACCAAGAAAAATGCCATCCACGGCTTCGAAATTGGATGAATGTCCTCCTTCTAATATCTAAGGGACGCCTAACTGACAGAAACGATTCGTTCTCATCCTCTATAGCAGTCAGCACTGCGTCTATCAACTTCAATTACCTCCGGTCAAAGTTATCAACATGCTTCATTACAGCAAAGAATTAGCCTGCGAAACTTCACATTTAACCTCAACTCTCTAAGTAAAAAAGACTTTCTTAGTCTTTTTCACTTCGAAAACTGCACATTGGCAAAGTCATTGAGGTAATTGGTTGGCTCGATTCCTAGTCTGTGACAAAAAAGAAACCAATATGCTGTAATATCGGTGCTAGTTTGATGAATTATACTAAGGCGATAAGCGACGCCATCACACTGGGAAGGCTTAGAGGGGTTGTTTGAAAAACACTCATAACAGCTTTCATAAATCTTTTGGAGGGGCTTGGAATGTTTACTAGCAACGAGAAGCAAATTTTTAACAGTCAGCCTGTCTCATTCATTTATACAGCGTCGTGGAAAAACGTACGGAGATCAAATTGGAGCAAAGCTAAACGGACTTAAAAACTGTGTCGATTTTAAAGATGGAACTGTGATAGGCATTTCTCGCCCAAGCGGATCACATATGATGCAGCTCGTGCTATACAATGGTCATAGAAGGAAGCATTCTCTGAAGTTTCAGACGGTTACAGAACCAGATAGAATGATACTGCATGCGTACGGACCTTCAGAAGGGCGCCGTCATGACTGGACTTTGTGGTGTAAGAGTGGACTGGAAGAGACACTTCCGAATGTTCTGTAAAAAGAGACTACAAGGTATTGCCTTTACGGAGGCAGCGGTTAAAATCGCCGACATTTTCTTGAAACGCCTTACCAAGGAAGCTATTTGCAACAGTACCATAATGTGTTCAACAACGTCATGGTAAAAGAAAGGGTGACAGTGTAGTGGGTTTTTAAGGAAACAAAAATGTACTTCACCGAAGTGGACTTTAAGGTAAAAATTAAGTATTGGAGTCCCCCATTGGGTCTCTTTACCAGCGGCTATGATAATGAACAATATTCGTAATTGCATTTAACCACAGCAGACATCAAGATATTTCAGATGGGCTCCTCCTTCGCTGCAGGAGTACCTGAAGCTGGCTCATGAAGTACATTACAGAAAAATTGACGCGAGCGCATAGAAGCGCGGAGCAAATATGCGTAATGGGGTAATAGCGAGGCGAGAGGAACTTACGAAGAGGAAGAACCAAGAGGAGGCGAGTACATCTCCTTCACCCTACAATGTGAGATCATCCGATGTGATAGGTCCACTAGTTAACTCGGGATAATGTTCACCCCAATTGGGATACAAGACGGCGAATCCCTTACAAGTGCGTCGGAGCCTCTATTACGTTAACGATCGTCGGCGATCTCCTCCGACACTCACCCATCCGTTGCCAACTACACCCTTAACAATTTCATACGCAGCACCTACCTTTATTCAGCATTCCCACTACGAGATATCGAACATCTCTTGGACGCTGATGAAGAAGCCCAACGCCGCGTGTCCTCAACAGTGCCATGCACAACAAGTCGCATCCATCGCACCCACCTCGCTCGTCTCCGAACGCTGTACCAGATCCTAAACATCAGGACCATACTGGACTACTAGGGCCACTGGTTCGTATACAGCGTACGAAGAAAGCTCCAATCGGATCTACCTAGATACCGCAAACTTACCAGATGGGCACTGAACCAAATTTCGACATTATTCGGGAACATGCAACTCTACGATCAGCACGACACACCGCGAGGACACCTCAAGGTTGGTAGAAGCACTTCATCTTCACCCTGAATCACCCACCAGCAGGCCGCAAAACACCCCACCCGACTCACCCATCCCTTGCAGTCACAACGTTGGCTCACTTACCGAACTTGCTCCTATCACCTAGCCTCCGCGGACACCGCAGAAGGCTCGCACCCAGATGGTTCCTACGTTGGTTCCCGCATCACCACAAACCCTCCCATCCCGAATGGACCCAATCACACGACCTCCGGATACGGACTGCCCTGAATACCCTCACCAGAAGCGATCTATCCCCCAACCAGCTCACCACCCTGTCAGCAATACTGGCCCTATTCGTCCGCTAAACGCACAACGGCAATTAGCCCCCTCTGATGCACACACATGGAAGTCTGCTACAGCTCCTCCTCTACACCAGGTGAGCCATCTTGGATTGTACCCCAACAAAATGGCCCAACGACGGCCCTTCGTTAGGTACCTCAATAAATTTTCAACCCATTTCAGAGTTCGCACTATTTACTTGTGCGCAAGAGGAATCAATGCATTTCAATTCTTTTTCTTGTTAAACATCTCCATCATCAAACGGAACTTTGCAAGTTCTAGCTCCTGATTTGATTTCAGGGCATCCCACCATTATTAGCGCTCCTTCTCCCTCTCTAGTATTTCCAATTACATCTTTGCCTTCTCGAAGGTTAGTTTTTAATTGTCCAACTCGATGCGTGCTAAATCAGCGTCGCGAAGGGGCATCGCTCGCAAACCTCTCTATCTCGCTCACAGGGCCGACAACACGCTGCAATTTTCGTTGATGGCGATCGGAAGAGTCCCCGTCATTCCCCCTATTACTGTGGTCACTATTCTCACTTGAACTCCTGCTTGTTGCCAAAGAACGCAATTCCCTCCCTAACCGCTCTTTTTCGTCATCAAACTCCCTCGCCGTCTGCTTTTCCGGTCTCCGCTTGGCATCTGCGTCATCTCGAGCCTCTCGACACATCACTAGTAGTTCATACACTTCTCTAACTCCGCCCCCCCACCCTAGACCTAAACTGATCCCTTTTACCGGACATTTCAAACGCCGACTGAAGACTCTTGTATCTATCCTGCGCACACTTCCCAGTCACCCGCTCACGCAAGATAGGATTTCTGTTGGCCTCCCCCTCGGCCTCCTCAAACTTTCTGCTGACACTCTCAAAGGTGGAGACGTGCGATTTTGCAGCCGATACCTCTCGGAAAAGCACCAGATCTTCCTCAGGAGTAAATCGGACATGTCTTACCTTTCGCTCTTTTCTTGGAGTTACTCTAATAAATTTTAATTCTTCTTCCGCCGAAGCAGCTGGGGAGAAAGTGGCGGGAGAGGGAGTAATTACATCGTCGGGGATTTAGCAGGAAAAGCGGTTGGGGATAGTAGGTGCGGCAGCGGAGATAGTGTGTGCGGCCTGTATTGTAGTTTATTTAACTGTCTGCTTGTAGTTGCCGCAGAGGGAATGGTGGATGCAATAGTAAGGGATGAAAGTGAAGTAGTAGGCATAATGGTTGCATCAGCGTGTCTTCTGGTAACGACAGCAGCCGTTTGGGCCACTTCAGCAGACGAGGGATAGTCAAACCAACGTTTGCGATTGTTCCATAATCGGATTAGATCGACGCGGTGCCAGCGAGGAATCAAGCAACAGTAGAAGTGATGTTCGCATCGATGGGTGAGGTTCTTGCAGCTCCGGGGAAGACGGAAGCAGTGGGGGTGGTGATTTTAGCGGCGGGAGAGGAGGGGACATCAGCGTGGGTTATAGTCGCAGCGGCGGGGAAGGCAACAGCAGCCGTTGGGATGGTCCCGGCTGGCTGGATTGACACAGCGGATGCGATGGTTGCCTCGGGTTTATTGACTGCAGCATCGTTTGTGATATATGCAGCGGCATGGTAAGTGTTCGGAGCAGCGACTAAGATGTTCGCTGCATAGGAAGGTGTCATCGAAGCAGGAGGGGGAGAGAAGGTCCGTGCTTTTACGATAGAGGGTTGTTTATGGAGGATAACAAGTGCACCGCCTTATGCTTGTTGTGATGGGGCTTTCATAAGGAGTCGCAGATTTAAGGGCAAGGAGGGGAAGGGGAGCGGGAGTGGGAAGTGGATTTAGTTGATGGCTTGTATGGTGTAGTTTTCGTTTTTAGGCAGAAGACCGAAATGATGGATAAGGAGGGGGGAAGTAATGATCACGATGTTCGGTTGCCACCAAAGTTCATTTCACGGGTCTTCAGTAATGGGCTGGATTTAAGCAATTAAGTATCCATCTGAGCTCAATCTTTCACTAACTCATGACAGTATGTCCTTATGAAGAATTAGTCATATTTATTTCTGAAAATTCAATGCGTAAGCTCTCTAGTGGTGCCGAACTATATGTTTTTTTGGCCCGCAATCGCAGGGTGTATGCAAATTGCACAAATACGTACTATTCAGTTGTATACTTAGTTTTTATCAAATAGTTGCAGTAGGCTCTCTTTCTACAAACATGAAATTAATTCTGAATTCAATTTTTATCTCAATAAATGAGGAAATCAGTTTAAACCATAACTTTAGTCCAATTTTCAGGGAGAAATATAATCTCTCAATACGTCGCAAAAAATTAAGTTGCTAACTCGCAACCCCAAACGGGGCATATAGTTTTGATATTATCTCATATTTTTATAAATGAAACTGGTACGGAATAAGATCTTGAAAATTTTGCGAAACAAAGCTTTTATCAGAGTTGCGCCCCGAAAATTTGGAAAGATGTCAACTATCTTTCGCTCATGAAACCTCCAACAAAATCCCCTTAAAAAGTGAATGTATCACTGGAAACAATAAGTTCTGTCTCGCTTTGACACAGGAGATAAAAATTGTGATCCATCTGAGCTCAAAATGTGGGGAGTAGAAGTTTATAAAGCAATGATAATGTATCTTTCAGTTAGTGGTCTGAACGAATAAATCGATTATTGAATGAGTTATCAATAAATTACTTAAATCAAAACGATTGAATGAAATAAATAGCAAGCGTTAGAAAATATACAAATCCAAACTCAAGATTTTGCGGAAGAATTCCTCACTTCCAAAAGATTCATTCACATGACATATACTGTACACAATTTCATGCAAGTAATGATTGCATTTCAACTTCAGGAATTGAAAAATATGGTAACTCGAGGGTTTTAAACAGGAATAAAATTGGATGAAATACCATTTCAACAAGAAATCTGTTTAAAAGGAAAAAATATGTTACACTTAGATGTTTTACTAGCGAATATTCTGAAAATTCCTCCTTTAAGGTGACTGGATAGAACTAGATAAAGAGGACTCCGAGAGTAAATACAAAAAAGTTTAGACCTCACCAGAATAACAAACGAGAAAGTCTGCATGAGTCAAGTCCTGAATTGGAAATGCGATATCAGTACATCTGTTGCACTCCTGGTTAAAAGTAAATTGTCGTAATGGATAATTAGTCGTATCATGCAGGGCAAAATTATCTTTAGATTATAAAAAAAATAGGGTTTCTTTTTTAAAAATGAATAAAGAAAGAATGGTGATGCTCTCTAATGAGGTTGTTATAGTCTGATTGAGGAATATGAATCTAGAAATTTTGAAACTTAATACCCTGAACGAGAAGAATGTGGGAGAAAATTTATTACGAATCGTTATTTAGTAACCAAAATAATCTTAAATATATTTACAGATATAATATGACTGAATACATGATTTACAATGTATTTCAAAATGTATTTCAAAATTTACAACAAAGGGTTGGTGCTCCAAGGACCAAATACCGGGACTGGTTATTCAGATGAAAAGTTTTACGTGTAGATTGGGATGAATGACTCTGCTCGAACCATAATTATTACAAAGTCTGGGATTTAGTATCCCTTAAGCTATGAAGACCGGAAATTTATGGTAGACGAATTGGTAACTTAATTGAAAGGACGAAGTTTTATTAGTTATTTTCAAAAAGAAGAATACGAGACTGGAATTATCCTATATGGTTGCCAAATTATGGAATATTCTTCAAATATTTGACTAGTACAAAGATACCTGCAATATTTTCGATTCGAAAAGGGTAGATAAAAAGCTTAAATGAGGTAAATCTTCAGAGAAATGGTGTATGTGGTTCAGAAGATGAAAAAATATGTTATCTTTCAAAAATATGTTTATTCCATACTATTATTTCAACAGCAAATGAATACTGTAAAGGACTTAAAATTCGTCGGAAAGGTTTTCAATATCGCATAATTTACAGTTAGAGCTACGAAAAATGAAAATTTTTTTTAACTAGATCAATAGCTTTATTGATCGAATTTGCACTGGTATGTTCATTAAAGTAACTTAGACCTCTTATTAAATCCCTAGATTTATTTAGAGACACAATGGTACACGTCAGAATAATCCAAGCATATAGCACAGAATTTTGGTTAAAATACTCTGCAGTTCCAACTACAAACATTAAATGATCCGAAGTTACAAAAGAGAACCTATCCTACTTTGGGATCTCCCTAGTGATTATGCATAAAAATGAATTAAGTCCCCACTACTACCGATATTGTAGATAAATAGAAGAAATGTGATTGAATCGCTTCGGGTAGTGTCCTTGAGTAAGTTTTCGGGAAAAATGATTAAATTTTTTATTATGATTGCTGGAGACAGAGAGTTTGGAAAGAAGAGAAATATAGATATTTCGCCCTTCAAGTGATATAATAATAAATTTAGACAAAAAATTGCTAATGAATAAAACAAAGGATAATTCTTCATTGTGTAATATTTATAAATATTTCCATATTATAAAAATTTCTATAATTAAAGTCCCTAAAGTCTTATGTAATGTATTCTTAAGATTCTTACTAAGAGCATGCCAAGAATATGGAACTGGTCCAAAAGCCCACTCAACTAGGTAAATGTTATTAATTTATTTTCGCCAAACAACCAAAAAGTATTACTCGAAAAAGATATACGCTTGCAGTTGTTTCAAGATATGTTTCCCTAAAATTTCTCACGAATATTCAATTGATAGAGGATCTCAGTTATTTAAATTAAAAAAACTCGAGAAAACACAAAATGCATCTTCTGTGTTAGAATAAAAAATATTTCCACCAATATAAAGTGGGCCCATATGTAAAACTCTATCAATTTTTTATGAGGATTTAAGCAGAAAAGTTCTGAACATTTGAAAACTTTTTTATCCTAACTGAGCGGCTGGCTAGAAAAAAGAGTTAAATATTATGTATAAACAGTAGGAATAAAATTGGAATTGGAATTAATTTAATCTTATATTGTAGACGTGTTCAAATTTTAATATTATAGCCCGACCGAAAATTCTACTTCATCTATTTTTGAAAAATTAATTTCCAATAAACAGTTTAGTATTAATATTATTTTTGGTCAAATATGGTAACGAATCATTTCTGTGGTACACTTCGAGTTCAAATGTTCGAATGTTTCGTCCCAATAATAAGGAGCCCATTAAGGGCAATGTTCTTAAAATGAAGAATTAAATGTGTTCCAGTTTCTATGTAATATTGATCTGCTATGGAGACCCCTATTTGAAGCTCTCGATAATTCCCAAGAGGATTCAGTTCCTTTTATTATTTCAATAACATTAAAATCAGATTTATTTCCTGGTATTCAAGTTCCCATCTTGTGACATATATGTTTATTTTATTTTACGTGAGAAAATAAAAGGAGTAATTATTTCATCGACATGCGCAAATTTGTTTTCGTGATAATTTTAGGGCCTTACATCGAAAAAAATATTTGTTTATAATTGCCTAGGAGCAGACTATTTGACTTTTAAAAAAACTAATGTATTTTAATTTCCCCAAACACTTCAATTCAATTTTTGCTGAAAATTGAGACCAAGAAGGGAAATGGAACGTATTAAGCACATAAAGAAATAATTCCGGATTCTTTATGTAATTTATATCATATCTGGAGTTCTTTCCAGCTTGTAGTACTCCTGATCATCAAAAATTAGTATCCTATTTATTTTTAGCCGGTTAATAAGAGCTTTTTTGCCAACAGCTCGAAAAGTTACCCCTATACCTTGCGATATGGTGTTTTTGAGGTAAACAAATCTGAGTATGATATTAGAATATATATAAAAAATCAACTTATGGCTCTGAAAAGAATCTAAGAGTTTTGGAAAATACAAAAAAATCTATAGTCTTTGGTAGTTTCTAAAGCACTGACTGAGAATATGTCATATCAAGCATAAAGAGCAGTAAAGAGAAACTTGACGCCGATATAGATGGTATCGACGAAAAAGAATCAGGAGATATGTGTAAATTAGGTTTACAAATAGGAACGAGTGAGACCTCTCGAAAGAAACGGGAATTCATTTACTAGCATATCCCTTGGTAAGTATTCATACGGAAAGGGACGGAAAATGTTCATTACAGAAAATAAAAGTGTAGTAGCTTGTCAATATGAGATTTTATTCCAATGTAATGGGGGCAGTTAGGATTATTTGTGGTCCTCTGAATGAAGAGAAAGAGTGAATAGATTTCAGCCAAATAATGGATTATTACCTTCTCTGTTGATTTGATCTCTCGTTCACTAATTTGATACTTCCCAAAATTGTAAAAACACTTATATCAAATCACATTTCTATCGTTTAAGTGCGAATTTAATCAAGTTCAAAAAGTACGAGATACAAATTGTCACGAGTTCCTATTGAATTAGAGGTCAAAAATCGCTTACCGTTAATTTTTTATTGCTTTTAGTAGGATAAACGTTAAGGAAAATTATTGAATACACAGTAATGGTTAACAGTAGCTTTACTGAATGAGTTTGACTTTACTAACTTAATTTTAGATCAGAAATGTTACCCAAATAAAATAAGGAAGCTTTATTCTTTTTGCTAATCTTGAAAAATTATTTTATCGGAATAGGCGCACCTTATTTTCTGTTTAATGTCCATTGAAAAGTACTGGTTTTGATTTTTTACCCATTAAATTCCAATGTTTAACTTCGAGAAGAAAAAGAGATTATTCATAGTTTGCCTCAGAAGATAAATATATCTCTGCGTCTCAAAGTATGCTAATTTCTCGACGATCAATTACCTATACCTTTTTAATGTAGATAAATATGAATCGCAAGTTTTTCCTCTCGTTTGCTTTCGATGTGAAATCATTGTCAGTGATTCATAATTAACCTTTTTCTGTCTAGTTCTACTTTGTGAATTAACAGTGACACAAAAAGATTTCTGGAAGCCATTATAAATATCAATTTAGGATTTATTATGAAATGAAATACTGAAATATGATTGTTTATTGAAAAGGCGAATTAGTGCAGATAATTTATGATCTTCTTTAGGTTTCAAAATAATTCTCCCCGCTTTTAAATGGTGAAGCGGATCATAATTCTTCACAGGTGATAAAGTGACTCCTGATTGACTTCTTACTTTAACACCTACAATAATTTTATTATATTACGATATAAAAATCATCAACTCTTATTTTCAGGCGTTGAAGGCATATTTCCCCTATTTATACCCTATTTACTTCAAAATTGATGCGTGGATTTCAAATTTTCTCAATTAAACTTATCTACTTCCAGAGTTAGTGGCTTTGCCCGGTATTTTTCGACAAATATTTCAAATCTCCCTCGACATTCATTCACTGTATATTTCTAAAAGTTCGTCGAGATTCTGTAATCTTTTTATGTCGAAGTAGGAAGCTCTGCTCAATATTAACGTTGGCTATCAAAGGATAAAAAATCACGCACTTACTTTCACCGTCGCTGTGTATCATTATATCGAAGCTCTATTTCCAGTATGGTTCTCAACTTCAATTGAAAAGTTTCAAATTAAAGCAGCTATATTGGAGCAAAGTGAGAATTAAGCTGGAAACAAGTCTTTCTTCGGGAATACTTTTACTTACTAGACCACCCCTTCTTTTTCTCCCACAAATTCATTTTCAATAATTTTGGCTGTGAATTTAGCTATAATGTAACTGAACTATCCTTTTTATATTTCTTGCGTTATTTTTTGAGAGCTTCTCGATGACTTCTGTTGTAATCTTTATAAACGATTAAGGTCATGAAAATCTTTTTTGTTTCAACTCGCTTAATGAAGCATTACTGAATCTTTTTAACCCTATGCACTACTTTTGGTACTAAGAGATTACCTATATCGAGTACCAGCTGTATTTTGCTTCTTCTGGAAACCGTTCCCAATGATCACACCCATTTCCACCTCAACCGTGCTTCTTCCTCTGTGTGTATGGTCCCTCAAATATCCCATTCCCCTTTGCTGCCCGATTTGACGACCGTCATATGAACTCCTATTTCCGACTTAACAATATACCTCTAATTTGACCGCTCGAAACAAATTCTGTCCCCCAATATAGTTTCGTAGTCATGAATTCCAGCCACTCACCCCCGATTTCAATGAACCGTATTAAATCTTCAGAGTTCAGAGATGGCGCCTCTGGGAACTGCCCCGCCGATTTCTACCGCCTCATCGCACGCCAACCAATAAATATGTTCCCCTTCCTCAGCCAGAAGGCCGGAGTCGCTCCACGACTCCGGCCGCCTGGCTCCGAGTTCGGAATCACGGAACTTGAAAACTCGACCCTGAGGCCTTTTTCCAACACATTACACGCCCATAACCTACCCTTTTGGCTAAAATAGTCGATTGGAGCCGTATCTTTGCGTATGTTGAACTTTGAGATGCTAGCCCTAGCCCCTCCTACTCCAGTGCGGGCTCTTTCTGGCTCTGGACCCCTCAAAACGCGCTCCTTTACGTGAAATGGATGTTTCATGAGCTATGTTGCGAGGAAGTGTGCTGGCGCTGCCGAATTTTACCACTCGCAAAAAGCTTTGATCAGATGGTCTGCTGGTCCGTGACTTTCTTCGGTTGCCTACGGACAGCGATCTGGCCCCCTCATGTCCAATTTATTTTTTTCCCCTTATCTTTTGATATAATCGGTGTCCTGTCCACCTGTTCGCGATAAGTTGTTGAATGTTGCGCCAAACTTATAACGTTTCGGTCTGTGCGCCAGTTAATTCATGACACGGGACAACTTCTGCAGCACCTATGCCACACAATCCAGTCCAGTGTTACCACCGCTCTTATCATTCGCATAATTGGTTACTGATAAGGTGTTTCTAAACGTAAGGAACTGTAAAAACGTCGTAAGACATAGTTGGACGAAAATACCCATAGAAATAAAAATGATTCACCGGTTCTGGAAATATCTGTTAGCTTATACTACAAACGTAGTCTTTGTTTCAGTATACTCACCATTTTTCTTTTTGGTATTTTTAACTGAATTGATCCAACGAAATATATATTTTGCTATGAGGTGTTATATATACCCAAACAGTCACGCAAAATAGGCAAAGTGCCCGCTATTTAACACAACCTCGCTTACGAAAGCAGCGCAAGTCGCCGGTAGAGTTGGCGCCCTTACGCACCAATGCAAGGTCCTGTACCCACAACACAAGCTTTCAGGGCTCCTGAGACCTTCTCTCCCAGCCTCTCGCGACCTTTGCTTCCGATTACAGCTCCTACTTTTTGATTCCCTTAGTGCCTCTTCTCCAGAGACTGTGTTATTTATCGAATATTTCGTACCCCATTTTGCCAGGAAATGCCACACCTCGGAAACCACTATTCGCACGCGCATCTACCATCGGATTAGTAGCTTCATGTGGTCGTATGTGGCTATGGCCATCCTGTCGCGTGCCCCACTTCACGTGTCCGATTTGGCCCATCCAGCTAGCTCTTAACTGAATGTTTGTTCAGTCTGTGCACACTCTGCTTAAGTAATGAGTAAATGTCCCTCTCAAGTGTAGAGATTTTTGGCACCATAACGACCAGTAGGCGGCAACGCGCCTTGTAGTGAACAAAAAATCACAAGGTGCATTTCGTGCATTTCGGAAGCACCTATTTGCAAAACATGCAACAAATAACTTAATTGTTTCAACTTTTCTTGCCGCACTCAATCACAGCTGTCTTTGTCCTGTTAGTCTTACTTTTTTCGCTCATTACGAGCATTGGTCGCTGTCTTCTTCTCTTTCTGCAAGCGCGACGCTTACACAAGGAGTTTCTCAAGCCATCCTTTTCTCAGCTCACCGAGATTTCAGTGGGGAGATTTTCTTCGGTACTTTTTTCTGGAATAGAAATTGTTTGAGCCTTTGCGGAGGTACGTCTGATTAGCTGGGCCACTTAAATCTTTAATTGAAGGTGCCAGTTTCCCTCCCATCTTCTATATGCCTCCACCAGCTTCCTCTTAGCCCCTCTAACCTGTTCATTTCAACTCGTTGGCAATTCCGTGGGCATCCCTCTTACGTAGACCGTGTCTTTTAGTCTTCAAAGGTTCCCAGAAACTATGCGTATGCGCCTTCTTTAGGTTGACGCCGCCATCTTAACCAAAAGATTCACCTCCCCCCATCCATTATACCTTTCATCTTCGAACCCTCTCTTTAAGCCCTGAATATCATAACATGATCCTTTCAAGCCCTTCCTTGACCCCGAAAAGCCCCATGCCGCCACTTCCGTCTGTAAATATTGGCACTAAATGCACTAGGATGCGACTAGGGGAGGCAGTGGCTTACGTATATTAAGATCTTTTTTCTGCTTTGGACGGAAAGCAAAAGTTTGCACCAAAGTAAGGAAGAGGCGGTTTTGGACATTAATAGAGAGGGAATTAAGGAAATGCTATAGTGTGGAAAAGGCGAATGGGAAGTCAGGCCAAGTTTATCACAGAAGAAAAATTTGTGATTTTGAGAAAGGTCGCCGCAGCTAAAGGTTATATAGCTCCAAGCGGAGAGAATCGAAAGCGGTTCAAAAATGGGGCTTCCGAAAAGAATGGAAGCAGTTGTGTGCAGACGGTAGTAATTTGGTAGGCATAAAAGGATCGCAATATCCGTGAACGACCCCTTCTCGATGTGATCGATCGTCTTGAAGCACTGCTTAGTAAAGTAGTGGGGGCCGTTTAGAATTTGGAGGAGCTTCTGTCTGCTATGTTAGAGGCTCACCGAGAACTGAAATACAGGAAAGATGTGAAAAAAAGTTTAATCAGGTGATAATATTAAACGAAAGGATCGATTAGGGAGAGATCAGCAACAGTTCGATTAGGCGTAAAGACCCTAATCATCTGTTATTTCGAAGAGAGAGTGAATTGAGCTCTAGCTGTACCAAAAAATAGATGAAATGAAAAGGTTCGCCGTATTTTTGCAGATGAGGAAGCTAGTTTTACTGCAGCAAGCGAATTGGCTACTAAAATGGACTTCAAGAATATTTTTATAGTGATTTAATTTTTTCGGGGGCATCGAAAAGACAATTATATTTATGATAAGCGGCTTTCTTATAGTGCTGAGGTAGAAGCCAAATTTTCGTCCAGCGTATAAGGTAAATTTGCTCCAAACAAACAAAAATCACACGCTTCCGTTTAGCACATCTGCAGGATACTTAGTATTCAATGTAAGGTTCAAGTAATATTTATACCCGTTATTTCTTTAATAAATGAAATTAGTTTTTCAAAAAGATTGTAGTGCAATGCATGGTGCGCGGTCTTTCCCATCGAATTAAGGAATCCAGTCCGACAATTGGAAAATCAGCACGTACACCAAGAATCTCAGGTTGTTCGCCTTCTGTCCTTTTCCGCATTGCAATACAGTAGCACAGCTCGCCGATGATAATGATACGTTAGAGTGGTAGATTTTGTATGATTTGTTGGACTGCCGGCCGATAAAATTGACGTCCGGGATGTAAACACGTAATTTATTCCGCGGAATTATAGCATCTTGCCAAGAATCATATCAAAATAACCAAGGACACAAGGGGTACAACATTGGACAATAATCGATGCGGAAGTGGATCACCAGCGATGAGTATCTCATTTGGAGATATGGACGTTTTCACCAACGACTACCTTGAAGTTCCTATTTTTGTGAAGATGTAGGAGTCTGGGGCACCTGAGATGAGTACGGATCACGGGAAAACAATAAAAAGGGTAATATAATGTGGAGAAGAGAAGGGGAAAAGAGGAGGTACCTGGGAAGATAACCGTGGTCATAGCCAAAGATTCTGTTGTGAAAAGTTACAGAGGTGAAAAACGGGAGTTAAGATCAGATCTAACACAGAGGCGGCTGTTTATTGAGGGGCCCTAGTGCCCAGTTAGGTATAAATAAAATTCATCTAGATTATAAATATCTTCGACGGCGCAGTAAGTAAATACAATTTTGACAAGTAGTATACATCCAAGTTAGGGTATGGGTAGATCAACATTTAGCCCAATGAGTAGCTGTCAACTGCGAAGATTTCGGGTCCAGTTTGGTGGCAGAGTGGTCCGAATCACGTGTCATCTTACCAACTCGTTTTATCGTATAGTACCTTCAATATCTCATAAATATTGAATCTAAAGTCTCACTCAACCAGAGAATATTCGCAGGATTGTTTTACTGAATGAAGTTAATTTCAAGGGATTTTATTTATTTCCACGAGTTTCGTGGGTGATAAGTGGCCTTTTTATACATTCCACACGTGTCTCTTGTTTTCCGTTGGCATCACAGATAAACGACGAAGATAAACATGGTTTCAAGGAGTTTAAAAAGTACTTCAGGATGTGCTTTGACAACTCTAACCTATTTTTGACCTCTAACGAGATGCAAAAGAATTCTCTTGTTATTTTGATGCTTCTTACTCTGTTTCAAATGAAAAAGAAGATATGAGCTCACTATGTTCTGAATCACCTCATGCATTGTCTGCATGGTCGGCGCTGAACCTGACGACAAGACACTCAAGTCGTCCTCCTCGCATAAAAACTGCATAAAGTCTACCTTGGAAGAAGTGGGCATAAATATAGTTGCTAGTAGCCTCTGTGTACCAGCTCGGTAATCCCTGGACATAGTTGATTTACATACCCCGCAAAATTTCGCACCGGCAGTATTGCACGTATCCTTACCGAGGGAATGTATCATGAAGACAAGGGAGTGATGTGGGATCATAATGAAAAAAAGAGGAATATTGGCTTGATCTTGGCGAGAATAAAAGCGAAGAAGTACAAATTGCCATGAATAAAGCAGTCAAACAGGCCTCAGACAATTTAATTACAGTACGAGGATCTTCAGATCTGAAGAAAATGCTAAATGAATACAAACACGTCATACTCATACTACTTGGAAACGATCCCCCGCAAAAGTAGAACCGATGCATGTCGAACCAATACCAGACGCAAAATCTATAGCCACTACGAAGGGGCGATTTACCCCCGGAAGGAATTAATTTCATGCATCCATACGTCGACAAACTACTTGCGTTTGGATTTTTGAAAATGAAAACAACAGTCTAATGTATAGCAGCACCCGTGCTCGCATCTAAACCCCATCCGGAAACCTTTCGTCTAGCAATGGACTATAGACTATTCAATAAAGCCACATAACCAATTAATTGGCTAATGCCATAAATTGACTCTGAACTCTCAGACATGGCAGGAAAGTAATTTTTCGCTTCACTTGATTTCGTCAATGGATACTGACAGCTCTTTTTGGCTCGTGACCTCTACGAGCTGCTTAGTTTCATGAATACTAACAATGTCGTACATTCAACCCAAAGTACACAAGGAGCTAAAATTCGGGAGCAAACTTTCAATCAAAGATGGTGCTACTATTTTTTGAAATCAAATACAAACTGAAATCGTGGATTTAAGATTTAAGACTTTATGTTTTCAGATAAATGTAACTATCAATAGCCCTACGCAATATCTTTTAGCCTTAGAGTCGTTATCATTAAGTCAAATTTCTTCCTAAGGAAAGCACGGTGATGTGTAAGATTGATGGATAAAGCAGGAGTGTATTTCGACCCGAGAAAAGTCTCCGGCCTAGAGAGAATCGACTCGCCCAAAACTGCTGGCGAACTGTACGAGTTTTTTCATTGCTTAAAATGGATGTCACCAAACATTCTAGCTTTTGCCAGCCGAGTCGCTCCTTTGGGAGCCGTTCTAAACGAAGCACCTGAAATATCCGGTTCAATGACGAAAAGTTCCATCAAACACACCATGCTCTCCTCACTATCATAGACGAAAATATACGATCAACTCTTTATTTAATTTCCAGAAGACTTAAAAGAAGCCGTTAAACTGGCCTACAGAGATACATTGAAGTCCCTCTGTATATGTAAAGACGCCTCAGATGCCTTCTGGCCCGTTATAGGAACACAGTGTCCCCACCCAGACCTTACGCGTGATTTCTTGTCTCAAAACCCCCAGTCTATGGCATTATTGGGATCTTTATTCTCGGGATCCGAAATCCGGTGTAGTACATTCGAGAAAGAGCCCTTTGCCATCTACCAAGTGTTCAAGAAGCTTTATTACCTACTCATGGCCAAAGAGAAAGTGCATTTATTCACGTACCACAATAATATTCTTCTTTTTCTTCAATCCATTGGCAATTGATCCTGTTCTCAGATGCCAAGTTGTGAACAAAGTCTAGAGGTGGGTTCTATACCTCTCAACATTCTCTTGAATGATTGAGCACTTCGGCGGAGAGGAAAACATAATGTCCGACATAAATACCAGCTGGTTCCGTGGGTACAGAGGCAAACGCCAAACAGTGAAGGGAATCAATCATTTTCTCCTTGGGGAAGACATCGTGTAATCTCCTTTTTCGGAGAGCTTCAATCAGCCAGATACAGATATAATTTTCTGCTCACAGCGCATGTCTGAAGCTGACGCGGAGCCATACATTCAGAAAGACACTCCAGTACGGACAAAAGATGTAAAGACATGGATTCTATACAAAGATGCAACGTTACAACTGAAAATACGTGTAGTCCCAAACTGCGGACCCAACGGCCACAGAGGCCGAGATCCTACTTTCACCGATATCAAGGAGCATTTCACTTGGATCATGATGAATGAGTACTGCTCTGAATTTATATATCACTATGTCCATTGTTTGTCTGGTATGGCCGGGCACAATATTCCTTGTATTAATATGGATCCTTAAAAAAGGGCCAGGTTCCCACATTTTTCGTCCGAATTCCCTAACTATTCACGGCTCCAAACCAAACTAGATTATTCATTTTAGATACTCAAACATAGGGAGAGGTGTAGGCAACATGACGTATGTCCTCGTCATCAGAGACAACCTTTCAAGCTTTGTATGACTAGTTCAAACCAAGAGTGCGGATGCTGAGACTACTTCCACCCTTATACACAGTGTATTCGAGTGCTCACAATAATGAAAACATGGGTAAGTGACCAGGGGCCATATCCCAAAAGCATGGCCTTGAAGAACCTAGCAGAAGCTCATAATATCAACCATACGTTCACGAAGGCGTATGTGGCGTAGGTACACGGCACAGTTGAAAATCGTGTGAAGCAAATACTGGCAGCAAATAGTTACTTTCTCTCAGAAATACAGTTGGCACCAAATAATTGGCCTAAGACCTTCGCTATTATCCAAATTGCACATAAAATGGCACCCCTTTAACGATAAGGACCGCAAGAGCTTGCTACAAGCCACACTTCACCGGAAGTAATGACTGGAATGAAGCCAACGCGCGAAATGTTACATACGACCCAAATCGATGAGCCCGGACGAGAAGTACAGATTATTTAGAAAGAAAGGGCATTCCAGATACTGTATATTGATGCAATACAAACTTAATTGCACCGAATTCACAAGTTTGTTGAAGAGAAAGTGGCGGCTAACAGAATGAGCCAAATTAAGTCCAATAATAGAAAGACAAACTTTATTTCCACGAATTTTAGCGTAGTAGACTTTATACTGGTCCGAGGAGCTTAAATCAAAATATAAAAGCAAAGATTCAGGTGATTAGGTCCCTTCGGGTATGTAAAGTAATCGAATGAGTTGTTTATGAGGTCTAAAATATGTTAACGAAAGGGAATGAATTTGTTCACACAGTACGGAAGATCCATTACCAGTGTGATATGGACGGAAGGCGGTCTCCGAAGATTTGCTCAAGAAAATAGAGATCTCCGAAGCTAATACTAAATAATTGATTATTTCATGGGTATTACTTGTAACGCAAGCGACGGAATACAGATCCTTGTCAAATGGAAAGGACTACCAGACTTAAAAGACTGGACTTTGCAGCAGTTGAAAGAACTTTACGAAGACATCCTAGATCGTGTCGAGGAATATCTCAAGGGTAGTAAGAAGAACAGGATTTTGAGACGACCAAAAAGTGTCCTTAAACTACAATATATCTCCAATTCAGATACTGAGTAGATACCTGAGATGACCGACATCACAGAAATGACACGCATTTTGACTAGTGGCAGAATTTAACACACAGAAGAGAAATAATATACCTAAACACGGACTTTTTGCACAAAAACATTATATAAGTAGTTTAGATACAGTAAAAACAATTTAACCAAGTCACATACTACTGACTCAGCTATTGAGTAAGTCAAGCCTTGCATAAGCTCCTTCCTGCATGCAACGAGCCCTAATTTCTAGCTCCGCTGACACCCGTGCCCTGCGTTTCACACGGTAGCGCTGCTGGGCCGATGTGCGTTTTTCTATTTTCTTCAAGCCTTCTTCACATTTTTCACATATAACCTATCCATTTTACCATCTTCATCACGTAGCGGATTCCACTTCATATTCAAATTTTTCAATGCTTAGCAAAGCCTAAAACACTTTCATTCCACTTTTCGTCCCATCTCCAGCCGTTAGCCATCGCAGCCCACAGCGACGATAAGCGCCCAAATATATTCTCGACAATGATGCGGTCAGAACTGATCTCCTTATTCACTTGAATCTCTTCAGACGATAATACACCACTGATAGGCTATTTCTTTGGATGAACAACCTTTGCTGCGCTCGAGGCTCCCTGGTATCCCTTATCCACCAAAATAGCCAAAAGATTGGGATAATTTCCAGCCAATAATCCCACATTCGGAATTTATTGAAGCTCTTTTTCCATCTTGGAGGTTTCATTTCCATTTAATGTAGGATTGTCATTAAAAAAACTGTAATTTCAGCAGCTGCGCAAGCACGATGGGGGGAGCACCCAATGGATGACCTATTGGGAAGGACAGAAACATCAGTCTTGTAACCGTAGAGCTTTTGCTTATTGCTGAAGTATTCCTTTGCTTCGTTATGATTTCCACTCCGTTGATTGGTGCTGTGAAAAGTCACATCAGTAGCATAGAGCGCAAACTCGTAGTTCTTGAACTTAGTTCCTTCTTTAACCAATCGAAATATTGTAAACGAGCTTTCATACTTCTGAACTGCTTTTTCCACCAAAAGCGGGCATATATTATTGACGAATCTAATCACCACGCGTTCGAATTTAGGGCCTTTTATCCCGAACATTCGTCCATTGAAATCCTAATTTGCACCATGCTGAGAGTTGAAAGAATCACGAGGAGGACATCCATCGGTTTTGACCCAGATTTTCGACCTCAGCCTCCTTCGTACTGAGCACGGAGCTTTTGCTCTATAACTCTTCATAAAGCATCAAATTCCAAACGAGAAAAGAAGAATGACGCTTTATTGTTTGAATACGAGTCCGCACTACACAAGACCTCGGGTTCTGCTAAACGGACGACTCCGGGCAATAGCTGAACCGATTGCCCACTCAAGCGAAAAAGGGACCGGAAGAAAACTCCACCACCTGCACCGGGGATTCAGAAGGCTTAAAAAACTCCCGCTGTAAGCAAATAGGCTTACAGATAGAGACGGCGACGACAACGGCGAGAACTCCGGACGAGAGAGCTTGAAGACAAGCCCGCAAGGCTGTGAAGACCACAACCCCTCGCAGTCCGTCAAAATGACGGAAGAGTTGAGTGCGGCAGGGTACGGAGGACTTCGTAAACCTTGTGCGAGTAGTAGAGCCATCCTTATACACCTTTCCCAGTTCGTCCCACGTGCGCTGGGGGCGCGGAGAGGCAATCCACTCGATGTGGCCATAGACAAGAACGTTGCAGCGAGAGCTCTGCAGCCGTGGCGGGCAACCTCCTCAGGGAAGAGCCGGATGAAGGTCCGGCGCCCACGCCGTGCGCGGGCGCCGAGCGAGATGAAGCGAAGGTTGGGTATTGTCAGTCGAGATGAGATGAACGTTGAAAGTGCGAACGGGAAAAGTTATTAATTTTCATAACTGACGCAGATCCTCCAGATTCTAAAAAAGCGTCCATAAGTACACAGTCAGACTCTTCAAAATCCGACTCCGAATCGTTCTTTTCTAATTTTTTGTACCAGTTGGTGCATTCTTGCATTTTTTTCTGTTCTTTTTTCTGCCAAAAGGCTTTAAGCTCTTGCCGCTGAAGGATCTCTTTCCATTTTGCTGCTTCCATTGCTGTTATAGCCTCAGGTTATATTTCCCAACTTTTTATAGGCAAAGTATCAATTTATGGTTGTTGTAATTGTGAAAATGAGAGATTTGGGCTGCACGAATTTTCGGTTCTACAGTTTTTATAATTAGAAAATTATTTCCGACATGTCTTTTTAATTTTGAAGGGGGGATAAAGTAATGAATCTTTTTGTCTTATAATTTTCGAAGGGGGGGCGATACTTTTCCCGCGGTGTTCCTGCGCATTGGCGGGCGCATGTTTACCCTTCCAAATTAAGCGAAAATTGTGTTTTCAATGTCATGTAAATGCCTCTCGGCCCTATCCTTGATCGTTTACTTTTCAGAATGGCATTTATTGTACTGCATCGTCTAATTTCGGTTCACTGTACAGTCAACTACGGCTTATCGCAGAGTACTATTGCAGTCGTACTCGTCCATGCCTAAAGACAGGGTCTTCACATAAGTACAAGAATTTCTACAATTTGGCTTTACTCTTCGCACTATTACTAAACCATTTTTTGAATAGCATAGAATTTTTGCAAAACTAGTTTTTTCTTTTATTAAAGTTTTGCACTAGGTCATACTTGGATCTCACGTTGGCGCACTGCTATTTCCTGTTTAACACTTATTTTTTGTACCCTTGCCGATCACATCGAGAAAATGAGTATTTTCGCTAAAGTTCTAATGACGTAGGGAGTAAATTGCCTTGAGAACGTGAGCGATGTCAAGTCATGGGTCAGTGTTGACAGTATCCTTGCATTACACTACTTTAATGATGAATAGAAGCCAGGAGAACCAGCGGTGATGGTACAGTATGTGTCACCTACCGGGAATCTTCTCCTGGCAGGTGATAACCGTGAATGTAAAGGATAATTATTAAATAACAAACAGAGAATCTCCGATAATTAAATGCAGCCTCGTAACCAACTCAGTTGACGGATTCAATGCAGAATTACAAATACTACAAGTATGTGCTCCTGCACAGGATGCAAGTAGAAGAAGTCATCTGACCTAGCCATTACCATTACTATTTTTATTCGAATTGTTTATGGACTCAGCGCCGGCTGTCTTAAAGGGGCTTTACAGCACAAGGCCAGACATCCAGTCAATGGATCGCAATAGAGGGACAGACTTCTTCGATGTCACGTTCGTCAACTCTCTCGCTCCTTCTAATAGGAGAGTACAATTTCAGTCCACTTACTTCCCTCAATGTAGCAATACTTGCCATGCGGAGAAGGTCCTTACTCGCGAATTCTGGTAGAGGAAGGCTATCTCCATATTTACCCTCGGAGGTTGGCATCCAGACGGGTACACACGTCGTTTAGCCGGCCCTGTAAGGAATGATATTTAGTGTTATCAAGTGGTGACTTGTCCCGCGCAACGCACTCCCAGTGGCGTGGGTTCAACGGACCACATCTTCTAATGAGTTTTTACCAATGATCTACTTGGGTCGAACATGCAGAGTCATTGAAGACCCCTAAAGTAACTGGAAAAAAAACATCTTTCATACATTAGAATAACCCAAAAATTCCCCCCATTCTGAATTCTTGGTACTCTACAGTAATGGCTGTATCTACAAAATCTAGTATTTTTCACTAATCAAGCACAGAGACAGGAAATTACGCGCAGTATACTAGCAGATGAACTTTTCGCCATGGTACTTGGCTTTGATATGTTGACGACATTATGTTTCACACTCAATGTTTTTTTCGGTAAGATAGTTTCCCTCCAGATCTACACAGACTCGAAGGAGTCTGTATGAGAGTATGGTACATATCAACTCTACCATGGAGAAACGCCTCCCTATCGGCTCATGCATGTTGAGGCAGTCCTATGGACATCGAGAAATTAATCATGCGTTTTGGATTTCAGCTGCTCAAAATCAATCCGAGGCCCTTAGAAGCACTTGGCGAAAGCCACTCGGCACCAGGTCATGGAACCCCGCACACACGGTACACACCGCACGAGACTGGACATTAACGCTATGGAGCGAAGCGACCGAACGCATTTCTTTGACGTCCCATTCGTTGATCCGATCGCCTCCTAAAATTGAAGAGTCGGCTGCTTCAATTCATTGACTTCCTTGAATGCAGCCAATGCTCCGAAGTTCAGAAGGTACGAAATTTCACCACCGAAAATGCCAGGTCCCGACTTGTCCCGGTTCCCGTATCTACTCTACATAGGTTGGACCCTGACGCATATGAGGTTTTGAACGACGCAGCCAGGCACGTCGCTGTGAGGGCCATGAAGACCTTCAGGCGGGTAAGATCCGTCCTCATGGAGAGAAAAGCCGCGGCAGCCGTTTCTTCCAACGCCGCGTGTCTCGCGGGTGGCCTTGCGCCAGTCCCTTAACAACGTCCCTCCCCGGTCCGCTCTTCATGCTTAGGTTATAACTGCCACTGCCTCTAAATTAATAAAGAGCCAAAGCTTTCCCCCCCCGTAAAAAGGGTAACCCAGACGCAGCGTTATTGTGCGATATACGATGTAACAAGAACCATTACACAAGATCTAATACACACCGAATGCGTGGATTGAACGCGGAGACCCAGAATGGTCATGATATGCTTCGACTTGATTAAAGAAAGCCCCGAGTGTCAGTTTAATTATTACCTCACAGAAGTATTTCGTATTTACTTGTGAAAGATCGTACCCTATGTTCCACTCACAGTAAACTAACACTAACCCTGCCGCCCGAGAGAACGGGGGCACGGATTAGTATGACGTAACCGTCATCCATCTGTTGACCCTCGCCCGCCTCCCCTCCCTGGCGCGATGCCCACTAAAGCCCCTTAACCATGCTCGCCTTGGCAAGGACACTCGCTTTGCCGAGTGAATACGTTCCAAGAGTCCTGGGCATCCCTTCACTGCCCTTCTACTCTCCACGTTGGGGGCTGGCACCCCAACGTTCGCGACTTCGCCAACCGGGTTGTGACTGGCATTGCCGCACGGGCAGCCGTTCCCATTGCTGATGTGCCGCAAACATTGTTCGCTCATCACGCGGCGAGACTGGTCCAGAACCTCCGTTCTCAGGGAATGGAAGTTGCTACCCAAATTAGGTCTCGTCTGCGATTGCTGTTATCAGGAAACTTAAGTAAACCACCCGAGCCACAATTTGAAAGTAGCCACTTACCTACAGTACCCTGAGAACCTCCGTTCTCAGGGTACTGCATGTGAGAACGGATGTTCTCAGGGCACTCTAGGTAAGTGGCTACCCTACTTGGGCCTCGTTGCGATTGCTCCTCTTATCAGGAAAATTAAGTAAACCACCCCATTTAACCCAAACGTTCTCCCGTTGTGACAGTTGACAAGTACTTCGTAGCACTAGGAATTGCTCGATTTTTTCTTCACAAGGGAGACGCTCTCTCTTGAAATGAATTCCGCCCACGGGGTGTTGATCACTACAGTGGTAACCGTATGTCAATGGAATAAAGCATATCCACCGGCTATCGTGTGAACAGCAAGGGACGAAAAACAAAATGCCCCTAATAGCCCGCATCTACGTCAGTAAGTGTACACAACTACCTCTACAGGGACCACGCAATCCGTAGTACTACTTCAGGTACGGAAACCGGCAGCAACAGGTGCCCCGGTGATGGCCTAGCGATAACTTCACAGAGTTGAGCCGGAGCTCACGCATGCGCCCAGTCTGGAGGTCAGGTAGTGGGGTGTGGGCGCAGTTCTCGGTGATTCAGCATAACCACAATGTACTGGAGGAAAAAATCGACACACGTGTCTTGAGATTCCGGATTCTGGAGAGTGGGTGCGTCCCTTGACGATCAGCAGTTAAATTGATAAGGTCATGAAAAGACCTTAGTACGCTCGGAGGGTGGCACCCCGACGCGTTTTCTCTCATTGCGGAAGTGGCACGTTCGGTAGCCAGCCCGGCCATGGACCAATACCCCAGGGAGCGGGCCATTCTCCTTCAGCGACATGCGGCGTTGATGGTCACCTCCACCGCCGCGTGCTTGCTGAGCGGGCTCTCAGCCACGTTTTAGGCGGCTGGAAAGCTCACTGAACCGTACTCTTACTGTAGACCCAGTAGTAGCAACGTTTTAACAGGGCTCTCAACCATTACACCATTCGAAGTAAACCAACCAAATGCGCTCAGACCCAGAGCTGGCCCCCACCGTTCCCCAAACCAATAGGCCTCGGGTCTCCAACCCCTGTCTACCGAAACCCTCACGCCCGTCATCATCTCGCGACGAGCAGCTCTTATCTTCTCCGGAAGCCGCCCCATTCAAATTCAACCCACCCCGAAAGCGTCTATGGGCAGACCTCACTTGAGCGCGCGGGTGAGGTTATTACGAGCACCGAGGTGGCTACCAATCTGTCTCTGCAGGGACCATATGGAACTAAAACGCGGAGGTTCAGTAAGTTGCGGTGGTGGGTAGCTGTTGGTTGCTAAGGCATGTTCATTCAAGTTTACGACGTAGCCTATAATTGAAGAGTGTTGGGAACACAGAGGAACCTCATTGTCATCAGGAACACTGAGTAAAATCACCCTTTTTAACCAAAAACGTTGCCCTTAGTATGGTTGATCCAATTTGTCCGCTGTCGTTGCAGAATACTTGCGGTATTGTAAAAGCGCAAATCATGTAATAAGATTCCTTAATTGGTGGTTGAATCTGGCGCGTCTTGATCTGCTTTTGCCCCAAAGGAATGGGTTTCTTTTCACCAAAAGTCAACACACGACAACTTAAGAGCAAGTCTACCTGAGCTAACTTAGTCACTTGTAGTTATTGTCGCTGTGCCCAACCAAGACCTTGTTTTCCCCGGAACTATTTTCAGCGTTCTCAAGGCCTATCGAAATGCAATGCTTTTCACTCTGCTCTCAAGTTTTAAACAATAGAATTCAACGGGAGTGAGGATCCATAATTTTTTTAGTCCACAAGAATACCTTCACACGGTATTTCCCACGTGACGTAGACGGATATCCTAGTGCCCTCCTACATTTGTAACCAGGCTATGATAGGCCGTATTCTTGTCATATCATTCTATATAGCGACATCCACGTGTTCTCCGCTCTTTGCTTCCCATGTTGGACTCCCTGGTTCGTTAGATCTTAGATCCCGGCTGCTCGCGGGATCCAAAGGCACAACCACAGAGAAAACAAGGCAGGCTTCTCACAAACACCTCTCTCGGAGTCAACAGTGCGTTTTTGTTGAGAACACAGCCAGTTGACAGAATGAACCGATAGCTGCTGGCCACTGATGAGTGACCTACGGTGCAAAAACACCCGGATATTGAAGAAACACCATTTTTTGCCAACAAAGGCATGCTACCGCGACATGCAACATCAGCAGTGCGAATGTTCGTGGAAAACGAGAAAAAAGAGAGGTATCGACTACAGTATCACGGATCATATCCAAACTTGGAAACTGTTCAACTAGGTCCGGAAATACAAAGTTACCGTTTAGACAAAAGTTGAGATTTCTTTTGCTGGAATGGAGATGCCCGCGTTAGCTCTCTTCAGGGTAACCCCACATCAGTGATAAGCAAGTTTTCAGGTGAGCCCATTTCTCGGAACTCTGTGATAGGTTATGCAGGCTCCATTTCATTCCCTAGGGTAAGAACGAGCAATAGAACCGCACTAAATGTGTCACCAATCAGTGAAACAGTTCCGATAGTCTCCTGCAAGCCAAATGGATGAAAGTAAAATGATTTTGACTCGACAGGTAATGGATTGCAGACCGCCGAATGGTTTAAGTCTGCGTCCGCCATGTAGCACGGTTGCGCATTCGGAAAAATGATGAACCCTGCGAAAAGATTACTTAAGCCACGGGATAAGTTCCCCCTCCCATCCACAAGGGGCGAATGCATTCGACATAAAGCGTAGCGGACCAAACAAAACCTAGAATCGCTTGGAGCTCTTAAGATTATTGAAACGGCGAGAGAAATATCAAGTATGGCCCCGATCATTTCATACGCGAGGGTGATGACGCGTCCTGGCTTTCCTGGTACATGCATTGGTGCATATCATATTCTAGATGTTCTCAGTTCTGATAGCTTAAACAAAGCATTCCTCGCTCGACATGTGCTCTCTGGCGAGACATTTGCGGTCAAAGTAATTGACAAGTGTTACTTGAGACATGATTTGATGGAAAACAAGAAAATGAGGTTAGATCTCGATCGGCTTCGAGAAGTTGTTCATGAAAACTTTGAGCGTGTATACGAGGTATTTTCATCCCTAACTCAAGTATTCGTAGTGACAGAAGTCTCAACTGGGGTGATGTTTTTGAATACGGTGCTCAAACAGGGATACATCGACGAGAGGATGGCTCGAAATTTGTTTCGAAAGATTGTGGAGGTAGTGTCGACGTACCATAAATTCGGACTATATCACAGTTACCTGAGCACGGAGTGCATCAAGCTAACGTCAAACGGGAAGTTGAAAGTCTGTGACTTTTGGAAGGGCGGGATTGTCGATCGTAGTAATCCTTTACTACCTAGCGACCACCTTTCTGTACACTGCACGGCACCGGAAGTGTGGATGAGCACAAGCGATGAGTGCAATGGGGCTAAAGCGGACGCATTCTCGTTGGGGGTAATTCTATATATGATGGTGACGGGCACAAGACCTTTTGAACATAAGGATGAGGTAGAGGTACTATGTCAAGTGCATCGATGTGAAGTTGAATACCCTGAATATTTATCCAACGGAGTTGTTGATATGTTGAGGAAATTGCTGGTGAGAGACCCAAAGAAACGGTGGGATTTGTCAATGGTGCAAGTTCATCCGTGGTTTGTTGGGGAGGCGGACATACTTGACTCTAAGATATGGCGTGAGAAGTGTCATGGTAGTAGCACATACACTATAGGATGGGGCAATGTGAAGTCAGCATACACAGGGAACGGGAAGAGGTGGTGCTAAGGCATCTTTACTCTCCCGACTTCAGAGGGGAGGGGCGTCGAATTAATGCTCCTACATTTATCTTCAGCGAGCACCGTGAGATACATGCCGTTGACAGTGCAAATGTTCTGCATCTATATAATGCCAGCAGCAATTTGATGTAAGCATGCAGCCTTCGGAGCACTAACCACGGCGCCTTTGCAAGTAGCAGTCACGGTCTGAAGTCTAACGGGACAGTAAGCTATTGACGTACCCAAGAGTTTTTCCTTTCTCTTATAAAATACATCTTCTCGGTATATGCATGCTAGGTGTATCAAGTTATCTTAGATGATAACTCAAGTACAAGAGGGATCCCTCAAATTATGTGTCATAGCAAGCACCTGTTTCTCTATACGCATCGACATCACAACTATTACCCTGTCCTGTTCCTCATTCCGAAAAACCTTCGCATCGTTCGAAACAAACGTTGGAACCGAGCACTCACCTATTGAGGAATAGTCACTGGACGGACTCTGGAGAGCCTTTCGGTCCTATGCCCGGTACGGCCCGGCTTTTAGCATATTCGTTAACCACCAGAAGACCCGCATTTACTGGCCGCACATCATGCCCTTGGACAGAGCAGCTTTCCCAGCCTAATTTCCTCTCTCCGAGTGCGCTAGTAACGGCTTCGATCTCCTCTGCGCCTAGATTGGTAACACTACCTTCACAAAGTCGTGCCTCCGGGACAAAGTTGATGCTTGTTGACGCACATGGAAGCCAGCCTCTTGACCACATCCGGGACCCGCGGGCCCGTTTCCATATGCACAGACTCTGTGCAGCGGCATGTCGTGTTTTACTCTTGAAAGATAAATTCGATCTATCCTAAAGTTTTCCAGACAACCACAATCGACTCAAAAGGGCATGCCGACACAATAATAGGGGAGGAACTACGCTCCCTAAAAGGCCAACCTAAGGGCAGCCATCAAGCAAGCCGCATCTGACATGACGGCTGCTGCAGCTTTCCTTTGCATCAAACCCCCCCGAACATTTCCGTGCGTCTCCATTGCTCTCACGGTCACGTTCCTAGCCACGTCGTTTAGCACTGCGCATGCATCCGGGTGCCAACCTCCAGGAGTGGAGATTGGCAGCCACGAGCTTATCTCTGGCGGAGGTTGCGATAAAAGATTGATATCTTCTCTGCTTCGCATTTCGCACGCATTCAAAGAGGACATCGGGTTGAAGGCCCTCACTCCCCTGTGGAGAGAGCGAGGGGATCACGAAGGTGACATCAAAAAAGTCGGTCCCTCCGCGGCTTCCCATTGCTGTCTTTTGCGGTGGAGACCATGGCGTGGACATTACTGCACTGTACAGTACATCACCAAGGCCCATGCAAGCCCACGAGAAAAAGTCGTCCTGTTCCCGTGCATAATTTTTGTCGCTCGCAGACCGGATCTCTGGTGCAGGTCGACAGACAAAACGTCGAACTGACCCCGGAACGCCGCAGTCTTGCCCCTGTTCCGGAACTCCCAGTCCCACTCAACGGAATGATAGGTGTAGCGCCCATCTTGGTCCCCATGATGTCCTTCTTAGCGTTCTCGGCAAGTCCCGGGTAATGGAGCCCTGCTACTTGTGGACGAAGACGGAAAAGAATATCTGCTAATTGCTGCTGCGAATTCCGGAACCACCCTACCAAAACATGCATCTCTCGACGTAGAGGACTACACAATTGTTGTGCGTTACGCTTCGGATTCGTAGGGCCTGCCCAACATCCTCAAGGACACTCCCCAGATACACCCAGGCGCTCGTCTGTCCATAAGTCCATTGTCTGAGCTCAACACCGAGCTCTGCAAGGTGGAATGGAAGCTCAGCACCTGCATTGCACCCGCCCGCGAGGTTGCAAAATTCATGACTGTTGCCACCGAAATCACAATGGCAAAACGTGAGGCCCCAGCGCGAGCAGTTACGTGCATCACCGATGAGGCAGCCGCCACCCTACCACGAGGGGATGCCTTTGTAGAGAACTTAAATGACGAGGTTCTGCAAGGGATGGGACTGCGACTCGCACCGCAATCATCCAAAACGCAAGGCCCCTTAAAAAGCGGACAAAATCACGTTGACTCAGATACCGATGACACAGCATTATAGCCAGATTCTCCAGCTACACAACCTAGTACGGTCCCACACACCGAAACCCACCGACTGAAAGACGTTACAGACCTGGGGAAACCCGAAGGTACTAGGCCGCCCGCGACAGGCATGACTTCCCCGCTCCGGACAACCGCAGACCCAACGTCCACGAACAAACAGTGGGATCCACAAACCCAACAAATTGCCGCCCAATGGTCAAAGCCCACCTACTCCAATGGCCATCAGGACTCCACTAAGACGGCGAAGACGGAACGGCGCAAAACCCGCATCCGCGCACCGTCTTATCGCATGAGGAACCTGGAATTGACGAGCACCAAACTCATCCTGCTTTCACTCTGGTTCAGAAGGCGACTACGGCATCTCGTCGATAGCTCCTCCCAGAAGTTCTGCATTTCGTACACTTCCCAAAAGGATGCCGTCCGATAATTAAGAACGCTCCTCGCTGAGTGCAACCCCTCTGTCCGTATTGCTCATTTCATTCTCTCGCGCCGCAGATAAATCACCGTATCATGATGCAGTCTACTTTGCCTTTCTCCGGATACACTTTCTTCCCACTGGAGTCTTACAACGTCAGATGCATGGGGAATGTGGGAAGCTATCCCAGGCAAGGTAAAGCCAAGGACTCCGCGAACGCATCCGCCGAGCCTCAGCAGGCGGTCGGGTACGTATGTACGGAAGTAATTTAAGCACACGAGGTAAGAGATTGGCATTTTGTCAAGTGTCGCCCCCTGCAGGATAACTCTATGCGTGACCCAAAGTTAAAGTTCCCCAGAGCAGCCCACCTCTTTGTAGATGCGCAATACGGTTGTGCAAAGCGCATCTTACACTAGTTGAGCATGTCTGACGTGCGTGACCGCAAATTATCGAAAGCCTGCGAAAACTGCTTCCAGCACATGCCGTCTCCAGTGATAGCCATAGAAGCGAGAGCTGCCGCTCTCGTCGGAAATCACTTAGGGAGCGGCCTTAAGCGCGCCGTCCGAGGCCTTAACTCAAAACTCCGCACTGGGCCCCTGCAGAATGTCCCCGCAGCTTCTGTAGCCGCTGGTCATACAAGGGTGAGCCCTTAAGCTGGGGTGATGGGCATCTCTGTGCTAACGGCTGTTGTGCCGAGATTAGCCCGCGTGTACCTCCCAGATCAGACAATCCCACTTATCTCCTACGCGACACTGCTTGCCATCCAACCTCGGCCAGATAGGATCTGCCCTATTGCAATTGGGACCGCCTTCAGGCGAACGGTAAAGAAAATGCTCCTAACCCTGGCATTTGAAGACACGAGGGAATACCTTGCTCCACCACAGGAGGCCAACGGAGTGCGCTTCTGACTAGATTCCATTGTACACAAAGTCCGGAGATTGGTCGGCAGTAAAGGCGAAAAAGAGAACTACGCGCTAGTCTCAGTGGATGCGAATAACGCGTTCAACCGCTTCTCGAGAAAGAGAACGGCAGACCTCCCGCCGGCCGAAGTCCCTTGGTTTTGTCGCTTTCTGAATATGGCGTACGCTTGTCGAATGCTGTCGCTAATCTTGCCTGCGGCGTCTACGCAAGACATCCCAAAGCGGGAAGGAATGGAACCCGTGGACCTAGCAAGCTTGTTGGTGTTTTCCCTTGTAGCACATCCAGTGGCAAAGGAAATTTCCGCGCGGAAGCAGCTAGGTTCAAGATGGTATGCGGACGACTGCACCCTCGTGGGCACACATGCTGAGCTCGATAAGGCAGTCGAGATCCTTCGCCGCAAAAGACCCGATCATGGCTTGTATCCCAACACTACGAAAACTAGTCTATCCTGGCTGCGTCAGCCTGTCGATCAAAAAACGCCACCATGTTGCCGCTTCCCAACAGAGAACTTCTCCAACGAAGGCATTGACATGGAGCTCGATGCCCCGATTCATTCGCCTCATTTCTTAGAGACCTTTCTCATTGAGAAAATCGATGGATGCAAAAGGACCTTGTCGCTGATCGACGGCATTGAGGATGCTCGCATCTGGTTCCACCTTCACCGGGCGAGTGCTTCGGAATGCAAGCTACAACACGTTGTGAAGCCGGCACCGCCACGTGCGAAAAGGACCACGCAAAAAGATTCGACCACGACCAGATAGAATATTACTCATGATTACGCGATATGCCCATGACAAATGCAGTCCGACAAGTGACCCTTCCTCTGCGCTACGGTGGTTAAGGATTCACTCCCGTTGCGAAGCTGAACTTAGCGTTTCATGGGGCCACCATCATCTGCTCTGAACAGGTGAGATGCCCGACGAGCCTGGTGCGGTTGAGCACCGTGCACAAGGTTAAGCGGAAGCGGACTGCTACCCCTTCGAGTTTGTCCAATGACTCCATCCGAGCCTTCCTAACGGATATGATGGCCTTCCAGAAGCATTGAGAGCGGCCAGCGTTTCTACCAGGCCCGATAACGCACATTACACTCTGTATCAAGCGTAGTGCGAGCCGTAAGCCAGCTCCTTTGGGAATGATGATCACTGGGCGAGTTTTCCAAGCCCGGCACTGCATTCGGAAGCCGAAATCCAGTAGAGGATCTGTAGCCAAGCATAAGTGGAAACGCCCACCGCGGCCTCCCTCATCGCACACTAGTCTGTGGTCGGGCGAACGTACCATAAGATGTGGACGGTGATGCTACGTCGTCACCTGGGAGTGAGCGTGTTTGATGACATCGCTCAATGTATCAACCGGCACAACGCGGTGGTGGAAGTATGACAGGCAGCTGTTAAAGGAGGCAGGAGTCGGCGTTCAATACGAAGTGAAGTACCCACTTCTCGGACTGAACGTGCGGTGTGCGGAGTTTCTGGTGCACCGAGGTCTGACGCTACCAAAACCTCGCCGCCTCTCCCGGTGGCGTACGCCGTCACAATGACGCCGCCATTCTAAGAGAGCTCCACGGCCATGGCAGCACGCGAAGCGCGTGCCGTCGCCAATGCTCACGAACGACGGAAGAACAGAAAGCTGCCACAAAGTGGCAGGGGGGGGGAAAGGTGGGGTGATTTAATATTTGAAAGACATGGTCGGTTGTGGCCCGGAATATCCTACAGGGTGACCGGTAGTACCTCTTAATAATTTTCTCTAAGCCGGCTTAAGGCCGGCCGGCAGGCAAGCTGCGTTTGACATACCGCCCGCGTGCCTTAGAGTAAGCACCGCTCGGACCTTGCCGTAGGCCTCCATCGCCCTAACGGCCACGTTCCGCGCGACGTCGGTTAGCACCCTATAGGCATCTGGGTGTCAACCTCCGAGAGTGGATATCGGGATAGGCACGAGCCTACCTCTCACGGAGGTTGCAATAAAAGATTCATATCTTCTATGCTTCGCGGAGACGGCCGCATTGCGGGAGGCGAGCGGATTAAACGGGTGGACCCTCCTGTGGGAGGGTGCCAGCGGGTTGACGAACGTCACGTCAAAGAAGTCCGCACCTCCATTACTTCCTATCGCCCGGATGTCTGGCATCGTGCGATGGACCCCGTCCCGCGGTTCCACGGCGGGGTGGCGGGCCGCTTTCTGCAAGTCTTACGCGAAGAGGACGACTTAACGGTCATGTCGTCGGGTTCTGTGCCCACTATCCCTACAATAGAGGGGGTGATCCCCGAAACAGTCGAGGGTTTCGGGGTAGTTTCATCTCGGGCACGGCACGTCGGAAGGGAACAGCGGGACTTGAAAGAAGTATTGGAGCCACACCGCGAATTCACGGGAGTCAACACTGGTTTTGAGGCCGGGGCACGGGGCGCACCACACCCATTCCTCGGCACCCGGGAGGGCCACAGAGGCGCGGAATGCCCGCCTTCTTTGATCCCCGCGTAGAATACTTTCCTGCACTGCTGCATGGATTGCGTCGGTTAGTTTCTTTTGCGATGGTGTTTTACGTGAGCAAAAGGCACTAAATGGGAGATTCCTTGACTGCAGCCAGGAAAGTGACCAATTCTGGTGGGCGTCCAAAGCCTCGTTGTACGTGGCGAGGCTCCTGATAGGAGTTCGCAGAACAACTCTGCACAACCAGTTGGCGGCCGAGCTGGAGGCGAGGAAGGCGGCTGCGGCAATGTTTTGGGCGGAAGTGAATCCGATCCCAAGGGAGGGCCGCTTCGCATCCAGTGATTTCACTGGAAGTTGAAGTTCACGGAAGACCTCCGAATCCGGACCTCCCCTGCCAGTGTGCGGACGCAGCGCTCCATCATATCGTCGAACATAGCAGCGCCCTCGGCGGTGGATGACGTGGGGACTACGCGCAGTAAGTAGCCGAGATTGCAGACTCCGAAGCAATTTCGGAGCAGCTGGAACGGTATTTTCGTATCCTCGAGGTCGATGATGGCCTCAAGGAACGGTTCGAGGGACTTGACGTGGGTAGTGAAAGTTCTCTTGGTGAAGGTCTCTGAGTCGACTGGAGCGTTGAGGACAATTGTGCCTTCACTATACTTTTGTTTGAGGACCCTCGGGTAGAGGCGTTGCATGGATTCTGGTGGGGCCGTCGGCCACCAGACTTTGCATTTTGGCAAACAGAGGTGCAAACCCTGGTGGTTCCGTCAAGAGACGAGAGGATTTCAATTGCGCGGCGGAGTTGATCGTGGCGCGCAATGATGTACCCGTCGTCATGGTACCAGAGTTGGACCAGCATGCGACCCATTTGTTCGTCTTCCTCGTCTTGGGAACTTAAGAGTTCTTGGATCTTGAGTATAACAGGGTGCAGAACCAAGTCGAAGAGGGGGCCGCCGAGGTTGTCCCCTTGTTGCGTCCCTTGCATGTTTCTGATAGTACGGCGACCGGTCCACAGATACGCTAGCTCGAGAGCATCGCAGTACGAGATTCACGGCAGTAATTCCGGGAGGAGGGTCCTGACAGCTTCAGAAGTCAGCAAGACTGCACAGATTAAACGCATTTTTCAGGTCTATAGTCCGCATGACGTTTGCGGAGTCCGTTCCAAACTTTTTACAAACCCGTCGAACGCCGTGCACAACTGTGTCGGTTCCAACTCGAGCGGCTATCCTCATTTGGAGGGGCTGCAGATACTCGGCTGCCTTCGGGGTAGCCCGGTTCATGAGGCAGCTGCCTACCAATCTACGTAGCGTCTCACGTACAGCAACTGGTCGGGTTGTGTTGTCCTTTTTTAGCCAATGGCGCAAGGGACGTGCCGGCTATCCACGGAGCCAGGTCTGCCGGAGCTCTACCTGCGGCAAGTAAGTTCACTACTCTTGTGAGTGCAACTCAGAATCCAGACTGTCCAGATGAGGATGGGGCTCGCAAAAGTTCAACTAGATGAGATGGTCTAAGGCCAGAACCTGCGGCGGAGGATCCAAGTTTGAAAACTCTGATAGCTCTAAGGACATCCTCCTCAGTGAAATTGCGGAACGGCATGTTGGTTTGTCCCGGAGAAAAATCCCTCGCCCCGTTTGGCAAAGTGGCAGCCGTTCCTGGCGAAGCTTTGCCCGCACGATCGAGGCCAAGGAGATTTGTGCTACCAGCTTCGACTCGCTCTAGTTTTACCGTCTGCGACCTTACGAGATAACTGAAAAATGAGCGGGTGCTGCTGCGACTCGCAGCGGATGCTCGGAGGGAGCAGTGCACTCTCGGCTTTGTCAACTCAGCCACGCCATCTCACCAATGTGTTCTACTTGAACAACGTTCGGTATGGTTCAGATGTCGCCTGCAGATGTCTCTTAGTCTAGCGTGGCGTACGTCCTCCATGATGCAGATTTGTGAATACTTGAATTTTCCATCCCTGGTGCGGCACGCCATGACGCACGTTCAACACTGGTCATCCACCTCATTCGAACCTGTAATTTCTTTGCACATTTGGACTGTACACCCATGATAAAAGACGAATTTCTTTGAGGAATTGTTAGGCCGCACCTGCGACGATCAATACTGTAAAGACAAATCAGCATGATGGTTGCATGATGGGTTCGTCCCAGAATCGGACGCGCTTACCCGCGCCACCACTTAGGCCTGGGGCCACGGCTTTGTATTTTCATATGATTTGGATTGCCAGAGGCTTACAGTGTACCTGTATCGTACTGTAAAGGATCTTGACGACAGACTGGTGCACGAAGGATTAGCGCCGCAGCAGCAGCGGATCTACTGACGGCGCATACTGTACCCCTTGGGGTCTGATGGCGAATAACCTCCGCTGAATGAATGAATGATGAATGATGAATGAAAGCGACGAGCGATGGCCGGTAAGGCCTCCCTTAGAAACCGGGCTGTTTCGGCAGAGGGTGCACTGAGGAAACCGAAAGCAAGGGGTTGGGAGTCGGAAAGAAAGTTCGCACCGAGGGCCATTCGGGAGGTTGAGCGCGCGACGTGCCAGTTTTGTGGTCGAGGTTGCGAATCTTGTCCCGGTGCTCGCAGTCTCCTGCGCCACTTGCCATCTGTGTGGCTTTCGTGCGGATGGCCGACTTGAAGGGCGATACGATATCGATGTGACAGGCGAATGGGAGAGGTTGCGGCGGTATGGAAGGACTAAGGTATCCGAGGGAGGAAGGTCAGTCCCGGGAAAAGGAGCGGGGCCTCATGCTCGCAATCACGGCCAGCGGCGCATGTTGTGTGTGACGGGGGCGTTACGCATGGAGTTGTGCCGGTGGAGGCGGCCTAATGCGGTGGGGCAAAGGTTTCCTACGTGGTCGCCAAGGGTATCCATGGGCTTGTGGCAGTGCCGGCAGAGGATAAGAGGGCGGTTGGGGTACACAGGTGGGCCAAGGTATTGTACCTTTGGAGCATTACGGACCACTGCCCGATGAGGACCCGGCAGGAGAAGGCGGGATGGGCATCGAGGAAGACGGCGGCGGCACTGTGGTGGAAGGCGTGGCCCCGAATGCGGAGCCGGATGTCCTCGTAACTATGCTGGGAGTGGCTAGGGTTGGGCTCCCAGTCCGCATCAAGCCAATGGAGGCGGTCCCCTGCGTCATGCTGCACCCTCGTCAGTATGGTTGAGTGTGTTGAGGGGATGCAGCGAGGCAAGTAGGGTCAAGGTCTCCAAGGGCGACGGGATCTGAGTGGCCGGAGATACGCCCAACAAAGGCATGGAGGGGCGGACGGGCTTGATCAAGGAGGGAACGCTTGTCTGCAGGGCATGGCAAGTGTAGGAGGTCTGCAGTCCGGGGGGAGGAGAATCGGGCAGTTCGTTCGCGAGCAGGGGCAGCGTCAATGATGCTGGCAACGGAGATACCGTGACGGACGGGGTCGATTTCGGAGAACCCATGTCTACCGAGTCGGATCGGAGGCAGGCTTGGGTCCAGGCTTGGCCAGGGAGGGCAAGGTCATTCTCTCATAGAGCTTCCCTTGCAGCGAGTCAAAAACGGCCGCGGCATTCGAAGCATGTTGGGGGTCCGAGAGGCGGAACGCATGTAACATTAGGCACGCGGAAGCACAAAGGTGATGCATATGGAAGCGGTCTTGTGGATCTAGGACGAGGTAAAGCATCTCGGGGTTCCAAGGCAGGACGCGATCTTCGCGAGGCGGAACTTGGGTGTTATCGCGGGTGCTGATTAGGGCGCCAAGGAGCTGAAACCCAAGGGGGGAGCATTGCTGCAGAGGGAATTCTGAGAGAAATTCCTCAATTGTTGTGAGGGGCGTGTGGGGCCAATAGGTGCGCGTTTTGCGCACGTCGAGGTGCAACTTAAGGGGAGGGCCATGTTGACGGAGTGTTGCGAGGGCCCGCCGGAGGTCGGGGAGTGTGCCGACGATTGTGCCATCATCCGCAAACCATTGGTTGAGAATGAGGTCCGGGTCCTCAGCAAGCCTGAGAACGAGGGGCTGGATGGGCATGCAGCCCGGGTTAACCGGTTGGGTGCCTTGTGCGCTTAGAATATTTGTAACCTCACGGTTTGGGATGAAAAGCGGAGGTTGCGAACGGCCTTAGACCATGTTGATGAACCGCGCGAGCGTGAGCGTGCGGGCAGGCAGGAGGTTGAGCAGAAACTGCCTGTCTATGCAGTTGAACGCGTCAGAGGCGTCAATAAGGGCAGTGGCGACCAGGAGGGCACGGGAGAGGAGGTGGTGGACAGTGCGCGTATCGTGCACAGCGGCATCCATCCCGACCTTGATCCCGTTTGCCGTCTGGTGGGGGCGAGGAAGTCTTCTGTGCTGTAAATGGCGTGAGGGAGGGCAGTCGTAACGATGCGGCGGGGAACAGTCCCGATAGCGATGGGGCGGATCTTGGCGGGTTTTGGCTGAACAGGGAGCAGTGTAGCGGCAGAGATTATTGCACTACTTCCTCGAGGAGGTCATCTCGGGCGACAAGGTTGACGAGTAGGTCGAGCACGGCGAGGCCGGTGACGCTTGCGTCCTAGGTGATCTTGGTCTTGATCAAGAGGTGAAACCAGCGGCAGGGCATGCTGTTTGGACCAGCAGCCGTGTTAAGAGAGATTCCTCGTCCAGCCTAGGAGACGGCCTCTTCAGTAACGTTTAGGGAGGGCGGGAGGCAGGATTCAGGAAGCGGGATGACGGGATGGGAAGGGATGGGTTCGAGGGAGCGTAGGGTCTGGATGGTGTCGGGGTGGCTGACATTGGCGAGTAGGGCGCTGTGTAAGCAACACATGGCCTTATCGTAGCGTCCATCTCTGCGCAGCGCCTCCACGCGGCGGGAGTGCCGGGAGGGGGAGGGCGTGTTAGCAGACGTGCGGCGTTGTTGGGCAAACCAGTAGGCCCGGTTGCGGTAGGTGGTGATACTTTCGCCCCAGAGCGCTCCCCCCCATTGGTTGCCAATGTGTGGGCGGCGTATGCAGTCGGCAAAGGGATCTCTCTGACCTTTGCGTTTACGCTAGTCTTCCTCGCAGAGCGGATTGCGACAGAAAACTGCTGTGGGAGCATATCGAGGTAGCGCAAGGCGCCGGCAGTGAATTCGTCGTCCCGGGCCGTCGCCGCGGCCATGATCAACTCAATTAAGAGCAGTGCGAACTGGGTGATGCAGGGGCCGGGGATGTCTTCGTTTTTCATTTCGCGGACTATTGGAGACTACTAGCTTAGCCAAACCTATAGCGCAGCACTGAACACTACTCAAAATCCCAGTGATATGTACTAACGTTGCCCTCGACATTTACTCTAATCCCGCTGCTGACCCTGCCTATTCGTCCATTCGTACTTCCCAGATTAGCGTCCTTACCTGTGCCATGCCACAATGCCACCAACAATTATCCATTCACTGGATACCTTCCTCGATATACCAAGAGTACCCTTGCAAGTCGTCAAGTCCTCAACCCCTCTTTCGAACAATTCCCAATTGACGTCCGTCTATCGCCTGTCTTCTTAACCAGTTAACAAAACGTTGTCGCAAACTTGCGTACCCTTCTCACAGACAGGGCCACACGTTGGGTACCACTTCCTCTCAACGCTTGCTTCACCGCAGGACGCCTCATTCCACTCCTTGTCAATCGCATTCTTGTGTTACATGACAGCCATCGCTGCCGAAGACTCAATCGCAGCCACGAGCTTGTCGTTACCTTCAAGCCACGTCGAGTGGATGGCATGTGTACATGTAGCCGCTTGAGGGCCAACCCATCTCGTTCACCTTGTCTTATTTCGTAATTCCTTGACGGTGGCCTTTGCCATATCCTGTCCCATGATCAAAGCCCTAACTTCGAACATCTAAGACCAGAAGCCAATATATTGGAAACTGCAGCACACTCAGAAACAACAAAAACCCGTTTCTCTTTGCGAGATCTTGTGCTTGCTGTACGTCAACGTCTCTTGGCAAAATTATACGTCTGTGTGAGCGCATGAGGAAGATGGCCATCGCGGCAGCCGAGTATACCATCACAAACCAATAAACACGGCGTGCAATCAATCCTGTCGCCATCGTTAGGACGACACCAACAAATTTGTAGCCTCGATACGCAATCACATCCAATAAGGGAGTGTATCGCGCGTTGATGAGGTACAGCCCAATCTTGATGATGAACACCTCCAAAGCAAGCACTCCGAACCCCTTGGATATGTACCTAGCCAGCACCTCCGCAGTGAACTCATCCCTGACCCCGAATACAAAGCCGACCATCATGACATAGGTCCAAAACGCCACCACTGGAATGTACAGGTCCGGAGCGTTGACATCATCGCGAGGTGGCAAATATATAGACATGGCGCTATCACTTGCGTTTCCATCAAACTGTGCTGGATCCATACCTCTTCGCCGTGCCCAAGTTCTATTGGTAAAGGGCATGAGAATCAACGATAACTTCTTCAGGACGTATCGATGATTGACAGCAAAGTAGTACTTGGGCAAACGCAAAAAGCTCTGTACAGAATTCTGCCCCTCCCCGAAAAACTGGCTAGTGTAACCTGCAGCACCCGGTGCTAAGGAGTGAAACAATTGCTTTCCCAAGTCAGCGTTGATGGCATTTCCACCAGCCCCGCTCATTTGTTGCAAGCCCGCCATCATAAAGGGCATTGCGCTTTGCATTCCCGGAATTTGGGGCTGTGTTTGTGGCTGTGATTGCGGCTGCGGTTGCTGCATAGGCTGAGGGTGTTGATATTGCTGTTGCGGTACATTGAAGAAGGCACCTTGTGGCTGGGCGCCGACATTCGAAAAGTCAGAGACGGGGTGCGAGATTGGGAGGGGGTTAACTCGTGTAGGGCTTGAGGCCGAATGGGAGTAATTGGGAGCGAAGGACTGGGCGCTTTGCGGGGGGCTCGTCGTTTCCGGATTGTAGTGGCTGTTGCCGTAGAAGTTTGGCGGTGGAGCGGAAGGCATCTGCATGTCTTGAGCGTATGAATTGGTTGAGTAGAACCCATTTTGGGGAGCTGAATTAGCTTGCGTTAGGTTTTGGGGGGTGAAAGCTTCATAAGGTTGCTGATCTTCCATTTTGGTTGACATGCTATATGAAGGACCTTGAGTGTTGTTGCATATGCATCTGTCTTGGTTGGTAGGGCATTTGCTGTGGATGTTGCTGCTGCGGTTGATTTTGAGAGTTATAGAAGTTGGAGGGGTCGGTCTGGGGACGCTTCATAGCATCACCGGAATGCGTGTAGTCACCTTGGTTGTACATGCGGGATCCGAGAATTGAGAATTGTCGGCTATCAAGCACGAAATGAACAAAAGGTGCAAAAGCGCAGGGAAAGTCGAGCAAAGTTGTTGAGGAGTCTGAAACGCCGGAGGAGACGAAAATCCAAGTACTAACGAAAACGGCGAGTGAGAGCAGAGGTTGTCTAAAGACGATGGATGTTGAGCTGTGCATGAGAGACGCGTTTCGTGAAGGTTGCCGACGAAAATGAGCATTTGTAGATTGGACAAGGGTGTAATCAGCCTACAGCCTATTTGTAATTACTGTAATTACTGCAGTACAGTTCCATTGAGAATCAACTACAATCAAGAAAAGGTAATTAAGTTTGGATTCCTCACAGGCTTCCCTTTTTTTAATGCAAATCATTATATGTTTTATATTATTCGGGTTTACAGTAGGTGATATGCTGTCTCCCCCTCGAGAAGAAGAGGACAAAATCCCTTCGGTTGTCCAATGCTAATCTACTGTTATTCCGGGAAATTTTGAGAGGTGTAGACCCTTGCATGGATTCACTCATCCATGCGGGAAGCATTCCACCCAACCTCATTGTTCCCTGCAGGGCCTTGCGCCAACCCATGGTCGCCTAAACCCTCGCCGCGCCGTCCTCAAAAACGGCCGGCCGTATCTGACTCCTCATCTTCCAAAGATATGCTCTCAAACATGTTTGATAGCCCCCTTGCGCGTCAGCGGCGGAGATGGTTCACGTCAGAAATGGGCAAGAATCGTTCCTTGTACACTAGTGAAAACCGCTCACGTTGTTTGCGGGCACTTGGAACGTGAATGGTAGGGCTCCGGATCCAAGTGCAGATTTTGCGAAATGGCTGTTCCCAGCTGAGCATGCCAATGATCCTTTTGACGTGTATATGCTTGGCTTTCAAGAGATTCAGAACTTAACCTACGTCGACGCTGTTCGCAGTGACGCCCGTAGAGCTCAAGAATGGCGCGATAAGATGCAACAAATTTTGGGATCGGACTATGACCTCGTCGCCGATCGCCAGCTCGTTGGCATCATCGTTATGGTGTTCTTACGAAAGAATCACGTTCCTTTTCTGTCAAATGTCAAGCGCTCATACGCAGGCACCGGTTTTTTAAACGCCATGGGCAACAAAGGCGGTGTCGCAGCAAGGTTCCAACTTTATGATCGTACCATATCATGTGTCGCATGCCACCTTGCTGCACACACCGAATTCGTGGACAGAAGGAATCAGGATTTCCGGGATGTTGTCCGGAAGGCTGTATTTTTGCCAGATGATGACCCAGATCAGTGCCATAGCACACCAGCCCTTCCGAACCTTCAAGACTCTGATGTGAACGACATCTTTGATTCCAAGCCACCATTGCAACGCACGGAATCAGCGTCGCAGTTTGGCGCTGGAGCCGCAAGCGGGCCGACAGGTTGGCTCAATTCGTTTGCCGCCGCAATAAGTGACATCAGCGCGGGTGCAAACACGGCCGTGCTAAATGATCCAAACGCCATCAAAATTCTGGACCATGATGTCGTGTTTTGGCTTGGTGACCTCAACTATAGGTTGGACGCCGAGCACCAGGAAGTTATGGCTTGGATCGAACAACGAAACTGGAACAAGCTCTACCAGGCGGATCAGCTGCAACAACAAATGAAGACGTGCGATGAATTTCGAGGTTTCAAGGAGGGACCGATTCGATTCCCGCCGACGTACAAAATGAATCGAATGGAAGAAGGTTACAAGACGGGTGAGAACGGAGAACCCGTACGTGTCCCTGCGTACACTGACCGCATCCTGTGGAGGCTTGGAGAGAACATCAAGGGGAGGGAAGGAACCCCGAAGCCACAAGTTGAGCTTCTTCGCTATAACTCGGCACCCGTGCTGTCATCTGACCATCGCCCAGTTTATGCTTCTTTCCGAATGATGTTTGGAGTGGAGGACATGAACAGGAGAGCATCTGTTGAGCAGATGGTTAATCGCGAACTAGATAAACGCGAAGAAAGCTTCCGACCATCACTGCAGTTTTCTACTTCGGTTGTAGAGTTTGGGGACGTGTTTTATGAGCAGCGGTGTACACGGAACGTTACTATAAGGAACACCGGGCCTCTGACGACTTTTGTAACTCTGTCATTACCGTCAGAATCCCCAAAGTGGCTGCTCTTCGATCCGTCGCCATGGAGAAATGTGGAGGTTCCGTCAGGAAAAGCTGTCCAGCTTCAGTTTGGAGTATTTATCACTGGAAAGGATGGCTCGGCGAACTCGATTTCCCGTAACGGTTGTGTGTTGAATGCGCAGTAAAGGTTGCCGGGGAACCTGGCGGTTTGCGGGAGGTCATAAATATCCGCGGACGATACGTGGCGTCAACATTGGGGCTGTCACTGGAGACTTTATCAATGCTGGAGCGACCTGTCCTTGCTCTGAGGGACCCGAGTAACAGCGCAAGAAGCCTGTTTACAAGCAGTTACAAAGAAGAGTATGATCGGGAACAAGAACCCGGGGCTGTACCGCGTCCCATCCCGAAGGAACTGTGGCTTCTTGTCCAGGGGCTACTCCGCCCAGGAGGCGATGAACAAAGGCCGCTCGCCGAAAGCAATCCAGAGGTGTTCTTGCGAGATGGAGAAGACGTTGATATTCAGCGCGCGCTGTCCTTTGTTGACAGAGGAGAAAGAATTCCAAGAGACGTGAGCGGAGATGCAATCGGATCATGTTTATTGCAAGTACTTGAGAATTTGGAAGATTCAGTGGTACCACAAAATCTCTCTAAAAGAGTTTTAGAAGCCGGATCCACAGACGATACTGAGTCTGTGCACAACGTTCTGGACATGCTTCCACCTTTGAACGCAAATGTGTTTTGGTACCTGGTTGGATTCTTACGGGACTGTGTTCTGGTTGAGCAAAACCGTTGAGGTCGAGAGGCGGGTGGCTGAGCTCTTTGCGGACGTACTTTTGCCGAGAACAGACAGCAGAAGCGGACGGCAGCAACGAACAAAAATTGGTTTCATGGTTGAGGCGATGCGAATCCATGAAGAATGCAGGGAGCCAAAGTATCGTGGGATGTTTGACTTGACCTGGCCAGATGCGCACCCCAAGAAACACAAGATTCAGAGCAGCTTTAGTGGATGAGGGGGTGAAAAGATTTTCGCGACGCATCGATCTCTCAAAATGAGGCGGCAGGTGAAGTGAATGAGGGGACCACGGGATCGGTTGGAACGAGGCGTAGAGGTGTTGATGAGAGTAAAAGTGAGCACTGGGCTTGGGAGAGAATCAAGACTAGTGGCGGATGAAGGGAAACGCGAATGTGTTGATGGACCGTGGCAGGAACGGAGAGGTGTACGAATAGCGCAGTAGCGGTGAAATTAGGACTCACGTAACATGATGTTTCCGTTGTTTTCATGCCGCGCCAACCGAGTACGGAGTTGATTGATCCTTGTCGGCCAGCTTCCTCCTACCGGTTTGAGTGATGCGAACCTTCCACTGGAGTTGTCCAGGGAATCAAAGCCCCAGGATCGTCTCTATCGACACGATCAATTTTGGGGTACTCCAACAAGACGTCCAGCCGAACATCTGGCTCCCATCCCAATCTATCTGGCCACTCGATTAGGGCCACCTCTTGAAATACCTTTTCAAAATCGACAATTGGCCTTGTCGGGCATCCTTGATGCGCCACAAGTCCATGTGTGTGACAGTTGGAATAGATTGAGCAGGATTTGTTCGGGGATATGTGTTTGATAATAAATATGTTGGGGAAGTAACTTCGAGTGTTGGATCTTGACGTGCGGCACGAATGAAGCCCCTGGCAAAGGAGGTTTTACCAGCGCCGAGAGTACCATGTAGAAATATAATGTCACCAGGACGAGCGGATTGACCTAGAAGATAGCCAAGATATTCGGTAGAGTTGTATGTTGGAAGAATTATGGAAGCGGTTACGGGGGGAGTTGGAGTGGAGGATGTGGGAGGGGCGCGGGGAGTGAAGGAGGTTGCGATGGGCATGGAGAGGTGGTTTAGCAAAGAAAAGAAGGGTGGGGGCACGACACAAGGTGGAGTGCATGAGCGGATATGAAAGGAAGGAGTGTGGAGGAAGTGGTAGTAAATTAAACTGGGGAGGCAGGGGCCGATGCAATGCAAGCACCAGGCACTACCGTCGTATGTTTGACGCGGTAAGGTCGTATCCGGGAGTTGGATCCAGCAGCAGCATCTTGCGTATCTTGACAAGTTGATCACCGAGACTTTCAGGAATGATGGTATTAGATGTCCTCAGTACTGTACAGTACAGTGACATCCACTTTACTGTAAACTGTCATAATCTGAAGCTAAGCTATCTATAGGGTGTACAAAATAACATTCTACTCAATTTTACTCATTATGTCTTCCAAATTTTATATTAATGGGCAGGCAGCACACGTGCATTTTTGAGAAACTGCGAGCACTCTGGTATCCCCTCTGGTGGTTGTCAGGCTTTTCCGCTGGTGATACGACGACAACTTCGTGATCCCCAACCTGTTTTATTCCTCACGCACCTGTCCGCTGAACACCGGTGGGCACGGTAGAATATGCAAAGGATCCCAAACCTTTTTCGCACTCTATCACATCACCTGCACATTCTCCGCCACTTTTCACCATGGCCGACATTCCATCCCACGTCCGCAACTCTACGGCAGGCCGAGTCAAGAACAAGGCGCCTGCGAAAATCCAAATAACAGCGGAACAATTGGTGCGTGAAGCATGGGAACGTCAAGACTCAGGTCCTCCCTCCATCCCCAAACAAACTATCGCCGACAAGGAGGAATTATTAGAATATCAGCGTGAGCAGCGCAAGTCGTTTGAAATGCGTATCGTTCGCAACCGGCAGCACACTCCGATATGGATTCGTTATGCTAAGTGGGAGGAAGGTCAGGGTGAAATGATGAGAGCTCGATCTGTTTGGGAACGAGCCATTGATAATGATTACAGAAACCCAGGCATATGGCAGGGGTATGCAGAGATGGAGATGAGAGGGGGGTATGTAAATCATGCCAGAATGTCTTGGATCGTGCAGTTGGTCTATTGCCAAGGGTGGATATGTTGTGGCTAAAGTATGCACATATGGAGGAGCTGGTCGGCGAAATTGCACTGGCACGATTGGTGTATGAGAGGTGGTTGAAGTGGATGCCAAGGGAAGCTGCGTATTTCGCCTTGATCCGGTTTGAGATGAGGCATGCAGAGAAGGGCAGAGCAAGGAAGCTTATGAGAGACTGGTCGGGGCGCACCCCAGCGCGTATACGTTTGGTAAGATGGCAAAGTTTGAGGAGAAAGGGGGAGAATATGGTAGGGCCAGAGCAGCGTATGAGAGAGGTACGGAAGTGTTGAAGGGGGGGATGTTGACAGGGGGTTTTTTGATAGGGTTTGCAAGGTTTGAGGAACGGAGGAAGGAGGTGGAAAGGGTCCGAGGGATTTATCGGTACGCGATGGAGAACGTGGCGGAGGAGGAGAGGGAGGAGGTGGAGCGAATGTTTGTACGCTTTGAGAAGAGCAGAGGAGAAAGAGAAGTGCTAGATGAGTTGGTCGTTGGCAAGAAAAGAGAGGGGTTGGAGAAGAGATTGATGAGCACAAGTATGATTACGATGCGTGGTTTGACCTAATTGAACTAGAGCAAAAATGGGGGAAGGAGAGAGGGTAAAAGAGGTTTATGAAAGGCAGTGGAAAAGGTTCCATTGGCAGACAGCAAGCTAGGATGGAGCAAGTACATTTACCTATGGATCGGATATGCTGTCTGGATGGAGCTGTCATGTGAGGATATAAATGCTGCAGCGGAGATCTATGGACGTTGTGTCAAGAAAATTCCACGAGGACACCGGGAGTTTTCATTTGGGAAGTTATGGGTTTTGTATGGGCAGGTATTGCTGAGAATGGGAAAAGTCCGCGAAGCTAGACGGGTTTTCGGGACAGGTATCGGTGTATTGAAGAAAAAGCGGAAAATATACGAGGCATACGTGGAAATGGAGAAAGGATTAGGGGAAATGGGTCGGGCGCGACAGGTATACGAGCGATGGGTAGAGAATACGCCCTTGGATGGAAGCGTCTTTCTGGAGTATGCGGGATTTGAGCGAGATTTGGGGGAAGCGGAACGGGCGTGGGGGGTATTGGAAGTGGGAAGAGGAATTGACGGAGTGAGCCGGGAGGAGGAAATCTGGGAAATGGCGGTAGATGTCGGTAGGAAGTGGGAAAAGTAGGAGATGAAATGTTTGAGGAATACGTGAAGAAGGTGAAGGCGGTTATGGGTGGGTCGTATGGGCTATGGAGGTAAGAGAACGGGGAGGGGAGAAGAATGAAGTTCGAAATGTATTTCGGAAAGCGGAAAAGGCAATGCGGATGCAAGAAGATGTAGAGCAGTTAGCAATGGTGGTGGGAGAATGGGTAAAATGGGAACAGAACGAAGGGGGAATGTCACAGAGCCCGAAAAGTTCATGCCTCGAAAGACTAAACGAAAACGGGCTTCAGACGGTGAGTGGGAGGAAGAGTGGGAAATGCCGTCTAGTCAAAATGAAGCAGCTGCTGGAAAAGATTTGCTGCTAATGGCTGCCAAGCGATGGAAAATGTCCACGGCGGCAAAAGGGTAGTAAAGACCAACGCTCAAGAGGCACGTCTCGTGACCTAGTAGCACTACAAGGGCGTAGACTAACCAGTAACTCTTTCACCTTCCCGGAACATAGTACATTTTACTTGTATTGATTACCCTCTGCAAGGTGTCGTCCCCACGAGTAGTGCACTAAAGCATTTGTGGCATTCTCGACGACGACCCATCACCAGCTAGAGGTAGCAATGTTTCTCCTTCATCTGCAGTACTAATCTGCCCATTATTTAAACTCAAATTCAGATTTGTCAAGTACACATCTTCAACGTGAAAATTCGTCCGGCTCTGCGATAATTACTTCATACTGACTTATTTGATTTTCGGCAGAGCTCTTACCCTCTTCAACGGCCCTCTCCATTCAGGGGGGAATTCATATGTGGTTGCTGCAGGTAAATGCGTCAAGAAAGTCCCTACTTCTGCCAGCAGCCTTGCCATATTTACGCTAACGATCGCAAGAGTCGTTAGTGTGTTCAGGACTGGCATTGCTAGCCCCTTCACCAGGGTCCCTAACCTATCGTACGCCGCATCCTGTAGCTCTGACGTTACGTCGAGGCCGCTTGGACCAACGCGTCGAATGCAATGACGACTGCGTATGCCCCAGGGTCCGCATGATTCAAAAGGGCTGATGCACTAACAAGACTGCTTCTTCCAACCATCGCTTGAGCCATCGATTTTGTTGATTCACATCCGGCACGAGCAGCCGTGGCTGCATCTTCAAGTGATCCGCCCGGGATAGCGAGGGCATTAGCCGCCGGCTTTAGGGCGTCGATAAGGGTGCGATGTCCTACTCTTGCTCCTCCGAAATCCATGACGGCCTGAGTGGCGTCTACTACTGCTTGGCGCCATGACGGCTCCTGAGAGGCTTGCTGCTGCCTTCTGAAGGAAACTGCCATTGAATCCAGAAACTTTTGCGTTATTGAACCGATTGTACCGCCCATAGTGCTGCAGCTGGCGGAAATTCGTTTGAAAAGAAGCTCTGGATTCCCGGCGGCATCCGCGTAATTGCCAGCGTTTAGATGAGCCTGTATTTTGTCGCATCCTCGAATTACTTTTAGGCAATCAAGGAAGACATGTCGGCCAGCAGGTCATCGCCAGAGAACTGGTATTAGTTAGGGCCTTTGGCACCTCAAAAAAGCCTTGCACTCCCTATTGATAGCCTGGAAACTTCAGAGCTACAGCCTATTTGCCCAGTAATGGACGGAAACGTACCTGTGTAACCCATATCTCCATCGCCTGTTTTTGCATCAAGAGCGCTGAGTTCTTCTCCGTGTTGCTGTAAAGCTGTGGTGACGGCAACGATATAATTTTCAGTCTCGATTGACAGACCGCTTTGTGTGTCACCTGCAGATGTTGAGCCAGGAGCGTTCGCTAAGCTGAATGAGTCTCCTGCAGATGAGGTTACACTTGGCTCAGTTCGGTACTCTGCGCTGTACCGTGGCTTCGGGGATCAGAGCCAATATGCACAGGGCTATTCGAACCTGGTCCATTCACCTCAAGGACTTGACGCTTAGCCCTGGGACTCAAAACGTACCCTGGGTTCCATGCCAGGGGTTTGACAGGGGCATGTAATAGTTGGTTCATAAAGCCGTCATCTTCGGGAACCATGAAACAGGAAATTGATACGCCATTCATCTGGAAAGACGTCATAAACGCACCGCAGAAAATGTGTACCGTTTTGTGGCGTTCAAGATAGAACCACCGCCCTCTTGAAGGAAATCATCGATACACTTGGCCAGAATCAGCATCTCCGATTGCGGGACAGCGCCGAGGTTGTTAAGCATGATGGCGAGGGAGTTGCATGGCGGAAGAGAGCCGCTTCTCTGTAATAAGGCATTGTCAATACGAAGACACATCTCTGCGATCAGCTCCGATGCAAAAGTTTCGGTACCGAAATCTGACATTTCACGACGTTCGACTCCGACCTCGTTGTGGATACCCATTCCAAGCTCGACTGCAGGAAGAAACGAGAGACATGAGAGAGTTAACCGTACAACAGCCGGGGCAAAAGATGTGGTTAGAACTCGAATGATACGGCGGCTAGCCTAGGGCAGGATATTGTGCTGAAGAAACGTGAGACAAACGTACTTTCGGTTGCACCCAACCTGTCAGCGGCGACGGGACGTCCTGGCATGGAGCAAGGATCCAGAGCGACTCCGAACGATGCAATGGAGGAAGCTGCGGTTTCTGCAATTCTATGCACCTCCTCCAGTGGTCTTCCCTGCTCGGCCGCCGCGCACGCAACTTTGATGACGAATATTGTGCCTGCAATACCCCTACTGTTTTCCGACGGCGGAAGCGCGATGTCATCCTTTATATGAAAGGTGCGAATGGGGCAGTCAGGAAAACGTTGACGGAATTGCTCCGCTGCTGTTCCGAAATAGAGACGATCCCCCTGGTAATTCATGACAATGACAAGAATGCCGGTTGAGTGTGGTTGAATATGATTAAATAAGGAAGTGATTGCGGAGTCTGATGGCGCGGAGAATAGGCCACCAGAAACAGCGCCAGCGAGCATTCCTTCGCCCACATAGCCAGCAGCCATGGGCTCATGACCGCAGCCACCTCCACTCACAACAGAGACATGTCGAGGATGAGTTTCGTTCATGAGACTTGAACGGATGGCCACATGATGTCCGCTGTTGGGATCGACAATGCTGACGCGTTCGGAATCAGATGATAGCCCCTGAAAGATATCAGCGACCACACTGTCTGGGCTACTGATAAATCTTTTGGACATATTGGCAGAACTCTTCTGGTAACTCTGACAAGATTAGGTATCGAATGGGATCTGGTGTAGTAGCAGGTTGGTAGCCACGGTCGACGTCTGTTTAGGCAGAAACGTCGGTACGGTACAATAGCAATGCCTGCGTTCTGAAGAGAGATCAGTTAAAACTGCAGTACAGTACATAGGCTACGAAACTTCACTGATATGTACTGTACAGTACAGTAGCATAATTTCCTGTATGCACCATAGTTGGTAAAACCGTGCTCTCAGAGGTGTGGCGTGGCGGAACAACCAGGACAGACTGTCCCAACAGTCAAATAATATAAAGGCCCGTCGGCGGGCGCAATCACCATGACATATCGGACTACGACTTCGTCAGGTTATGGGCAAAACCACGCTAACCACTCCAATCACACCCAACTCAACACGACACAGCCGCCTCTAGCCGACGTGGTACACATATCCCACCTGGATCCGCCGTCGCCTACGCCCCGTTCTATGCGAGCAATGCAACGAGCAATTTACGCCCTTCACACCGATAGCACACAAGATCTCTTCCGCCTAACAAAACCCACATATACAGGGAGCCACAGAACGACATAGCTCCAACATCCGTATCCTCCCCCCACCCCTCAATTACACAATGGAAAGCAGTGCGCGCGTCATGATCGACGCCACCCTCCACGATAAGCAACGCAAGTCTGATTCACAGTTTTCACCCCGGACTGACGGAACAACCAACACTACAATAATTACACGCAAATCAGACTTGCGCGAACGAAACAACCTAAACAGTCTGTCCAAACAGACAAACAATATAAAAGCCCTCAGCGGGCGCAAGAATCATGAAATAAAGATTTATTGGACTACGACTTCGTCATAAAGAACCATTTATTTGACTGCTGACGAAAAGCCACGTAAAGGGCAATAATAAACGAGCGGAGCAGCTATGCACTGTTCCGGAAGATAAACTTCCTTTAAGCCTAGAATCATGAGATTTATGGACTGTGCGAGCTCGCTTCCCGATCTGGGGGGATACTGTACTGTATCTCCCCAGGTAATGTAGGATTAGGCACTGTATACCCGCTTCCCGCCACCCGGCAGTACAGTATATATATACTGTACTGTGTATATATATACTTTACTGTGTCGAGAGTACGTAGATGGAGGGACGTAGGATACGCGTTGCCCAGAATAGGACAGGAAAAAAAGACCATTACAAGCATGTCATGGTACCATATCCAAGGTTCGGCGACGCCATGACAGAGTCCAACGCCCCTCACCTTTCCTTTGATGGGTCCCCCTCTTCCGACATTGTCCGTTTCCTTTTCGCGTTCAAGAACGTCGTTATGTGCGGAAAGACGGAAAACGAGATGGCCCTCCAGATTATGTGCCATCTGGAAGGGGCTGCGTTCGATTTATACTACGGGTCGTTTGTGCAGGAAGGTTACCTCACCGAAGACGTACGATATCGTAAAAAAGAACCTCCTCGCCGAGTTCGCGAAGAAGGCGAAGCCAGAGGATGCGGTATACGAAGCGTTTGCCGTAGGACTGGATGCTGGAGACATAGGAGGGTCTCTGGCGCAATAGATACCCTCCGCAAGAGGATAGGCTCCTCGAGACGGCTTCTTTCGGTTTGTTTCGAAAGACAGTGGCGAGACACTCGGAATTGGCTAAATTCGTCATGCCCCGGGCGTCCGTCGGACCACAACGAACTAAAGAAGGCAATTGAAGACTTTTAGCTCGAAAAAAAGTTATTATATGCCGACAAGGAAGCGGCTAGAGCGTCTTTGGTCGCCCTGAGAAGGATTTCGCAGCGACCCGACGCTCATGCCGTCAAGCCTCAGCACCTTGAGGACAAGTTTGGCAAGCTGCCCGGACAGTTTGCGGAGTTGTTTCTTTTTGTGAAGAAGCAGTTTGAGAAGGAGGGACCTGTCGCTGTGGTCAATGACGACTTTAGTTGCAGTTTCTGTGGGCAAAGGGGCCACTGCGACACGCAGTGCCCTCACAAACCCCACAGGCCCACTCGGTGCCCCTTCTGTGGTAAGAGAGGCCACTCAGAGGCAATCTGCAGGAATGAAGGACAACAAGATGGAGTTCGTTGTGTATGAATCGCCAGAGCAAGGTCAGAGACAAAAAAACTTAAAAGGAGGGAAAAGAAGGACGAAGAATCCTTTGCCGTCTTCTAGGGGTCTCGCAAAGGCGATCCGGTAGCAATGGCAAAGAGGAACGCCGACAGCCAAGCCCTTCCGAAACAGTGCAGGGACAATTTCATGTAAATAGAAGCGTTGATGAATAAGGCCCCTTCCGTTAGCCGGCCGATGGTCTTGTCGGAGCAAAGGAGGAAGAAAAATAAAGCAAGTAAGGCCAAGAAGGCATCTGGTTCCCTCCAGGAACACTTAGCGAAGTACAATGTGGTCGTGGAACTGGTTTCGGGCTGGTCTGGAATGAACTTTTGCCAACTTCTCCATGCAGATGTAGACGAAGCAAGGAAGCATTTGAATCGTCTGGTATCCAAGACTGTCACGGTGACTCAAGCGTCCATAGCAAGTCAACCCGAGGTCTTTCGTCGTTTGAAGGTCGTACAGTATCCGTGAAGGCCTATGGGAAGGAGACCCACGCCCTATTAGACACGGGTACAGTTCCAAACATGATGTCTTGGAAATTTTGCGAGAAGCTGTCTCTCGCTCCGATATCTATGTATCGACAGGTCACCATCGCCGATGGAACGGTTGCTGAAGTTATTCGGTGTGAGCAGAAGGTTTCAGTCTCCTTTGGAACCCTAGTGGTTCCCATTGGCTTCTTGGTGGTACGGAGCGCGCCGTTAAACACCATTATCGGCAGTCCTGCATTAGAACATGTACAGGAAAAATTGGATTACGGACGCCAACAGGTCACCGTGGCGATTGGGAGGAAAAAGGCGCCTTTTCCGCTAGTCGGTGAGCCCCCAGTGATTGTCGAGATGCGGACTGATGGTGAGGATTTCAAATCCCCTGGAGAGTCTGATGGCGATCAGTTTCCTGTTTTGTCCTCATCAGATTCAGTCGGCAGCGGTGGTGGGTCGGACACAGAGCATGAATTTTTGCTGGCAATATCTAACAAGGAATCGTATGAGACCTATCTAGAGGGCCTGATTTTGGAGAAAGAGACCACAGAGGAAGATGAGGAAGCGGACTACGTCGCGTTTCTCGCCTCAAAGGTGAAACATATCGAGGAGGAGAACCAGAAGAAGCTAGTGAAAGCTCTCAAGGAAATGGACGTAGTAGCTTGGGACATTCATGATCTGGAACCGGGTGTGCCGAGGTTACATTCTTTCGAGTTGATGGACGAGACCCCGATACATTTGAAAGCCCGAAGAATGCTGCCGAGGCATAACCAAGTAGTAAGGAAAGAAGTGAATGAATTATTGGAAGCTGGAATTATTACGCCGTCGAGGTCCGCCTGGTCCTTTCCGGTAGTGATAGTCACGAAGAAAGACGGAAGGCCCCAGTTTGGCGTTGATTACCGTCAGTTGAACCGGGTGATGAAGCCAGACCGCTGGCCGTTACCGAAAATAGAAGAAACTTTCGACGAACTCTCTGGCGTGGAGTTCTTCACGACATTGGACCTTTACACAGGATACTGGCAGGTTAGAATGTCCGAACCGTGCAAGGAAAAGACGACATCTATCTCTCAGTATGAAACGTACAAGTTCGAGGTGATGTTGTATGGACTTATGAATGCTCCAGCGACGTTTCAAAGGATGATGGACGAGGTTCTTCGCTGGTTACCGTTTGCTATGGTTTACGTGGACGATGGTGTAATATTCTCTAAGACGTTGGAAGGATACGTAGCTCATTGCAAAGAGGGGTTCAGGAGGATCCGAGAAGCGAAATTAAAGCTGAAGGTAACCAAGTGCAGCTTTTCTCAGTCAGAAGTGAAGCTGCTCGGTCATAATGTCAATTGGAGCGGTGTGAAGGTGGATCCCGACAATATCAAAGATGTCGTGAAGGCCACTGTGACGGAAAATTGCGACTGAACTGAGGAGTTTTCTCGGGTTGGGAGGGAACTATCGACGCTTTGTACGGAAATTCGCAGATATGTCATCAGTGCTGCACGCTGCAACCTCCGTTAAGAAGGCCTTTGGGTGGACCTCGGGAATTCAGGAGGCTTTCGAGTACTTGAAGGAGAAACTGATGACGCCTACAGTATTCGCGTTTCCGGATTTCGACTTCACTTTCGTGGTGGAGACGGATGCTTCTTCGATTGCCCCAGGAGTGGTTCTATCGCAGAAGGAAGAAGATGGAAGAGCGCACCTAGCACAGTTCACATCTCGGACAGTGACGGAGCAGGAACGTCGGTACAATACGAGCGAGCGGGAAGCTTTTGCAGTGGTGGTCTCTTTCAAGAAGTTTCGTGTATATCTGTTGTCCGATAAGCCGTTCGTGGTTTACGCGGACCATCAGGCCCTGCAGATAGCCTTAAAGAAGAAGGATTTTCATGGGAGGTTGGCGAGGTGGATGGATTTTATGGCCGGATACGACTTCGAAATTAAGTACAGGCCTGGAAAGGCCAAGGTGGCGGCTGATTATCTATCTCGCAGACCCGTCGAGGAATTTGGGGCTTCAAGGGGAGAGAACGGCAGGAAGGGCCTCGTAGCGATGATTCAGTGGGACACATCTAAGTTATCTGGATTAGAGCCGGACCTCCTGTACATAGCGAGTTTTCTGGCCGGGGAAATGGTTCATGAGACGGACCGAAGAAGAAAAGCCCTATACGAAAAAAGGAGAAGAGATTCATGATTTGGAACGACAATCTGTTCCGACGGGAGAAGAATGGACTGCGCGTTGTTCCGGACTATTGGGCAGCGTGACAAGATTTTGACAACGTTTCACGATGACATCGGTCATTAGGATGCTTGTTCTACAACGAAGTTCGTGAGGGATCGGATTTGGTGGCCTTGAGTGTATCGGGACGTGACGGAGCACGTCAAGGCATGCGCATGCTATCAACACGCTCGAAGGCTACCGACGTACCATACGAGTCCTAGAGCAGCCATTAATGGTTTGTTCGAGATATTTTTCTTGGACTTGGCGGGCCCTTTCAAGCCATCTAGGAAGAGGAAGAGGGTTTGCTTTAATCGCGGTGAAGCACATGACTGGCTCGCTTATAGCTTGGGAAACGGAAAGCTACACCTCCGATTTCGTCATCGAGTTCGTCGAGAAGGAAATTATCGAGCCATTCCCCCCTCCGAGGTGGATAGTCTCGGACAACGCCGCGGCCTTCATTGGAGCTTCTGTCCAGGAGTTTATGGAAAAGCACGGGATTGATTGGAAGGCCGCCCTTCCGTACGCCCCAGTGGCAAATAGAAGAGCTGAGAGGATGGCAGGGACTATGATGCACGCGATAAAAAAGGTTTGCGGTGCAGAATTGAGGCGATTGGGCGGAGGCTATGCCGAAAGTCTTGTACGGCTACCACCGGTATGATCGCGGGGAGGTCAAATCGCTGTACCGATTAATGCACGGGATCGAACCGAGGATGATTGCAAGCGACGAAGTTAACGCGTCTTCGAGATGTTGCGAGAGTCTACCTTGAGGGCTGCTGTAGCGGAAAGGTCGCGTTCTCCGCGAAAGGCCAAGGAGAAGGTCAAACCGTTCGAGCTTGGAGGCGAGGTTCTAGTGGCACATGGAAAAGAATTCAGTAGTGCCCAGAAGTGGCCGTCTTTTGAATCTTTCTACTACGGACCGTGCAGGGTAATCAAGGCCGATCATCCGCGCTACGAGTTGGTCTCGTCAACTGGTCGAGTGACCGGAAAGGACATCCACGTGTGCCTGCTGGTCGAGTATAATAGGTCATAAAGGAAACTCATTTATAGAGGAGAAACCCAGAGGATTTCAAGCCCGTAAACAAGAAAGAAGGGGTAACCCAGTAAGCCGATGCGGAGGGAAGATGGATAGGGGAGCTAGAAGAACACGAGAATCCAGGAGAGGAGTTAAATAAGGATTATGGAACTGTAAATAGGCAAAAAGAACGAGAGGAGATGAGAGGCGGGCTGCTAGGGCCTGGAAGGGAACGGGGGCGAGTCAACCGGGGCCACGAGAACTCTATTGACTCTCGTTCTTTTCCTTCCCCTCTCTCCTCTTATTTGTATTGTGTTTTCTTTTTATGTGGCGAGGAAAGGGCCTCGTAGAAGAGCAAGGACATGTAAGGAGGTACTTCTGAGTGGCTAAGTTGTGTGGCGGAGACCCGAGGTGTCATTGAGATAGACAAGCAAATGTGTATAAGGGTGACTATCCGGAGAACCAATGATGAAAATATCGAAGGATGAGGCGTCTTCTGTGCTCTCAGAGGAGAGTTTCTGTGAGGAAGCCGTGGAATTTGCCCATTCGAAGGATGCGAGGGAATGATACGGTGTGAGCGAGCCTTGGGGAGACTGTAGGAGTTCTAGATTGAGAGTGATATACGAATCTGGTTAGAGACCGTAGGCGGTCTTGGTGAGTACTTGGAATCTGTGAGGAGAATATTAGGACGACAGAGGTTTGAGGAAGATGATCTGGTGGAGAAAGCCGACAGGAAGGTGGTTGCAACGACATGCCGAGGGAAACCCCCACCGAGTACGCCAGCTGTTTAACAGCACGATGGCGCTTGTCAAGAGGCAGGCAAGGAAGGTTGAGGGCGTTCCACAGTGGCTAGGTAGCTGGTTAGGGGGACGATTGTAGCTGATAGGATGGCGTTGACTGAGACAGAGGTGACAAGGGTAGGGTAGTGTAGTGGGAGGATAGTTGGGGGTTCCACTTGCCAACTTGTGCGCCCGTGTCGCACTTTGAGTGCTGGGGCATGTGGGCTGTGGGCTGTGTGAGCTCGCTTCCCGATCTGGGGGGATACTGTACTGTATCTCCCCAGCTAATGTAGGATTAGGCACTGTATACCCGCTTCCCGCCACCCGGCACAGTACAGTATATATATACTGTACTGTGTCGAGAGTACGTGGGTGGAGGGAGGTAGGATACGCGTTGCCCAGGATAGGACAGGAAAAATAAAAGACCATTTCAAGCATTTCAGGATTCACAAGAATATAGCCAGTACAGTAATAGCGATGCTATGAGTCATTTAATAAATAAAGTTTTATTAAACTCGATAATATGTGAGATTTGCAGTTATATCTGTTCAAAGGAACAAATCGATTTCACCTGGAGTTTGGCGGGAAGATTAAAAATGAGGAAATCTTTTCCAAAAAACAGAATAATCTCGCAAATGGCGCTTATTTTCCCGCCCTCATCGCTACGAAATATATCAAACTGAAAATTTCATAACCGTCCGTCACCCCCTACAGTTTTAAAACCAACTTTCCCCGAAATGACATTCACAAAAATCGCACCTATCTCAGATACTCCTTCTGAATATGCGCCGCCACCCGACTCCCACCGCAGCGGCGGCGCTGAAAACCCCTGTGGAGCATGCCGCCGAAAGACGGGAGCAAATACGGAAATATTACGATTACCCAGGTCTATCCGGCATAGAAAACGTAGAAGCGAGCAATTATCCGGTAATCGATAGGTTTTTAAAGAAAACGGAAATCAAGCCATATATGAGATGATCGACTTCACACTTTGGAGTTCAATTCGATCTGGAACCACCTTGAGGGCCATATCAGTAATAAATAAAACATAGGGAGGTAAAGCAAGTTAACAACCAAACCCTGTGACCTCCTCTTTATGACAATGACCGTCTTGAAACACGGCGGGAAGTGGGACCTTATGGAATACCTTTTTGTTGTCAAGGTTGCAACATTCTACAAAAGGGTAACGGAAATGATAAAGCTGCTTTCCTGGTTTATATATAGGCGCTTTATACTGTCCTATGGAGAGCAGTTTGGAATAGATAGGCAGATTTCTGACAAAATTACATTCAAAACGTTTAAAATGTGTCGATATGCCACAGCTGTCACCTTCCAGCAGAGTTTCAGGCCAGGAGGGTCATTGAAAGAGGCAAATAAGTTTTTTACGGGCTAGTACAAACTTTTTGGGTTTGAAGTAGAATTTTCAGTGTTGCCAAAAGGGCTGGCATTTTGCGCGAGTAATCAACACCTATGGTCGGTTTCGGAAATTTAGATAATGCGAGTAATGTTGTATTTCAACGATAATGCTTTGAAAAAAGCGATGTAGAGAAGGCTATTACGGATATTGGAATTCTGTCAGGGAGGTTTTCGGACAGTTTTAGTGTTTTGCTCCACGAGGTACACGCAGGCGTAGAGTCTGAGGTCAGGGCCGTGGTACCGAAGAAGAATACATCGGGGGGATTTTAAGCGTTTCAGAGAGAAGAAAAAACATTTCCAAAGCGCCCAAACGCGTTATTGTGGAAACATTTTTAGGTCGGCAGGGAATTTTTTGAGCTGTCGATTGCAGTAAATATCGCCGGGCTGAGGAGAGCTACGACAGCATTTTTTTGTTACGTTGGTGTTAATTAATTTACAAATTAAGTGGCATCCTCTTCGCGATGATGATTGTAGGACTTCCAAGCGATAAATGAAGCCCTTCAAAGATATTACAGAGACTTCAGCTAATAACCAGAAACGCTCTCAGGCCTTTTATCGCCTCCGCCGACAGCGTTTGATGTAGTGAAGCATGCATCTGGACACGGAGGCTGGGGCCGGTGCGATGCTCGATGAATATTATGAGGTTGAGGAGATTTTTAGTATCTGAGGTTTTTTTGTGTCGCCATCAACAGCTCATGGCTTTACATCCATGTAGTAGAAGTTGTAGCTGCGGGGTGTGCTTTGTCCTACGCATACACTTATTTTTACCAATAAATATCTAGTCCTCTCAATAATGATCGATAGATTTCGTAATCCGTAAGTAGCTCCTACAATGCTATTAACTGATAGCCTTAGCTACTGCTCAGTGCGCTAAATATTTATAAACGCGGAAGTTTTTTAGTCGACAATTTGGAATGAAACAGCCAAATTAAAAGAAAGAGCTGGCCAATATCGTTCTTTTTATAATGCTCACACTTTTCTAAAAAGACAGATCAGTTCAAGATTCTTTTTCAAAAATAGCAAAAAGCTACTTGAGGGTGTGAGAAAAATATAGACGCAATGAAAGTTATTCTATCGTATCTTTCCATAGAGCAACTCCTACCGGGCAGAATAGGTCCCAGACACTTAAGCAACGATATGCTGACTCACTCAACGACCGACACGCCGACAGAAAAAAGCTGTCGCTAGTTAACCGAGGAAAAGTTTAGCTTTGCGCAGCGGAGCCAATTTACGATAGAAAAATCGCTATAGGGCTCAAAATATCAGAAGAAATAGTGAAAAACTTCGCCAATGACCCTCAGAAGTACAAAAAAAGAATAATAGTGGAAGTGCTTTAAAAATTTCTGCTCAAGACCTTCGAAATCTTCAACGAGATCAGAGGGACAAAAGTATACCGATAAGTTGAGAATGGAGCTTCAATTTCCCATCATTATACTTCCCACATAACAAATACTGTTTAATAATTCATTCTAAAGGTATCAAAAGGCAAAGTGCTCCATCGTTGACAAGGTACCACATTTAAACACGGTTTTTGGGGGTTAGTTAGAAATCCATCTTGAGTATGATTCAATTGGGGAAAAGCAGTGTTCTATAACGAAAATTAAATCAACCTGGAAGATCCAGATGGCCGTAAGTACTACTGACATGACTTAAGAGCTGGTGCACGTTTTCCGTCTAGGAGATAGGAAGGAGGCGGGTCAGTCATGGGTTGCGGGTCGTTCTAGGAGAAATCTATCTATATTTTAACAATTTTAAGCGGCGTTAAGAACATCAAGAAGTATATAAAAGTTCTAGATGAGCTCGTAATACCTTTTTTTGCTGAAAATCAACAGACTAGGTACGTTTTCGAACAAGATAATGCCACGTTCAAAAAGTATGGTTTGCAATTAATTATATGAATGATACGTGCCGACCAGGAAGAAATGCTGACTTAATTTCAATCGAGAACTTCTGTGGTATATCAGCCCGGGCTATTTACAGAGGAATACACCAGTATCACAGTGTGGAGGTTGTCAAAGCTTATCTTTTGAGAGAATGGGCTCATATTGACCGTTTATATCTTTATAGCCTTGTTCTTGGTACGCAGAAGCGCTGCTTGATAAGATTGAGAGTCGGGTAGGCAGAACAATCAATTGAGATCATTTTTGTGAGTAAATGTGGACGTGAGAGTAAGAGCTTCTACAGTTTCGACATCCCCTCAAATAGCATTTTCGAGTAGCCTTTTCTTAATTTTTTTTGTTTGAGATAATGGTTTCCCTTTTCGAAATTTTTGTAGTATTGAAAGCTTTTCCAAAAGAGGGAGATTGGCCATTTTTGGGTTTTCCGCAATTTGACTGTTTGTTATAATTTATTAAGGAAAACCCCTGTTTTTACAGTTTTATAGTGGTGCGGTAGCCGATGCATGCGAGGTACATCCTGCGAGGATTTACAGTAAGTATTGTACTAAAATGTACGGTACAATATAATGAAGACCGTTTTAACTGGAACCTCTGAGTCTATATCTTTGGCACTCAATATACTGTAAGTCTCAGAAGAACTAAGATTGGAGGGGCTGTCCAGCCCCACATTGCACTCAGAAGCAGATATCCGGCGAATAATCCACCGTCAAGCATATTTGGAAACGCAAGCAGGTGCCTTCCTCATCGTACACCCCTCTGTGGTCAACCCAAATTCCGACGCGATATGGGCAGTGATCCTACGGCATCACCTGGGAGTTCGTATGTTTGACGACACCCCAACGCTGCGGAGTGCAACAGGTCCATAGATCTCCTAGGAGACCATGCTGGAGACCTTTGTAACGAAGGTCTCGGGTGGACTAACCGGCACACGGCGTTGGTGGAAGACTTTGGGCTAGAGCTGTTCAAGGCTGCGGGAGTTGCCGTTCATTACGGGGTTAGGTACCTACTTCCTTGACTCAATGAGAAACCCGCGTATTACCTGGTGCACCCACATTCTGATGCAATGGACATCCCGCCCCCCTCTCCCAGTGGCCTAAGACATCACCATATCCCCGCTATTCCAGCAGAGCTTTATGTCAAAGGGAGCTCAGGAAGCGATAGCCGTTGTCAATGGAGCAGAAAAGCGGAAGAAGAGGGACCTTGCCACGAAAATGCCTAGTGTTCCTGGCGAGGTCCTGCTGGAGAGATTTAGACCCGGATGGAATGTTGTGCTCTTGAGAGTTTAAATCGCTAGATTAAACCTCTGAGAAATCATGCATGGTAAAAATGAAATACGGGGCAGCTTTCGCGTATCGCAGCGTAACCTCTACTGGAGGATTGAAGACTCGCTTTTAACAGATACACTGCCGCCTATAATTATAAAGCACCCCTCAGAATACAGGTGCATCAGCCGTACACACATATTTTAAAAAATTAGTAGCACATATGACTAAATTTCATTCTCCCCCACCGTACTATGCTCATCCTACACCAACTTCTGGACGCAAAAATGCCGTGAGGAAAAGACATTAACGACATTGAGAAGGGGAAAATCCTGTCACTATACCAGGAAGCAAAATATGATGCTTGAATTGTAAGGGATGTTGAACGCAGCCGGGCTTCGTTCTAAAAATTGCTCAAAGATCCAACAGGAAAGCACAGGAAGCCTCCGTCGGGCCGTTCCTCAAAAATGGGCGAGTGAAATAGGCGTAGTCTCTTCTGAGAGACCCGGAACGGCACGGACACTGCCCGGTCGTTGAAAAAAATCGTGTGCTACGTGTCTCTGAGTCGCGGACGCAAGCAATTCGCATGGGTCGTAAGGCGCAGAAACTCCCCCGTTGAGTCAATCTCGTAAAGAAAATAGTCTGAAGTGGGAAAGCGATCATGTTATGTGGAACCATGGGAAGAGGAAGAAAATTTTGTTCAGCGATGGGAAACGCTTCTGTTTGGATTGACAAGATAGTTTTCAGTCGTAGTGGCATGACCTGCGTAACAACCAAACGCTTCTTAGTAGAAGGAGGAAAGATGGTGGTGGTTCAATGTTTTGGGGGTATCTACGGCTTTGGAAAGACCAATTTATTTGTTTTGAATGGAAGACAAACAAAGAGGACCTATCTGAAGAATATGTAGGGACACCTGATTCATTTTGCGGACCATATCATACAGTTAGACTGATTTTATCAGCAATATAATGCTCTCATCCATGTGAGTCAAGCCTCGAGGGAGTAACTTTCGGAGAATGGAATTCGTGTAATGTATTGGCCCACGCGGACTTCGGACTTTAATCCGATAGAGAATGTTTGGTGATGGCTAGTGTGAAAGTTAAACAAGATTGCAATGTATTTTTGGCCAGTTAAAGAGCTTATTAGTTTTGTGAAATAATGTCGGAGTGAGATTCCCAGTTCTGCTGTTCATCCTTTACTTTGGTCAATTTTAAATAGGTATATTGAAGTGCTAGAGCGTTCCGGGGGACCTACTGATTATTGATACGTAAATTAAGTCGTCGTAGAGCCCGTGAATACCCTGCCCAGCTGAGTTAAGTGAAGGTGCTTAAAAATTACAATGCCCGAAATTGACATTTTATAATTTTTGCAGTACGGTAGCACGAACTGTACAAAACTACCTCGGCTTCCACCTTTCAAGAGTGCGCTGAATTCATATACAGCACTAATTTTTTAAAATATACGTTTATGGCTGATGAACCTGTATTTAAGGGGGTACTGTATAATTATAGGCGGCAGTGTACCAAGGTACGTTATTTGTTCCACAACTGTGGCATCTGTAACATCCACAATTCAATAATTTTATGATCGATATTTTTCTCAGTACTTTCACCCGTTTCGAAGTCGAGCGCATTTCATTGGATCTTTAATATGACTGAACTGGAGTAACGGGGACGACTCTTACGATTCTACCAAGTTTAAAAGATTAAGTTCAAAAATTTTGGGCAAAGTAGAGCCTACAATTCATCGTTCTGAAGCATTTCAGCAAAGCTTAAAAAGGGCTGATCAGCAACGCTGATTCTGTAAACCCCTTGATTTCTGCCTCTTTGGGGTCCCAGATGTGTTACTGCGGCTAAAATCTTTTGATTTTCGGCAAAACTAGACAAATTAAATGTTTGGCGCGGCATATTTTTCTCCAGAGGCGGTATCATACTAGAAGAAGCAGCATCGGACTGCGAAACAGAACTTCGCTTCTTTCTCCCTTCATTATCTAATGCTTCTTCTGCTCCTTAATCATCTCTATTGGCACCATCAGGCTCTTCATTCGCTTTTTCGTCACTAATACCTTGCAGAGCTGGCGAAGCTGCTTCTCGAACTCTACTATGAGATGCATAGCTACTGTACGTCCTTGTATGCTCTGTACTTCTGCGAGACTTCCAAGGAGTTTCCGGGATAATGTACAGCTTTAAATCCCTTCGATTGTGCCAAAGATGCCAGAATCTCTTTCGCAGACCCTTGTGTAACCTTAAATATAAATTGACACTGCAAAGCAAGTAGACATAGAATATCCTATGCCCACGTTTTAAGCCTGGATTCTGATCGCAGGAAAGAAAAGCACAGGGACTTCAATGGCACCTATTCATGTTCCTGTACCACCATATGCAACTTTGGCCCATATGCGTTCTTAAATAATATGATCTGCTTGTTCTTGTGACTATGGGCCAGTCATATCAAACCCCTGTTTTCCTCCTTGGAGATAAAACCTGAATTTGTAGTGATTTCATGGCATTCAGTATATCTCCAGGTTTTGAACCACAAAATGAAGTGGCAAGGGTTTCAGAGGGACTTAGAAGCTCTTGAGAGACTCCAACAAGAATTCAGAGATCTGTTGCAACTTGTTAAAGGTATTAATATAGCTATCAAGTGGCCTGAACATTTCCAGGGACTGTAGTAAGTCGCCTCTCTATTAAACATTTTCCACCCGATAAATTCGCTTACTGCTACTGCTTTGATAGTTTGCGAAACTCTTTTATTTTCCCATTGAATGTGTGTGTGTGTGATCGCAGTATCGTAGGTTGGTGCTTTTCACCATCAACTCCGGGCTTTTTATCAGAATAAAAGCTTTAGATAAAAGCTTTGGGCACCATGCTTGAAAACCGTCAGTGGCAAGAAGGGTCCCTCACTCGTGATATACGAGTCAAATATTTTACAGAACTGCAGTCTGGAATTCAAAGTCTCCTTTTGTTCCCCATTGACGTGAGAAGGGATTAAAATATGTTCTTGATGAACCAAGCTAACAATTGGGGACAATGCTGCTATCAGCGGTTGATGAAAAATGTCAGTAGCGCTCTTGTTACATCGCATTATAACGATGTAAAGTATTAAATACTCTGATGCTCAAACATACAAGGCAAGATCAAAGCGGAGCACAGTAATACGATGTATTATTTGAGCTATGTGCTCTTTCGGCATGTACTTTCGGCAGACTGCATGGTAAATTTTCAAGGAATTGGTGCTTTTAACGTTGCAGTCCAGTAAAATGAATGCTTCAGTATTTTATCGGTTCTATATAAAATCTAATAGTTAACTGTCTCACAAAAGTTTTATAGATCCGTTAGAGTTATTAGTTCGTACTTTGATATTTTCCGACATTTATTCTGTTTCTAAATACTATTGATATTGATAAGGAATTAATATAAACCCAGTTAACGGACTGATGATTTCGAACCTTGTATTTCATTGATTAAGAACCGCTAAAATTCATGCAGAATCATTGGGACAAGTAATTAACGCACTGTTGTTTTCTGACTTTCCATTTTAATAATAATGAGCCGGTAAATAAATACAATACTGAATCATTGGAATGCTTTGATACTGCACAGATATATTTCCCTCTTATAATACTAGTAATAGACGGATATAATTTATACCGTACAATTAGAATACCTACTTATTCGTTTTTATTTTATAAAATTCATTTTCATATTAACAAATGGAAAAAGTTCATACTGAAGCAATGAAAATCAATATGATTAGGTGCCTCTCACGTATCTTAAGCCGCGCTTGTGGCCATACATCCTAGTTGGGATGTGAGTATACAAAGAACAGAGGCCGGCATTGTGGGTGTAGATGCGCATTTCGCGACGCTGGCGATACATTACAATTGAAAACTCAGCAAGAATATCTCTATTACGCCTAAAACCAATTAGAATTGCCGCAAGGGTGTCGTCATAAATACCGAAACGCAAAACATTGACATAAATCTTTTCTGCTGAATTAAGCGCAATTTCGAAACCTGTCCAGCATTGATCTCAACGAGAGTGTTTTTTTCTCTATTCCTCAAGTTACATGGATAATGGTGCCGCTAGAGATCCGGCTGATATGCACAATATCAATGACAAGTTATCCAAGAAAGCACAAGCTTGTCCTTCCGGAGTCTGAGGAATGCGAATCATACACCAGTGAGTGTCATGAATCTGTCAAGCTTTGGCCGGCTTTCCTTCTCATTCAATCGGGTAGCTCAGTCGTCTGAGATGAGACGAGGGCGCAATTTTTACAAACGGAACAGTCTGTCAGAACCTGCGAGAAGCCATTTTTGGATGGAGTACCATTGGCTGAATTAAGAGTTTCCTGTCGGTAGTGCACTGAATTCAGCCAATGAAACTACAGTGCACTGACAACAGGAAACTTTAATTCTGCTTCCATAATGCATGCATTCTTCAATCAGATGGTTGGTTGAACATTTATTTATTGCCTCAGCAAGGAGCCTTCAATAGGCTATGAAGTTGAGGGGCCACCGGAGTGGACCGGAGCGCAGAAAGAAGGTGGTAGGATTGTGTATATATAGAGATGTACTGGCAGAAGTGGTTGATACGATAAGAGCGGGCGCAAGAAGGGAGTTATTACGCTGAGTAGAGAACGAACGTGATGGATTCAAAGGTTCATCTGGGAAAGAGACGTAACGTAGAGAGCAGGTTGGCACCGGAAGGCAGGCGTCGTGCGGAGGAAAAGTGCCGGGGACAGGAGTATGGGAACTAATGAAGGAGCCAGCAGAGGGCCAAGCGTCGAGGATGGCCTTGGGAATCAGGGGGAGTGAGGGGGTAGTAAAGCGGCCAAAAACTGTGACAGGCGGCCGAAGGCAAGATTTTCAGTCGCGGCGATGTGGAAGAGAGGGGTTGGACCTCCAATTTGGGAGCCGTTTGCACGTCCAGTCGGAAGTGCTGATAGGGCCTCTGAGGGCGTCATATAGGAGAGCTGAGAAGATAGTTGAAGATATTGTGCGAGTATATCTGGGAGGTTTGAGATAAATAGACTGGCTTGGTAGTGAGGGAGGAGGCTAACATCCGTGATCCGGTGCGTTGAACGTAGGCGGGAGAGATGCGTGGTGTGGATATGGGCTTGTATTCGCAAAATTGTGTAGAAAAGTCGGCGCAGGGCGTGTTCATGAGCTTGGAAGAGTGCGTCAACGTCACACAGGAGAAAGGCGGCGCATAGGTAGGAGTTGAAATAATGGAGATTTTGACAGTTCAATTCAGGCCAACCTCACCACCAGACTCAAGATCTTTCTCCCCTCCCTTCATGGAGACCTTGAGAGCTCCAGAATGTTCAGCTGTCACAACGCGCACATTTCCCCACGATCTCAAGCCGTTTTGCCCATATTTCACGCATCTCCTCAACCGCTCCCACTCAAACCAGTTCAAATCCCCCCGTGTCAACCTACGACATTCCCGTGCCCCCCCTCCCCCAACCTACGGCATTTCCGTGCACACCCGCACCCAGACTTTCGATGTGTATATCTTGAAGCTACTCAGTCATCTACTAAGTCTGGGTCTTCTCCATTACCCGCTTATCTCTTTCCCGGCTTCTTAAGTTGCTCTCCTTATTTATTTCTTCCCCTCTCTTAATTTTTATCTTCTAATTTCTCATCTTCCTTTTTTTGAGCTTCTAAATCTTTCCTTATGGCTGATTATTTTCTCCCTCGTTCTCCCCGGTAGAATTGTCGCAGTCTACTTCCCACTCCACATGATCGTTGTTTTCGACTCCCGTCATACCATGTAACTTAATTAAGACACTCCCTCACCGATCGCAATTTCGATCCCTTAGACACCCCTCCGGAATCTTCCATTCACACGGTACAAGTCTCTACGCTCAGTCCGCTTCTCGTCTCTCTCAAACCCACATTTTCACCATCCACTGCCTCATCGAAACTCTTCATCCTTGCAAACTCCGCTTTTGAATCGATTCCAAACTCCCCCCCCTCCGATGACTCCACATTATCACGATTTTGACAGTGGAATGCGGCACTACGGCAGTTGAATAACCTTCTCTTGCCCCTCTGCTCTCGATTTCCAATCTTATTCATTCTGGCTTGCAAATGAGTGCCACTTTGCCCTCTCCTCCAAGGTATCCTTTTCTTCGACTTTCAATGCAACCCCATCTACGAAAAAATGAAGATCGATACCCTCTCGGTTGATCTTGGCATCTTCAACATGCTTGTTAATCCCTATCGTCATGTTGAAAACTTTCGACAAGACGGTTGCTAGAAGTTGTTCTATGTTACGGTACTTTCCTCTCTCCATCAATCGCAAAATAATCCTCGTCTCACCCACCACCAGAATTGACGATTCTCCGAGCGTTCGCTTTAACATCTTTCATGAGCTTTCAAAGATGTTGTCGAAACAATCCCGCAAGTACTGGCCCTGCAAGGTCTAATCGCACATTCCCGTCGGGGTCACAGTTTTTTATCTGGTCGTATTCCAGCGCAACATGGAGCATTTTGTTCACTATGTAGCCCTGAGAATACCACTTAATTGAATCTGATATGCTTTGAGTAATAGAATCGGGAAGAAACTACAGCAGGAGTAAATCTTGGATGCATTTGATATTTCATTTGAGTATACTGTGAAGCTGCAACAGAGGTACCTCTTTCTCCTATGAACTCAAGCGCAACCGTTTGCTCCTAACTAACCTGTGCCTCCTCGATCGATAGAATTAAAGCGGTCATGAACTCATCGAAATCAAAGTCGTAATAGATATGATTCATAACCTCCTTATCATTCTGAAAACCAAGAGCACGAACACGATGACAATAGGAATGTATTGCCAAATCTGAGTAAATTTGCAGACAATAGTCCGCCCGTATATAACTCTTTTCCAACCCCAAAGTGCAAGGGGTTTGATCTGTACACTTGTCACTCTAAAATTGTGTACATCTGCGACGGAACGAACGTCAATGATATAGGAGAATTTAGAAGGTTGAGATTAGACAAATACAAATATGTGGTGTATTAATATTTTCTCTTGCAGTAGAAGCACCTTCTTGGAGCCGTTGATGTTGAAGTAACCACCCTGATCGGCATAATATTGGCCATTTCGTTGAGATCAACATCAGTCTTGCAGTTGGCGAGCAGGCAGAAACTTGACCTGAGCATGAGCGGTACTCGACCGATAAAAGCAGGAGTGCGATTATCTGTTATGAAGCTCTCATCGTCATTGACTGGATCAACAACAAACAACTCACTCTTCTCAATCTCGCAATATAAAGGTGCAGCGTAGGTGAGTTTTCGGTTGGGATGCAAAATCTTAGTATCATCTATGGCTTCCGAAAAGATGGGACGGCCCATTCGCAGTTGAACAAAGTTGGTGACAGCCTTTCTCGAAATATCTCTGTCATCCGAACTTTGCCCAGGTAAATGTTGATTCTCTAACACAATCTCAATTTCGGGAGATTGGCGAGGATGCGATACCAGGAGAATCTGAAGTGGAGAATGGCATATACAGCGAGTATGCAATGCAGCCGTGCTCGCTTCTGAATGGATCCGAGCAGACCCTGTGTCTGAGGATGAGTAGTGGAGGATGAGCGAGGGCTGCGGGAGGTAAAGATGGGGTTGATGAGGGTTACATCGGATACTTGGGATGCGGGGGGAAGGGTGGATGGGTTCGGGTTTGCCATCGTATCGATGACGGACGGAGGATGTCCACTGGTTTCGGAGTGAAAAGCATGTGAGGTGGAATATGTGAGGGGGATGAAGGGACGACGAGATGGGGGCACACAGAGTAGTTATAGGGGTGTGTGGATTTGGTAGGGGAATTAGAACCGGGGGGACGGTTGGGAAGGGCAGATAGGAAATAGTTGGAGGGACTGTCCGATGGATTTGGGGTGGGGTTGAGCATGTTGGGGAGATCAGGATGTAAAGGATGAGGAGGGAGGGCAGTGGTGGGGCAGGGGGCGGTGGAGGGTGGTAGCTGAGGAATTGAAAAGTGTCTCAAATGCGGGGTGCAGTTGGCGGTAATGGGTCGATCTATCTAGGAACTGCCGCATGGTCTAATAAAATGTTTTTCAAGCTTTGAGGAGTGATGATAGCTACTGCAGTGATTGTACTGCAACCGCTTTTGAAACTCAAGATCATCATGAGGGCTAAATCGAATGTTTGGTTGACAATAACTGTAAATCAATTGATCAAGCCAAAAATTGGATGGTTTTCCTGATTTCTTCGTAGCGACCACTGTAATCATTACACCATAGTACTAATACATATCTTGGTAGCCTGACAGTATGATTGGACTGTAACCATGAAAACTTCAATTTTTATTCATGATGACGTCAATAGGTCCTTATCGCAAATATCGAGCCACTGTAGGTCATTCTTCCACTGCGGATAAGAAGAGTCCAACGCATATTGACAATGAAATGCCAAAAGACCTTACTTAAATCGTGAATGCAATGAAAATTAAGGAACTACTACAGAAATGTAAGGAAAGGCAATTAAATTACTGAAAAACGAAACATTTACTCAAAATCATGGAGATTGCGTATTGTCCCACTAATTGACAGCGCTGGAACGGTACTGAATCTCAACACGGCGACGGCGCTTCTATCGATACTTCGCCTGCACACGTCGCCGCTTCTCAAGCTGGGTCTGACCAATATTATACCATCGATTCTGAATTTTGTTGTACATCCTCCTATCTTCTGCTCGAAGCTGGTTACAAAATACATAAAAATTAGTCAGTCCCAAACAAATGCGAGGTCATGGTTCCCCTCTGACCATTTATACCTGCTCCCAACCACGTTCCAAATTGATTACATGGGGCCGAAAAAATTTTCCCTAATAACACGATCACTCGATATATGACGATTCTCAGAGACTTGAGCAGGGGACAGCACTCAATGTTTAGGTGTCTTCGTGGCGTGAATACAACGGGAAAATTCTTTTCCTCCTTGGTTCCCCTTGTCCACCAGAGTTTCCCACTGATTGAGAAACTTCTTTGCCAATGGCCCGTCATCTAGGCTATCCCTTTCATCCACCGACTTCCGCAGCATTCTTTTGTGTAACCATGCATTTCTTCGAACATCTTAAAACCAGAGGCAGAACCCGGCTAGTGAGCACTACAACCCATAGCAATCCACATCGAATAAACCGAAACTTCGACCTTGAATCCATACTGGCCGTGTTTCTAGCTAAAATATTTCTTTCCCTCACTCAGAGATCCCGAACGGTCACATAAAGGCTGAAACGTAACCTCCGTGGCGTATCGTGCCATTTGGTACCTGTAGAAAGCGTTTTTCTTCGATAAGAACGCGAAGGGAGTCCTTTTTAGCGTGTTATTCTACATAGTTCTCATAAACTGCGTCCGAAAGCATCGTAAACTGCGTCCGAATGCATCTTAATAAAGTTGAAGATAAGCCTCTCAAACGAAGATGTCTTCAGCTAGAACATTTTCGCCATAAAGTACCACTGAACTCCATGCTTGACTACACTAAGCTTCATGAAAAGGACTTCTTTAGGCGAATGGGTGCTTTTGCGCCCCCTTCTATTGCAAAAATAGCTTTCAATGAAGGATTGGAAGCCATTCCGTATTGCCTCGAATTGCTGGGGGTCGAAATTTGTCATTTCTACAATGGCATTACTCCCTCCTTGTTCATAAAAAGAGTCTAAAATTGGGCATGGGCTGTCGTTTTCCTCATCAATATCGTCCGTTATGGACTGGGAGTTTTCGGCGTCTAAGGCGTGCTCCTTGCAACGACTGCGTCTGCCAGCAAATTCAGGGCTCGAGATGCTTTTGAGGTTGAAAAGGCCATGGTTATAGCAGAAGACGTCAATGGGAATGGTAGTTGTTTCTGGGCAACACGGTGTGCAGGGTCCAGAAATTGTCACGCATGACTTGTGATCAGAGTCATTCTTAAAAATGTGGTTTGTTTCCCACATGTGTATGAAGACTGCTCTGTTTCCGAAATGAACGCCCTTTTTCGTAATTCTCCCGCCATTTTCATATTTGAGTCATACTTTTCCGGTTTACACTGTATGTCATGAATATTGTAAATATTCTCGCACCATGCACATAATTTTTATATATCATTCGAATTTTGGCCATTTATTTAGGATTTTTCAATTTGCAATATCATACATTAAAAAATCCGCGCCCTTTCCAAGTTTATGGTGTAAATACAAAAGCTCGCTCTATTTCCGCATGTGGTCTAATGTAGGGTGAATGCGCCATACACGCCAAATTTCACGTTTCGATCTCTGGCGTTTGATTCCCTGGGTACCCCTTCCCCTGGTACTATTGCATTTATCGATGCGTTAGTTCCGCGGATCGAGTCCAAATGTCATTCGACACTTGGCGTTATCAGCCGCCGTATCTACCACCGACTGAGTCGCACCCTCTTGTCATCCATCTCTCAAGCTATCCTGTCCCGGGCCCCGATGCGCATGGACGACTAGGCACTTCCGGATAGATCTTAGCCGTATAGTTAGAACGTGCGTAGTCCCCAGTACATACTGAATGAGTTAAACTTCTTCTTCAATCTTTGGACTCGATCTCATTGCTCACAAACGAAAGAAAACTGGTGCAAACCTTCGATAACGTTTAACTCACCCTCCGCGAACTCTTATGATACAGGAGTCCACAAAAACTGTATCCGTGTACTTTTTGAGGTCCTGTCCGCATACATACAGTATTAATTTCTTCAATGATGTTGCGATCAACGTAAACCAACCTCATCGATCTACGCCCACTTTTCCGACGCCCTGCAAAACCCCACACCAGGTGAAGGGCCTCCACCTTCAATTTTCGTTCCGCCTCCAAACACCCCTCAAACGCCCCCCCGGACAAACTATCATCACCAGAAACCCATCTCACCACCAATACTGCCACTCAATTCAGCTTCCCACAATTCCCACGACCCCTCCCTCAACCTTGCCCTCCATTTCCATCCCTACCTCTTCTCATTTGACGTCCTCTCCTTCTCCTTCCCCATCCCCAATACATCCATCACTTCCTTCTCACTTGTCACACTCCCCTCTCCTCTCCCCCTTCTTGCATCCCTCAACAACCCCCCTCAGTGCCCCTTACCCTCCTCTCCTTAACCTTCCCCCACCCCGTAAATCCTCTTCCTCCCATCTTCTGCCCGACTATAAAATCTCTATATCCCTTCTCTCACATATACCACATGTTCCCCCTGTGTTCCTCAATCATTCAGACTCATGTCCCCTCCCAATCTCAAATCTCTCCTCTCTGACCTCCCCGAACCTTCCTTCATGCCGGCAAGAATCATTACGAACCCCCCACGCCATCCCCACCATCATCACCACAACCAACGCCACCACACAGACTATCATTTTCAAGCAATCCTCAAACACCCACCTTCGTCACATGTGATCCTCTTTTTCCCTCCAATCAGGCAAATAAACTTCTCTCTAAATTTTCATCTCCCCTCCTTCACCTCCAAAAATTCCATTTATATTGGCAACATCAGTTCTCACCCCACAAACTACCATTACCCTTACCACGCGCAATTCTGTTACCCTCATCAGTCAATGATAAGTTATCAATACTCGCCACCCTCTCGCCAACGTCTCCACAAACACACAAATTCTTTCAATTTACACTTTAACTCTAACCAATCGGGCTTGCTGTCGCACCAATCCGATTCCACTCTTCTTCTCCTAACGCACAGGACCACTACATCTCGACTCGATATCCCTCCCCCTTGTCAAATCCATGTATGAATTTTCTTGCTCACCGTATATAACTTCTATCGTGTTTGCTTGTTGTAGTTTGATTGGTGGGTGGTGTGCTCTCTTGGACGGTGCTAACGACGGGATATTTGGAGATCATCTAATACAATGCCGTTATGGCTGAAAAAAGATTAACGCCACGATGACCAGGTCAAATTGCTCGGTGTCGACCTCCGGCCTCCAGCAGGGCACCCTGCCATCGATCCCAGGCCCCGAGGCGAACACAAAACTAGGCCAGATAGCAGAGCAACTGGATCCAATGGCGGCACTGATTACTTGGACATCATCTTTGCGAGCCCGCTGGCCCCTTCTCATCTCAGAAGAGGAACGTTTCACCCATTTACTAGCTTGAACGCTGCCCATGCCGACAAGCTACGAAAATGGCAGTGTTTTATAGATGGGTTACTCGGCAGGAGCAGGTTTTTCCCGTTCATATCTCCTCACTCGGAGTTTGGCATCCACCAGCGTTCTCTCTTTTCATAGAAGTAGAAATATCCGACGCAAAACAAGCCTTGGACCAATATACCAAGGTGATGGTAATCCTTCCGGAACGACACGCCGCCCTATTTGTTACTTCAAACGTCTCCTGTCTGTTGACTGGTCTCTCACCTAGTTTGTGGTAGCTGGGGTTCCTTAATTTGTCGTAAAATGCAAAACTCTACGAACAGAAGTTAACATGATTCCGGGCTACAAACCACTCGCAATAAAACAATTACACGCTTTTCCTAATATAAAAGTGCAAGAACAATATTAAGGCTAACTTCTTTTCAGAAACCTCCCTCAGTTCTCAGCTTTCCTACCCCTCACAATAAAGCCACCCCATGTTTTCCCCGACATCATGAAGAGATGGCGGGGAACACTGCCAGATTCTCTTAATTGCGTTCCGATACTACCTAGTCGGTTGCTAGGCAACCTAGATAGCACAGGGTCATTTTAGAAGCCATCTTCGTCCCCTTGATCCTTATCTACTACTCTATATCCACAAAACTCTATTAATTCGTAGTCTGGAGACGAATCAGAATCTAGATCAGAACCAGTTCTTTCTGGTGCTGCAGCTTCATCTTCAATATTCTCGGCTATATACGACTGCTATTGCGCATGTTGCTACTGCCAAGTAGCGATTGAAAATTATATCACAACGCATTAAAATTTCGAAGATACTCCTGCCTGCGGGGAGCATTTCGTCATTGATTTCATTATCGTCAGAAACGTCTCCTTCTTCCCTTTATTTCTGCGAACCATTGAAATTTCTGCTGCTGTTGTGAATATGGCGCTTTTAATCTGTAATATCGACGGCTCGGAGCACAAACATTAAGAAATTCGCTACAGCATAGAGAGCGGCAAGAGAGCGCTGGTGGTAAGCGAGCATGTCAAATATCGGCATTTTCTTGTCAAACGAGCAGAATACTCTCAGAAAAAAGATAATCAATCAATCAAATTTATATATCGTCGCCATTTTCTCCGAATAGTTCCTGCATGTTAGCACAATGCACCTTTCATTCCAGTTGGTTTCACAATTACATCATGCTCCGAGATCAGAAAAACATAATTTCTGTAGTGCACAAATGAGGCGTATGCGTTCGTTTTTTGCTGTTCACTTCGTTAAGAGATGCATCCTCAAAACCCAAGATTTTCGGGATCTCTTTAACCGAAAGATCTGGCAGAAACTTTACTTCTCATTGTGCTATTGCGACGTTCGTGCATTTTTGGCCATTCCTAGAGCTTTCCTTCACTACAAGCACAGTTTAAATGTGGTTATTGCCGACATAAGGAAAAACTTCGTTGTCTCCTGTTTCAATCTTATTTCTAAGTTATTTCGGAAGTGCTTTACGTTCATCATCTGTATTGGAAGCAACCGGCGAGCTCTCTTTAGGCTTGGAATTCAGAAATGCACCAAATGTATTTAGCAGAGCGCGACGGTGGATTCTTTTCATGATTAAATCCCGAAACTCTAGATAGATCTTTCCCCATTTGTCTTTAAAAACTTACTCAGTCTCATCTTTTTTTTCGACCAGGACATCACATTAGAACTTCATCAAACGAATCAACAGTGAGCTCTCCATTGTTGACTTCCATCTCCTTTATCGTTAATCTAATCAGAGCGTTGAAGATACATGGTGCTAAAATGATATTGCTGTATGCAGTATCCCACTCTGGCAAGCGATCATCCATTATCTGCTCAAACCGACTGATTGGTTTGACTCCTATTTTAGGTTTGAATTTACCTGATTCGATAGGGCTGCTTCCACGGTTCAAGAGAGTCTAAAGCATGCTTGTCATGCTCTCCATCCCAGTTCGGATTCCTACCATCTCCTCCTCAACCCTTCCCTCACTGCTCGAGAGGCTAACCAACTCGCTAATTTGCGCAGAGAGGTTTCATATTGCTTGGGGCCGACTGATATAACTGCTTTTGGAGAAAGAAAGGGGCGGACTGAGCGAATAACGGGGCGGATTTTTCCGGAATTAGTCCTTCGAAACCTCTATGGGCGCTCCGAATTGTTAATTTTCGGCATGATTCCATCCTCAGGGCCGGAAAAGGGGACAATTCTGCTTGTCCAGGCGGAAATTCAGACACGTCTACTCTTGGTTAGTTGCTCATTGTGACAGTCTGAGGTGTTTTCATAGGTCTCTCATCAACTGGATGATCTTCGTTCGAACACGGAGATCGAGGAGATTTGTGTTCCGACGAGATACCCAATGATTTGAAACCATGATCCGGTGACACTGCTAACTCTGTTCTTTTGAATACAGATGTGTTTTTTTGCAATTTATCTTCAATAAGTCGGGATACTAGTTAGTATCCCGACTTATTGAAGATAAATTGGTTCGTTTATCGTTACCCAAAGCACTATCTGTGATTTTTGACGCCCGGAGTGCCGTACTTCTTAACGGTTTCTTAGTCCTTATTTTCTTGGCGGAGGGAGCGCAATCGAGAGATAATCTGCGCCCGCGCTTGTTCATATGATGATTGTAAAAGCAGGGGGCTCTCTCAGATTCAGTTAGAGCTCGAAAGGTCTGGCTCCTCACCAGAGAGGACCAGTTGCAGGGCACCGCTTAGGGTGCATGCATATGATGGGTTATGGTACTGTTCGCGTCGTGTACACCTGTATATAACTGTGAACATATGACTAGAAGTAGCGACCGATAGCACAGCGTCATTGATTTATGGGGGCCACGGTGGTATAAATATCGCAGGCGGCCTTTGACCGGACATGTTCGGTTTTCTCTTCCTCTGTAACGCACAAATTCCTCTGTAACAGAGAAATTCTCCTTGTTGAAGCTGAGAGGCGACATCTTCTGACCGAATGTGACCAAGAGCACCTACGAAGCCAATGGCGAATAGATCAGAAGATACGGAAGACCAGGTGCCGGATGGTGGCGGCGCGGGTGTTGGGGGTGCCAATGCGGTGGAACTCTTGAGCGCGTCGTGGGCAGCAGTCAAACCTGGTCGCCAAGACTTTGGTCAGGTCTTCGCGGAACTGAACGCTTCGAAGCTGGTCGGAGAGGGGAGTGTATTTGGGCGGGGGGCTCATGTGCCCATTACCCATATGGGCTACTTCAGGCCTCTGGCGGACGCATTCCTTTCGGGGCTGGGGAACAAGGATAGAAGATCCGCGAAGGAATGGGAGGATGTGAATGCGGCAGTGATATGGGCTGAGCTAGGATTGATGGCGTTGGAGATGGCAAGGACGGGTGATGGAGAGGTATAAGAGATGGGGAGGAAACTGAAGATGGTCGAAACGGCGGTGAAGGCGGTGGTGAAGGTGCTCTCGATGGGAGCCCAGTACTTCAGGGACATCACGGAGCAGAGCGTTGAGGCGGCGAGGCAGATGGCCTTTTTGGTTGTGCAAGGGCACGATGCTGTTTTCTCGGAGTCGTACAGGACGGCCAGGGCTGCGTTGACGGATAGGTTAGAGGTGGAGGCAGCCGAGCAGCTGACCGAGGCAGGGCTCGAAAGAACGAGAGGAGGAAACGTGAGGGGCGACTCGGCTTCGACCGCCGATGATTAGTGATTCCCTTGGAGAGGGGCACGGAGGGGGGCAAGTCGTGGTAAAAACGGGGGGGAAGTCGCTGTAGTGTGGAACGGCGTCCAAGGCCAACCCTTGGGGATCGGTGTTTTGGGCGTCAGGGTATGAGGTGAAGGCGGTGAAGTATGGGGTGAGGGATATGCCGACGGTGCCGTTTACGCAAGGGTTGATGATGAAGGAGATACCTCAGACGGAAGAAGATCGGGCATTTGCGGGGAGGGAGTTGGAGAAGGGCGTTGAGATTGGGATCTTCGAGGAGGTTGGGAAGGGGGAGTTGAAGATGATGGTGGGGGAAAGAAAGATGGCCTCATCTTCATCTTTATTGTGGAAAGGGGAAGGTGCGGACAAGAAGGGGTGGTTTGTGATCTACTTCAGACGTCAGAGCAAGCACTGGGCGAAAGCGACGGTGAAGATGGAAACTTTGCAAGGGTTTGCAGTGGGGTTGGAGAAGGGAGACATGCTAATGTCGTTGGATTTCAAGAGTGGATACTGGCACTTCTACCTGCATCCGGACGTCCGGGACTACTTTGTATTCCGATATTGAGGGCGGTACTATCCTTTCATCGCTCTGCTGTTAGAGTGGGGAAGGTCCGGGTATTGGTTTTGCATGATCCTTCGGCCGCTGGTGAGGTACACGAGGGAAGTTCTGGGCTACCGCGTGTTGCCCTACATAGAAGACTTCTCGGTTGTGCCGAGTCCACCGGGTACGGTTGCGGGGGAGGGGGAATGCAGTGAGGCGAGACGGGTAATGGATGGGCTGTTCGCGAGGCTAGGTACGGTAAGGCATCCGGAGAAAGGGAACTGGGAAGTGGGGAAGAGGATAGAGCATCTGGGGGTTTTAGTGGATATGGAAAAGGTGAGTCTATAAAGAGCGATCGAAAAATTGGCCAAGAGAGGAAATTGGCAAAGAAGGTGGTGGGGCTGGCGCACAAGAACCGGCAGTTGGTTCCGATGGATTTGTTACGCCGTTTCTGTGGAATTTGTGTGCCCCTCACCTTGGCTGTCCCTATGGATCGCTCTTTTACACGCTCGATCTACTCAGATATGTCCACATCGGAGCGGCGGTCCTCAGTGGGAGCGAAGCAAGGTCAAAGTCCGCTGCGAGACGCTGGGAGGAGCGTGAAAGCGACCAGGCGGAGCGAGGGAGTGCGCCCGCAGAGCACGGTGTCGAGGGCGGTGAGACTATTACTGCAGAGGCACTTCGTAGACTATGTCCCCCGGCCAGAGGTCTGACAATTGTTGCTGCACGAAGACAAACCAGGCCGTGGTTGCCATTCTTAAAGCGATAGTGTCGGCCTTATGGCCAATGATGGCGAAGTTGCGGAAGCTATATGCGGTATTAAGGGCGTGGGTAATACGGATCGAGGCGCGATGGATACCATCGGCTGTGAACCTCTTTGCCGACGCGTTGTCGAGAACGTGGGACCCGGGGGAGGTGAGTGCGACGTGCAAAGTGGTTGAGTCAATCGCAAGGGAGTATCGGGTGGACGAGATGGTTTGCCAGTCTCCCCCGATGGGCGAGACCATGACGGAGCACGGTTTTTTTTTTGCGACCCAGATTGCGAAGTATTGGGGGTAGGAAGGGCGAAGCTATGGAATCCGCCGTCCGATTTCCTGCCGCTTGTTATTCGGAAGGTGGGGTTCAAGGGGGGTCGGGGAGTGTTGTTGGGTCCGAAGTGGACTGCAAAACCTTGGTGCGGGCGCTTGCGTGCACTCAGCTCGCTGTTAGTAACGTCAGGGGAGGTAGAGGCGGTTTTTGAGGGGGAAAAGAACGTCTGCGAAAGGTGTGGATTGGTCGTTGCCGAGATCGGGTGCGAGAGGAATGGGCAGAGGGGTTGAGGGTGGTGGTTATGGCTCGGACAGTGATGGGGGGACGAGATGGGGACACGGGTGGATGTGTGGAAGCGGGGGACTTGCTTGAGGGCTATGTATGGGCAGAGAGTACGTGGAACAACATTGCCAGTCAGTTGGCACGGTGGTTGGCGTTTTGCGACGAGGAAGGGAGAGTGCCGTTGCCGGCGGAAGAGGGGGACGTGCTGGCGTATATTGGGTATCTCTGGTTAGAAAGACGGATAGGACAGTCATCGGCGAGGCAGCATGTGTCGGCAGTGTCGAGATACTATGAAGACGCCGGCTATCTCTCTCTCACAAGGACGAGGTTGGTGTCAATTCTGCTCAAGGCATATGAGAAGAATGTGGACAACAGTGGAAGCAAGCGGCCTGTAAGGGTATGGTTACCGGCTCGAGTGATTCTACGGGTCGTTCAATTGGGAATCAGTACGTCGAGCGTGGAGACGCTGGGTGATTGCGCGATGATTTTTTTGCGTATTTGTTCCATTGTCGGTCTGTACAGCGCGGCACGTTTCGCCTTTTTATGTAAGGTGACGGATAACCGGACGATCCGCGCCACGTTCACACATCGGAAAGCAAGCCGACGGTTAGGCTGTTGGCGTTGAGATATCCGAAGAGTGACGACTGGCCGTCGACGATGGAGGGACACCCGTATCAGATGATCGAACGATCGATGAGGATGAGGTCGCAGGGGGAGCGGCTGTTCGGTCTGCAAGAAGGAGAAGAAAGGGGGGAAGCTACGCCGGGTAACGAAATTTCGTTGGTATTGTCGGAATTAGGGAAGGTGCCGAAAGTGAAGTTCTACGGTAAGCATAGTTTGCCTATCGGCGGGTTTAACGAACTGGGGAACCTGAACTTCACCACGGCATGGATAATGCAGAGGATGGATTGGGGGTCAGAGTCGATGTTCCGAGTTTACTATAAAAGTATCATCGACCCTAGCCCAGCTTCCGCATTGTTTTTCGCGCACCTCGCCCGCAGGAAATGAGCCCTTCTCCGGTTGAGGTTTGGAACTCCCCGCGTCGTGTACATGTGTGTATATTTGTGAAGATATGACTGGAAGTAGCGAGCCATATTCGATCTCCCTTGATTTCTGTGGGCTACAGTGGTATAAATTCCGCCGGCGGGCTTTGACCGGACATTTTCGGTATGTCTATTTCTCGTCCACCCAACCTCCCATGCTTTGGGCATCTAAAAATGTTTATGTCTCTGAAGGGGGGAGGAGAGCGCATTCGCGGGTAATACACGATAGCCTATAGGCTCTACAGGAGGCGTATGTTGCTGTTCTGAAAGTAAAGACAGAAATCTTCATCTGGAGAACATCAGAAGTCGGGGGATGATATGACGGATGATCTTTTAATACTGTTTCATTAAAACTTTCCAATGCTTTTTATATTGTTTGCAGGAAGGAAAAAGCACAATACATGACAAGTGGACAGCATGTTACAATATTTGGTTCCCTATCAAGCTAGGGAACCAAATATTGTGCTTACTTAAGCTTCAACTTTTCACATTTTCATTCGTGCACTGCTCACAGCAGCGCTGCGCTAGAGAAGCGATACAAATTTTGTCAGTGTGGCTTTGATTTTTTTGAGGATCGATCGGTTTTTATGATATGGAGATATCAGCTGTAGGAGGCATCAGAGTTCATTCTCGTTTCATTCAAAATTGGAAGACGTGTAGTATGGTGGCCAATCTTTGTCAAAAAAATTCATCTCATATCATCTGTTGATGAATTTCTGGCGACTACATCCGTTGTTTACGAGGACACACATGACTATGTGAAACAACGTTCGACAGTTCAGTTTTTGGAAGGACGAGTATTGCCCACTGAACCAGACGAGAATTGCAAGCAAGTTCGCGCAGATTGGATAATTACACCTCCATAGAGAGAGGATGAAGGTCACGATTCTGTACCTGGAAGCCAAGGGAAAAGATTTTCGACAAAATTAGAGACTGACTGCCGTACTCAAGCAAAACGCGGACAGTCCCAACAATCCTTGATTAAAAATTCTACAGTTAGAGCTATCAGAGAAGCTCAGGGCAGCATACTCCGAATAGTTGCTTCAATGGAGAGGCAGTTGTCTTCTATTCGTGAAGGCAACCATACAGAACTAATAGATGAGGGATTGGACGCATTTCGAGTTCGTGCAAAGGTTGATCTCTTGAGTAAAATAGAGCGACCGCTCATAATGGTAAGAGGGCGTATCGAGGACTGTTTCGGAACAGTGGTATTCAGATCTCCAGTTAACATGGAGTACGGTTTTGAGTGCCACATGTTTCAGTACTCGGTAAGAGATGTACCTCATTTTGCAACTTGAGCAGACGACGATGAGATCCGATTTTTTCCCATCTCTGGCTGAGATTTAAGACTCCTCAGCAGCGCTACAAGAGGCTCATGTCATATTCTCATCAAGCAGACAATTTTTTGATTGTTTGGGTGTGCGTAAAGATGATGATAATTTAAGTTTACTGTTTAAGACAAGAGAGACGCAGCCGTTTCCAATGATGCGCCTAGTTGGGAGAGCTCAGTGGGCTCCCAATCACAAGAGTTAGGTAAGCTTACCGCTTAGCATGTTCTTTGGGAGTAGAAGTACAATAAGTCCGCCGCATGACGTTCAACAAGATTGTAAAAAGGAGCCCAGTTCATATACTGAAGTAGAGGTAATCAACTTGAGATCATGAAAATGCAGAGCAGGCCTGTCGCCCAAGCTGTGAAAAGGCTTGCCATGGAACTGAGAATTCACAATCGGACGATCTTCATGCTTTTGGAATGATTCGGTGCTGGAACAGAGATAAATTCCAGCTTTTTCCGAAATGTTGGTATTCATGCAGTTAATGGCTGTGCAGTGCGGCTTGGAAATGTGACTTTGAGTCTTCCATGTACTATGTTGGTTGGTAAAGGGCTTTTTGGTTTGATAAAGCCTTTATTGACTAGTAGAGCGTCGCATTGTGCGTTTGTCGAGTAAAGGTACAGTACAAATAGGTTACTAACTATAGTATACCCTCGATAGATATTATAACTAGAGATCAAGGGAAGGAGATTCTAATGACCTGCAGGGCTCAGTTTCTTCGTATATGTGCTTGGCAGGGTTGTTTCTGATATCACCATCTCAACAGCTAGCAAAGAAACCCGCATATACATATCTGGTTGTCGAAACCCTCCAGATCTTCTGAGCTGTACATTTTAATGTACTCACTGCATTTCACTTCACCATAGAGCGGGCAACTTATGTGTTTGGTTTACTGCGAGTAATCTGAAGGCTAGAATCCTTTCAAAATAAATTTGCTGTAGAGTTCTTGTACTCTTACACAATCGAACTCGAGCTACCAAAAATTGGATGAGAGTTCCGTCAACAAACAGGCGGCGTTGGAAGCAACGATCAACGAAGCTGCGTTGATGGTTGCTAGCATTTTGTTGCAGAAAGATTACCGATAAAGCACTGGGACAATGTCTTTACGACCCGACTTTCCCTCATGTACATCGCTTCTTGCTCTTCCCTCCAGCAGATCATTCTAGCTTCGAAACTTTTCATATTTAAATAATTCATCCCCCCTTTTTTCCTAGGGTAAGCAACACTATTTTTCGTGCCAAACTCCTTCTTAGTTCTACGTAGCAACTTAGATAGTATGTAGCAGAAGTCTTCTATTTCAATAAACCTTTGGAAGCTCTTTTATTCCGCTTCTATTCCGCTTTTCAACCCCTTTCCTGGGGCATTTTGGGGACATGCAGAGTATTTTAGTTGTGTTCTTAAAGTTATGACGTCAACTTTATTGATTAATTCTCGCAAAGTTCCATGTCACTTGTGCTTCAATAAAGAGTTCTTGAATTTCAGTAAAAAGAGACGGCAAATATTAAATATATTTCAGCACTGTGCTACTGCGTACCTATTTTTTATATGTAAACTCAACTTAATCAAAACTTTTTGCCAGCCTGTCTTACAGCAAAAAAAGCACCACACTAAATTCAAAAAATGTCTGTGGCCAGTGCATTGATTCTTATTCGGATTGATGTCGTTGCATTCTATATAGAAGATGTAAAATAATATTAAAAAGTGCATCAAATCCCTGTGCGTAGACATTTACCGGATGCTTTAATTCAGAAGCGAGCACTTTTCAAATGAAATTGATGCATCATGGCATGCCATTTTGCTAGTTCGAAATATGCACTACCAACTCATAGATTTAACGATAGCTTTATGACTTGGTAGCACAACAATCCTCTACGAATACCTCCATTACGTCCTTTATTGTTATACAGAAAGGGCTTGCGATAGAGCCAGCGCAGCATCAGTGACATCGTTGACATCTCAGCAGGAATGCGTAGATATTTTATGATATTAATCTAGTACAAAATGCTACTGTAGCCACTAGATTTAATTTTTGTAGTGGACTGGTTCTACACTGCACTGTACTGTACTTTCAAATTCAGTGCAGACGGAATTTAAAAAAGCCTATATAAGGGCTTGCGTACCCAGTAGCGGAGCAAGTCCAAGACGAGAATCATCAGCCATCAGACAGAGGAAGTAAACACTTGTTCTTGCCGCAATAAGGGGAAGCCAAACAGTCGAGCACAACGGTCAGTAGTTGTGTCAGACATTGTAAGCTCGGCTTTTAGGGCTTACGGTAGACTTCCACCAGCAACCTTGCTCCATGCTACACCTGTCATACCTTTTGGGCTGTGATACTACATTTATCACAGCAAACTGCTGTACTACCTGCAGGTATCATATGAATCTCATAATTTCTGTTACCTGTTGATTTTCGTTGACTGATAACACCGCCATGTATCCAGCCTCCTCTTTACCTCTCCTTGCCCATCTCAACATATTTTTAGGCGTGTCTTTTCCCGTTCCTTGTTCATCGATCATTTCCTCTCAACAGCTATGTCCTAGTCTGTCGATTTTTCCCCAATACTGTGCACTTACTCCCTAGTCGAACGAACTTTAGAGTAGTTCTATCCATTCTCGTTCCGTTGCCATCCAGCTTCGAACTTTTCTTGAGCGCATTACATTAATTACTGTCATATCCACACACCGCCGCACCTTTATCACCATTTTCTGCGCTTACTTGTACGTCTATCAAGCATACAAGTTGTTCTGTCTTATCCCGCTTGGAAGGCATTTAACCTCGCACCTTTCATGCCCGCATCACATCCATAGCCGCCCTCCCCAAAACCTTTCCCCCCCGAATGCACACTTTTCATATATCTCTGCAACGTTTTGTATCACGTTTCTTTTCTCTGCTTCTCCGTTTTTGCTCACACCCCAAGATTCATTTGTCGAACTCTTCCTCTTCCCTCTATCTGAACTATCTTATATCTTATTTTATTATTCTTTTTCTCCTCCGTTTTCCTACTTCTTTATTCTAACTTCTGAACTGCCTCTAGGTGCCCTGATCTAAATCTCTTTTATAGCCCCTAGTAGCCACATCTGTGTCGTGGTCAATTCAAGTCTCTCCTCACAATGTCCAGATACTGATGTGCCTTTATCCACGATACCTTCTTCGCGTTTGATATGATACTGCCATTCGTTCTACGGGTCCTCACTACACCGAATACGCCTCAAAGTTTGACTTCCGGCACGATGGAAGTCACGGCACAACAGGCAACTATGTCTCCATTATCTTTGAGAAAATTACTGACATCCACCTCAAATGTAGACACGGGGATATTATCAACAACAACATTTCCGACAACTGCACTCTGGATCAGGAGATCGGCACCGACGTTGCCCTACCCTCTTGATTTCACGCCCATCGCAACTTCTACAATATGCCAGGCATTTTAAACCGGACAAGGTGTTCAAAAATTGGAAAGAATTGGATCTAGGGAGCTCGCAGCGTTTAAAATGTGGAAAGGCCTCAGTTCGAGCTGCAGAGGAAGCGCATGGATGATTTAGTCAGGCGGACACCACCGCAGTGGTGCTTCGGATTCGAGCCATGGGCAACCGCTTCACTGTGCTGATGAGGCCTCAGTTGCCTTTGAAACAGCGTCAATCGGTCTATGATTCTATCTGAGAGTTCCGGACGGGTTCCCAGCAGTGACTTGTACCATTAATGTGGCTCTGCCGGTAAGGGCAGATATCTGTTCGGCGCGAACTGCTTCGATAATAATGTCTTCGGCGAACACTTTCAATCTTAGCTATCCTCAACACTTCTCCCATATGCGCTTCCTCCATTTCTACCCCCTATTTCTGTCGCTCCCATGCCCCCAATCACTAATAAAGCCATTTTTCTGACCCTAAACTTTTTCCCTTGTCACCACTCAATCTGCTTCACACGCCTGTTTCACATTCTTCACTAACTTCCAACCGACTGCGCTTTCTCTTCACCTTTTCCTAAATTTGTAAGGGGATGGAAAAGTAGATTTGTAAGTATATTTAAACCGAACAGATGTGCGTCAGAACGAAATTTGCATAATGGAAATCTAGGTTTTATGTCAACATCAGAAGTGAGCACCAATCATGAATCATCAGCCAGCCATTTGTTGTACAATGCTACAGAACTAAAAATGCAGGATCGGTTGTTTTTAGGACCCTGTATCATTATCCATACAGTATTTTACAATTGATTAATCGCATATTATTTCGGAAGGGCTTTCATTGCCCCACGATTTTTCTTCAGGTTGGAGTAATGAGAAAGGATCGGAAAAGAAGGTGGCGCCTTCAAGAGGCTAGCTTCTCTATTGTTAAACGTCCGCGTCAATTTTCAAGACCAGAAGTACTCGCATCATCACACCGGAACGATGGTAGTCCTCAAAAAGTGTTTGAAAGGATGAAGAATTCTCCGTGAGTGGTAGTTCAGGTCAATCAAGAACCCCACTCATGACCCTTACCGAGAGTAGATCTAGCACTAACGCATGAGGGTCATGAGGAACTTGACTTGGACCACCTCAAGGAATGGATCAGGAAATCGCGCCTAAGAGACATAGGGACCTGACTTGAAATCAACTCAGAGAATGGATCATCCAATCGCGCTTGACATACATGAGGAACATGATTCGGGATCACCTCAGAGAATAAAGAATTCAATCACGCTTCAGAGAAATGAGGAATCCGACTTCAGATCTACCTCCGAACAAAATGAACAACGCACTAGAGACTCTTCGACACGATTGAAAGGGGCAGTGAAAGGTAGAGGTGACCTGATTCTTGACCGTGATCATTAAAGAACACCGGAACGCATGAAAATTCCCTGCTCTGAAGAGAAAAGTTTCTTGAGTGACTTTGAGAGTGAGACGGATGTTGGCAAAAGGGATGGTATTTTTATTCCTTTGCATACATTATTCAAGGTTGAATGTGATGATGGCTTTCTGCCTTTCCTTGTGAAGCGTCTAAGTTTGATATTATCATTTGAGCGATTGCTCGGATTTATGTCAATCACGGGCCCTGTAAGTCTATCCGAACAGCAGTATGAGTTTGTAGTGATTGCGCTAAAAACTTCCAACAGCACTTTGAGGATGAGTACATAAAAGACGCCTCGCCTCGGAATGGACAGCGATTTTTTCGGTTATTGTTTCCCATTCAGCTCTATTCGCTTGTTTCATATCATAACACGATGAGAAACTTTCAATCAAAGACCATAGCAATTCAAAACATGGCACTTTGGGTATCATCATCCCCTCAATTGCATGAGAACTATCTTGCCATCTGAATGGGCAAAAGTAGAGAAACTGACGTACGCGTTCTACGAAGAAGTATTCGAGAAGCAGGTAGATGACGACGGGAATGTTATATCAATACAGTATGCACCTATTGTCACTCACCGCCGTACTACATTAGGATATGACCTTCGCTTATAAGATTCGTTCTCCAGGACTATTTGTCCATCACAATACGGCGATACTATACATATTCCGTGCAGCTCGCACACTAGATTGCCACATGGAGAGTAAATTACCAGCAGGGGGTAGCCAGTGACTACCAATGTTGTTCGCGAATATTCCGGCAACAGTGGGTATTATCTAGTCCGTTGGAGTTATGAGAAGTATTTGGTGTGTTAGTTCTCTCAATGGAGTACCAAAAGAGAAAATAGATAGTGAAGGTCATTGGGATGGCGATGAACGGGAAGTTTATGGTTTTTTCACGGCAAACTCGTAATTCATTTGCGCAAATTCCATCAGAGACTTCTGCAGCCATGCACAGAGCTTTTTTGACCGGGCTGGAATTATTTCTACAGTTGATACATTGCCTGGGGACATATGCGTATTCAATCGACCCGAGGTATACTAGGGCGAACCAGGGCTGGTTTGCGTCATGATTAACTCACTAGTAAGTCACGCTCATTTTCAAGCGGCTGAGAGACTAGTGTGAACTATACCACATGATATTTAAACGGACAATCTAACTGGTCTAATTCAAGTAGCTTCTGGAAGTGTCACAAGGATCCCCTTGTGGCCTTGTGGCATGCTGGCTCAAGGGGCGACCCTAATTTCACGAATAACTGCGGAGTGAAAAATATGGGCTTCTTATGCGACGGGAATAGGTACTACGTCTGTCGAGTGGCTTTATATGCTGACGGGCTCAAAAAGCATAATTCGTTGACGGAAACGTGTTCAGTCAGTGGTTATTGTATTATGCAACTCGGGCTATCATCAAATACTCTTCGTCCGGTTGCGTACATCAGAGTTCTTATTCTCAGGCCGGATGGGCAGCATTTTAATGATACGCTGAGCATTATTATACAGGAAATAGATCGGGCTGCGGTTGACATTGTACTTGGAAGGGACTTGTATGGGAGAAAGGTCAGGATATTTATAGATCCACTGACCTTCTTCGGAGACTTACCCGCTAAAACCGCGGTGACTGATCTGAGAGGTCACACGGCAGATTCTTTCCGCAGCCTATGCGCTTTTCGGAAAAGAAAGGTAGGGCCTAACCCTAAAATTCTGTATTCAGCTGAGATTCACAGCAGGAGGTTAGGTTATGTGAGATTAGACGAACGAATGTCTTATATCGAGGAGTGTAAAACCTCTTAGAGAGTGCTAAAGGGACTCGGTTTTAGCTACAAGGCAACCTCGGATTCCGAAAACTTCCCGCTGGTGAGGTTGCCAGCAATATTGAGGCAAAGCAGCCCAAAGAATTACACGTTGTATGGAACTACGGTTGTTGAAACATACTTTCAGGCTTATTTCAACTCTGCTGTTGTCCCAGATCATTTACTCACAGAACTAAGAAAGTGCTCTCGTTTTGTTTTGCAGAGCTGCCGAATGACAACAAATGAGCGTATGTTGAAATTTCTATCTTGGGCTGCATAGCAAGCAACAGGTTGCCTGTGCAAACAACCATGCTCTGTGGAGCAAGCATGGGCGGTACGAAGGGTTAGTAAGTCTCACAATGTCTTCCCAATGTTGCGTTTTACTTTTTGCCTCGCCAGTGTTCCAACAGACAAATCAGCAGATTGGTAATTTGGCATTCCTATTACCGCGACATTTGCAGGATATGTTTATGTTTGTCTATTATTGGGAATGATTCGAACTGAAGGCAGTCTCTGCCCATCACTTGATCCGGATTGGGAGGGCAGGGCAGAAGGAAAGATAACTGCATTCGCCCGAAAGTCTATAAATTCGGCTGTACTTCTTTATAGTTCAAATGGTTAAAATGAGGCTGTGTTGGACAAACCAAACGCGCACTGTGCTTTCGATATCTGCGTCCATACAATACCAGTATTTATGCATGCACGTAATTGTTCGGAAATGGTGATCGGGTCTGTACACAGATCATTTAAGGATTGGTTAGAGGCCAACACCATGCAGATGCACATATGAGTGCGGTAGAGCGAGCACTGGCAAGGGACTGGCTTGGTAGGATTTACTCCTTGCAAATTTGTTGGACTCATGAGTCTGAGAAGGACAAGCGCTGTGCTGAGACCGGGTTGCTTCGATTCATTTTAGGGGAGGAAGGCCTCGGCACAATAGACCTTACATCTTCCTCTGTGTTCATGACAAAATTTAGGGCAGCTCTTTCCAGTTCCTTTGTGGAGCCTGTCACTAACATTTTAAGAGAGAATTTTCAGAAGAAGCATGGACCGCGAAAAGCTGTCACGAGTCGTGACAAGTGACGATACCTCAATTCTTAGCTTTTTTGGGTTGGAATGCTCGCACTCTACAAATCTTATGAATATCGTCTAATCCAAAATTGGACTCACGTAACCCTCTCGACTTCACCATCTCTTTCTACTGAGGACGTATGCGAACGGACACGCGGGGTCTGTTTTACGTCTTATTCTAGTGTTCATATCTTCAGTGTTTTATTAAATGTGTTTTTGCGTCTCTATTGTTTAATTCACAGTGCAAATTTTTTTATTGTTTTTAGGGGCCTAAATACTTTAAAGGGGACAGTTTTTCTGTTCCTAGTCCACAACTTCTTCGAGTTGCATCCTGCAACTCCCCCCACAGGATATGTCGCCGGTATGATGTGTGCACAGAACTGTAGAAATGTAGTTGTTTGCGTGCTATCAAGTGGAAAACAGAAAACGCAGGTTACGTCTGGCTGAAAGGACGGAAAATTCAAGAAAACAAGTATGTTGTGGTACCGCATCCCAAGTTCCGGAAAATGACGGATTTAAATACATTTCACATTTCCGATGATGGATTCCCAGCAAACCACTTCTTTCATTTACTGCATTCATTCAAGAAATTCGTTGAGCACATGGCAATCGACGCTGAGAAGGCTCTCCTGATTCTTTACCTTCGAGAAGGTGCTGCCCCTGATTTCTACAAAAATAGTCCTAGCGGGATGTCTACCTGACTTGGGAGGCTGGAAGGTACTACTTGGTTGAAAAATTCTTCTCACTGAATTTATGAAGAAAGATAAGCCATACGAAGAATAATTTGAGGTCCGTATCGCCGAATTTGAGGCAGGGGAATTAATTGGATCTCTTTTACGGATAAGTGCTATACAGAATATATTACTAGTAAATGTAACCGCTTCTTATAGTCTGCCTTGGAATACAGTGGAATTATATCCAGATTTAGCATAGCTCTTCATATGTTGGGACCCTTTGGATTAAAAAGGACTCAAAAAGGCAATCGAATACTACCAAGTTGGAAGAAAGTTATTCCGCTTGCATTTAGCAGCTGCTTGTGCGTCGTTGCCGGGCAAAAAAATGATTCAGAAACACCAGAAAAGTGCGATAACAAGCAAAGTTCAGCTGGAGGACAAATCTAACAAGGTCGTGGGTTAGTCTGCGGAGCTCTCGTTTCTTGTGTATAAGCAGTAAGAAATTTATGCACTCCTTGGCTCGACTTAAGACTACCCTTATTGCAGTTGCTATGGCCAAAAATTTATTCGAGAAAATCAATGGTCCCAAACCCCGTATAGGAATACTCGCTGTTCTTTCTCTATGGGAAACAGCCACTTCTAAAGGACTTTCTTATTAAAAGATAATCTCAATGAGGACTTCCAGGGTGGAATAAGAAGTTCAAATACGGAGTCGTAAATAGAAATACGAGACAAAAAACGGATATTGAACCGGTTTTTGTGGTGCGAGAGCCTAGTAGGACTGATTTAGTGGTCGCGAGTAAATTAGAAGCAGAAGGTGACGCATTATTGAAACTGAGGAAAAAAAACTCATGGGTATTGAGTTGTTGCTTATAAAAGTACCAGATTTTGTCCCACTAACCCCTGCTTCGGCGCCAAAAAAGACATATTATAGTACAAAAAGATAAAGAAGTCATTACTTGGTCTCCAAAAACTCGTGAGACAGTAAAAAATTATTTGAGAGCTTGATTTTATCTTTCAGTGAATATTGTTTATTTAATTTTTTCGAGGAGATGCCGAGGAGGTAATGAAATCTCTCAAACTGGTGGTCAAAGAAATAGTCCAGTGATCGCAGCATTAGTTTAAACCCCCCCCAGTGAGGTCGCGGTCAGTTGTAGATGGTGATCTTGGAGTTTCAAGGTACGTATTCTAATACTTATTGGATAATGGTGCAGTCCTGAACTTATGTCATGTTATTTCTCATAGAGGGTGGCGAACTATCCTCCGGCTATTAAACGCAAATTAACACTTATGTACGTAACGAATGCCCATGTTGTCGGCTGTGTGGAAAAGGTTCCGGTATTTTGCGATTCTTTGTTTGTACCATTGGACTTCGTGGTGGTACGCAACGCTCCGTATGATACCATTTTTGAGAGATCTATTTCAAATGCGGTGCGGTCGAATCTTGATTTCTGGCAGCTTATGTGATCTATGCTGCTGAAAATTAAGAAGTTCTCGCACTCCTGTTCAGTCAATCCAATCTTTTCAACGGTTATCGCATCGAAAGAAAGGATTTCACGTCTCCAGAAGATTCTGAGTGCAAACTTTTCACATATACGTCATTTTCGGAGCATTTTAACACCAATAAATGATCCAGTACAGAAAAGGAGATATTGTTTGCAATATTAAAAAAATAAGTTAACGAACTTGACCTCGGGCCTTTCATAAAAGCGAGTAACTTATCTGGGGAACAATTGGAATCAGATCGCACCCGGATAATACCCCCTGTCCATCCTCGTAAATTCAACGTACCCTAACGATAAGAATCATAGTTATCTGTTGAAAGCACTAAAGGAAACGGATATGGTAGCATTGGATGTCTATGACCCAAAACAGAACAACGTGCAGGCCTCTCACGAGTTTGAGTCTACAGACGACACCCTGCCCCAATCTGAGGTCCCTTGAATGTAATCGAGGAACAATTGAGTTGTGAGAAAGGAGGTCTAAAAGCTACTAGCTGCCGGTGTCATCAAGTCATCAAGCTTAGTTCGGTCTTTCCGCGTCGTGATAGCAACTATGAAGGAATTTAGCTCTAGCTTTTGTTTTCTTTGACGTCAGATGAACAAGGCAGTGAAGCCGGATTGGTGGCCACTGTCGAAAAAATAGCAGCTTTTTATATATTTCAGGAACAACGGTCTTTGCAACGCTTTACTTTTTCACAGGCTATCTGCAGGTAAGTCGGAGAAGTTCAAATAAATGACGAAGTTGGTTTGCCAATATTTATCCTATAAGTTCGAAGTTACGCCGTTAGTTTTGATGGACAATCGCACAGCTTTCCAGCGCGTGATGGATGAATTTCTTCGGAATCGGCCCTTGCCATGGTTTCGTTGGATTAATTTTTGATCATTTCTAAAAGTGCAAAACACTACCTCCATCATTTTGAATCAGTTTCCAAGTTGATACAGGCAGCTAACCTCAACATTAAGGAGACCATGATTGGTTTCGCTTGGTCTAAAGTCAACCTGCTTGCCAATGCTGTCAACTAGAACGCTTTGTCATGTATATGTTAGCAATATTACAGATGACTTAGAGGCCTCTGAAACGAGAAAGATAAACTAGTTGAGGAGCTAGTCAGGCCTTGTCAAGTATTATCAACTTTTTACCAAAATCTTTGCCGAGAGATCAGCGATGTTGCATATTGCGATCTCCGTGAATAAATAGTTCTCGTGAATACTAGAGATTCACAAATCCTTGAAAATCTAAAAGAGAAGCGATCTAACCCTTACATGCTGGCATTCTCGTATTTCGACTATCCTTTTTTCCGGAGATCGAGGCATCCTCGGTTTCCATTGTGATGTTACTATCTGAAAAGGGGTGATGATAGGTTGCGCCCTATTTCTTTCTCATCTCGGTCTATGGTTAGGTAGAAGCGTCAATTTTCAGCCATTAAGCGAGAAGTACTCGCTGCTTTTTTCGCATCAAATATAAGTCGAGTCTTTTGGCTTTCAAACTGGCAGATATTGGTCAAAATAGACCACCGGGGACTTCAAACTTCTTTCAAAAAGAAGAATATGCACATAATTCTGGTACTATATATGGATCTAATCCGAAAATAAGAACTCTACGACAGAAAGTATAAGCTTTGATCGGAAAATTGACAAGCAAACAACCTGGTATAAAAGCCAAGAAAATATCCTGTATCAGTTAATGGGAATAATATTCCAGAACAATTGGTAGAGACTGCAACTTGGGCCGAACCCAAGGTCTCAGATATGGAGCTGCACTTTTACGATATCTCTATGGTTTGGTACGGAAACTGGTCCTAGGAGCTGATCCAAAGAAGAATATCGCAATCCGCAGGTTCGACAAGAGTTTTGTTATGAAAAAGTACTCTCTTTCGAGGAAAAAATAAAAATTTGCACGCTGCGCCACCTCTTTGACAGCACAGAAATATATATTAATTACTTTACAGGACTGAATATGCCTTTAGATGTGAACTCCACCAAAATTTTCTTTTTGCGGACCTTTTTTGATAGGCAGGGGTTTATGGTGATGAAATAACCTACGATCGGACCTGCGGTAGTTGTCAACATGCGCGCAGACTCATAGTATACCACATTAGTCTCTGTGATCCAGTAACGGGACTGTTCGAAAATTTCTTCGTCAAATTGTCAGGCCCATTCCGACCTTCGATAGTAGTGAAGATGTTTTGACCTATGTAAGTGGAACATATGAATAGTGGGTCGATTTCTCGGGGGAGTAAAGACTTCGCATCTAATGACTTTATTAGAGTGATTTGGCGACTAAAGATGCCGCACAGAATGATTTTATCTGGTTAATTTAGAATGAGATTATCTTGCCTTTCGAACTCCCTCCAAGGATCTTGTCAAGCAACGCCACCGCATTCAATGTATCTTTTGCTCAGAAGTTCATTTGGCCCAAGGTAATCGAATATAATAAACTCCTTGCCTACGCATCTAAGAAAAATTCTCTAGCGGAGAAGGTGGTTTGAACAATCAAACGCTCCATGAAACATTCTATCATTAGAAGCCGTGAGGACAGGGCCAAGGCCTTATTCTAAGTAATTTTCTGATACTGCTGGCCCAACTGCGTAAATAATCGTCCCAACTCCAAATAATGTACGTCATAAACCCAAGTATGCTGGTTAGGTATGCAGTATCCCTTTTGAAAAGTTCTTATTATGATCACCACCTCATTAAGACTTTTAGAGAGGCTGTGGCGCGCGTCGGGGATATGGAGATTTCAAAATACCTTCGAAAAGGAAATAGAATCAACACGGCTTTCGAAGTTGTGCATGAGGTGCTGATCGCCGACTGGCCCTCATTGAACGAGTGCCAGAAGTGGTCGGCGTGTAAACATTTCTTTTATGGTCAGTGTGTGATGGCCAGGGTAGATCTATAGCGCCATTAGTTCACGTCATCGCCCGATAGAGATATCCTAAATGCTATACTCGCGCGCGAGTTTGTGCGGAATCACCGGACCAAAAATAAATAACTCAGAATGCAGTAGGGAGAAACAAAAAGAGAAGAAAATGCGTGCAGTCAACTTGCCGTAAATAATGAAGATAAAAGAAATTTCCGAGAGGACGCTTCGAAAGAGTAGAATAAAGAAAGTGAAGTAAATAAATATATCCAGGAAAATGTGTTCGACACTTCGAAGAACTAGCTTCATCCGTTTTCTTCGCCACAGCCTCGCTATTACCTATTTTTTGCTTTCCATCTCTGCGGTTACGGGTTCCTTTTGAAAATTTTCGAAGGAAAAAACCAGCCTCCTTACTTCATGTTTTGAGTAAAATACATATATACGTTCGACGCACTCCTGTAGAGCTATAACGGAAAGTCTGGGTTCATATGCTTCTGAATAGTCTGTAAGAATGGTAAGATCAAGATTTTAAGTGACTCATCGACTGACTCAGTTTGAACACGCAAGTTTTACAATTTAAAATCTCATGTAGAAACCAAACAGGTCTGGTGGCGATAGTCGGAATGTAACAGTCTTCATTAAGACAATTTCTCTTGTAAGCAAGAGTTTCTGGACGTAAGTAAGATCTAAAACACGCCCCTCGGTCGAATAGTCTTTTCTTCTTCTCGCTACGAGATCGAAGAAAGTGCAGAACCACTCTCGATATTCATGTGAATTCCCGAATTCTTTTTTTCCACTTGCAAGGGATGCACCGATACAGCTGTATACAACATCTATTAATGTTTTAGGAAGCAGAGAGAGGAGCAGATGGGATTGAGGATTCTTGCGATAATCGAGAGAACGGGTTCAACGGGGATTAGTTTCATATCCGGATGGCGCTGGAAATAGTAATTTATGTATAAGATAGTTCCAGTTCTGTCACAATTTCAAAAGTCGAAACTTTCAAGATCGATCAGCCTAGAAGAAGATGCTACTGACAGAAGCCGAGGCGAGAGGTGAAACAGCGGGGAGGAGATAAGAGCGCTGTGCACAGTATCCGAGTGTGCTGTGTAAGTTTAGCTGGCCGGAGCAGGTAAGGGGAAACTCGCAGACAGTAAAGCAAGCTACAGTGAGCATTACGTGCAGAATATGCCGGGGCCGGTGCACGCTGAGCCTTTGGTAGTAGCACGTAGGCCGTGTCTTAGCCATGTGGTTTTCGGACTACGTCTATCAATGCTCCTCAAAGGATATTTCTTTGCTAAGTAAAATTCCTAGTACTGCGTAAATACAATATTCAACGGCCCACCAGGTAGGAGAAAATTAGTTTAGACTACGATTGGTTGCAGAATGAAGGTTTAAAAGAGTCCAAGCATTTTAGAGTCTAATACAATACTCGCTTCACTACCTGGGCGAATTTTCTTCCCATAGTTACGTAGGCTCTTAAATATGTTGCTCGTAAGGAGAAATTAAAGTAATCTTTAATTTCCCTGTCCGCAAAATTTTTGCATTTGGAGGCCGTTCATTTATTCTTTCTCCAATTCCGTTAAATGCTCGATTTACAAATCATTTTAGCATGATTTAAATTCCGAAAGGGACCGTTCTAAGTGGTTTCTTCCAATTTACTCTTTCTTCAATTCAATTAATAAAAATTCGATGTCAAGATATTCATTTCCGCTACACGGTACGATTTACAGGTAGAATTGGGTTACGTGTACCCTCATTTCAATTACTCAGTGAATATGTATTAATATTAATTTTGAGACAAGTTAGGAGGGTAAGTTATCCACTGTACACTATACGTGGGTTAATCTGTACCAGTTAGGGTTGACAGGAACGCAAGGTGGTTACTGTAAGTGTATTGGACAGAAAATGATATTTACTTATTTTGTATAAGATGCAGTAAGGAACGGGAAAGCTATAGAGATTGGCGATTGAATTGTGGAGGGGTTGAAGTCCTACATCTGCGTCTCAATTGAAGGATAAAGTCGCTCAGATTAAGCGCCTACACTGAAAATGGGGATATCAAACGGACTAATTTGCTCGGGATTGGATGCGGGGGGCAGGAACTCCTTTGGTGGCTTTTTCGTGGTTTCCAGTACTCAGACTTCCCAGGGGTAAATATTATCGATAACTGTCAAGGATTGTGGTCGTAGCGCACAATGTTAGTCGCGAATTCTTCCTTTTCAACAAAGCTGTTTTGGAGAGGGCTTTGGCGTCTGCTTTATTATTGATGTCGCTCAGAAGATTTTGTTGAAAAGACTCGTGTAGAACGGTGAAAAGTCCATTGAATGATATTGAAAGCGTAACAACGCTTTCTATGGGTGAATACGTCCCTTAAATAAACGTCGAAGCCATTAATTCTTTCGTAAAGTATTTTTTCTTGTGCTTTTCATTGTGGAATGCAAGAGATAATCGCTAGCTGTCTAGTTGAATTCCACAAGCGAACAAAAAAGGAGTCTTTTCAGATTTTCTTCGACCTCCACCTTTCCTGCATCGCTGCTATACCCTTCGAACACGAAATTTAATTTAGCCTTGTAGCTTATTTAGTAGGACAAACTTGTCCAACAGAAATGACGAGTGATCCTATAAAAATTGCTGAGCAAATTGTTTGCTTTCGGATCTTCAGACAGGTTTTTACGTTTTGCGAAAGTCTTGTTCAACTTCAACATTTCTGTAATTTATTGGGCTTAAATTCAATTGAATGCTTATCCTTGACAAGTTCGAGAATAAAATTTATCTCTCGAGGATCATTTCTATATTTTTATCCATCTACGGCTATCGCGGCGGGAGTATTTGTCCTAGAATCAGTTTGCGAAACCGGAAGACCAGCGGGCATATTCTGGGTCTTAGACGCCCAAAGTTATGCATTTACACTCGCAGATGTCTCCGGATTTACAATGAATGGTGGGGGCTGCATGGAATGGTTTTCTTTGAAACGATTAAAGACTTGAGGGGTAAAAAGAGGTCGCAGTTACGAAAGAGTGAAATCCAAATGTGAATAAAAATTAGCCTTTTGGTAATACGCTCTGAAGATATGACTATTTCTCCCATATATTCTCATGTAAAAAGTTCAAACTGAAAGACGTTAAAGGCTTCTAAAATATTCCTCAGCGCAAATAAAGAATTATAGAGGAACTAAGGGACGAGTACGAACTGCACGGGTAGTAGAAGATATACTAAGTACTATAGAACTTCCTGTGGTTCGAGAATTTCGAAGTTCCAGAGGGACCGCCTGAAGCTTCTTCGTTGAAATCAAAGTATTCCAACGTATTTTTTGTAGAATCTAGAAGCATCTTTGGAAATGAATACTGAATTGGCGAATTGTTGATCTCCTTCAATATCCTTTCGTTTATGCTTCTTTGATTGATCCAGAGAGGTGCAACTTGATCGTACCCGAATGTTTCAAGGAAGCATAGACATCAGAGCGAGAAAAATGCAAACGAAGGCTGATCCCCGAATCCTGATTGGTGCGGAAACTCGGGCTTATGCACTCGCGATGTAATATTGTACAGTCAGAAGCAAAAATCTTGGCGCCAGGGTACAAGATGAGGGAGTAATGTACGATTCATGATTATAATTTAGCGAATCTCTAACGAAGAGCATGCTAGCGAAGCAGCGAAGAAAATGTTTCAAAGCTGTTGGATTCTTTCTGGTAGTAACTTTTGTTTTTTCTATCGCAGCTGCACGTGGGAGGTCTCGTCCAATATGCAGGAACGTTCTCGCTTGATTTCTAGGAGTCGCCCAGGATGCGGTAACTGTTTGACAAGATTTACAGCCGTAAATTGTTTTATAGTTGTAAATTAAAGGTTTCGTCAGAACGAGCACCATCAAGCTAATATCAGCACTACCTGCCTGGCGGAGATTGCTAAGGATTTCGCATTACATGTATTGTCTTTACATTGATACATACGTGAGGCAATTTTTTACTGTGATTGAATGGAATTGTAAGAGATGGAAGAGAAGATCGCCAGCTCTGGTCCAGAATTTCTTTGATGGTATCGTAATCGGAACTTAAAGGTACTACTCAAAATTTACCTCGACCTCCAACAGTAAACCTTAACCAAAACTTATAGACTTTCAATACTACTAGTTACATGTTAACATAACAAGGTTAAGATTATACCAACTCATCATACTATGCGATAACTCCCGCTAACGCACTGTATTCAGTTACGTGCCCACACACGCCCACCTTGTGGAGCTGGGCAGCAAATTTTCAGTAAAACAGTACGGTGGTTGTTCGTTTTTATTTTGGAGTTCAGCTCGTAGTGACGGCTTATATATGTGCCCAAAATTCTACAGAATTTCATATAGAATTTTTGGCGCATATACGCATTCTTGGTGCAACTACAGTCGATTTAGTTGCCAAGTGGTCGTGATGTCCCAAATAATTACAAGGAATGACCGACCATGCAGAGGATGATAATACGCATGAATGATTTGAGTGCAGTGTCGTGTACGTATCCGAGGTTGTCGCCAACGTAGACACAATAGAGAAAACAACAGCACAATTACAACGCGACATTGATGCTATAGACGTCATAATAACAGTTAAAGAAGTAAATTAGCTTCACTCAATTAAATCCTGAAACTAGTTTGACAATTCACGATGAAGAAGTTTTTGCGTGGTTGCACCAATGCAGACATGACACATCTTTCATCACAAGTTCACATTACAGCACTCGTCCCCAAACTAATTGCATTTATGCAAATAAATAATGTACCTCGCTGATCAACCTGTTCCGTGTGGCCACTGTACCAACTGGATGTTGGTAAAGTTGGTGCAGTGGCCCCTGCACACTGTAATACTGTAGTAGCTGTCTATATGGGTGTGTCTTTCTAGACCAGCGCTGTAAAAGCACTTTTATGCATTACAGTGCATATGTACATTTGTAGTAGCTGATCAGAAATCAGTTTCGAGTTGAATTTGCACACACGCACATATCGCTTTCGAAGAGGCACCCTCCAAATCTGCCCATGTTCTCCGGATCATTTTTCAAGTGGGAGCACTGAAAATTCTGTCAGCAGAAAGGAAATGAGTGAGCTGCCCAATAGAGCTTCCACTTAGTTTACCGTACAGAAATAAAAAGAGACCAAAACTCCGACCCCAAGAGAAGGGAGACGGAGGGATGACCATCTCTCATGGTAGCATCGCTTGGAGCAAGACCGCAAGCACTGATATTTTCTGCTGGTACCCTTTCTGCCGAAGATTTCATCCGAAACTGTTAGAAATACCCGCATCCAGTCATTGCCAAGTTTGAAATATCTATAGCGGTCCATCATTATTCGTGAGCTCGTTTGCCGACAATTCCTCCCAGGATATTTGACCGATGGCTCTCCTGGATCTTAAATCCCTTTCGAAGTCGGTATTCATCATTTTGAGTCAACTGATCTCAAATCACGTTCGCGCATTCTGAAACATCTTGGATCAGACTCTATCACTAACGTGGCACAGATCCTCGTCTTTAAAGAGACTACTAATCAAATTTGGAAAGGTCTCAGAAACACGTACCAGAGAAATAATATTCAAGCCAAGGTGAATCTTGAGGTACAGCTCTACAATCTCTCTTATCAGTAAAATGAAGACATAGGCAAGCATATCTAAACTTTTACATGTATATTCGTGTAATTCGACCCTCTTGGCGTCCGATCCGAAAAAATTGACAGGATTTAGCATCTACTAAGGTCCTTTGTAGAATTACTAGGACTATTTTCAATCATTGCCGGCGCTATGAAATAAATTTTGATCAGCTAGCCGATGAAATCAGTTCTAACGTCAATCGTAGCTCAAGAAACAATAGCAAGGATAAAAACAATCGCAAAGAAGAAAACGCAGCGATAATAGGTGTTCGCAAGAATTTGTAGAAGAAAGGAAATTCGGAAGCTAATGTCGAGTGCTACTATTGGCACAAGTTAGGGAATATGTTGAAGGATCGCCGTAAGAGCAAGAGGCGTCGTGGTTTATTTCGTAGTATTATTTGAGGAGGTGGCCGTGGAGGTAGAAGAAACCAGTATGAGAATCGGAACTAGCCCAATAATTATACTGCACACCCTGCAGAAAATGGAGCCTCCTCGTTCCCGATCATCCTCCGCCATGAAAAGCAGGGAACTCCGGACTCCTAAATTACTATCAATCTTCTTAAGCCAATATTGCAAAGGAGAAAACCATGCGCGTATCTGGCATGAGCTCCTCGGGCATATCGAAAGAGGGAGGCTGATCGATGCATCTATCGCTAACATAGGGCTGCCCTAACTTCGTAAAGAAAACCTTACAGATCATAAATTCGTTCCATGACTGTAAGCAGCGACTGAAAAATCCACTTTCTGTCTGATCGATTACATCTCAAAGGACGTTCTGGAAATAGCCTACAGCGATATAACCGGACAAATTGGCCCTCCGATACGGGTAAAACAATTATTTCTCCTTTTCCCCGGTTTCACACCCCGCATGGGTGCTTTATACTTCTCAGGGGCACGATCAGGGCTTAGCCCTTTGTCACGCACGACACCGGAAGAAAATTATTCGGCTCATTTGTTTCAATCCAGCGCCGATATTTTTCACATTGAAACGAAGGCCGTACATATTGAATCACCCAGCTCTATGACTTTCTTCGAACGCTTCCATGGACCGTTGTGCTGAGCCTTCAACAGAATTCAACCAGAAGCCCCAAACTTGTCAGATGAAGAAGTGCTGCAGCTATCAGCCAAATCAATCGACGACTTAGTAGACCCTGACGGCTAAGTTCCGACTCCACTGGTATACGGAGCACTTCCCCTACTCTGACTATCAGCCGATACGCCGACCCCGGCAATGATTTAACGACCAAGCGCGGTGTGAAAAGAAACTGAGGAGATGACTAATAACTTCGCGCGAACACAATTCAAGGGAGCCTTGAAAGGATGTAACAGTCCGGACATATTTAACATTCGTGAGCACCGATCAACACACCTGTGTTATTGTAAAGACCTGAGTTCGACAATGGGACAGTGTTTATAGACTACAATGGGTTGATGGAGAATATTTTTATGTACTGCACAAAAATTGGTCGGAAAAATCCTTTCAACTGTGGTGAAGCCATACGAAAAGAGAACGACACAAACCTTGAGATACACAAAATCTCTCCCAATATTTCGGGTTCAGGGGGTTCAGAATTCAAAACTTCTTATACTGGAGCAAGATTTTCTCCTGCATATGAACCCCTCGCTAACATCGCGAACTCATCTGCATTCACTCCGAACATATCAAATCTGGTCAGTAAAGAAGACATAGATTTCCATGAAAGTAGCAGTACCACGGTCGGAAGATTACAAGAAATATGTAGTATCTGGACAAAAGAAACCCAACGGGCTCGTCCAGAGAGAATTGTTCACCAAGTAAGATGGTATCGAAGCAAAGTTCTATCGTATTTTCGGCTCTCTTCTTGTTGATCATCTCAAGAATGAGGGGACCCCAGACGCTTATGAAGCATCGGGTTTTTTAGTTCAAGTTTTTAGCGCCAACTATGATGTGCTCACACAATCTCAAACGGCTCAACTTGCGTCTCAATAGCTACAATTTTCTCTTTTTGCATGCGATCCCGAGCTCGACATGTTCACCCGGGACGTCTCCGTGGCGATTGTCCAGGCACGCACAAAAAATCGCGTGCCCTATCTTTGTAAAGCCATTCGAGATTTCGGGCTACCCATTTGTTTAGCTGTTCACTCTATGGCCTACAAGAATCCGACAATCAATAGTATTTCACGTACTAAAATTGTCACTTGTAAAATCTGCATATGCATCTCACCATATAAAACTCGGTCTACTTCATATTAAAAACAGTCCGTACATAAGCCCGGGGGAAAAAGGGGGTTTCTTTATTGAGACATATGGATTGGCTGAAACCCATTTGGAGTTGTAAATCTGAATGTCATAAGCTCTGATTGCAATAAAGCACCCAAGGGGTTCGGTATGTCTTCAGATAGATAATACTGCGTTCATCACGAACTTTATAAGAAAAGGAACAAAAAATATTCAACTCGAATGAAGTCAAAATGCTCAAGCCGGGGAAATAATTCAAATGTAATGGTGGTTTATCTCACTTTAATGGAACTCCCTACTTTGTCAACAGCAAAATCATATCAACGAAATTTTAATGCCCCATCCAAAGTCGTTTAATGTTGATTAATTTGTTACCGAGCGCATAATAGGTTTCTATGCCGCTGCAGTCTGCCGGCCTGATGCCGTATGCGTTCTGCACGACCTCATACGTCACCTATCCAAAAGCAGGAGACGTCAATATTCTGACTAAGGTACTGTCATTATGTTTTAAATCCCTGTACATTTGACTTTCATTCGTACCGGTCGAGCCATGCCGTTGTTGACTTCCAAATTCAGTGGGGCAGATTTCAGTGGCGTGATCACTGTAAGCACCAAGCGGTTGCTGGAAGTGGTGACATTTCAGCGGTATCGAGTGTGCGAAGACTGGGAGACCAAGATGGAGGCTTACCGACAAAGTTTCGCGGTTATTTTGCGCAGACGTATGCAAAGTCTATGGACGACGCAGTGAACGCATGTCTTGCTTGGAATTTTATAGGGGTAAATCGTCAGGAGAAGAGATACTCAGAACCAAATACCCCCAAAAGGAGTTGTTGCGAGCGAAAAAAGTACTAGCGTGGCATAGTTGAACGAACAAAAAAGGTTTGCGTAAAGACGACATTTGAGAGGGCTACATGCAAGTATAGAAAGGGCAGGGTCTACCACTGACGCTCTGTGACCAAAGTAAGAAAAATAGATCTTGGGTCTGAAGTTGACTCTCAACTTCCTACCACTCGGTACTTTGGCTCGAAGTTGTCTGCCAACTTGCTTGACCTCCACAAGAGGAAGCAGTTTACTCAGCTTATATATACTTTTTGGCTAAACCTAAAGTCTCAAAAAAAACATACGAAGAACCATAAATGCATCAAATGGAATCGTGTGAACGGGAAAGACTAACAATAGATACTATCAGAATAAATATATATACTTCTTCCTTAATATATTAGTCCTCTAGATCGGAGCCAAACAGTTCCCCCAAAATATCCATTCCACCCTAGCAGTCCCCAAAAATATCCGCGAACGGCTTAGAATTCTCCATTGCCTCCTGGGAAATATCTAGACCACTAAAGATGCCCCAATCCGGTTCCAGAGTCTAGACCACCTGTTCCATACTTTCTGTCCCCCTCCCCACTATTCCAGCACTTTCCATGTCTCCCTCCCCCTCATCCTCCTCTTCACCCTTCCCTTTATCTTCGTCAGAGGAGTCAGGGATAACGATTACTCCCTCAGTCTCCCCTTCGTTCTCCATGGGAGCTCCCCCACCGTTGCATACTAGTGGCTCGCACAGGTCCACCCTGTCCTCCTCTTCATCCTCGTCCTCCTCTTCCCCTACCTCCTCCTCCTCCTCCTCTGCCTCTTCTGCCTGCTCGAAGCAGTTACGGCGGACCCACTCCCGGACGCTTTCCCGGTCCGTTCTTCTACGGTAGCCATCGTAGTCGGTTCGACCATTTGCCATTAGGGCCAGAGCGTTGAGGCGACGGCGGCCTCGGGATGACTTGGCGATGGTGAGGGACGGGCGGAGGTTGGTCATGTTGAGGGCAAAAAAAGGGGTGATGGGCGATGGGGTAGCTGATTGCGGGGGTGTTGCCTCAACAACGTAGATTTCGGACTTTAGGTAGGGCAACGTATTCGATAACTTTCACCGCCTTGGGCGAAATAAAAAATGTGAGGCAATGCCACAGCTTTGAATTTGCATGCGATTAGGACAATAACTAAAAATCTGCTTGACAAAATACCGGAACTGAATTTGGAGGACGATGCGGATCACGAGTCGATAGATTCGTTTTTTTGAAAAAGGAGTACCAAAATGCTCAAAGACATAATAGAAATGGAGTTGCACAGTGAATTTGGATTCATGGGGAAATTTTGTTTCAGGATTTTGTTCGTAAAAGAGAATTGGTGGGAAGAGTCGTTTTTGAAAACTCATGGGGAAGGAGAAGACAGAAGATTGTGGAGAGGACCACTCTCCTACAGAAAGGACCGTTTTCGTACCAACAGAATTCACGAGCGGCTCAGGCGCTCACAAAAATATTTCTATTCCCAGTCGTTACACTTACAAACACTCACTCGTCGGATTCCTGCTCCAGTGAGTACCGATGGCATTCCATTACGGACAAAATGAGGGGCAGAATAGATTTATGGAATACAGGGCGTATCAAAATACTATGGGCGCAAGCACTCGACCAATCCAAAACCCGTACGGCATCAGCTCGCCCCACTTCGGACCACCAAGAGATCAACATCAGATAAGCGCCGATGGCACTCAACAGGGGGATCCGTTGGGGGCTCTGATTTTCGCTCTCGCTCTCCATCCTCTCGTTCTCAAGTTCCAGGAGCAATTCCGGCCCCCCGCTCAACGCTTGGTATGCAGACGGTGGGGAACTTGGTCGTTCCCCGCTCGCAGGCCCCCGAGGCTTTGCAATTCTTCCAGAGTCAGGGACAAGCCATCGGGTTCGCATTGAATATGACCAAAACCCACGTATACGGCCTCTCCTATAATCCTTCTCCCCTCACTCTTCCCTGCCCCTTCTCCACGCCCGATGGCTTTACCGTTCTCGGCTCTCCCATTGGTTCCGATTCCTCGTCAGCGCGGCATTCGACACCCGTCAAGCTGCAGTCGATCGCATCTTTTCCTGTCTTCAGTCCTGCGATGACGCCCAGATGGCCTACCACTTGCACCGTTTCTGTGCGAGCGCTTGTAAGGTTATTTATCTGCTGCGGACTCTCTCCCCCCACCAATCTACGGCTTTGGCCGTCAGCTTCGACCGTCAGCTTCGACCGGATGCAGCGGGAGGCTTTCGCACAGATTCATGGTCCTTGCACCGACTCCGAATGGGAGCAAGCCTGCCTTCCTATTTCCTACGGTGGTCTCGGCATTCCTCTCGCTTCTTCAATCCCTGAATCCGCTTATGCGGCTTCGATGATTGATGTTTTCCGCCGTTTCTCAGATCTGCTCTCCTTCTCGGGAGACCTACACCTGGAGGAAGTGCCTCGGGCCGCGATCTCTCTATTATCTACCCGTTATCCAGATCTTTCGGCTCCCCTGTCGCCCACTTCTCTGTTTAAGCGATGTCAAACGCCGGTCCCCGGCGAACGGCTCCAGTCTTCTATCTCGTCTGAGCTTCACAGTTCGACGTTTGATCGGATCTTCCGATCATCCTCTGACCGCGACAGATCTCGCATCCCATCCGTCCGTGAGTCGTCCGCCTGTTCAGCTTTCTCAACTTTACCGCACCCTAACCGCGGCACCTATCTGTCCTCGCAAGCTTGGATAGTCGCTGTATCTCTACGCCTCGGCTGCGCGATTTTCTCTGGTCATGATCGATGGTATGTGCTAGCCGTTCCAACGACATCGCCCCGTTGCTCGATCCCATGGGCAAACATGCCCCCACCTGTAAGTACAACGATGGGCAGACTCGTCGCCACAATGTCTTGCGTAACGCTCTCCATCGTTCCTGTAAGGAGCTTGGAATTTCTGCCTCTCTTGAACATCTGCTTCCTCCCCTTCCCCCTTCGTCCTCTCCCTCGTCCGCCCTTCCCATAGATCTTTATATCCCTGCTGCATATGGCCTCGACCCGAAGGATATCGCTTTGGATGTCACAGTGGCCCATCCACAGGTCACTTCTCGCGTTTCCTAGTGTGCCCTATCTGGCGGCGCAGCTGCCTCAATGGCTGAACGTGCGAAACACACGCACTACGGTCTAGTCTGCCACACGAACGATATACGGCTTCTTCTTGTTGGTATTGATGTGTTCGGTGCCCTTGAGGCCGACGGTGCGACTTTCTTCCGGCGCCTTTCTACGTTCGCTGCTGCCCGTCGAGGCACCACTCCCCCAATGGGAGCTGCACCTCCTAATCATGCGCTTTGTGTTCTGCTTGCATGGGTTGCGAGCTCGTCAAGTTCTTACCAGATGCATTTCCGATTAGTTTCTCTCTCACCCCCCCTTCGCATGTTAGTTTCTCTGTAATCCCCCTCAGCATGTTCTCCCACATGCTTTTTCCACATCCCGTAAAGATTACACACACATCAGAAGGGCTACAAAGCTGGCAATAGAAGGTGCGTATGGAAAGGCTGCACAAGCTTTGCGCTCGTTAGGCGTTCTACCAGCTACCGGTGATGTTATTGATGCTCTTATCGATAAACTTCACCAGCAGGCCTCCGATGAAACGACCATAGTTAGTGGACCATTTTCTACCAATTACAGTTTCCGACCGATCACTGAAGATGAGGTCCTTGGTGCCCTCAGGGATTTAAACTGGAATCCTCACCCGGAGGCTCAGGTCTAAAGCCATGCCACCTGGTAGAATTGCTCCGATGTCCATCCTCAATCGGGGAATTCCGGCTTTCTGGCAGCTCTTACGCGACTTGCCCATGTTTTGGCAACAGGAAAAGCACCTGTCGTTCTCGCTCCTTGGATCGCTGGTGCTCCACTAACCCCGTTGGCGAATAAATATAAGTCACCCAGGCCAATCGCCGTTGGGGAGACCCTTCGCAGATTGGTTGATAGCTGCTTAATAAAACAAGTATCCCAGAGGGCGGAAGATTACCCCCAACTCTTTGAAGTAGGTACCGCCACCAAGTTGGATACCGACACAGTTGTACACAGAATCCGGAGACTCGTTCAGGAGTACAGCAGTAATCCAGTGTACGCTTTTAATATGTGCAGCAGACCTGCTTTTCTGAAAGCGGTGAAGCAGCTGCTCCCAGAGTTACGGTCTTGGGTCTCATACTGACACGCAAGCGAGCCCACATTCACGTGCATTGGACTTCACATCATAAGAAGCGTCTGCGGGACGCAACAGGTGGGGACAACCTGTGGGGCCTCCTTTTCAATGTGGTGCTACACCCTATTTTCCGCTGCAGCAGCCGTAATGTCCGATGCGGCCTGCTTGATGGCTGGCCTGGAGGTGTCCTATTAGGGAGCGCATTTCCTCCCCCATTATTGTGTCGGCATGCCCTTTTGAGTCGATTGTGGATGTCTGGAAAACTTTAGGATAGATCGAATATATCTTCTAAGAGTAAAGCACCCAAACCTTTTCCCTTACGCTGCAATGGGCGGCGGAAACTTTTGTGGCAGCCGCTGGGTGCGCTTGAACGAAAGCAGCGGTATCAATGTGGCGGAAGGCAAGGCCTAGTATCCGGCGATGGGTCCTATAAGCAGGGTGATGTCTCGGGCATGGTACATCCCTTCAGAGATCATCCTCCCAGAACTCCTTGGCCCTGGCCTCATGCTGTGCCCTATTTAGGAGTGTTTTGAGGTTGACTGGCTTTTCAGAAGAAGTAGGGTTGAATAGGCCGAGGTCGGTGACGAAGGAATCTCCGTGGAGGCAGCGTACAATCTCACGAAGGGGTAATGTCGATTGGCCGAAAAAGAAGAAAGTCCTGTTGCAGCGGATGCGTTTCCGAAGGGCGACTTCGGACCCCGCCGTGGAGTACTACGCGGTGCGGAGGCGGGCGGGCCCTGCATCCATGAGGGTGGCAGCCAGTGCCCCATGGAGGAAGGGGTCAATCAGAGAGAAACCCTGACCGCCGAGGCGCAACTGAAGGCAAGCTTGCTTCCAAGCTGAGCCCGTGAGAGCAAAGTCATGAAGCGACTCATAGGCGGATCGCTGCAGGGAGCCCAACTAAGCTGCAAGGTCAGAGGCGTGTTTTGGGTCGGCAAGTTTGAATGCGTGCGTGATGCGGCATGCCGATGCACAAAGTCTGTACATATGGAACCAGGCCCGCGGGTCCCGGATGTGGTCCAGAGACTTCAGCGTGCGTCGACAAGCATCAACTTTGTCCCGGAGGAACGCCTTTGTAAAGTTAGAGTTACCAATCGGGGCGCCGAGGAGATCGAAGCCGTCACCGGCGCACTCCGAGAGAGGATATTCGGCTGGGAAATCTGCTCTGTCGAAGGCATGATGTGCGTGCAGTAAATGCGGGCCTTCTGGTGCTTCACGAATATGCTAAAAGTCGGGCCGTACCGGGCATAGGACCGAGGGGCTCTCCGGAGTCCGTCCAGTTACTATTCCTCAGTAGGTGAGTGCTCGGTTCCAAAGTTTGTTTCGAACGATGCGGGTAAGGATTTTCGGAATGAGGAACAGGACAGGGTATTAGTCGTGATGTCGATGCGTATAGAGAAAAAGGTGCTTGCTATGACACATAATTTGTTAGACGTGGTGGTAAATCTTTATGGGTTGTACAATGTTGCACAGAAGCGTGCGGAGGGTATTCATAAATTAACGACGGATGCGGGCGGCGGGTAGAAACCTGTCGCGCCTGCATTATTTGGAGACTAAACGCAAAACGGGTAACGAAGTCGCGGAGCTCGTGTTGAGGGGAGGAACCGCGACGGGAAGCAGCGAAGGAAGCAAGGCTGCGGAAAAAACCCTTGCCGTCGTCGCCCAAGGCGCTATAGATATCAATCCCGACGGGGGAGAGGAGGATATCGTTCTGGTTGCAGTAAGTGCCGTAATGACGATGTTTCTCGCGCTCTGCGAGTGTTGCGGCAGCGCCTGCGGTAACCATGCTTGGCGAAATGTGGCGGCGTGCGGAGGGGTGGGCAACAGTAACGTCGACGGCGATATCGGTACTGTGAAGCCCGTATGCAGCGGGTATGTAAATGTCCATTCGTAGCGCGGGGGACTCCGAATGCCCAGATGAGTTGCGAACCTGGTAGAGGAGCGGAGTGGGACAAAGATAATACTTCACATCATTGGCAGCTCGGACATCCCAACAATCTGGATAACAGGGTGAAGGAGATCGAGGGAAGACTTGAGCTTGTTGGAGCGATCCCCCGTGTACTTCGGTAATCATGAGTAATCATCTAAGATAACTTGATACCCCTAGCATGCATGTAACGAGAAAACGTAATTTATCAGAGAAAGGAAAAACTCGTGGGTACGTCAATATCTTCTTGTCCCGTTAGACTACAGAACTGTGACTGCTACGTGCGAAGGCGCCGTAGTTAGTGCCCCGAAGGCTGCATGCCTACATCAAATTGCTGCTGGCAGTAAGTGTATAGATGCAGAACATTTGCACAGTCAACAGCATGTATCTCAAGGTGATAGCTGAAGATAAATGTAGGAGCATTGATTCGACGCCCTTCCCCTCTAAAGTCAAGAGAGTAAAGATGCCTCAGTACCATCTCTTCCCGTTCCCTGCGTATGCTGACTTCATATTGCCCCATCCTATAGTGTATGTGCTACTACCATGACAATTATCACGCCATATCTTAGAGCCAAGTATGTCCGCCTCCCCAACAAACCACGGATGAACTTGCACCATTGACAAATCCCACCGTTTCTTCGGGTCTTTCACCAGCAATTTCCTCAACATATCAACAGCTCCGTCGGATAAGTATTCAGAGTATTCAACCTCACATCGATGCACTTGACATAGTACCTCTACCTCATCCTTATGTTCGAAAGGTCTTGTGCCCGTCACCATCATATATAGAATTACCCCTAACGAGAATGCGTCCGCTTTAGCCCCATTGTACTCATCGCTGGTGCTCATCCACACTTCCGGTGCCGAGCAGTGTACAGAAAGGTGATCGGTAGGTAGTAAAGGATTACTGCGATCGACAATTCCGCCCTTCCAAAAGTCACAGACTTTTAACTTCCCGTTTGACGTTAGCTTGATGCACTCCGTGCTCAGGTATCTATGATATAGTCCGAATTTATGGTACGTCGACACTACCTCCACAATCTTTCGAAACAAATTTCGAGCCATCCTCTCGTCCATGCATCCCTGTTTGAGCACCGTATTCAAAACATCACCCCAGTTGAGACTTCTGTCACTACGAATACTTGAGTTAGGGATGAAAATACCTCGTATACACGCTCAAAGTTTTCATGAACCTCTCGAAGCCGCTCGAGATCTAACCTCATTTTCTTGTTTTCCATCAAATCATGTCTCAAGTAGCTCTTGTCAATTGCGTTGACCGCAAATGTCTCGCCAGACAGCACATGTCGAGCGAGGAATGCCTTGTTTAAGCTATCAGAACTGAGAACATCTAGAATATGATATGCACCAATGCATGTACCAGGGAAGCCAGGACGCGTCATCACCCTCGCGTATGAAATGATCCGGGCCATACTTGATAATTTTCTCACCGTTTCAATAATCTTACGAGCTCCAAGCGATGCTAGATTTTGGTTGGTTCGCTAGGCTTTATGTCAAATGCATTCGCCCGTTGTATATGGGAGGGGGAACTTATCCCGTGGCGTAAGTAATCTTTTCGTAGGGTTCATAATTTTTCCGAACGCGCAACAGTCCTACATGGCGGACGCAGACTAAAATCATTCGCGGTCTGCAATCTATTACCTGTCGAGTCAAAATCATTTTAGTGTCATCTATTTGGCTTGCAGGTGACAATCGGAACTGTTTCATTAATTGGTGACATAATTAGTGCGGTTCTATTACGCGTTCTTACCCTAGGGAATGAAATGGAGCCTGTATAACCTATTAGAGAGTTCCGAGAAATGAACTCACTTGAAAACTTGCTTATCACTGATGTGCAGTTACCTGGAAAAGAGCTAATGCGGGCATCTCAATTGCAGCAAAAGGAATCTCAACCTTCGTCTGAACGGCAGCGTTGTATTTCCGGACCTGGTTGAACAGTTTCCATGTTTGGATATGGTTCGTGATATTGTAGCCGAGGGGGGAAGGTGATCTTTTACTGTAAAAATGTGAAGTGGGGTCAGACTATCTAGCCCAGCCGCAGGCAGTATTACTGAGAACTGTCGCTAGTAATACATATTTTGCGATGATTGGACATAGCAGCCGTATATTGGAGGACGAACGATGAGACACGTGTGCGAAGGGAATGAAACTCAGAATGACAGTGTTTCCCACGCCTCTTAGCCATAAAGTTCCTAAGGTCTTGGAGAGCCTTGAGACCAGATGTTCTAATCTGTCCACAGATGTCGATGGCGAGGGGGATGAGCTCTAAAGCCTTCTTGTGTCGCAAGCCGCAGAATAGTGTGCTACTTTCTTCTTCTCGGCACGGTCAAGAGTAGACGCGCCGTTGTCAGCTAAGTTGCCGTATGGGGCAGAATGGGGGCTGACAATGGTGACATCCAAGGCCATGGGAGATGGGGCGAACAGGGAATCGTCAATGACCAAGTCGAGTGCTCGCCGCTCATTGAGGCTCTTACGCAGATCGGCTGCGAGGATACGCTCCCGTTTGACGGAAAGGGAAATGGTAGGGTGCGAGATTTCGTGGTATAAAAGGTCGCGCAGACGGTTGTGCCGGTGTACCGCCCCGATACCACTCTTGCTTTTAGCCGCGTGATGTCCAAGCTCGTCAAGGATAGGTGGAACGTTGGAATGGCCGGAGAGGCATGTGGGGCAGGTGTCCGAGCCGCGGAAGACCGGAGCTCCCAGGCGTGCAGAGACCATCGTTCGCCAGATCTCGCCGGGTGTATACAGGCCATTGGATGGGAGGGGCAGTGTGGAGAAAGGGGCTGAGGCGGTAGAGGACTGCACCGAGAGAAGGCGCGAGCAGTGATGGTTGTAGTGGTGTGCAGGGAAAAAGTGGCGCAATTTCACCATATGGGATTGGTACAGATGCTCAGTAATAGCGTGTTGTAAGGAGGGAGAGGTCGTTGTGTCCAATCGGGGGATGACCTCAAGCAGTGCCTCTAATTTGAGTTCGAGGGGGAAGTGCAGGCCTGCGGAGAGCCTGTTGTAAGTGAGAGCAAGGAGACTTGCTGCGCTGGCATACAGAGTTGCTCGCAGTCGACTGAAGAGATTGAGGCTCGAAAGGAAGGAAGTGGTGAAGGCGATGATGTTGACATCCCGTGATTGGGTGAGTCATAGAACGCCAAATCGGAGCGGTAGGGACGCCTGGAGCCACTGATTGTCGTTGACTTCCCGATGAGTCCGTTCGAAAGCCCTTCGCATCTCCTTTTCAAAAGATTTGGCAAGAGGGGCAGTAATTTGCGGCGGGGCAGTTCGAAACAAGTACATCACGAGGGAGAACAATGCGCAGTAGCAGAGGATGTGGAACGAAATTTGCGGATCGTTGAGGAGGGCGAAGAGGACCACAAGGCTTCGGCGTTCAGAAGAGCTTGGCGTGCGAGGGTGATGGAGGCAGGTATGGTGCCCACCGGGCTTCCCAGGACTGTAGTGGCATCCGAGGTGATGACCTCGCATGGAAAGCCAGGGAGAAAGGCTTCGGGGTGAAGAGAGGGCCACCATACTGGTTTCTTCTTAGGGTTGAAGTTAAAGTGGAACCCGTGTTGTGGGCCGTGCTGCTGGAGGTAGAGCAGGATTTGTTCAGCAACGGGGGCCGGCGCAACGATATTTACGTCATCTGCACACCACGTGTGAAGAGAAAGAGAGGGTAAGTGGTATGCAATAGCTTCCACTAAGGGATGGAGGGCAAGAGCGAAGAAAAGGAATCTAGTAGATCTCCTTGTTGGGTGCCAGTCCGGCTCCACAGAAGAAGTCGACCAAAAAAGAGCCTGGAGGGCTCGCCGTACAATCAGTGGGTCCATCGTGCGGCGAGAGAGATGCGGGCAACTGCTTGGTCCAGAATCTTGGCAGGCTCAATCGAATTAAAGGCATTCCGGGCGTCTACTTGTATGAGGGCATGCTGGGTCTGTGCAGAGCTGAGCTGCTGTATGGTGGCTCGCGTGGCATAAACAATTGCCTCAGCAGCTCCTTGGGCACCAACGCCAAGCTGTAGAGGTTGCAAGTAGAAGGCGAGGGCTGTGTCATTGCGGATGCGTTTCATAATCAGGCGTCCTGCTAAACGGCGAATTGCAAGGCCGATTGCGATTGGCCGGAGGCTTCCCCAGGTATTATCCTTGGGGAGATCAATGAGGGTGGTGCTGGCGATGTAGTCCCTCAGCCCGGGTGCAGCGTTTCTGTCGAGGAGGCAGTTAATAAAATCTGTGAACCATTTGAGTGCCGAATGAGGGTTCCGCGCCACCTTGGAGGAAGGAAGGACCTTCAAAATGGACGGACGAAGAACATGAGGACCGGGGCTGCTGTGGTGCGAGAGATGCCGGAGCTCACGACGCACTTCCGCTTCGGTGAATTTGTATGCGCGGGGAAAAGATCCACTGGTACATGTTTTTGCAGGAGCTTTAGTGTCAGGGTGAAGGGCACAAAGTTTGGTGGCGGCGTTGGCGGGAGTTGACGGAACAAGTGGGGCATGAGATCTGAGAGCGTGGGCGGCTTTCTGCGGGGAAACTCGGAGTAAACTGCGCTTGCATCGTTCCGACGGGGTGGGCGTGGGGGGCCTTGCGGGTAGCTAGTGCGCCGAAGGCATCCGTGGCCTCGTCGAGGAGGCGGGACCATTGTCCAGATCGGGCGAGAGAGATGCGGCGCTTGACCGAGGCGAAAACGCTCGGCCGGTGGCGGTTCCGAGGCTCCTGCATGCCGTTTTTGCGAAGGAGGAGTTTTTCTAGCACAAGCATTTGGTTGAGACTGTCGATCCTTCGTGGGGTGGATCATGATTCAACGTATTGCCGGAAGATGTCGGCGACAAGGGAATGAAAAGGCGCTCGGAGGGAATTTGGGAGGTAAGGGAGGGTAGGGACAGGAAGTGGAAAGACATGGGCGAGAGTGGGGCATCGTTGCGGGGGTTCCTGGGCGTAGAGCTCCATTAATTAGAGGGTAGGGATAGGGAGTTGCCCGTCCTTAGGAGAGCGGGTGCCGGCGAGACGCAGGCGCTTGTAGGGAGATGCAGCCGGTGTTGGGTGGAGGAGTGGGGCGGAAGAAATGGGGGCAGGGTCAGAATTGATTGGGTCAGGAGGGGGAAGGGGATTGGGGGGGTGAACCCTAGGGAAGCGGGAGAGGATGTCCAAGATGGAGGTGCCCAGCGCGTTGATGAGTACTGCTTAGGCCGCCAAGCGCAGGAGGGGTGCATGACGCGAGATAGGTCTGTGTTGAGGGTCGGGAGGACAGAGCAGGCGTCGTCGATCGTTTTTCAATAGTCAACGACCGGGGAGGGAGGGGAGACGGTGATAGAGGGTAGAGAAGACGGGTGGTGTTTGCGAAAGGCATCGCAGGCGGTTGCTGTGTGGCGGAGGGTGTCGCTGGCAGCGCATACGAAAGCAGCGTGGGGGTCAGTGGGGGGTATGACGGTAACCGGCCCTGGAAATCCTCCGACGTTGAGAGCTTCCCCGAGGGAGAGGGCATTGCGGAGGGGACTCTCGTCTCGAGGTGTCGTCACTTGGACGAACTGCTTGGGACAATGGCTAACGAGACGGGAGCCAATGCGGTTGATTCTCCGATGGAGGTTTGGGTGAAGTGGGGCGACATTTGGTTGCAGAGGGGTGGTAGGGCGACCAAGGATGGGAAGGCGGGTTGGCGGGCCGCGTTGAGGTAGAGGGTGTGGGACGGATGGGGCGGCGGGGAGGGGTCGCTATAGCCATTGTCGTAGGCAGCCAGAGATAGGAAGCGGATGACGTTTTTAGCCGCTTTTGTGCTGCGCAAGCAGCCAAAAGCGGTGACAAGGGCGGGGTCTTCCTGCTGAAGCTCGAAGAGCACGGAGGGAGCATCCGTTGCGGCCCGGTCAGTTAACGGAGTAAGAATGCGGATCATGCGCGACGAGGTCCAAAGAGGCGTGAGCCGCGTGGCGCATGGATTTCTGATAGGTTACAAGGGTGGGCAGGCCACTGGGGCCTGCTGCGGCGGGGGAAGCGGTAGGCATGCAAGGGAAGGGACAAGAAAGCAAAGATGTTGATAGAGAGAATTGACAACTGGAGGGTCCTGTAATCGATAACTCTCTTTTTCCTCGTTTTCTACTCTGCGAATACTCGCACTGCTGATGTTGCATGTCGCGATAGCACGCCTTTGCTGGCAAAAAATGGTGTTTCTTCAATATCCGGGTGTTTTTGCACCGTAGGTCACTCATCAGTGGCCAGCAGCTATCGGTTCAGTCTGTCAACTGGCTGTATTGTCAACAAAAACGCACTGTTGATTCCGAGAGAGGTGTTTGTGGGAAGCCTGCCTTGGTTTCTCTGTGATTGTGCCTTTGGATCCCGCGAGCAGCCGGGATGTAAGATCTGACGAACCAGGGAGTCCAAAATGCGAAGCCAAGAGCGGAGAACACGTGCATGTCGCTATATAGAATGATATGACAAGAATACGGCCTATCATCTGGTTACAAATCTAGAAGGGCACTAGTAATATCTGTCTACGTCACGTGGCAAATACCGTGTGAATGCATTCTTGTGGACTAAAAAAATTATGGATCCTCACTCCGGTTGAATTCTTTAGTTCAAAGCTTGAGAACAGAGTGAAAAGTATTGCATTTCGATAGGGCTTGAGAATACAGAAAATAGCTCCGGGGAAAACAAGGTCTTTGTTGGGCACAGCGACATTAACTGCATGTAATTACGTTAGCTCACGTGGACTTCCCCTTCAGTTCTCTTGTGTTGACTTGTGGTCAAAAGAAACCCATTCCTTTGGGGCAGAAGCAGATCAAGACGTGACGGATTCAACCACCAAAGGAATTTTATTACATGGTTTACGCTTATACTGTACAATACCGCAAGTATTCTGCAACGGCAACGGACAAATTGGATCAACCATACTACGGGCTTTTCATGACCTTCCCAATTTTACTGCTGATTGTCGAGGGAAGCATTCCCTCTCCGGAACCCGGAATCTCAAGACAACTGTCTCGGTATTTTCCTCTAGTGCACTGCGGTCATGCTGAATCACCGCAACCTGCGCCAATAACCCTCTACTTGACCTCCAGGCTGGACTGATGCGTGAATCCCCCAAAAACTCTGTGTACTGGTCCCCCGCGCTACGAATGGACATTCACATACCCGCTGCATACGGGCTTCACAGTACCGATATCACCGTCGACGTTACTGTTGCCCACCCCCTCCGCATGCCGCCACATTTCGCCAAGTACGGCTACTGCAAAATAATTGGGATAGGTAGATCCAAATAATAATAAATAGTTCCAACTTGAATAAATAAATAAATGCCACAATCGGACTTAGAATGAATAATGAATAGAAAACCAAATTTAATAGTATCTGATCGAGGGGAATATTTCGATAGCCCGAGGATGTAAAAATATTTCTAACAACCTAGACTACTTATACTCTACACCAGGGTGAACCTGCTACAAAAATCAGGTGAGCCGTTCAATAATTTTAGTAGACATAATTTAGGCTCAGCAATAATTATTGCAGTATTTTCCAGGTAAGCAATAATCCAGAAAATAATTTGTTGGTAGCAAAAATGTAATAATTATAGCCTGTATAATATAAAAACCCAACTTTAGGACATAAAAATTATTTCACACTGAATTCAGCATAAAATAGTGCCAGTGTAAAATAGATAAAATTATTCCTTGATGATTCATAATAAATATAAATTGTGGGCCTCAATAAAAATATTGCTCCACAATTCAGCATCACTGTAGGACACCGGGATAGAGATTAAAATATTTGGTTAATTTTCACGGCTACCGCAGGCGCTGCCGCAACACTCGCAGAGCGCGAGAAACATCGTCATTACGGTTCTTACTGCAACCAAAACGATATCCTCCTCTCCCCGTCGGGATTTATATCTATGGCGCCTTGGGAGACGACGGCAAGGGTTTTTTCCGCCACCTTGCTTCCTTCGCTGCTTCCCGTCGCGTTTCCTCCCCTCAATAGGAGCTCCGCGACTTCGTTACCCGTTTTGCGTTTAGTCTCCAAATAATGCAGGCGCGACAGGTTTCTACCCGCCGCCCGCATCCGTAGTTGATTTATGAATACCCTCCGCACACTTCTGTGCAACATTGTACAACCCATGAAGATTTACCACCACCGTGTATTGGGGGAAGTTTTTGATGTTTTCCTGTTGAAGATATATTCGACCTGTAAAATTGTCGTTATGCCGTCCCCGAGGCACCTTTCTGCCGGTTCCCGCACTGGAAGTAGTACTACGGATTGCGTGCTTCCTGTAGGGATAATTGTGCCCTCTTAATGACGTAATAAAGATGCAAGGCGCATGCTCCGATGCCGTCCATTTCCTTTAAGGGTTTATCGCTTGGACTGCGAAGAAATGTCATATCTATCCACCATCTTTGGCGCGCGTACATATCAGCGCTTTATGAAACAGAGAAGGAGGCAGTTGGGGCGCTGCTAAAGGAGTAATGGAGACGATAGCAGTGTGTTTCTGAAAGTTAGGGGCAAAAAGTTGATAGAGTGCACCTGAATTCTCACAAGAATCCAGATGAGCCCACATGTTTTTTGATGAATACAGGCTTTGAGTGGCTGTATGGCTCATGAAGATAGGCGGCCGAGATATCAACGTGGCCTATTTTCCATCCGAATTGAGCGGCTATAGCGAGCAGAAGGCGTACAGTTGTTTTTTCTGCCATGTATGTTGTGATGTGGTCATGTTCGTAGTATGAATGGGGTTGCATGTGATCTCCTCGTGCCGATCAACGGGCTTTGCGGTCGAGGGTGAGGTTCGGGGAGTGTTTGTATTTGTACGTCATTTTGAGTGGGATGATTATAGCATATCGAGGGACTTTGTTGTTGTGGATCCATTTGAATGTCACCTATCGGTCAAGTGTGGCTATTTCTTCGTCGTGTGCCCCAGCTCATAGCGGCATTCGTGCTGCGTCAAGTGCCGCGCGGAATGGGTTCATTGGGGTTAGGTCGGTTCTCTCTGCCCTGGAGCTCTCCTACGGTTGGTATGCTGTTATAGTTTTGAGCATTGTTCCTTGCTGTTGATATAGGTAGCGCAGAGGCAGCGATACTAGCTCTTTGGCGTTTTCAACTCGTCCTGCATGCGGCTGGATTCTGTAAGTGGTGTTAATAAGGGCCACGTGGATGGGGGTTAATCGCTTGACTTGGTCTCGGGTTTTGAGAATGTAGACCGTGAGTTATCGGCTTTCAGCATCCAGGAAGATGATTAAGTGGACACTGCCGTGCTTGGACGCTGGTTTTTATCGGACCAAAAGTGTCTGAACTGACATAGGACCCGACTGAGTAGTGTTTAGTGTTAGGGTGTTAGGGGGCCCTTGTTAGTTTCGCATGACGGAACGATAGGCATTTGATCACTGGGAGTGGCCGTTGTAGCCGCCCCCGGATAGCGAGATGGTGCAGTGTTTGCCCATGGCTTGGATCGTTTTGGGAGAAGCATGGTTTAGTATTATGTGCCACTTGTGTAGTTCAGCTGTGACGTCGGTTAGTGGGCTGGGTGGGACTCATGGATGGCGTGTGACCTGGATTGATCGGCTGGGTGGGGTGCGAACGAGCGAGTGTTTGCGTTGGGGGTTTGGGTGGCTTCGTCAGGAGTGTTGAATGGCGGCTGGGTCGAGATTGGAGGTGGGGTGGTGGTGTGGGTTGGAGTGTGGTAGTGCGGGGTTTTCGTTTACGGGCCGGCAGAGGTGGATTGCCGGCTATTCTAGCAGTTGGGTGATGCTTGGCGGTCGGACATGGTTGTACGAAGTACATGCTCAGTTGTTGATTCCTTGATGCTGTCGCCACAAGCCTTAGTTCTTGGTTGTTTGTGGCTAAGATAAGCGCCACGGATGCATTGAAATGGACAGGCCCCTGGTATGTCGCTACGGCGTGGACAGAGAGTAGGGTGTGACGGAGCGCCGGATTCGCCGACGCTGGTAGGCTAATTTGCTTAGTCCCTGTCGCCTTGAGTGTAATGATTCCGGTATGTGTGCAGATGGTAGAAGAATCTGTTGCCGTAGACGTCGGGATCTGTTAATTTAAGCGGAACATGGAGGGTGATGGAGAGATTACAAGTGTGGGTGTGGCGACCGAGTCGAGGTTGAACTTGTAGTCGGAGTCGCTCTCGGCGGGGCCGGAGTGCTCAGGGCTGGATGCTAAAATGTCGCCGAGTTGCTGTATCAGTGCTTTGTACTCGTGGATGGGCTAGTTGACGGTGGGTTCGGCACGTTAATTCTTGGGGTGGTTGGGGTCGCAGCATTGTCCATCAGTGCAACGGGGGGTTAGGATGCCAATTCGTAGGTGATGTTGGCAGGGCTTGAACCTTGCACGGCTGTGGCGGGCTTGGGCTTTGATAGCTTTGATTTTTTGGAGAATTTCAACCAATGCAACATGGGCTGTGTCTTCAGCGCTAGGTGCTTCTTGGGGTAGGACTGCTTTTGACTGCGGGGTGAGCCGTAGAAGGCTGGTGAGGCGTTGGGCGAAGTCTTTAGTGTCCTGGAATTTCCTGTGGTGAAGTAGTAATGCGATAATAGACGTGGTCGGACTGTCTTTGCGGTATTCTATAATAAAGTCCACCGTTTCACTTGGATTTTAAATGACTAGGTAGCAGACTGTCAGCATCTTTGCGCGAATGCTTTCGTGTGCGGCGAGGTATTCGTCAACTGTACTTCCTCCCGTGTACTTAGTTGATTCTGCCATGGCTTTGAGTGTGCGGTGGTCTCGGTCTTTGGCTGTATCGATGTAATTTGATAATATGGTGATGATTTGGTACAGTATTGGGCGTTGGTTGCGGCCGAAGATGATATCCGTGATTTCCAGTGGGATGAATTCGATGGGCGCTCCGACTGGAATGGCTTGTTTTGTGTTGTGAATTTTGAGTTCTGCGGGGTCTTCGGGTGCTTCTACATCTTGTAGTACGTGGTCAGATGCGTCGATGGAGGCATCAGCTTCGTGAATGGAAAGGATCAATAGCGTATATTTGTCCTTCTTGAGCTTGGCTGCTTTCGTTGTTGCGATGGTATTCACGACTGCTGCTTTTTAGGAGTTTCGGGGTAGTATATGGGCTGAGTGTCTGATGGGTGGAGTCTGCTCAAGCGTAGGAGCTCTCGTGTGAGTTTCGTTCATGGGGCCTTTTGTGCCCGGAAGTGGGCGCGATTGGCTCTGGCGGTCGGTCAGGATTTCGGACTTGGTTGATGCAGGTCGTTGGCCAGCGGATACAGCTTGGATGTGCAGGCCGGGTGGTTGGGGATTCGCAGCGGCTTATGGGAAGGTGTTGCCCATAACCTTAGGTCAGTAGAAAGTTGCATTTTTTTACGCATGCTATTTTTGATACTGTGCCGTCTATTTATACTACTTTGGGGGTAAGACAGGCTGTCTTGGTTCCTTTGACAAGTTATACTCATTGCGATATGCTTCTGCGGGAAATGGTACAATAGAGTACATTGACCGGACGGTTAAGGGGAAATCTGGTCAAATGGGTAAGCTTCAAAAACTACAGTGCCTTCTGTACTTTTTTCAGAATGAAAGTTATGGATATTTTATTGAAAATTCATCAAAAATACGTCAAAATCAATAATCCAGTACATGAGATGAGTAATCAGGAGCAATTTACCGTTCTTGAATACGTTTACTACAAACAAAGTTATGACAGTTTCTACGGTGAAGAACGATGATCCTCTCCAATCTGGTCGATGCCATCAGCTCCAGAACTAAATTACTCCTCCCTTAGACTCTAATCATTTTCATATTATCTATCTAATATGTTGGCTGTGAGGTATTGCTTCCGCGTCCCATTTTGAGCAGATGTGACATCACTAAGCCGGCTCCACTTGAGTGCAAATCGGATACGAATATCCTTCCTAGCCCACGATTCCCTGAAAACAAACTCGTTGACATTATTCCTTAATAGATTAAATTCCGCACTTGAAGAAGAGTTATGAAATGCTCTCACAGCTGCCTTTCCATAGAATAAGTTTGAGAAAGTAAACTGGTGGAGCTCAGAAAAATTCAATCTTGAAGGTACAGTAAAAAATTGCTCTAAGAGTTGTTACCAATCCCACCATTGCACTTTTGTAGACTGTATACAGATTGTAGTTATTGAAGAGTCTTCAATTAGGCGAACCACATCGATGTGCAACCATATGATGTTCTAAACCTCTGCTTCAAATGTCCAAATAAACTGTCGCATACGTTCTTAGTATGGCCTGCAACTAAGAAATACAGTTCAATAGAGTCCTCAAGGCCTACAATAACACGCCAAGCTAAATACCAAAGTACGTGTCGATTTTCGTTTGTCCCCTACAGTTGTCTGCGTATAGCTTTAGATGTTTAAAAGAAGATGTAGGTCTCCCTTACTTTTTCATCTCTTCTATACCGACATAAAACATAGACAGTACGGCATTTGAAGTCTTCTCATTCTGCCAGTATCCTTCTGGTAGTGTAAATATAAATGTATGAGTGATGTTACTAAATGATACACCAAACAAGTCAAACTTCAAACCAGTAACAAAATGTAACTGGCAATGTTGTTCTAAAAGATGTGGAAGTAACACTTTTTCGGCGAATTCAAAGGCAAAATTAACGGTTCCATTGTCCTAAGAAACTTTAGCCTCCATTTATCCAGTCTCATAGAACTGAAAATCATTATAAGCATCTTTTCTGTGTTGTTCAAGACACTTTTTAGAGCTGATATACCGAGCATCACTAGATAGAATAGTTGCAATTTGGTTTTTTGTTGTATTGCACGTGCCACAAAAGTCGCTTCCAGATGCAGCAATTATCAGGGTCGGCATTAGATCTGTCCAGTACCTGAGGAATAGATTATAGGAAACAGGTCTGAAAGGGACTCGCAAAGATGGGTACAAATTCAACAGGCCTGATATAATGTTATTCCATTGTTCCACATAGATTTCATGTACGGATACGCGTGTAAGTGAACTATGTAGTATCCCTAAGGGAGCTTAATCGGCCTAACAACGTCCCCTTGGACATTCAAAACTATTCCTTAAAGCAAAGTATTTCAAAAATGCATGAACGATTAGTTTAGCAGTACCTTGCATCACTTTTCTCGTCTCGTTATGTTTAGAGACATATATAACTAACCCAAGGCTAGCGGCCATTATTTTCGCTTTTAGTTCGACAGTCTTGACAGAAAGTTGCAGGGCTGCCACAAACGCTCGGCAACAAAGCCGATTTCCATTCAAAAGGCAAAAAATGGTAGTTAGACCAACAGAACTGCTGGACTCCCTCCGCCTTTTATTTCTAGCAATATTCCCACTGGTAGGCATAAAATCGTTTGCTTTCTCAGGCTGCACGGCAAGCGCGAATAGAATGCATCGCTTATAGGATATTCTATCAATTTCCGTGAATTTGTAAAAGTTTTTAGCGATGTTAGATATTATTGGGGAGTCGCATGGAATTTGACAGCTGCATAGGACCATTTGAGAGCGATAGTGGACCAAGCATTGTGAATCGGCTTCGGGTGTGTTGGGAGCAACAGATTCGTTGTTACCGTGGACGTCTGGGGGTGCACGATTTCCTTCTTCAAAAGCTGTAATATATACAAGGAGATCATCATTAGGATCGTGAGTTGTGGGGTCCCGTGGCGAGGAATCTTCTCTTACTAGAGTAGAGGAAGGGAATGGAGAAAGGTCGGAAAGAATTAGGTGCTCCACATCCATGTTTTGACAGGGTTGAATACCATCGCACGAGCAGGTCACCAACAAATTTTTTTGTCAGTTTCGAGGTCTTCCCCTTGTTTTCTAAAAATAGCTCTAGTAGAAAGTGAAAAGTTGGGATAGCAAAACCCACTAAAACAATTGTTAAAAATAAAAAACTAATCTGGCAGTCGGACGTACCGCCAGATTCAGGGGGTTTTTACTCATTAATTTTCTTCAGTACTTGTATAAGGCCACTACAATTGACCGCCAGATGTTACACTAGGAAAGCTATTCAGATTTACAACTCCAAATGGGTTCCAGCCAATCCATACATCTCAGTAAAGACACCCCCTTTTTTTCCCAGGACAGCAAATAAAATGAAAATGGTGAGAGAGTACGGAAGGTACAGTACTGTAGTTATTAATGGTTACCCAAATGTACTCTGCCGCCAGCGTGCCGCTGACATGCAGAGGGGACAAAACGCTAAGAGTCAACAGCGATATTCGGAACTGCAAAAGATGTAGGGCTGCACCCGCAGTGCAGGGTGTAGAGTGGCGTCTACCGGGGATCGAACCCGGGACCTCTTGCACCCAAAGCAAGAATCTTACCTCTAGACCATAGACGCCCTGCAGCCATTGGCTACTGCCGGCATTACTTGGCGAAACCAAGATTATTTATAGGTATAATATTACCCGGTGAAAATGCCACGTGTACGACGTGGCAGCAATCACTAACTGAACCGAGCTGGAACGTATGCTTCCCCTCCGCCCCCTTCCCCTGCCAATAATCCCTTTCCTGCACCCAACTTCGATTTCCAATCCCTGTTGTTTGATTCACTGGGTGCCCCCTGTCCCGCCACCATCCTGTTCGGCGGATCATCCCCTTGCGCATTGCGGAGAGGCTGAACACTACGGTCCACACGGTCCGCACTCGTATTTACCAGCGCATAAGTTGCACTCTATAGTCGCTATAATTTTTTTTTGGCTATCTTGTCTCGTACCCCGCTGCACGTGCCCGGGGTAAGTCGCCCAACTAGTTGGACCGGTCATTGTACCGTACAACCACAGTTTGAACTATAGATTGATGCGCTAGAGGATGCGCATGCGAATTGTATCTTCCGAGTAATCCTTTTGATATCGTAGTGCACACGACCTCACAAGGAGTAAAAGCTTTACACCACCCGCGGACTTCATTCGTTAGGCAGTCAGTATTCACTTACGAAAAACTAATGCGGAAACTTTCGTTTATCATTGATTGAGGAATGTGCAAAGCGGAAACGTCCGTCAACACTTGAGCCTAAACCCGATGACTGTACTTCTCAAACGGGTGCAGCAAGAGGCGCGGGCAAGAGTTCATTGGCACGACGACGCCTCCGGCAACCGGGTCCAGCACGGGGCATGGTGTGAGTTTTGCCCCTGCCGCTCCGCGTGCATCGACGCAGGCCGTGGACCGCGCCGCCCCCGCCCCGACATCATGAGCTCCCCTACCAGACACTGACTCCACCTATACTCTCGCGGCATGCGCCGTCTGCTCCCTTTCTGCCGAGACCTGAAGCTCTTCTCCGCAGGCTATCGTGAAGTCGACATTTTTCAGGGTATCCCCGCCCCTTCACTGACACCGCTCGTTCTCCCCTTCATCAAGCTGGTCAAGGCACCTGCTGCTGCGCGTGGCGATGAAGCTACTTACCGGACCTTCCTGCACCTCCATATGCTGTCCACGGCCATCTTACGTCGCAGCCTCTGAGGGGAATAAGGCTGGCAATGGGGAGCCCTGTGGGTAGAAGCCGTCGCCGCACACCAGGCTCGGTCCGAAAGAGTTTAACGCACCCGCCCCATTCCCGGCTCTGGCCCCAATGCCACTCCTCGCTCCCGTCGCGCTGAGGCCCTCTGTGCCGACTCTCGGTATGGTAAATCCAAGAGGTTCCTCCATAATGCATAATGCACCGCTCGCGGATATCAACTACTCGGTCACGCTCCAGCAGCTCCGAGAACTGCATTCCTCGCCCCCACTCCATTAGACCCATCCTCACAAATACGTTTGCCTCTTTTGGCAGGACGGCTTATGGGCGGCCTATCCCAGTCACACGAACCATAGGGCCGATGACATTTGGCACCGGATACGCAGCGTCGCCTATCGCCACAGCCCTGCCGACGCATTCCTCCTCGGACACCCTTCCTCTGGCACCCAGGTTTCAACGGCCCACTGGACCGTAATGCTCTCTCGGCAACTAGGACTCTCCGTCTACGGCGATTCCCTCCCGCTCACCTGCCAGCGTTGCGAGCGCAGCATGGACCCCTCAGTGATCACGCGACCGATCTCTGCCCTACCGGGTTTGGTCGCATCTATCGTCACAACTCGCTCCGCAATGCCCTAGCCACCCACGTCTTCCGCGGCGCGGGACTCGGCAGCCAATTCGAGATGCCTCTCCTCTTCCAGGGCACCGAGCTCCGGCCCGCCGACATTCTCGTCGTCCCCCAGTGCCGCTCCGACCGGCCAAGGCGCCCGACCAGTCGCCTGTGACATTACTGTCGTCTCCATTCAATGCCGCCGTCTGCTCAAAGGCTACGGTAGCCCCTGGTGGCGCCGCGGATTTGGCCAACCAAGACAATGTCAAAAATCTGGAACGCAAGCTCTCGCGCCGCCTCCCTCCCCCGTTTGACACCCCAGCCCTTGCCCAGGACTTCAAATTCACCCTCATTGTGTTTGACTCCCTCGCTGCGCTCTTCCCCCAGACTATAGTCCTGCTTGAGGAGCTCATTGCGCGATTCGCAAGGAAGTACTGTATTTTACTACCGCATCCACAATCCCAGACGCATCTCCGGTGTAGGCGCTTCCGTAGTATTCTGCAATGACTATCCTGGTACGCACCCCAATGCACGGGGCCGACGTGGAACACCAAGTTCTTCGCTCTATTAGTCGGATCCAGATTTAATGAACATCCTTTCTTATTAACTTGTCTTTACGAACAAGGAAAGTACATTAATGAATACAAAAAGAACCATACAACGGTGCGCCGTAGTAAATTCCGGCGTCTGTGGACCAATCTCCACTCCCTCGTTCTGTGGATGTTCAGATTTTGTCTCGGTTTTAGATGAGGGTAGAGGCAATATGTCAGTTTACCCTATCGTAAGAGTGGTGGTAAATCTTTATGGGTTGTACAATGTTGCACAGAAGCGTGCGGAGGGTATTCATAAATTAACTACGGATGCGGGCGGCGGGTAGAAACCTGTCGCGACTGCATTATTTGGAGACTAAATGCAAAACGGGTAACTAAGTCGCGGAGCTCCTGTTGAGGGGAGGAACCGCGACGGGAAGCAGCGAAGGAAGCAAGGCGGCGGAAAAAACCCTTGCCGACGTTGCCCAAGGCGCCATAGATATCAATCCCGACGGGGGAGAGGAGTATATCGTTTTGGTTGCAGTAAGTGCCGTAATGACGATGTTTCTCGCGCTCTGCGAGTGTTGCGGCAGCGCCTGCGGTAACCGTGCTTGGCGAAATGTGGCGGCGTCCGGAGGGGTGGGCAACAGTAACGTCGACGGCAATATCGGCACTGTGAAGCCCGTATGCAGCGGGTATGTAAATGTCCATTCGTAGCGCGGGGGGACTCTGAATGCCCAGATGAGTTGGGAACCTGGTAGAGGAGCGGATGTTCGACGAGGGCGACGATCCCAACTTCCTTGCAGTAGCGGGCAAGAACGTTGTGGAGGATGTGATGACGACTAGTCATTCCGTCTTCGTGTTTGCAGGTCAACGCGTGTTGACCACTTGGATCTAAAACGGGTGCGATGTCGGCCGAGCGACGGGAGCAGACCGGACAGCGAGTAGATCCAGGGAATAGCGCGATGCCAAGACGTAGAGCCAGAGCGACTTTCCACGTAGAAGAGGACATGTACGTACCGCGGTGGGGGTGAGGAAGGGGGGAAACGTTTGGGTGTTTTACTGTTGGAAGATATTTCCGACCTATCCCATGGTTTTCCAGACAACCGCAATCGACTCAAAAAGGGTATACCTACAGCGTAATGGGGAAGGAACTACGCTTCCTAAAATGCTACCTTCAGGCCAGCCATCAAGCAGGCCGCATTGGACATGACGGCTGCTGCAGCGTGCCTTTGCATCAAAACCCCCCGAACCTTTCCGTACGTCTCCAGTGCCCTCACAGCCACGTTTCTTGCCACGTCATTTAGCACTGCACATGCATCCGGGTGCCAACCTCCAAGAGTGGAGATTGGCACAGGCACGAGCCTGCCTCTGGTGGAGGTCGCGATAAAGGATTGATATCTTCTCTGCTTTGCATTTCGCGCCGCATTCAGAGAGGACATTGGGTTGAAGGCCCTTACTCTTCTGTTGGAGGGAGCGAGGGGATTCACGAAGGTAACATCAAAAAAGTCGGTCCCTCCGCTGCTTCCCATTGCCTGGATGTCTGGTCTCGTGCGGTGGAGACCATGGCGTGGCTCTACAACAGGATGGCGAGCAGCTCTTGCCAGGTCTTTCGCGAGAAGGGTTACTTGGCGATCGTGTCGGTTGATCCTTTGGGCTCCATGCAAGCAGTGCATCAGATGATCGCCATGTACATCGAGTGTGTCCGGGCAATTCCTTCTCGGGCATGGCGTGCCAGGGTGAAAAAGTGGGACTTGACAGTAGTATTGAAGCCACACCGAGAATTCTCGAGGGTCAATGCTTGTCTGTAGTCCGGGGCATGGGGGACAATACACCCATTCCTTGGCTCCCGGAGGGCCATAGACGTGCGAAACGCCTGCCTCCTCGAATCCCCAAGAGGAATTCGTTTTTGCACTGCTTCATGGATTGCGTCCGTCAGCGTCTTTTGCGATGGTGTTTTTTGCGAGCAAATTACGCTGAACGGGATAATCCTAGACGGCAGGCAAGAGGTCGACCATCTCCGATGGGCATCTGCAGCTGCTTCGTATGTTCCTAGTTCCTTAATAGGCGTTGGGAGCAAGATCTTGCAAAGCTTGCTAGATGATGAGCTAGAAGCCAAGAACGCCGCAGCCGCGATGTTCTTCGCGGAGGTGAGTCCGATGCCAAGAGATGGTTTTTTCTTGTCCTTTGGTGTGACCGGCAGCTGGAGTTCTCGGAATACTTCCGAATCCAGTACTCCCCCTGCCAATTTTCGAACACAGTCCTCCATCATCCATGGGTGAGGAAGCGAAGAGAAAACAGACGAGGCGGAGAATGTGCGCACGGAGAGGAGCCGTGCTCGGTCGTGGGCTACCGCGGACGAGAACAAACTATCGGACTTCGATAGCATGAGTTCAGTTGTGATCGCAGACTGGAGCCTTTCGCCGGGAGTAAGAGAGTCGCATGTATTGTCAAAATATAAGATTTGCAGGCCGTGGCTGGGGCGCGGGGTATCCTGTACTGTGAAGAAGCTGTGATCAGATAGTGGTGGGGAGTATATTCGGATTAAGTAAAACCTTGAAGTGAAAGGCATTGAACTATTTACTATATGCCCCCGAGATACTCCCATAATCTAGATGGAACTGCTGAAAAGGCATACCGAACCCTTGTGTAAGCGCAAAGGAAATGCTATACCATTCATCTTTTCCAAGAAAGTTTTGAGCTGAAGCAATAAAGCATGCCGCTCAAATTTGCAATTTATTTCGTTCCCTGAGGAACAGTAATAAGACGTCCCACGAATTAATAGATCTCCAATTCAGATACTGAGTAGATACCTGACATGACCGAAATTCCAGAAATGACAGACCTTTTGACTAATGGCTGAACTTAAATTGAACATGATGCTTTATGATTCAGTCTGGTTTCTATTAATGATGGAATTTGTTTAATGGGCGCCCTTTATTGCATGTCATATCTGCATTTGTTAACGGTACTTTCGTTGAAGATCTAATCATGGTTGCAACTACTGCTTGCCAGATTGGCTGCTTACTTAATCCTCTAGTTACAAAGAACAACTAAACACTTAGAGCAGACGGTAACGAAAATACCGACAGAGTTTTTGATATCCATCTTTGATACTCTGATACCCCTGCTACTGCCAACTTGCTGATACAAACGCCTTTGCTCACCGCTCTTATTATTATGGGCCCAGCTGTGGATTCAAGCCCGGCTGGTATGCCGAGAAGGCTCCGCTTCTCATGGGATTTGAGAAATGTCCCGTGGACAGACGGAAAGTGAAACCAAGAAGCGTGTGCTAAGTTAGTTGAGGTACGGAACTCCTTTTATGGCAAGCTATCCGACTCGAACTCAAACAAGATGTCCGCTGAGTTACGTGGGATTATGTTATAGTCCCAGCTTTATGGTAGGGCTAAAGACACTTACAGGTCCACCTCTGACTCCAGCATTCAGTCTGCTCAGGAATGGAACAAAATTGTGGAAGCTGTTTACAAACGTGACTCCCTATCTGTAGTCTGTGAAGTTTGCCAAAGCCTTACAGGACTACTTTCTATGAAGAGGGGCTCTAATGAAACCTTTAAGAACGTTGAGTCAAGATTTATGGCGCAAGTCTGAATGTTCAACTCAACAACGAACTGTTGCAAATTGTCTGAAGCCCTAATGGCCTTTACGCCCCAATAAAATTCATCCGTTGACAAAACACAGAGAAATCTAATACTTTCTGCGTCCTCCAATGGCATCGCACATAATTCGAGTGCCACAAATGATGAGTTCTTACAATCAGTCTGTTATGAAAAAGTGAGATCAGTCTTGAGGCAATGTGATAAAGCTTGGAGTGACAAGAGTGAGGAATCTAAAATCCTGTCTGTCAACTCTGTCAGTACTTCTCAAAGGAATGGATAAAAGTCCCGTAAGGACAAGTTAGCGCCTGCTCAGCTTAGTGAACTTAAGAGCAACAGTTAATGTCACAACTGTAGGGAATATGTGAATTGGCATTCTGACCATAATTCAGATGGAATTTTGAAGCCTGGAGTTAAATCAAGTCTTAAAACGATACAAAAAGACCACAAATCGAGTCTCAGAAAGGAGATGTTACATTTGGTATGGTGAAAGTGGTCTCAGACAACAATGATATTGATGATGATTTTTCCAGTCCGCTCATAGACGACGGTGCCCCGTACAATGGCATTGGATTGTCTGAGTTAAGTAATTCAAATAATAATACTTCCAAAATGGGATGGTTAGCTATAAACACTCCCTAAAAATCTTCAATCCAGTCCGTATTGGCAATAAGGCAACGGAGAAAATTCGAGCAAAACTCGAAAAATATTGGGACCAATTCTTTTACGGTCTCGCAGGGACGATGATGAAATAGTTCTTATTCGACATTTGATTATTGAAGGATCGTCGCAATGGGTTATGGGTAGAAATGTTACGCGCCAGTGCAATATCGAGCGCATTGGCACAAAAAGGTTGATAATTCATCGCAAGGAAGATTAAATCTATTTTGTTGATCATGATCTACATATCTTTATTAGCTATGAAAAATTTCTGCCGAAACATGTTATTGGCATGTCGAAAGCTCAGAAAAAATCATTTTGTGCTACTTCTCAGATAAATAAAGAAAAAAATCAGCAGGCCTTGGTCTGAAGTTAAGGAAATTGTTGATTAGGGTCACAAAAATATCTACGAACATTCAACGAGCACTAATATGAAGTTACTACCTCAGCGCGATAAGGTATGGAACCATGAGATAATTAAGTGTAGTGCAATTGGCACTCAAACTGTACTGCTATCGGCAGAGCTGATTTTGGTGATCTTTTTTTTGATCTGATTCACTGCTAACCAGCAGGCACTGTACTGTAAAGTACTGACAATTTTCGCTTTTCGCCCACTATTATTCCGGGTACTGTACAGCATAACCACCCGAGGGGGCTTGAGGGCTTGCAATCTGGACCACTCGGCCCCCAAATTGGACCTGATATTTTCGCAGGTGGAAGGCACATATTGGGCCAAGTGTCGACTTTACTTACCTCTAACTGGGATCTCCCTTACTTGGCTGACCCTAACTTCACGCACCACGCCGTCGTAGATAACCCTAAACTAGCTAACTAGTATTCATACTTACCTGGCCACTAGGGGCCCAGATTAAAAAGCCACCTCGGTGTTGGCTCTGCACTTGACTCCCAACTTCCGCCTTTGCAGAAATCTTGCCAACGGCAACTTTGGATATAGCCACGTTTATCCGCCCGGGTCCCCATTTCTATCCTCCCCTTCTCTATCCAATATTATAGTACCCCTTTTGTTGTTTGTTTTTGATATTTACTCACACTTGGCGCCCCGGACTCCGGCGTCTATATACAAATAGGAACTTCAAGGTTGTAGTAGGTGACAACATTCTTATCTCCAAAGGAGATATTCAGCACTGCTGACACACTACTACATCTTCTTTGCCCAGTATGACAACTCTGGAGTATACCGTTCTTTGGAATCGATCCTTATCAAGGTTCTAGCATTTCGCGGACCTCGGCCCGGCCTTACAACCCGGAGGACAAGTATACCGTCCAGCCGTCCAAGGAATCACCCCCGCTCTTCCAGATCCACTTCTCCTCGCCACCGGCGAGCTGTGCTACTGCATCGCAGGGTGCTAAAAAAGAAAGAGGGACAGAGAACACGCTGTGAGTCTCGGTGTGTGTGCGTTGGTTTTTTCACTGTCTGACTGTGTTCCGTTCCCAGACGAGAAGAACTGCGCACCGCGCATTGCACTACATTAAGTACCTTGCTAACACTCTTGAATAGTGCAGCAGCTGTTCGGTGACCTCTAAACCGGCTGATACAAGTAAAGTATCGCTAAGTAAAATGGGCCTTGGCTTCAATACAGTGGTCCGTATCGACCATATCCATATCGATGGTAATAGAGTGTTTCATATCAAGGATTCTACTACGCCCTACTCTGTCGGTGATGTCGTTTATACAAACTCATTGGCTAATGCTATAACGCTATTTGAAACCTTATGGCTAAGTAAGTTCTGGGAACCAAAAACTATTCTGTTTGATTCAGCCTTTGGAAACGAGGTACTCGGTGAATACCTAAAAATTTATGCTATCGAGCCTCGAGCAATCCCTCCTCGACGACATAACAAAAGTGTTTTAGAATCAAAACTTAATTGAGTGAGTCACATTTAATTCTGCTTAAAAGATGAATACCAACCGCAAAACGAAAAGGAAAAATGGATTACCATTCAAGATGCTCTCAGAGTTTCGAAAGACCCCCATGGAACAGGTGTTTGCTCAGCTCAAGAGCTTGCTAAAGGTTATACAAGACCTGCACAAATGTCTCGCTACCTGTCAAAGTACCTAATGAGTTATTGGAAGCCCACAAAGATTTGATGGCCAATCGAAAGTTGAATCGTATACTTATGTCGAAGACAATTCATGAAACTTCAGTAAGCCCTGGGGATGCTGTTAAAATCTATAAAAAAAGAGCAGTTTGAGAAAAGATGCAAATGGTCCGCGCCGAAAATTGCCTTAGGGTACGATAAAGAAACCGGAACCGCTACAGTACCAGGAAAAACAACAAAATAAAGGCTGCTTCTGAAGTCGTTCGTCAGGTCTTACCCACTGACTCACTGGCAAGTACCATACAGGAATCCATCGACTCGGTTGATGCATAAATTGACGAAATGCACATAAAAGAATCTGATGGTACCAAAGGTGATCCTCCTACTGCAACAGACAATAGCAATGAAGAAACATCTGGTGGTACAATAATTCTTATTAATGGTACGTTTGTAGATGATGATGACGAAAGGCTCTCTAGGATGACAGATGTCTGTGATTATATTGAAGTGTATTGGCCCGAAGATGGTACATTCTACACAGGCAAAAGTCACGTCAATCAACAATGAGGATGAAAAATACAATATTGACTATGATGATGGTGATAAAGAAACGCTTTTCAACTGAGACGGGGCGCTTTTCCTCAACTGATGTGGATATTTCCAATGTTATTAGTGCTTATATTGCAGGAAAAGAAGTTACTAGCTTTGAGCAAGACGTTCTTCGTAGCTACATTCATACTTTCGGACATAATGTGTTTATCCAACATCATTCTCAAGGTCTACTGAGCTTTCCGCTCCAAAAGGCCCACTAAATTGAGGAAAATTAATGCAAAACAGCTGTTAAAACAATCACTGCACAGAGAGTTCCACAAGGTGCGAAAATAATCATTAGCCATGTTATTTACAAATTGAAACCAAATGATCATGGTATGCTTAAGATGTAAGCTAGGATAGCTCCACATGGCAACAAGTATACTGAGAAGTCTCAGCCAAAAAAAAGGATTTCGCCGTCCGCCCGCCTATTGGTATAATATTTTTGCTCTCGTATGCAAGCAGTTTTCAATGGTGCCTTGCAAAGATTGATTATGTGAGTAAATTTATGCGAACAGAAAGGCGCAGCGCGATGTATATGTGATACCCCGCGTGGAAGCAAAGACAGAGGCAAATAATGGTTTCCTCTCACTGTCTTGTACGGCCTCGTCAATGCCAACGCTAAATAATAGGAAAATAGTGATATAATTTTCACTAAAGTTGGATTCAAACAGCTTGTTTATGTTCCTATGCTGTTCTACAAGCGAATGTTTCTGGTGAGCTCCAACTTTCAGGTGTGAAGATTGTTGATGATGTGCTCTTTGCTGGGTAATCTGATGTTATTCGTGATACTATTGTCAATATTCAGAAGCAATATGAACTTTGGACCATTGTTTATGGATCAGGTTCTTTCTACATTTATGCCTTGATGATGATACAAGATTTGGATTTTACTATTCAGATTCATGTTGATGATCATCATGCTGATGAAAAGCTTGACGCACTGGAAGCATTCCCAATCTCGAGGAAGCGAAGAAAAGAAGGCTCTGATGTACTAGATGCAATCGAGACCAGCTCGTTTCGATAATTGAACAGTTCAACTCGATGGCTTGGAATTGCTGCATCCCCCTTTTGTGCATTCTAAGCTAGTTACCTACAACAAAAGGTTCCGTCAACTAAAGTAAGTGATATCATGACGCAAAGCAACTCTTTACGATCGCTAAAGAAGCTGGGGAGAACGATCAAATATAAGCGGCTTAAAAGGAGAAAATACTCTCTCAGTTCTTTTTTTCGCAGGTGCAAGTCGAACAGATGATTATGGTCAGCTTGGAAACATGGATGGCTTGCTTATTGGAGACTTTAAAGTTAAATCAGTGTGACACGCCTTGTCATGGTCCTCTCACAAGTCTGGAAGGCCCGTCAAATCTAAAGGAGCAGCTGAAATACTTGCTGCGGGTGAAGCAATTGACAAAGGCAAAGTGCTCGTGAATGCTTATCGCGTGTCGCTAGACACTATCATTGATTTGATGATTACTCTAGACTCTAAGGATATGTTTCGCACTATATCGACCTGTCGAAATTCAATTGACCGATTGCTCCGCGCAGATGCGAGTGTGCTTCGCTATGATTTATGAGACTCATAATGTGAACCGGATATTTTGTATACCTGAAAAGGTTAGTATTACTGACCCACTGACTTTGACCAACAGTCCTGTGGTACTACTGGTACAACTAAAAATGTACTGAGGAGAACTTAGACTCTCCTTTGAAGACGCGTTAGATCGTAACTCGCATCAATTATCAGTAAATATAGCTTTCGAAGAAACAAAAGGGAGAATTGAACATGATGCATTATGATTCAGTCTGATTTCTATTAATGCTGGGATTTGTTTAATGGGCGCCCTTTATTGCATGTAATATCTGCATTTCTTAACGGTATTTTCGTTGGAGATATAATCATAGTTGCAACTACTGCTTGCTAGATTGGCTGCGTACATAATCTTCTGGTTACAAAGGACAACTAAACAATTAAAGAAAACGGTAACGAAAATACCGGCAGAACCTTTGATATGCATCTTTGATACTCAGATACCCCTGCTACTGCCAACTTGCTGATACAAACCCCTTTGATCACAGCTCCTATGACTTAAAACACAGAAAAGAGAATACCGAAATACGAACTATTTGCAGAAAAACATAATATAATTTTTAGATACAATAAAAACAAGTCTACAACCTCACATTCTACTGGCGCAGCTATTAAGTAAATAAAGCATTGTAGAAGGAACTTACTGCAGGTAAGGTACACTGCCTGTTAGCTTAGCCGACAAACTTTCCCTGCGTTTCAAACGGTAGCGCTGCTGGGCCAATCTGCGTTTTTCTATTTTCTTCAAACTCATCTCTCTCAATAATTCCATTACAATCAATCCATCTTACTATCTTTGATACCGTGGAAAGTTACATAAGTAGCATAGAGAGCAACTTTGTAGTTCTTGAACGTAGTTACTACTTTAGCCAATCGAGAAATTGTAAACGAACTTTCAAACTTCGGTACTGCTTTTTCAAATAGGAGCAGGCATATCCTAATGACTAATACAATAACCATGCCCTCAGGTCTAGGGGATTTTACGTATAACATAAGTTTATTGAAAACTCAGTTTCTACCATGCTTGGGTATTGAAAGAACCATGAAAAGCATATCCTCCCGTTCTGATCCAGATTTTTGACCTTGGCCTATTTCATACTGAGCCCGGACCGGTTGCTTTATAATTAACCATACAGCATGAAATTCCCAAAAAGAGAAGTTGGTCATTTTAATTTGCTCTAGATCCTCCAGATTCCACGAAAGCGTCCATTATTGGGCAGCCCGACTCCTCATTATCCGACTCTAACTCACTCAATTTTGAGTCTTGTAGGAGCTGCTGGTGCTTTTAGTTATGCCGTTCCGCTCTTTTTTCCACCATTCAGCGTAGAAATATCGTCTCTGATGGTGCTCTCTCCATTTTGTAGGTTCTATCTCTATTTTGTTTTGCCGAAGATTGCATTGTTTTCTATTTTATTCGCAGAGATTCATTTTATGTTTGATGTAATTGTGAAAATTGGAGCTTTGGGATGTGAGAAGTTTCAATTTTGCAGTTTCTAAGTGTGTGGGACTATTTTCTGCAGGGTTTTCTTTTAAATTTGAAGGGACCACAGTAAGGAATCTTGTAATTTTATAATTTTTAAAGGAGTGGGAGATATTTCCCCCCCGCGGTTGTCGCGCTGTTTGGCGATAGAATTAACTTCCTTCTGAATTAAGCACAAATATTTTTCCAGTTCACGCTAATGCCTCGTTACCCGAACCGTAACGTTTATTTTTCAGAATGGCCGTTAGGGGCCCCGCGTCGTCTAATTTTAGTTTACTATACTGTTAAGCACAGTATAGATTGCGCAGAGTACTTCTATAGTCGTACTAGTCTGGGCCTAAAGACAGGGTCGTTACAGAAGTACAAGAATTGCTACAATTTGGCTGTGCTCTTTGCACTTTTACGAAATCATTTCTGAATAGCATAAAAATTTTGAAAAATTTTTTTTTATTTTATTAAGTGTTTACGACAGGTCATACTTGTATGTCACGTTGGCGCACTGCTATTTCGTGATTAACAATACTTAAATTGTACCCTCGCTCGTGATATCGAGAAAACGAGTATTTTCGCTAAGGGTCTAAAGCATGGAAAAAATGCAATGTTGGTTTTTAACGCTCTTCGATTGATTTGGATCCTATCTTGTACCAAAAAAGAGTTTTGAAAAAAGCTTGACTAAAATTCAAAGCTCTGAGTGATAATAGAGTGGTATGAGACCCTGCAGTATAAGATACGGCTACTTTTGGAGTTCTAATATGTTCTTACTCGAGATGTGACAACTGAGGAGGATTTATTACAGCTAACCGCTTTTATAACAGTGATTAAAACGCGGATTTGGAGGACGATTACGAAATTTTCCAAGGACATCACTCGTCGATCCGAGCAGACGAAACTAACCCCGCAGACCCGGTTGAGACATCAAACAGAAATATGAGCACTCCGCAGAGTAGAGTGCTGCCAGAGCATGAAAGAAATGAAGCGATCAACATCTAGACAGTGGATGCATCTCAAGTAGAGTATGTGTTCACATTTAAAAACACCACGAGTGCAAAACAGTGTGGAACTTGATGCCTCAAAAGTAATGAGGGTGTTCATAACGCTTTCCAAGATACAAAGGACGATGCAAAATGGCAGTATCTTACTCTTTACCCTCGAATAGAGGGAAATTGTCCAGATTGTGACACATAAGAGGCATCAAGGGTAATAATTATATATGAAGCAGACCAAACTACAGTCATTGAGGCCATGAAGTGCGAGGGTTCAGCAGTAGGGAAGAGAAAATTCAAGATGAGCTATACTAACTTCAGCACAATGACATCTAGGAGGTTTTTGATCGCCCCAGAAAAGTTCAACTACTTTAAACGATGCTCACGTTGTTTCGCAATTATTTTGAAGACAGTAACATAAGGATAGAAAAGGACCGCCCTGTCGCCAGCCAGAGGCTTCATGAACAGGCATGTAGGTGAAATTTTCATATCTGGTGTGGATTTTATACCCGTCAGCACATTTGTAGCTATAACTGTCAAGAGGGGGTACTTCTCTGACCAGCTTGATATAAGAATCGCCTTCCTACATGGTGATATCAAAGATGAAATATACGTGTTTCCACCACCAAGTTTGCAACTATGTGCAACATAACAAGTATTGAAATTTCAAGAAGGCTTTTATAGCCTTCAGAGTTGCTTAAACTGTGGTATGGAAATTTTATGACGGTTATGAGGAGTATTGGGTTAACACTGTTGACTTCAGATGAATGAGACTATAGGAGAGGTCCCGCTTAGCCACTGATCTATGTCGATGAAATTATTATCACGAGTACATCCAAGAGCAGCCTTTAAGTGACAAAAATGGAGCTCAATATGCAGCTCGATACCAAAGACCTCGGATCTCTTCACACACTTCTGGGCTTGAGGTTCATCCGAGAGGCTGAATATTGTATTTCCGGGAACTACCATGTGCTGAAGCTACTAGTGAGGCTTGAGATGCACGAATGTCGCCCTATCTCAGACCCCATGAACGAAGGCTCCATTACCGAACTTGACTTCAACAGCATTAAACTCGAGAAGAAGTTTCAGGAGCATTTATATTATGTATATCCACAAGAATAAGGCCAGATATTTGCGTGGGTCTAAGAATACTTTGTCGCTATGTTTCAAGCCCTACGGAACTACACTGGAGAATGGTAAAAAGGATCCTGCTATACCTTAAGGGTGCTTCGAGCAATAGTCTGAAGCTATTTGGTAAGAACTAAGAAAAGCTAGTAGCGTTCTGTTGTGCGGATTGGGCGGGTGATCAAAAAGATGGACGATTTAAAATAGGGACTGTTCTGAAACCGGAAAATACCATTGTCGCCTGGAAATCTGTTACAGAACAGCGCAATGTCGGGGTTTCAAAATATGATGCTAAATATATCTCTGTCAGTGAGAGGAAATAATTGGTGTTGTGGATGAGAAAAATTCTTGAAGAACTGAATATAACACAGTACTGGAGCACGATGTCATGAAAGATAAGCGAGGAGCTTTATTTTTGAGCAGCACTGGAGTACGGAAACCTCAGCGCGTCTACATTAGATTCAATTATGTGAAAAATCATATCAATTATTGCACAATCAGTCTCAAGTATTGTAATACTAGTAATATGGTGGCACATGAACCTACGAAAACTTTGAATGAGTAATATTTGAAAGAAAGAAGAATGTGCTTGGTGTTCTGTGCTTACTGTAGATTCGGTAGAATTTACTGTTGCAATTAGGGCGTTGCTAAAATGACGCCAGCGTCGATTGCATATTTAAGCTCTGCGTTGTTCTCGCCACCAACAAGAGAGAAGTACAAAGAAGAATTTTATCATTCGAGAGTCAGCTGAGCAATTTGAACGCCTTGATGCAATACCACGGCCCTTCTTCAGACAGTAAACCGAGTTTCTCAGTTTTTTTCCTGAGTTCCAGTTCGTCATATTACTACCCGTCCTAGATCGTGGTAGATCGATATACCGTAAGGCATAAAGGGCAACTGCTGCGAATTTTGCCTCAATAGGAAAGACACGAATGATTACACATGGCCTTGGCTTGATACACAAGAAGGGTGGTTGACCGAGCACATGTACTGCACTCGCCGGCATCATCGCTCTATGATATGCGTGCGTAGGAGAAGATTTAAAAATTTTAGGAAGAGACCAAAATTGGAGTAGCCAGAAAATCACAGGAATGTGAGGGGCACAAGATTTTCGTTGGTAATGTTACGGAATATTTTATCATGATTTAATTGCATACGAATTCGCCACGAAATTGTAGATGAGCGGACAATTCATCGGTTCAGGACTGTATAATAGAAATGAATACAGTTTTAGCATATGAAAACTTGGAGTAGTGCTCAGTAACAAATATTTTGTCTGAATTGAGATTCTTCGAGCACCGTTTTGCACCACGTAGTATGTAGAGACGAATTAGTCAGGGATTATTCTACTTAGGCTAGGAATTAAATTAAGAACTTTGAATTGAGCTCATATGTCTGCTGTTCATGGCAATACAGTGTCAATGAATAAGAAAAAATTGTGAGTACCCTAGTTTGTTCATCAGAGACACCTTTGATACCATTTTTGCTGGTCTTGCATGACCTTGGCCTGATCGTAGAATTTAGAGGACCTCATGCTACATATGCCACATATTGTAGCAGCTGTTTCGTGAACACTCGCAAGTCCTTAAACATAGAGTGATAAAACATAAAAGAAAATGGGAATGAATGATTCCCTGAGCGCACGTTCCTGTTTTTTACATGAAGGGGACAAAAAAGGAAGTTCTCATCTGGTACTGGGGCCTGTCTCCTTACACAAAATCACAGCATTAGACAATCTTCAGTATTAAACCAGATATGAAGCTTTCCTTTTCGGGTATGTGCAAATTTCGTTAGCTGCTTCTACCCTTCCTTATCAGCAACATTAAAGAAAGAATTTTCGTTTGGGGGCAATGGGGCGGCATGGGTAAGAAATCACTCAGCTTTGTTTCCGAAAAAATCCCTCATTTTCTGAACTTGATTCAGAATGATAAGGAAACAGTCAAACTACCGAAACGACGCATCATTTTCTAAACAGTCCCGTCGTTAGAATATCCTGTATAAGATAAGTGAATTCACTGCAAGAGTCTCAACAATCTGGGAGACAATCTTAGGCTCCTGTGTAAAGTGCGCAGAAGGAGCACATATGTTAGATCTTGACTTGTTTGCGCCATCGACTCCGTCTTTCTTTTTGGATTAAAAGGATTACGAATCATGCTTTAAAAGCTTATATTTATCAAATAGCCCATTTTACATATGTGGGAGTTTATTAGTCTCCAGAAAATAAGGCATTTTGATAGTATTTCTTTCAATGCAGAGGGGAAAAAGAGTGGAATAGAAGGGAGTGAATCATGCGCCCACATAACCGTTGTTCCATCATCGTCTTCCAGACACAGAAGCCAAAGCTACTTAGAATCTGAGGTTTAAAGTGTTATAGTTGAGTAAAGGATATCAGTTTCAGCTGCTACAGCATATTAATGGACAACAAAGGTGACTACGCAGCGTATTTTTGCAAAAAAAGGCCTAGGATGGACCAACCGGCATAATGCTATATTGAACGTATTTGGCCGACAAGTGTTCAAGGCAGCAGGATTCCGTGCCTAATTTGAGGTGTAGTACATACTCTCCGGTCTGAATACACGGCATGCCGACGTTCTACTGTACCCGAAGTCGGAAGAGATCAAAAACTTGCCGCCCATCCCTGTGGCGTACGACGTCACAGTAACATATCCATTCCAAGAGGGGTTCGTGTCCATTGGAAGGTGCGGGGCGCGCGCCGTTGCAAATGAAGCGGAAATACGCAAATATACGTCACTTGTCAGCAAAGTAGCAGCCATCACCAGTGAAGCCCTCCCAGGATGATCGAAATTGGGATGGAAGTTTGTACCGTTAGCTTTCGACTCACTATAATCGCCGTCTGAGACGAAGTCGAAGGTAATCGATGAATACGCGGCCGCTGTCGCAACCCGCAGCGGATGCTCGACGGGAGGAGGGAATACTCGGCTCTATCAGCAACCTAGTTATGCGATTTAGTACACGTGTGCCGTGTCTGTAATATGTCGCGCCCCACAACATGCAGAGTTTAGCCACCCTATTCAAACCTAATTCTTCTGGGTTTGTTAAAGTGGGGTATTCGGGACTTTGCATGTTGAACCTGCATATGTCTGTGGCAAATAAAGTACATATACAACTGAACTGAAGTCGATCGTAGTTTCCTGGTGAAGCAACTGCAATTTTTGTTTACTTTGGTAATAGTAAACAAACTATGGATCAACAAGAGAGCATTAGATCATGTCGGGGCTTAGAATGTAATCTTCTTTTCGTGATGGGCGGGATCCAAACATATCTTGATTTCCAATGCATCATCTACTACCTCATCTTCCGTATTTGATTTCGCAGCATCTCTTTACGTCTATCTATGTATAAATATCCCTTTAGAAGAAAAATTACCTCTGGAGAGCAAGCCGAGTAGCTCTGTCCTTTTAAAAGCAAAATTAATTCTAGAGAGCAAGCCCAGTAGCTTCCTTTCTTCATCCATAACAGTTAGGCCTGTAAAACTTCCCATATATTAGTGTTAGTGCGGATTGAACTTATCAACGCATCATCATTAACAGATACCCCCTTTTGAAGTACTGTGTACAATTTATAAATGAGGAATTCATTGATAAATTGTGCAATTCACTCAACATCCGACCTTTCGAAAAAACATTTACTAATCGCAATTCCCATATACTTGCCCACTGCATCATCAGTCTTCAGCAAAATCCTAGCGTTTGTAACATTCAATATGAAGTAAAGCGATTGAAATCAGTCAACATAACTTTGGCCAAATTTTAAGCTCAAATAACGCAGTATTATATACCAGAAACACTACGAATTTATCGTATTCCTTCAGATCGCGGACGAAAAGAGATTTTTCAGGGGTAAAATTTCTCTTAGAAACTACTATATAGACTGTAAGAGATTCCCCCACACTATTGTGGACTGTGTACATAAACTGTGACACCTTGTCGAATTTCTCAATGCCAGGCTTCCGTACTGCAACAGACATAATCCTCCTTTAACCTAAGGAAATTCCGGTATAACCCATTCTTTTGTTTGAAATAAATACCTGAGGTCCTAGAGAAGAAGAATCATCCACCAAAAATTCTTTCTACTCTGTAACCCGCAAAACATAGCACCACACCTATACACCTAAGTATTACCCCGTGCCTCTACGTTGCAAACTACCTGGTTATTTAAGACCCCCTTTTGAATTTACGACATCCTCTTCAGCTGTTGTGGCAACTAGATCAGCTATGTCTCGATTAAAAAAGCTGAGGCCTATAAAAGCGAGAACCTCCAATAGTTTGTTATAATGTTATTGGTACTTGTTGTGTATTGCCACTGGCAGAGTTGATTTGGGTGATAATTTCTTGATATAATTCTATAGAAATCAGACCACTGCAAACAGCAGGTATTTCACTATACAGTGCGAGTATTTCTGTTGACTGTCAACCACCATTGATCATGGTGCTTTATAATCACCCGAGCGGGTCACATTGCACGTGGTCTGGACTACTCAAACCTCAACTTGGACCTGATATTTTCGCAGATGACAGCCGCTATTGGACCAGGTGTTGACCTAACTCATCTCTAATTTGTATATTTATTGGCTGATATTGACTTTACTTACCGCGCCGTCGTAGATAGTTCTAACCTTAGTGACTAGTAGTTATACCTACTTGGCCACTAGGGCCCCGAATAATCAGATACCACTGTGTTGGCTCTGAGCACGACTCCCTATTTACGCCTCTGCAACTAATTACTAACGGCAAATTTGGCTATAGAAATATTTACCCGCCTATGTTCCCCCCCTTTCCGCTCTATATCCCATATCATAGTACCCTTTTAAATGTTTTTATGTGATACTTAATCACCTTTTTTTCGTAGGACTTCGCCTTTTACATATAAGTAGGAACTTCAGGTATGTCATTGATGGAAATGCACTCATCTTGGAAGCATATAATCAGCGCTGCTGACCCAACTTTACATCGCTTGTTGTCCAGTTTTGCATCCCTGGTGTATTCTTTTTTTGAACCGACTCTTTGAAAGGTTCTATAATTACTTGAATCACGGACAGGCATTGAAACTATAAGGAAAAATATACCGTCTGGCTCTACCAACAAAAATTCTCCTCTTTATTGACAAGCTTTTCTACTGCATCGAAGTGTGCTTAAATTGTGCTTAATAGGAAAGAAGAATAGAGAAAACCCTGTGAATCTTTGTCTGTGTGTGTTTGTTTTCTCATTTTCCGAAGAAGTCCCGCAACTAAGAAGGAACGCCTGCGGACTGCGCATTGCAATTACGTTGTCCTGCATTAAAAAAATAGAACCTGGACCAAAACCTGACAACAAAGGGACAGGCTTTCTTCCCATAAATACGATCTGCTGTATGAATAAGACCATTCAATGAACTCTCCCCCATCCATCCAACACAGTATCCATCAGCTTAGGCACTATATGAACATAGACAAGAAAACAATCCCAAAGAAATCACAGGCAAAGAAATAGGAAATATTTACTTACAATTAAACCCTCTTATCAGATATTATCTCAACCTGATCGTCGTGTGCCCTTATATAAAACAACCAATCATCAAAAGTAGCACGGATATTTATAGGGTTGGAAAAGCCAATCTGCGTATTACAAAAGGATATCTTTTAGAGCTCTGGTAGCTGCCTAGTTGCACCCTGTTGTACATTTCGGGTTTATTCTCCAAATTCTCAGCTTCCTGTCGCTGAGAATGCTAACAATGACACGCTATATATCTTACCCTTTCTTGAGACGAGAACGCAAACAAAGACTTCCCGAAATGGTTTAATGCTCTGTAAAAACTGTAATTAGAAGAGTGTGCATACAAAGTAATTCCCATACAGCGATACATGTCGGCCAAGTTTAAAGTCTTTTTTCTCTTCCTAGTAAAACTAATCCATCTTTTAAGCAAGTCTGCACAAGTTTCTATAACAATTAGTTCATCAACAGAACTATGTATCATCTTCTTGTTGGAGCTACACACCGAATCGTGCACCCCAAATTTATTGTGGTGAAGGAAAATGAATTAAACAATACTCTCATATTCTGACTAGTTTGTTTTGCAAACTTTTACTCCATCAAAACAGAACCGACCTTGTTTTGTGCAGTCAAACCATCACTTACATCATTTGAATTGTTTATGGAAGCCCCCCCATCTCCCAACCTACACTCACCTCTATCAAAAACCGCTCCCCTCGCTCCATATATTCTTCCTCTTCCGATCTTTAATCATCTTGAGAATTCTTGTACCCTTTTCTGAATAGAATGATTTCATTGTCTCCTCTATTTTCTCTTTCAGATTGGGTTTCACTCTTTATCTCCATAATTCCCACATTAAAAACTATCGCCTCACATTATAGCCTATCATTATCTGTATTTACACTTGCAAGATCTTTACAACTTTCAGTAGCTTTAAATGGAGGATTAAAAATCTTCGAAAACGAGCGACTGTGCGAAAAAATCAAAACAGCATTATTCTGTTCACTTGTATAAGGTAAGACATAAACAAAAACGGAAGATAAAACGACAGTACAGGATGTCTTTTGATGTCGCAACTTGCTCTAGATTAGAGTGGAGGCTTGCGAAACCAATCTCCGTCCCCTTGCGGGAACTTTTCGCGTTTTCGTGCTGATATAGGGCGACTTTTGCAGTTCAAAATCTCTTTTCTAGTTACATTAGGTTAAAAGGAAGGGATAAAATCGACGGAGAACTCAAAATTTGGTACTTAGGTCCGAATATAGGTATCCGAACCCCACCAGAAAGAATGCGCGAGTGAAAAACTGGAACTTGACCACTTCGAAATTTTAGACGTTGCTTAAGCTCAGAATTCTTTCCATATCAAGAATCAGATAGCTAAATTTCTACCGGATTGACCGAGGACGAATGGTATTCCCCCAATATGGTTTTTTAATAAGCGCTAATTGAAAAGCATAGAATGCTAAAAAAGGTTGTAAAGCCACCAGTTTTCAGAAGAATCGAGGGCGAAAAGATTAAATTCAATTAAAAACCTGCATAAACATACTGTATCTAAATATTTTTCGGCGTGGTGAAAGAGTTTACAAATTGAGTAAAAATATATTTATATTTTTATATTATTATACTTCGGTGTCGGAGGACTATATAATGCAACACCATTTGCTGCATTATAAGAAAAGAAAAAGTACCCAGAAGAGCCACCCTTTGCCATGAGTACTTTCTCAAATCACATAAGAAGATATTCAACCACTTAAACTAAACTTGTGAGGTCAAGATCGAAAATTTCAGGCCTGAGAGGACTCGGCGCAGTACTTTGTGAACAGCAATAATTTATTCCTGTTTAATGTTTGGCGGTATTGGCTTTAGAGATGAATCCTTAAAGTTGTGGCGTCCGCTATTCTGGCTTCCTACCATTAAGTAGCTTAGTGTGAGAAATATTTAAATATTTTCACTCGATGTGCAGGTGCTTTTCGCATGCATAGAAGACTTAAAAAAATTAGTTTTGAGTAGTTTTTGTAATAACTTATAATGTTTCTGTACTAAAAAATTTTAAAAAACTAAAGGCTTCATAAACATTTCCGGCAGTGTACTGTACCGCGGCACAAATCATTCAACGTAGAAGAAAATACTACTGATGTTAATTTACAGGTTATTTGTCTGCACGCGTACTGTAAAGTAGGTTACAATGCAGCTGTCGTGCAGCATATGTAATACTCGGCGCCGGCTTGCTACCCCCCCATCCTGCGAGGTTATCACAGAGAAGAATAGCAACGCGCCATTTACGTTGCATTGTTGAGGTGGTCAGCTCCAACCAATCCCTGAACAGAATAAAATTTATTCCCCCTATTTTCGTCCAGGCGGTATGGAGTATGAGAGCCACTTCGTCGCCATACTCCGGGATCTCAACCGGATCTCCCAGATTAAATAGGCATGGAACAAATGTATGTAGCGAGTATCGAGAAAGAATAATTTCGTGGACGCACCATTGGATTTTTATGGGAAACTGAAGCACTTCATACGTCGTTGGTCGCAAGGAACTCAGTCGAATATTCAATGCCATTGGGAAGCATACTCGCATAGTTGTTTCATCCGGGAACGGATTTAGGTTTGGTGACGCGACATATTAATCAGTTGGAAGCGTTTCTGTTCCGCTTGATTCACCTCCTGGTATTCCATATTTTCATGTCCAGCTGGATATCGTTAATGCACACATAACAGCCTTGCTTGGATTTGACATTATCGACCGGGAATCCATAGCTCCGTGCATCGTATCCAAAAGGCTCATCAAAAGGGTCGCAAACGGTCCCCGTTGAAACGAAATTATATGTGGACAACTTGTATATGACCTTGGTTCGATCGTCAAGAAATCATCTATTTTCCCGGATGCGTTTCCTCAGAGATTTATATCCAACCAGTGCCCAGCCATTGAAACTCCATCCCTATTTCTTCAATCCGTCACAATCAAAACTATTCAGACTTTTCCAACGCTCGTGACCGGAAGACGCCACGCCCGAAACATCGCAATTATTGTAAGATATTTTGGAAAGATTTGATCCGTGCCAAAGATCCATCTTGCGTCTACTAGATTCAATGTCATTGTCGGTCCCGAAAATTTGCGCTTCAACGAACCTGTATTCCTCTAAATTACATAAATAAATGGTGAAACCGTGCTTAGCATCGTGGAAGAAGGCATAAAGTCCACTACTGGAAGCCCAGTATATATATTGGGCTTCTGAAAACAATATTAATGCACTTGGAATCGCAGATTTGCCACAAATTCATCCACCTCGCCCATAAATCGGATGGAGAAGTCAACAGTTATTGAGTCTCACTGAACCATCATACTGGGAGAAAGGCACTAGGAACAATTGTACGGTACCTACCACAAGATTATGGCAAACTATCCAAGCTCTGACTCAGTGAAGGCCATCATTGATACTATATGTCCAGAGGGTCTTGTTTCATCTGCTCTAGTATTTGGCAATTTCCAGCTACTTTCCATAATTTCCGAGCCCCGACTTTCCCTTCCGAAATGATTACAACGGAGCAACATAGCTGAAACCGCGCGTGAGTCAATGGAAGGATAAATGGAAAAATTCAAACTTGGTCGGACACTGCGACATTTTGTTACCCCTTCAAGCGAAGTTTCGTATATCCCTGGAGATAAAGTTCTCCTCTCGCGCGGAAAAGTCACACTAAACTGCACCGGTGAATGTAATGGACCATTAGAAGTCTCAAACGTCGCCCAAGCACAAAAGTTTGTATTTGCCTGTGTTTCCGATACATATCCCGCGAAGCCGTTCAATATCGCAGGGATTAAATCTTACCTTGTCCCAGAATAAGTATCTTATAAGTTTCTCGCAGCCTTTGGATGCGAACTTTTCTCAATTTACATTACCAGATGATGACATAATATTGGTGACAGAGGTACTGCACGAGAACAATAATCGAGCCAAGACTTCAGAAATGGAGGCAGCTAATAAGGAAATAAATAAGAGAAATTCTCAGGGGCGGACCCTTGAAGCTAATCCTGAAAAAAGAAATATTATAGGATGGAAATATGTTATTCGGCCGCTGCCTTTTTTCCTTGAGTCTTCAATAAACTGTAGGACCCAGTTCAATTATACAGAGAACATGAGCTCACTAAGACTGATGCGTATTAGCTTAGTCCCACCAAGTCTCTAGAAGACGCCGAGTCGTATTAGACAGTGCCCGAGGCGGCTTGGTGCGTCTGATCGATCTATTGGCACAATAGAACCAATGTACACTGCGCAATCGATGAAAATAGCGTGGGGAATTATACGATATTTTTTTATGCAATGGCCTCTAAAGGGTTCTCTGGGGAGTAATATTACGCCTCTGACAACAATCAAGTCGTTTTTAGGCGTTAGAATCGCCTAGAGACCATCGCCAACATACAACACTGGTGCCAAAAGTACCAGACACGCAAGTTCCCACTCTCCTATACCCTTCCCGCTGCCCTCGTTCCGATTTTACCCGACACTGCATATTGTACTTGCAGGAAGTACCGCTCAAGGAACATACCGACGGCTGTATTGGTGATTCTCTTGGGAATGACTTTAAGGAAAACGGAGAAATCTTGCAGGCTCAGTATTGGGTATCATTTTTTCGCCAGGTTGATCCACCTCCGGCGCCATAATTTGTAACATAGGGAACGCCCAGAAGTTCCTACCGCCACGCAGTTTCGCCCTCTAAAACCCCTTACCTTTAAACCCTCCGCTCGGCTCCGCTCGGCTCCTTCATGAAATTGAGTCTGAATATATAACTCCTCGCTATCATTTTCTCTAAGGAAGTTGAGCAATGCATCGCTGTCAACAAGTCTGTTAGGTTTTTAATGCATCTGGCCGAAGCATATGCGTTGCTATTCTCCACTGAGACCCTCGTTGTCCGCATTGGGCGCAATTAGGAGTTTCTCACCTTCCGTGAGGTCAGATCCGTCTTACTCCATAGCAGGGATTCTATCACGCGCCCCCGCCTCAGAAGTGATGCGAGAAATAAAAGAAAGAGAGAAGGGAGCAGGAAGGACGAGGGCCCAACGGCCTCGAAAAAACCTAGCTGACTTGGCCGCCTTTCAGTCCAGATCCAAACAGCCCGCTTTATTAGTGTCCTAGATACCATTTACCTCATCTTCATTTTGTCTTTTTTTGCTTTTACTTGTCTCTTCTCCTCATGGTGTGTAAAAATTAGTCTTCCTGACCTTGCTGTACTCAGTGGACCAAATTAATTTAATCTCCCGCCTCTCTTAATCGAGTAGCCCCTTTAATCTTTTCTTGTAGGCGGCTAGCCGGCGGGCTTGGATCACCATGAATGTCACCCGGCTGGTCGATGGAAACAGCTCATATAATGTGTAGTTCTCCTTCGTTACTCTGCACGGCCCGTAGAAGAACGACTCGAACGCCGGCCACTTCTTAGCTTTATTAAACCCTGTTCCATGGGCGACCAGCACTTCGTTCCCTACTGCGACATCCCTCACGCGGCCCTTCGATTCCCGTAGAATCCTATACCTTACACCATCGCGGTGCGCATGCGCGATGCAAAAGGATCTCAACGACCCTATTCGTTGTTTTAGCTTCGTCCAATAGAGCCACCGAATCGCTGCGGGAAATCCTATGGTTTATACCCCAGATAATTCGAAAGTGAGAAAGACCAGCCCACGGTCGTTCCTTCAGTACCTATATAATACTTTCGGAAGTTCCTCCGCCCAATCTACGCTATACTGAACACAGACACCTTAACTTCGTGTCTTACCGTGCCCAGCATCCTTTCTGCCCTTCCATTAGTCATTGGAGTAAAAGGAGGAAGGGCATTCCACTCCACTCTGTGTTTATTCATAAAGCTTTGGACTGAATCGTCTAGAAATAATTTTGCGTGTTTGTACAAAAAGATCCTATTCAGCGGTGCAGACGGCAATTTAGTCTAATCTCGGACTGACTTGATCATAGTGTCGGGGTTGGAATTCGTCCTCGCCCAGGTAATAGTCCAATCATTCATGTGCTCTACCGCAATTTAAGCGAACTTCTACCTGGTCATGGACTGCTTGAAGGGTCTGCGAAGTCAATCGAAAACGTCTTGAACAGTCCTGTGATAATAAACTTAGGGTAAGTGCGATAAATTTGGAGCCTGTGTGCGTTTTGACAACTATCGCATGCCGAGACGTATTCCGTGATATCGTGGTACACTCTCGGCCACCTATAGCGATCCATGAAAAACTTCCTCATATATCCAACGCATAATGGTCTATGTCGTCGCGAAAAGTCGCTAGTATTGACAGACTGCTATAGCAGTGGCACAACGCGTATTCCATCATTCTCCCAAATTCCTCCAGAGCATATACTTCTTCAAGCTCCTCCCTATCACATTCTTCTTCTTTGTGTCCGTTTTTCCAACCTTTTATCCTGCCAGGACCTTTACAAATCTAGTACCCGCCGTTACAAATCCGCGAATTTGGGATCAGTCCAGCATACGGTGGCCAATAATCACTCTGTGCGATTCAATTTCTCATACTCTCCATGTTTCTGGGCACCGGTGGGCAGGCGCGAAATATTACCACCCCCCATTGGCGTCAACAGTCACGAAATCGTATTCGACAATCAGGCACATCCACCTATCGAGCCGCCCGCGGATATCCGTTTTCCTAAACGCCGTTTGCAGGGCTTGGTGGTCCATATAAAACATGAATAGCTTGTCGGAAAACAGATACACGTGGATCTTCTTGGGAGCTAGCACCGCAGAGAGTGATTCCCATTCGCTTGTAAAGTAGCAGCACTCCTATTCCGTCATCTTCCGAGATACGAACTGTACCTGGTGCACTTTTCCACCATTTTTCTTCTGGGAGAGAATCACTTGTAGAGGAGTAAAACATTCATTCGACTCCATCAAGAAAGGGGGGTTGAAGTCATAAACGCCAGTGCTAGAGGCGTCACTAGCTTCTATTTCAAGTAATTGAAAGCCTCTTGCATCTCCGGGGTCCAGTCAAAGGCCATCATAACGGATATCGCGGCGTGCAATACTGCCACAGTATCTAGTACTTTCCCTATAAAACGCCTGAAGTAGCCCCCGAGCCAGGGAAAACTACTCAACTCTGTTACATTAGACGGCTTAGAAGGTTCCGAAATGTCCATTTCCTTGTCAGTATCGAAATTAATGCACATTTTGTTGACAATGTGACCAAATAGCTTGACTTCGTACTGCGCTAGGATAAATTTGGTCATCTTTAGCTTCAATATTGCCTCTTGAATACGTTTGACACTCAACTGCTGTGTTACATATGTTTTTCTAAAGTCTACGAGAATATTAAGACGTCGTCCACATATACCATAGCGATCGGTAGCCCGCGGAGATATACGTCCACCGTATGCTGAAACGTCGCTGGTGCTTTCATTAATCAGAGCAGCATCACCTTGAACTTTCACGTCCCATATCTAGAAACAAACGCAGTCTTCTCCTTACAATCATCGGCTTTCCTTACCTGCCAGTAAACTTTGTAAAGGTCTATCCTCGTGAAAAACTTGACACCTGCTATCTCGTCTAACAGAGCTTCAATCTTCAAAAGCCACCAATGGTTGGGCTACATTACTCTGTTACACTGACGGTGGTCAACACATAACAGGTTCTCCCCGTCCTTCTTCGTTGCGATAAGCACTGGGAAGGACCACATAGAACTCGAAATTGTAACGATCCCAGTCTTCAATAACTTGCCGATCTCTTTTTCCACAACAACTTTGTGCCTCGACGGCATTCGAACAACCTTCTAATAGATCGGAGCACGCTCAGACAGATAGGAAGAGTGCAATACCGAGACTTAGGCTGATTCCAGGTCAGGTATATCACAGTAATCATATCTGGTTGCTTCAACGCCTTCACCAGCGAGCTGTAGTACTTCTACTCGAGATTTTTTACCTTCTAGACGAGAAGCGTGGCGAGATTAGCCTCTTCGTCTTCTCCGGTGGTTTCCTATTCGGACATTAGGCTCTGGAGGTCGGGCTCATACCGTTACCTCTTCAAGATCGCCAGCAACAATTCTTTATCTTTATCCAACCCTTCGTCACTGCCACCTGACTTTGAGGAGGACGAAGACGCGAATTGCTCCCTTTCCTATTCCTCTAGGGAGGCTAAGTCCTTGCTATCATTCCGTGGTCCGTCGACCACTGGCAGCTCGCTGAAAAGGAGCAGGAAAACCACTATCTTCTCTACCACCAAAGCGACTTGCTGGAGATAATAATCATATTGGCTTGCATAGATTCGAAGTTGAGGCTGCGGAGATCCCGTCAAACAGCGCACTACGTGTCACTAAGAAGGCCAAAGGCACCAACATCTTTTCAAAAGAAACAGGAATATTCTGCACAGACACAATAACTTGGAAAACAGTTCCACCTGCGATAGTGACCTGACGATCTGGAACCCTCCGAGCGAGGGTCAGCTTCGATCAAAAGACCTAGGACATCAGGTTTGGAACTGCACCCATGCCCAATAGAGCGTGCCTATCCGTCCCGTAATCCTTAACGGCTATGAACTTCAACCGATTGCGGTCCTCTGGTTGTCTTCGTATGGGGGCCTGAGTCATTGGGACAGTCTTGGATACCCGATGTTTCAACTACTTCCATGCTTCGTCAGCGTCTCCGCGGAGAGGCTGCCCTAAATTCATTCGCGAGGGGACTGGAGCCAGCTCCACGACCACATTGTACTTCCCGACGTGGTTATGGAGGTCACTGGATGCCTTCTTTGTCTTTATTGTCTTTTTTTCACTCTCTTTGCCTCTGGAACGACCATAGGCGGGCGACCGAGACGGGCATTATTCATCAAGGCGTCAATTTCAATAACATTGGATCTGTGCTTTTTCGAAAAGGCTTGGCTGTCGACGCTTCTCTTTGCAGCGGCCACCAAAAAGCCAATACGAGACTCCTGGACGACGGTAACGGGCCCATCGTCATTATTTTCTTTCATTCTAAGTTCTTTTTTCGATCCCAAAATTGTCCCAGCGATTCCACCACGACGGCCTCGGAGCTTTGGTGTTCGTAAAGACCATAAAATTGCCTCTTGGTGGCCTCATTTCCCACAGAAGGAGCAACGAGTGCCCCTGTGGTGATTCTGAGGGTACTTACTAGCACATTGCACCCTTTATCCACATAAATTCCGCATATAGTCTTCATCAACCGTAGCGGAAGGTCCAGAATTCTCAACCTGCTTCTTCTCGAAGAGGGACAGCTGGGCGAATTGTTTGGCTAGCTGGCCAACCTTGCCCTTCAGCTGCCGTACCTTTGCAGCGCGCACATTATTTCACTGTACAATCATTTTTGGGGCAAAGGCGCGCTATCCGCCTCCTTGTCAGCGAAGAATGCTTCTTTGTTCAAATTAAATTCTTCAATTTTCTTCTTTCTTAAGTCCCTTGTAGTCCGACAACGCTCGGTACATGACGAATTGAGTCAACCCCGGGTGTCCCGCCACCGATTTGCGAATTGAATTGAAACCGATAAAAGCCATTTAATTCAAGCTTACCTTCTTGCAAAGGGCATCCATTCGCACCAGAGACCCTCCGATGTCTCTAGCGTCCAGTCCTTCCCCCACAGCTTCGTGAAATTCTTCCTCCGCCTTCGCCTTCTTCTCGAAATCGGCTAGGAGCTTCTACTTAACGATCCTGTAATCCCCTGTGTCTTCGGTGAGTAAACATTTGTTGTTTTCCACGGGGGTTAAGCGCCAACTTCTACTTTTTCACCTTTTCTTCCCGGGGTGCACGGCACGGCACAGTATATTTGATGTACTGTGTTTTGTGGACAAAATGCCTCACCTACTTTCCAACCCCAACTTAAAGCGGGCATCTCTAAAGATACATCTAGAAATCCCGGGTACAATATCCCCCGCTCAGGTAGAGGCATGTACATCACCTGATAGTTTGACATGAAGCAATGCAAGTTGTAACATAACTGTGTAGTCCTGCCTTGTCCTCCCGGTGCGGCGGCAGGCGTGATAGGTCGGCGTGTGTATTTGCATTTTAGTTCAATCTTGTGGTCGTCTATTGCCATGTCTATTTGCTCGCGAACGCTACTTCACGTGACCGACGTAAAATATCCAGTTAGTTCCTGGCACTATAGTCGGATCCTGCAGCGGAAACCATAGAAACTATTTGATGGAACTTTGTCATCAGCTCTCCTAGGCTGCTTTTAATTACTATTCTAACTGAACCAATTGTCCAGTTGCAGGCTGTCCTTAGCCTCTGAGCTCACCTCGAGGGGAAGATCACTGTACTATTGGCATTGCTGGATTGTAGCTAGATTATTGTGGATAGTTTAGAGAGATGTTTGAATTTTACATGTTCCTATACGGGCTACTGACTGTGATCTTATTGTCGTGGCGCATTTCCATTCTACCATCGCGGAATATGTCGTCGCCGAAGTTATCGAGTTATTTGGGTATCCCTTTTCTGGCCTTTCTCGGCCTTGGTCGTTTAAGGGAATGAATTTTGAATACTGCACCGAAGCAGTCTGTCGGCGGCGGTAATGACATTCATGATTTAATTACTTCCCCTGCAAACGACTGTTCTCCTACTAATTGTGCTATAGTTGCTTTTTTGTGTGCTCTGTGTGCTTTTCGCTTCGTGTGCTCTTGCTCCGTGGTCGCTGCACTTGCGTGGGTGCTGTGAAGGGGGTCAGTTCGCTCGTGCAGAGGCTGATGTTATTCGGGTAGGGGAGCTACTTGAGATGTATCTGCTGTAAGCTTTAGTGCATTGCAGCGGCTGATTTCAAACTAGCAATGTCTGCATCTGCATCTGGAGAGACTGGGTTCTGTACTCCTCCCGGCTCAAATGTCAGCTCAAATCAAAGTCCTTCGGCTGGTTTCGGATCCAAACCCAGATACTTTTATATCCCTAGCCTGCAGCCGCGCATTGAAGCGTACCAAATATTGCTGGATTTTTTTACACATTAACTGGCCAAAATGTTAATGCCGAAATTTCTGGATGAGCTCAAAAGTATGGTTGACGTCGAAACGATTCTGGAAACGCCTCCAGTGCTGGAGTTTACATTGTATCGGCTGCTGCGGGCAAAGGGGTTAAAACGGAGGACTGATTTATTGGCCAGCCATTCAAGTCAATTCTCGCCGATATCGTCTATTGCAAAGAGTATGTGGACTATTTGGCCGCCAACATGTCGGTGGCACTTGAAAGCAGGCTTTCAGTGTGGATTCCCGAAATCAATGTCACTACTGACGATCCAAAAAAGGTTGTTTGAAATTCCTGCCTCCAAGACAGTTTTGGACACTTCATGAGAGCCCTTGTTACACCGATTCCTACGAGGAATCCTCAAGAAGTGCATTCGTGAATGGGTGATCTCGTCAAATACTACAGTACACGAAACGCCTGATACTCCGGTAGAACATCGGACAATCGAATCTCGGCTATGCAACATAATTCATACGAAAATCAAGCGCACATATGAAATCGCACTGCCTATCGAGCCTTGAAAGCGCTAATTAACATAATGGAATCGCATATTCTCGCGACTTATTTATATTTCAGTGAGATTTTCGATAAGGTTCCACCTCTGGAGCTTGTATTTGAATAGTTGTACACATAAGATCGCGATCATTCAACATTGGAAGTTTTGCGTCGCTATTTTAGACAGTTGAAAATCACATCTTTCAGATGTTCTCATACGAGTTGGTGAAAGGCAATAAAATTGCGTTATGAGAGAGCAGTGATGGTACAGCCTGAACTGGATCCAATCCATCAGCATCCAGTGCATCTTACTGAAGTCATTGAGTCAATCATAAGAGATCAGCCATTATACATGTTTGTCCAGATGTCCAACTCAACAGGTGACGCTCATTCATACTTTCAGGATTGCTCGCATACCATATCTAAACACAAGGACATGAAAAAATAGCTGTTAGGTATTTGACTGTCAAGCACCGCTTGGCGGGGCTTCTAAGTCAGGGCATGACGCCTATTCTTAAACAGAGCCTTGCAAAAGCATCAGAACCGCCTTCTCATACAAAAGAGGAAATGAAGTTACACACCCCGTGTTTATGAAACATCATGTTCCAGTTTCCGCTCATTCCCTGTAGAAAAGCTCAAAGGGGAAAGGGAGAATCTCAAATCTTCGTTCTACTCTCAGGCAGGAAGACGGTATTCTTTCAATAACAAACGTCAGATTAATATTCAACACAACGGAAGGACCTTATAGGCCATGATGGGATGGTCAATTTGGGTAGAGGTTGTAGATAGAATAGTCACCTCATACGTGACTGCATTGCCAAAAAAAAAGCGAAGTTTGTTGCATTCTTAGCCAATGAAGTGGGAGATGATGCCTCGGAAATTCCTGTTGGCGGAAAATCTGGACACAGACTGAGATATTTCGAATTATGTATTACATAATATGCGTTAAACTGAGCTGAAAGCTACCGAAGAGGTTTAACAACAGGAAAATGTCAAAGACTGTTAACCGAATGAGGCGATGTATACACAACTACCCGACATAGCTATCCTTTATGCCTTCATTGGGCAACAATTACAAGCTCACGGCAGTAAAAGAGACTCAAACGATGATAAGGACGCATTCTAAGGTATAAGTCTGCACAATAGAGTTGTAGATAGTCCATCGGGGCTGCCTTCGTATCTAAAGTCCTGCTAGCTTATTGGCATGGAACCAAAGCTGAGAACTAGCCCGAACAAATTCGTTGGAATGATAGAAGGCATTTTTCCTTCTTTTTGATCCACTACGGTGAAAATACCCGTACGAGACCTCTACTTGGACTTCAAAACGGACATTTGCGTCAAGATGTAACATTCATGTTTGGTTTGCACCAACAAAAACTCCATGGTTGCAGCTCAAATGAGTACCATTGAAATGGATGAACACTGCAACTAAGTTAGTTGCGGGTGATTAGAAGAATACTCCAATGTTATTTCTCGGTTATAGCTACATTATTGAGAGATTTTAAAGGTCAGTTTGAATTTTACTTGTTCCTATACGGGCTACTGACAGTGATACCATGACGGAGGCGCATTTCGATTCTTCCACCGTGGAAGATGTCGCCGCCGCTTTTGTAGAGTTATTTAGGTATCTCGTTTCTGGAATTCCTCGGTCTTCGTCGCCTGGTTGGATGAGAATTGAATAAAACTGTACCGGTGCAGTCCGTCGGCGCCAGTAACGACAAGTATTTATGTCAATATGAAAGGCTGATGCCGCGCTACACCTAACCTTTCTTGAAACACGTGTACCTTTTATTCTACATTAAAAGCAACTCCAACGACAGTACTAACGGTTTTTATACTGATTGACACCGAAATTTCATTCCCACCAATATCAGGGGCCAAGCCAAAATTTGGACAAGAAAATTTAAACTACAGTCGAATCTGTTAAACACGTTAACCACTGAGCCATCATGTGCTGAGTTTCTTTGTGCAACTGAGCGGACTACGTCCAACAAAGTGCACTCAGAGGGGATAAACCCCGCGACCACAGCAGCAACCTAAACTGGGCCCTCAATCTGTTGAAAACTTTAACTACTGAGCGACCACGCGTGGGCTTTACTTGTAAAATGATCGGCCACAAAATATATATTTCAACAGAATCGGGGCAAAATTGACGCCGAGTCAACGGCGTTTGAACCAGATTCGGTTCAGCCCCTCATGTGTATTACTGTATACCTACCGTTCACTTACTGTACTGCATGCTATTTTTGTAGGGCTGATTCGAATCTAGATAATTTATTATCTCTCCTTCCTCGCCAATCTAAGGCTTACAGCGATATCCCGGAAAGCCTCCGCGCCCTAGGTACCCGGAATCACCTTGCTCCTGCCCTCTTGGGCCACCGCGCGATAACATCGCTGACTCCATAGTTATCAGCGCCCCCGCCACCGCGAGCAACGCGGCCGCTATTGACTTGACCGCCCCCGCTTCACCCAGCTCTCATGGAAACACCCGTAGTACCGCAAGCAACTCGTATCCTCCGTATGCGTCGTCTCGATACAATCAAAAATCTGCCGCTCCTATCCCCTCACCCCAATCGCTAGTTTTATCTTCTGGCATCACTAACCGTCGCTGTAAAGCGCGGCGGCCCGCTGGCTTCCGGTATAGATACCGACGAGCCCACTGCGTTAAAATGACCACCGAAAGACCCTCCTCTGCGCCACTTTTACGACATTATCTTCAACTTTATTCAAGACAACGCATGGAGATTTTTGCTGACACTCTCGAGTTCCCACCTCGCTCACAGGCATTCAATGTCTTTATTGTCAGCCAGTACACCCCGCGTGGCTTTTCTGAGTTTTGGCCCGGTTTATCTGGTGCAACTATCGGAATCGTAGCCCATGAAACGGACCACTACGTCGCCTTTTGCTCTTCTGTCGAAGTCAAGTTTCACTATTTCGACCTCGATCCTTCGGCACCCAAACCTATCCCCCCCTTTCTACGATGAACTTTCTGTCCCTAAGAATGCATCAATGCATTAATGAAACGGAGAGCAGTGATTCTTCAGTTGAAATACAGCAGTAGTTCAAAGGACCGACAAGATAGGCTGAAGGTGTTGTTGCTAAAAATATTGCTGCCCCATGGAGAGATCGTGTTAATCAAAAGAAAGTTGCAACTAAACTAGGTTTAAATACGAAGGGTTTGATGGTTACATTGATTTTACAGTGAAGGGCATAGGAGGAAGAGCTTCCGCTTACCACAACATTGGTGGTCAAGAACAGGCTCAATACGTTGTACAAAGTGCGTATATTCAAGGAAACGCACTTGGAGGCCGAGAGGAAGTCGCAGGTGGAGGGATCATGTGCAGTGACCGATGCAAAGGTGTTGATTGGCAGCCTTTGACATGACTTGTTCTCCCTCAAATTCACCTTGCTCGCAACCACACATGCCAGTGTGCACGAGTAACTCAGAACCCCTGTGCTTTAAGACAATTAATCTGTTGACCAAGCGCACTCTTCAGCCGAACCTGATCATCCACGACTTCATGTACCGAAGTACAGAATCCCCTGCTGTGGCCACCTGGCTACGAACTTTCCAAATTTTTTGCACAACTTCCCTATCCAGTAGTCCATGAATGCCCCAAACACCGCCGTATATGTATTCACCTTTCCACACCCCCACAATCATGTTGTGCATCATGACACAGGCCTATAGAACTAGATTCATATAATCCTTGTACCAGAGCCCACATTGCTGCTGTAAAATTGAAATCGGGATTTTAGGACTACGAAAAACTGTTCTACACACTTCTGAGCTCCTTCTTGCTGCATACAGAACGCTCTACCTTCCATGCTGTTGGGGTCCGACAGGGAGTGAGCCAGATATTCGAAATTCTGGTATATACCATCTGATATCAAACAGTTTTAGTTGAAGACCTCTCCAGATATGGCGTAGGAATGCAACGCAGCAAGGCAGCTGTAGTTCTCAATCTTTGAAAAAATGTTTCATTTCAATAATGTTAAGGTGGCTTTCAAATGCCAGGGAGGCCCTAAAATAAACTCCCTACAGGCAAGTCCAAATCGCACACCACTTCCATCCGAAAGGTAGACTCTTGGTCTTGACCCACTGTGATACCTTTTTCAGCCTTTGGACAGGCCTTCCATTCCCAGAAGCTGCAGTAAAGGCAACCTATGCATCCAAAGAAACCGACTTTGGCAAATTTCCGTTCGATTGGAAATAGATTAGTAGCTCCAGGATGTCGGGAGTATTAATTATTGAAACACGACACAACTTCTCGTTCAAATTATTTCAATGATTGAAGAGTATTGGATTCTCCCATACGCAAATGATCCTCAAGCATGTCAGCCGGGACTTCGTATCTTAATGTATGCATGTCGGCTGTTATTCTTAGCAATGATGCGATGCAGGTTTTCCAGGCCGCATCGCTTCTCTCGCCAGCCCTTAAGAAAGAGGGTAACGATTTCTTCTTTTCATTAATGACGTCGAACAATGTGCACGGCAGTCTGTAATGGCGTTCAAAGTCCGCCTCTGATCATAGAGGGCCAACTTATCCCGATCCATCCACCCTCAGTTCGTTGAGTTCCCGAAATGGTCTTCGTTAAGTTTCTCGTGTGCAGCAGCATGGGTGTGTGATTAATTGCCTGTTTGCCTGGTCGCTACCCTCCCAACTAGCAGTTCTAGTGGAGGGTACTGTCAGTACTGTGATTTATAATGCTGTTGACGGCAGCCAAAACTATCTAATCAGAGTCTTCCTAAAGTACCATGCTGCAGTCCTCCATTAACATAAATACATTCATTTCTTTCTGTTGTTCCACTTTTCCTATCACAGTAAGGGTATCACTGGGATGAGAATACTGTTGGAAGCAAGTTAACTAGCAAAAAGTTAGGTATATCTCGAATGCCTGGCGCAGAAAGAAAATATTTTATTTCTAACGTTTTAGCAATGAAACGCGAGCATTTAAGAGAAAATGTGGCTTCAATGGTGGAGGGAGAAACGGCATTTCTGATGTTCTTCTCAATTTTTGGGGTCGCAACTTGGATTACGAAGAGGTGTTTGGCGTGTAGAAACGCTGTAGCAGAGTTGTGGAGGACGGAAAGGAAGGGGTGCTCGATTTTGTTTGGTGCATCGCACGTGGGAGGATCTTTCTTGAAAGTAGCATGACATACCAAGGTCAGGTCGCGACTTAGGTTGAAGAGAGTGGGAGGTAATCTTTATTGGGGGAGAAGAAGGATCAATATCATGGATTTACTATTGCAAAGGTATCTGCAGATAACTGCATGTGCAGTGAATAGCATTGGGAGGCAAAAATATTGCAGTGAAGAGGCAGGGATATTCAGAGTTCGATCTTGTACCATGGAGACGAGCGAAATGGGAAGCCAGGTAGGCGATCAATGCTTCATCAGGTTCGTACACGCTGGCATGTGTGGTTGCGCGCAAGGTTCTAGCCTCCACTTGCATCCTCTATCCAAGGTACACTATTACTTTCTTCTAACAGCTCCCAGGCCCACTACCATGGCCTCTGAACATTAAGAGCGAGTCAAGGCTTCTGGGCTGTCACTGTTTTTTCAGTCATTATTGCCATTTTCAATGCATCACATCCAAACTCCAGTAATATGACAGCTCCACTACCTCTATCCCCGCCACGGAGTACCTTCAAATCAAAGAATAGATTGCACAGAAATTCGGTCGTTTCTGATACCTTTAGAACCTTTATCTTTGTCAACAGATGTCGCGGTGGAGAAACAAATGATCAAGTCGAGTCCATTTCGGTTATGTGCATCGAAGCCTGTTGTAATGGCAGAAACAAATTAGATATCTCTTTCACAATAAATTTGCCATGAAACACTGTTCAAGAGGTGCGTACGAATGATTCTAGACTCTTTCAACCTCTCTGCAGTAAACGTTCCCCTCGGACTCAGTTTTTTTCACTGCAAGTGCTTCCCTCCTTTTTATTGCGAGTTACAGATACGGTACATTTTGACTTGACCGTGAGCTCCTCTTCCATCTCCATGAGAGCTACCTTTTGCAATTTGCGGGCAAACTCCAATTTGATGCAAGTCGCTGTTCCCTCCATAGAAAACGACTCCATCCAGCTTCTCACTCTACTAAATCGCGCCATGGACTGGCGATAGCGGCAACGTCTTTGGCGATTTTATTTCGCCTCTTCCCGATTTTCACTAGCTTGAAAAGTTTCAGTTGAGTTATAGCGGTAATTTCAACGGATTTTGCCCGCTCAGCATCTCTTTTGGCTTCCGAAGGACGGCTTGGTTTAACTTCAGGCAGTTTCTTTTGCTCCCTAATTGCAGTAGCACCATTCTCAGCATCAGATAGGGTAGAAGCGAAATTATTAGTTCTTCCATATGATGTACTGATTGCAAAAGAATTGATGTTCTTGGCATCTGATTCCTGAGAATCACTGTCGCAAATATAATTATGATTATTCCTTGCTTGTAGAATTTAAAACTGTATTTATGTGCTCCCATATACTCGTTAAGGGCAGTTACCTATAGCTTTCCATAAATGATAACGAATTACGGGAGTACATGAGATCACCGTCTAAAGTTTTGTATATATCTCTAGAACGTGTCTTTTTGGTAAACATAGCTGTAGTTGCATTCAAAACTTGCCCATCAGGGGGACTCCCGGTAAAATTCATAGCCATAACGCGCGAACGAGCTCCTTCGGAAATAATACATTATTTCTTAATCTTTTTGTATCTTTCCAAGAGCGCGGAACCATTCCTTTCATACTGTGGAGAACCTAAACTTCTTTCTTTTGATTATGAAAAAGACCTCTTGACTTCGATTTTCGAAGACAGGCAGCTTCTGGTGCACCTCTTTGCGGAATTTTTCCGACCCCCTATCGAAAGCTTTACACGGGAGTGCGTTCTCCTCGGATATCCAAGCCTTAATGCTAACGCTGCCGATTGTTCTTTCGATAAAGTAGACCTCAGTTGATGAGGCGATATCTGAATTTGGGGGAGGAAGGGAAAGTTGACTTCAGACGGCTTCCTCCGCAGTTTCCCGTTTCCGTTATCTGAAATGAGTGATATTTTGATGGCTTAGCCACCCCGGCGAGGCGGGAATGTTTTGGTGTCTCTGCTCCATCTGAAGCCCGAGAAATGCCTCTGCAAAGTTGCGGCTGTACCATTAAGGTTAGCGTGTTATTCTAGATATGCATTATTGAGTCCTGAAATGAGAGAAAAAGAGGCCTTTCATGTCATGGATTCTAGTTGGGTATCAGGCAAGGGCCCTGTTTGGAGGTCAGGTGTCGCACGTTGGGTCGATCTGGGAAAGGCGTGTAAAGAAGGTCGTCCTCCTCGATCAGTGTCAGCAATGCTCGGCGTAACCTGCCGCACTCAACCATTGCTGTCTTAGTCACAGCAAGCGAGGGTTCCAAGATGTTGCTGTCCCATTGGCGTTACTCAAGGTCGCCCACTTCGAGAGTTCGTCACTATCGTCGTCGCTTTCTGTAAATACCGCGCTTACACTGGCAGTTTTCCAACCCGTTGCGTTCTTGGCTTGCCGAGATTTCATTGGGGGGATTTTCTTCCGTCCACTTTGCTATACTGTAATGTAGTACGCATCGGTTGCGCCCTTGCCGGGTTGTGTCTGTTTAGCAGGCCCACGTACATCTTCAAATAAAGGTCTCAGTTCCCCCCCTCGGAGTACTTGAGGGGTTTTCAGTTATTCATGGTGATCGCAGTTTATTGTAGAACAGAACAAGAAGTTTAATGCTTTCAGTATCTACTGGGGACTGCGCACGTCCTAACTATACGGCTAAGATCCAACCGGATGTATCTCGTCGTCCATGCGCATCGGGGCTCGTACAGATACAGATGCTGGTACATATGCCGACACAAGTTTGTTAAACTTCCGGAATTCAGGCAGGTGTGGGTATCATCAGATGATCCGCATCTACGGATGGGGACGAAAACCCTGCTAAGACTGCCAAGTTTGGGCTCTTGTGTCTTATTTGAAAAACGATGTCTGGCACCCAAGTGTGGAACCGAGCCCATGCAGCTCAGAGTGGTTTGCACTTAGAGGCACATGCGACAGGACCGGAGATTGCGAGGTAGGTTGCCGCTAGAGCGACAGGATGATTCAGGAGAGCATGGTCCATTTCACAGCAACGAAAGTTTCGGCGGCTGCGATACTCAGTGTAGCATGCCTTGTTGCGGCTACTCCGCGGGTCTCGAAGTAACTACCGTAGCTGAGGAACAGCATACCGGGGGAGCGTTGCTTATCAGTACAACCCCCTGCCTACTGAAACAATAGAAGCGAATTCCTTACAGTAGTCATTACAGACTACACGTACTGCACAGTACAGTGCATTCTGAAGAGTTTACTTAAGTGAAATCTTGGAAATACACGTACTGACGAGATTGAAATTCATTAGAAAAAATCTGAAAAATCCAGGCATCAAGAGGATCTCGGTACCGCATGCTAACGCAGCGAGCAGCCTGACCTCTGAGGATCAGGTGTTTTTCAACCCAAAAACCCTTGTCCACCCTCAATTCGAGCCGTCAGTGGTAGTGTGCAGTGCTGCGGTCACTACCAAACCTTTCTGCACGCACCCATCCTTCCAGTACCGACTAAACCACTCAACTCTGTCTTCTACAAACATGTCTCCATCGCCCGCCTTTGCATCCGGAGTACCTCTATCTACCTCGCTGCGCCAAAATGCGCTACACACCGTGTGCCCGTATCGGCGCCCCTCTGTGAGCTCGCCCAACGCCATGAGGATGTCCTTCTCCTCCATTGAACAAATTCTTACCCCGTCACCAGTTTCTGTTCCTGGTGACAAATCAGACGTCATCGCGGCGGTCTACAATCAGGTCCTGGGCAACGCATATCTCATGGAATCAGAACGTGCCGAGCTGTCCGCTGCGGAATCCACGTTTCGTATCACCTCTAATGTGCGCGATTTTGTCAGAGACATAGCTCTGTCGGATGTGTATAAGTCGCGCTTTTTTGATACTGTGAGTCAGTATCGTTTTATTGAGTTGGCTTTCAAGCATTTGTTGGGCAGGGCACCGGGCTCGTTGCAGGAGTACAGAGAAGCTATGGCGGTTTATCACTCGGAAGGGTATGATGCTTGCATCATGCATTTTATGGATTCGGACGAGTATGTGGCAATGTTTGGCGAAGATACCGTTCCGTATGGCGTGTACATGGGCACATATCCGAGTAATGAACAGTTTAATCGCAGTGTTAGTATGAGATTGACGCCGAGCTCTAGTGACAAGGGTCGCTCAGCCATGTTGCAGTATTGTGTGTGCTCGGGCGATTCGCCGAGTTGGTTGAGTATTTCAAAGGCGCTGCCGCCTGGGACGGAGAGGGGTACCGGTTTTACGGTAGGAAGCCATTGGCAGAGTACTCAAAGGAACAAGAATGCTCCGGTGAGAGTGGGTACCAAAGTGCCAGGTGGAGTTGTTTTCTACTAGCTGCGCGTTCACTTGTGCTTGAATAAATCACAGTTTTTCCTATCAAATTGTTTACCGAGTTTTCATCTTCGAAGGGCCAATCTGCAGGCTCGGTGCGTTGAATCGCTTTCTTCTAAAGGCAAACAGCGACGGAGGTCAGGGGGGGTGATAAACCACCGGAAATGCCTAGCTTGCAATTGTACCGACAGATTACCTGCTCGAGCGGTAATTGCCCGGATTCGACGGGATCGACAAGAACAATACCGAGAAAACTGAATGCGTTGTGATGGTAACGATTGATCACATGTCGTCCTTCTGCGCGGTTCGCAAATTTCTTATTTCTTAGCTCTGAGTATAGAGGCTTGTACTGCAAAGCCTTCATTCACAATGGCATTCAATGAGTGGTCCAACGACACTCAATCGTTACTGAGTCTTCTTAGTCTCTTCTGGCTCCACTGACGCGTCCGCAGGTGCAGCCGCCACGGGACGCACAGTTGGTTGCGGACGCACTCTTGAGCTCCCTTCGAATATAAACATTCACAGTTAGTTTACGGTATGCGCGAGAGAACAGGAGATGATACCGGAAAGAGGGCTTCACTCACCTTTAGTACCCGCCAGGAAAACCATGAACCAGACTCCGATCGCTACTGTGTGAAGTAGGGTGATTACCATGACTATGATGTGAATGGGCTTTAATTGCGGGGTGGTCGCAGTTTCGTCGGATGCAGCTACCAATTCCATTTCATCCGCCATGGCAGCTGTTACGTGAAGAGAGGTCGGGTAATCTGTAATGATCGCAACACGATGTGCCTTATACCGAGCAGGGGTGAGTTGGTCGTTTAGGGTGGGGATGCACAACGGTTTCTATAGTCATTTGAAGATTAACAAAGTTTTGTATTTACAGGACAGCACTGTACTGTACTGTACAGCACCAAGCTTGAAGCTCAAACACATTCGCCTCTGCTGTGGCGATTCCCACCCCTTGCGACTCACCAGCTAGCAGCGCTATGCGCAGCTTTTCCTCTGTGCGACTGAACTTCGCTCTCCTTTTCCTCTCAATTTGCAGCCTATACTTCCCCTTCTACATTCATTCCACCCGCTGCTCTTCAACAAATCTCATTCATGCTCAACTTCGCCAAGCTATTCTAACTCTTCGCCCTCCTACTCCTCCAACAGCCCAAACTTATATACCAGCTCCCAACCCCGTCCATAAGCGTCTGCGACAACTTGCCACTCGCTTGCACACATCCCGTACTTGCAGTTTACATACCCGTCGATCGGAACGTCAAAGCATCGAATTCTCATTAGTCTCATCCCCATTGGACTCTATCCTCGTTTACATTCTGACCGTTGTTCCGTCGCGTGAAAGGGTCGTCTTGGAAATAGGTGGTGATTCAATCGCTGCCGCACCTCTAGCTCTGTTTCAACAGTATCGTGCTGTGGCCTTATCGGAAACATGGCGTTCATACGACTCTGCACGTGCGTTTTACACTCGAAATGCTCATATTATGCAGAAGGTACCCCTTGCAGATGGACTTGCGGTGGAGGCGGGGAGTGTAAAGGGAACCTTACGGAAAGTATTGAGAGATGAAAAAGTGGCACGTGCAGATGTCGTCCTTAACTTTGCGGGGAATGGGGATGACTTGCAGATCTTGGAGGAGATGACGGAATTGAAGGCACGTGTAGTGGTGATGAGATACGCAGACTTTATGAGAATGGCTCGTGTTGTTTTGAAAGGAGGAGGAGCGGGAGTTGTCGTCATCGTGGAAGCAATGAGGAGGAGGGGCTTTCGGCTTGTCTGGTGTTTGGCTTTGCGCCCACTGGCGATATTTGTTAACGAGCAGATTCAGATCGGACTTGAAACTATCACTGCAGGACAGTGTTTGAAGGAACGGGACACAGGCGTGATGTGGAGGAGGGATATGGAGGCTTTGTGGGATGAGGCCTGGGCGAGAGGTTGGCAGGAGGTTAGGTGACGGCAAGGTCCTCAAGTGGCGTGTATAAGATTACGGACCACAGCTGACTTTATTTGGAGCCAGGGTCAAGCCAGCATAGTTGAGTAGGGCCTTGTTGCAGCAGACGGGAACATTGCTGTCTGTTTGCTAAAGGTCTCCTCTGGCAATGAAAACTCAGAAGATGAGCTCAAGAACTTCTTTACCGAGGAGTACAAACCGATTCGGAGTTGGGTTGGCTTATGATAACGTGACAGGTAGCAATTAATGACGACTGTGCTGTGGAATTATCTGCCACATCTCCAGGCAGCGAGGCTTTAAGAAATCAAGGCATTGACGAAGATTTAGCTCCGTGTCGGTTTTCACGTTGATTTCGTTTGACTGACATCACAAAGGACTTTCCCTTACGCTTTGGAGAGAAAATAGCCGTCGTCAGATGACTATCAGCTGCCCATCACTTTCATGAAAGCTGCTAACCGAGGAAAGTCGCAGCATTCACACGTCTGACGGGAAACCACGCTAAGATGAAATAAGGAGATGACGCGGCTCGAGCGGTCATCAATGCCTGATACGACACAAAAGAGGACCAGTTAATCTATTACTTGACCATGGCTCAGTGGTCACGCAATTAAGGGAAGGTAGTGAATGGTCAACCCCGGAGAATCGCAAGTACAAGGGGAAAAAGTTGGTTGAGAAAGGTAGCGTCAAAAGTTGACTGGCGTACAATTTGGGAGGGCAGGGGGAGTTGATTCTCTGTTGTGGTGGACCTTGACTTGCCACTAGTCCGCATAGACAGGTATATGCAATTGACTCTCGCGTGATAAGGAATTTAGGATTACTTGAGGGTAAAATTCCTCTCCCCCTCTCCCCCAGCCTCTGATTAGCTTTCAAATATACGGCCAGAGTTGCATGAAAGTGGCACTGATTTGGCATGTCTCATGTAAAGCACGGCGTACCCAGGAAAATTTGTGACAATGAATCTTTACAAGAGTACAGTCGTTAGTTGTTTCATTGCGATGCTTAGAACGGAGCTGATCACGGTGTGACAGCATACGCGTCCGCATTGCACAAAAAGAAGAAGCTAGTAGCGCGAGCTTCGATTTTCGGCAAGTAGCTTGGTGTACAAAGCAAATGGACGATGGCTGTCCTCATGCGGTTGATGATCAAAGTGACACTTTTTCTCATCGGTGGTACCGCGTATAGCATCATACAGGAATTGATCATCAAAACCGACAGCAGCAGCATCACCGGCATCTGCAGAGTAGACGACACGAGGAATCTTTGCCCAATGAACGGCAGCAAAACACATGGGACATGGGAGACAAGTGGTGTACAAGACGCAGTCGTGGAGGGAGAAACGACCGAGGTTTGCACAGGCGTCACGTATGGCGACAACTTCGGCGTGGGCGGTAGGATCGTTTGTTTGAAGAACGCGATTGTGACCTCTCGAGATCACAATATTGTCACGAGTGATGACAGCGCCAAAAGGACCACCTTCGCCTAAGGATACGCCTGCTCAGCGAATAGAAAGGGGTGAGGTTGAAGGAACATGTAGGAGGAGAAAATGCTGCGGGTTAGCGTGTGGGGATGGAAGGGGCTTGACTGAAAAAATAGAATTGTGCGACCCACAGAAGCGATGGTGGGGGTTGAGAGTAGCGTACCACGACATGCTTCATCTAGGGCTTCTTTCATGAATTTGGATTCAGGCGGGGTAGGAGACATCGCAAGGAGGGGTATCGAGATGTGCTTGGCGTAAAGATGGCTGGTGTAGCTGCATTCAAAAGTGTGTGGTAAGCATTACGAGTAGGGCCCATGGATATAGCGCTCCGATTGATGTCAACATCACCAGATGTTTACTGTACGGTCTCACGCCAGCAAGACGCAGAACGGAACCAGGTCATTGACGTGGAGCAGCCCGTGTTGTGCCACTGGTTGCGGCACCACAGCATTGCAAGTACAATATTGTACACTGATAAGGAGAAAATGTAAGCTCTTTCATGAATTACAGTCCCCTTGATTCAGTATACAGTAGTTGACGGTTGACAGTACACTAAAATATTTCTGTAATGATTTCTGAATTGAATGAATCGCCAGCAATGCAATTTACAGTATGTCTTCCGCACACGAGAGTGCATGCAAAACATTAAAGATATTCATAATACTTTTGTAACATCTAATTTTATCTGTGCCTACATGTACTCCAAGGGGAAAGCAGGGGTTTTTATTGTTGAAGGATCAATGGTCTGGTAGGTGGGGTTGAACTAGAGATTAAGGAAAAGAGGCCTACTCTTCGTAGCGACTGATCTACCCGGAAAACGGAGATACTCTGAAACCAACTCGCTGTAACATTAAGATTCGCACAAAATTCCTCCCAGCAGACAACTGGCGTTATTCTGCACGAGTCTCGCCGCGTGATCAGCGAACAGTGTTTGCCGCGCCTCACCAATCGGCAACGAGGAGAATGGAACGGAAATGAAGCGACGCCCAGGACCCTTTGAACAAATCAACTCGACAAAGCGAGTGTCCTTGAAAGGCTAGCATGCTTAAGGGGCTTGAGTGGTGGGAGTGGTTGACTGCGACTGATGCAACAGTTCGGAGTCCTATTCATTTGTATCCAAACCTTAATTGAGGATATGCAGTACACTGCGAATAACGGAGCATTTCTCCCAACTAAAAAGTAAGTGGTGGCCCCGTCAACAAGCATGCCGCGTAGGAGGCGACCATCAACGCGGCGTGTCGTTGAAGGAGAATGTCTCTCGCGCTAGAGTACTGGTCAACGGTTCGACTGGACGATCCCGTTCCTCTCAGGAAACCCAGCTACGATCCCCCAGTATTATCGTAGCATGCCAGGCTTGGCTGCGTTCAATTTTGTGAGGTGGTTAAAGGTTTTCATCTTGAGGTAAGAAGGCGGCCGTGGGTTCACGAAATTCACATCAAAGTGATCTGTGACGCCAGCGGCGCCCGCTGTTATGATGTCCGGACCCGTCTTGTATTCCCAGTGCGACTGGGACTCGGGGGCAGGGTGCCTTGCCCCGAGGCTGAGATCGCTACTCAGTAAAGCGATTTGGTCATCCTGGAGGTCGATCCGCTGAGAGCCGCATCTTCAGTGAATCAGGTTGTCGCCGTGGACGTTCTGGGTTTCCGGACATCCGGCCCTTGAGCGTAGAGTTCCCGGTTCAAACAATGGGGCTTTACAAAAGTATTTGAACCATGCCGAGAAATGTCGGGTGCTAATGGCGGGCTTCAAACCTACTGTGGCGGGACAGTGGGCCCATTCCTCGGCTCTCGGGAGGTTCAGTAAGATCCGGAAGGCTTTTGTGCGGCAGTCGCTCAAGGGAAGCTCTTTGTGCACTGCGGCGAGGGCTGCGTCAGTTAGTTTCTTTTGTTAGGGAGCTTGGATCAAAAAAAATGAAGGACGCTTGTCGAAAGGGCGGCAAGACGAGTTCCATAGTTTGAATGCCGTTTCGGCCTCTTGGTAAGTTGCCAAGTCGGTCACTGCGTACTGCAGACTTCGAACACACCGCATGTTGTTTTGGAGCTAGAGAGGAAGGCGACTATGGCAATGTCGCTGGCTGAGGTAAGGCCCATCTCAAGTGTTGACTTCTTTTCCTCAATCGGTTGGAAAAAGTATTTTACCTCTAACATTTCTGCAACACCAATGCCCGGACCGGTAGCATCCCCAAATATCATGACTTTAGGCCGTCTTCCCTATCACTCAGTTCTCGCTGTCAAGAAGGAACGGCATCAATGGTTACTCCTTACATCCACCATCGTCAGGCACTACCACTGCAATGGTGTGACATCAGCGGACAGCAAACAAACACCTCCTCACTTCTCCTTTACGCTCAAACGACGGAAAGACGACGAGTTTCTTTTTATATTTAGATTAAACCGTGCAGATATCATCCGAATAATTCCGGTTGTGGGTTGGCCAAAGTAGAGGACTCACACGGGGAAAAACAACTCCGCGACGACACCACGTTTTGCATCGTCCACAGTATTCGGCCGGATGACTTCAGCAGCTCTTTGGTGAGATGCAAAACCACTGCTCGGCGACATGCCTTGCATTTTCATCTTAGAAAAAGTTTTTGGGAAGCGTTCGACGAGCTCCTGGATAAAAGAGATTAGCTTGTTGCTTCTGGATTTAGTGCGAAGTTTTAGATGAAGCGTTTTGCTGCGTACGCTGAGGCGGTACAGGAAAAGGTATAGGGGGTAAGAAATGTTGAAGGGTTTATTGAAAACATAGTGATAGGATATGATCGTGCAGATGGGGAACGTATCCATTAGCGAGCGGGGTAAAATTGGCTAAAGCAAAATCACGCAACACATAACGCGCGATAGAATCTTGTCGCTACATTGCAATACATCTCGAGGGCTCTACATAGGGCAGGCGCCACAAGTGGACTCTGTACGCGTAGAGTGGTTTAGACGAGATCCTACCTTGGTTGTTGCAAATTGGAGAGACTCGTTACTCTCCACGGCGACTCCGGGTACAGTCACAGGATTTACCTCATAGTACATTTCTGTGGTTCACATATATCCGCAGAGCAGAAGCTATTCGACAAAGCGATGTCATAGGCGCGGGTGACTGTCGAGCGGATTTTAGATATGTCTACGGTATATGTCTAGAACGTTCGTTCATTTCAATGGGAAGAATTTCATTGGAGAAGCTGTCCAAATTCGCAATTGTCAACTACATTATATAACTGTGTCTATGCAAATAGCTAGCGCATTATTTTAGAATAGAGCCGCCCCAGCGTGAGCGTTATGTCAGTATTTGTAATAGCTCTTGAGTAAACACGCGATTGCATTGGAGCCGGAGTGCGAAGAAATATATCCGCGTCCCTCAATGCCGAAGTATCGGAGGTAAATCCTGAACCAAAGGCTCCTCACCGGGGTGGTACACGAAGCATATTTGGATCTCCCTTTCTATATACGTAAGGCATAAGTGAATAGCAAAAGGACTATAATTCCGCCAGTAAATAGTTTGTAAGGAGCTTTAATTCTTTCTGCTGGGGAGCTTGTCTTCGAGACTAGGAATGGTCTCCATATGAGATCAAGTGTCGCTTTGCATCTCCCACACGAATTCGAGCATCGTTTTGGCCTCAATGTGTTAACTGTTGCACTCGTCTTGAAGTAACGCGCAATCAGCTTTCCGTTCCAACATATCTTGCTCATGAGGTTTCTCTTCCAGTCAAATCATTTCCTTCAAAATCTAGAACTCACACTGCTCGAATTCTTCAGAATTTTGCTCAGGGCAGTCATCTTTTACCCCAATTACTTCTAACCTCAGTAATGTTTACTATTTTAGGGGTTTACTCCAGCTCTGAGCACTTTTTTGCAATTTTCTTCTTCTTTTCTCGCAAGGACTTCATGATGCTCTCATGTCTCGGTTCCATCCTTTCTCAATATTTCTTCCTCATTGAATTACTGGCAGCCGTGTTCTCTTCCACGAATTCCTTCCTCGCGCGCTACAAATCCCTTAGCGGCTGGTGCCGCTCCTCTACCCCCCAATCTGTCTAAAAAAACCTTATATTTCTAATCCCGTGTATCAATTTCATATGAAATTATCTTGATTCGGTCCTTTAGCTTTTTCAAAGACGCCGGAGGCACTAAACCAGGTTTAATACCCCACAGATCAGCAGAATGGTTTTAATTTGTGACAGTCCCACCATGCTGCGCGATTTGAGCATTCATCGCGGAAACCTTATGGACGAGAATGAGTTTAGCCCCCATGGTGAATTTGTACGTTCTTCTCGTCTTCTTAAATTGCGCAGTCGACTGTAGTGGTTCAAGGGATGAAGAAGTGGGCACTTGGGGGTCAGAAGGGAGAGGGTCGGAGACGGCGAAGAAGGCCGATAGTTGATGTCCATAGTTGATGGTTAAATGGGCTCGATGGGTACGAAAAGATGCTTTCGGGAATTTTTGTAGCGGAGAAGAGCAATAGATGCTGCCTAAATTTGGCGAATAGTGACAGGGATAATTTTAATAAATTTTTGTCGCTGCGTTCGCGCTAATACAAAGGTGCAGAAATCATTAATGTAATCGTTCAAATTTTTGAAACATCCCAAAACCTTATTACAGAATAAGGGCAACTTCGAGCTTATATTGTCTACGTACTACTGTAACTATATATCTACAAAACAGCGGAAAATTGCTAAGAGATACTATACTCTCTGGTTCCCTTTCTGAAATGAGGAAATTAGATTAGATTTTCACTTTTAATCCAAAGCGTGCACATTTTTGGCTTTAAAATTCACTGGTTTGTTCTCTAAATATCTTAAATCATTTCTTCGTAAAGCTTTAAGTCAAAAAAAATTTCCATGTTTTTAAGCTTAATCCGTCCTTATTTCAATCAATCACTCAGACGAAACACCGTTCGACTCAGCAGGTTCGCCGAAAGATTTCTGTCGTCTAACCTGTTCTTTCTTTCCTTACAGTCCATCTCTATATCCAACTCTTCCCCAGATTACTTGTACTCTTAAAGCCCTCTAAAAACGCACTTGGCTCTGACTAAAGCAATGGTTTACTCAATCTTTTCTTCTTTCTGTTGCCTGCCAGGCAACTCAGGGCCCAAGATGTTTGGGCGCCAACCCGAAGGATCCGGGCTAGTCTTGACTATCCATTCTTTCGGAAATCTTTATGTCCTTTTCGAAGCCCAATATATTGTTTCTTTGTTACAAGAGTTTCCGAAGAAACCAACCCTCTCCGCGCGTTACGCTCTCCCCACAGCCCAATTTATCGTTTCTTTGTTCTAAGAGTTCCAGAACAAATCAATTTTTTCGAGCAGGGTATTTCGACCCTACTTAGCCCACCAAAGGAACGTGTCAATGTTAACAACACCTCATAAGACTGTTCTTTTCGCACCAGTGCTCGAAGGTATCTTCTTTGGTCTGATATCATAGAACCTCCTTTAGCCGCTCCCTCGTTCGGGCACCAGGGTTTTCTTGCACACACTTCTCATCATAATTAGTCTCCAAACTTCAAGGGATTCGCTTGAGCGATGAAAAATGAATAATAATGAACAACACGTTTTTACAGATATTAGGTCTTTTAATTTCTGTTTTCAATGGCAGTCGTTTTACACATTTTGGGAATAACAATCCTTAATCAAGAAAAGCTTAAGCCCTCCAAAATCGATAAATTCGTAAATAGTAGCTGAAACCACACTAAATGATTAAGTACTCACAATAATGAGGTCTAAAGCAAGTCATTCCAAGAGCACTATCTTAATTTTATACTCAGTCACATCAAATAATTCATTTTTCGAAAATATGAAGGCCGCTCCACGTACTAACATTCAAGATGAAGAAGCAGCTGTCCGATTGATATCAGAATTCATGCAAAGTATATAGTCCTCTATAACATCAAAACGGCAATTACATTCATAATATGGCGCTTATCATATCATTTTATGTAGTTTTATAGAATTTAACTCACCATAACAATCAGATTATGGAAGAGCTATCGGAACCCATTCGAAAAGCCCTTAAACGAGTACTTTAGACATATTCAATCGCGTAATGTACGGGAAATACAAAAAAATTAGTGCGAACAGAATATACTTCCTCCTTGAAAATTGAAATGCAGACTAGAAACCTACCTGATTATTCTTTCTTTTTATACAAAAGTTCATTGTCAGGATAGTGGAAGCGGCGGAAAGGCGAAGTCAATGGAATTTTTGCATGTTTAATGATAATTGCAACTCCAAATATGGAGGACACTGTGACTGGAAAGTCAGAATGTTTTACATGAAATGCGCTTTGCTTGAGAAGTTAGTAAAACTTTTTGTGCATTTGATACGTGAATATATGGTGAGAAATCAACTAAGGAATGGAGAAGCTCAAGTAAGAAAGTCATTTATTTTCGAACTACAACTGTGCGCAATATGACTTCATATTACATTCCGAAAAACTTATTGCCCCACTGGTAGTGTAAAAGGAGGCAAAAAAATAAAGCGGAAAACAAAAATTTACGGATTCAAAGTCCGAATTTTAGTTCTCCTCACCTATTTAGCTCTTGCATACCCGTTTCACTATACAGAACCAATTTAAAATGTCAAATATTCTAAAATATCGATTCTTACTTTTAAGCTACGGGTATATGTAAAGAAGCTAGCGAAGAGGAACTAAAATGTATTACTTAGCTAGAACTTTTGCGATGGGCAATTTTAATGGATAAGTGCTTTCAAGGAACAGAGAGGATATTTTCGGGCCATTATGTCGATAAATAAACTACCAAATGGTAATATCTTAGGGATAGAGGAGCTCAGTAATCGGAGAATTTCAAGTGATAAAATTGTTGTTCAATTTTCCGGGTAGAATTCGCAGGCTGTAGAACATTGATATGTGCAAACAGAATTCGTCCAAAACAATATTGATTGATATTTTCAACTTTTTTCCCTGAACAAAGGAAACCAACGCTACCACCCGTCAGGGATGGAGAACAGTAGTATTCTTCATAGAATGTGCTATCTTTTCCATAATATCGAAAAATATCGGTTAAATAATACAGGTACAATCCCTGGTGAATATAGTGTATGAACTTACGTTGATGGGAAATGGTGCTTATTACAGGAAATTGGATTAGTAATTTTGATTTTATTTGGTAATTTAGTTGCTTTTTAAATAATGGTCATTTATGGTTTGCCCATGTGCGTCATTGCTTTGTGTAGTTTACAAAAGAATCTGTTAATATTGTGTTTATTACTTGTGCAGAGCTATGTACCGTAAATTTGTACAATAAGGGATAAATATAGGCAGCGCTAGGCATAGGGTGAAATAAAGGAGTTTCTTTTAATAAGACAGATCGGTTCTGAAAAATTCAACTTCACAAAAGACGTTTGATATTGACGGTTTTGTTACTTCATATCCTTTAAATGCATACTTGTACTTTTTATTCCCTCTAGCTACACCTCAGGAAAGGAAAGAGAAGCAGGAAGACTTAGTACGACTATGGTATATGACAGGGCTATTGTAACATTTCTAATTGAAATTGCAGAAAAGATATAATTTAATTTTACATAGACTATTTTGACAAGTATATGCCTCCATTTGATGATGTGAAATCAATTGAAATATTTGTGAGTAGTTCCAGTATCAATAGGGTTTTCAGTAAATAAGAACTATTTTAAAAATGAATAGTAATTAAAATCATCAGCAAACAGGTCGAACTCGATTTTCCAAGAAGAACTCTACGTCTAGTAAGTACGACTAAACCATCTGTACCGGACCAAGCTCATCTGCAAAGCTCAGAATAAACTGCCCTCCACTACTTTTTTGACATTTACGTTGCCTTCTCACATAAAATAAAATCCCGGCGGACACAAAAAATCGCATCAAGTCATAGAACCGGAGTTTCTATAAGTTCGAAATGGTTTAGACCCATTACATCGGAGTCAAACATTAAAATAATACAAATTTTATTTCCAGTTGTGCTTTCAGTCGCTTCGCATTAGTAACAACGTACAATGAATTGAACAAAGTATTAAATATTACCGTAAATATTTTCGATGTGAAATCGCCAACAAATACACTTCATCGCAGATGAACGAATTTTTCGCCCTCTTTCTACGAAATCGATGTATAAATATCTCGTATCGGCCAGGAGCAAATTATTTAGCAGAACTTCTGAATAATAGGGTAATAAATTCTTACAGAGCAGAACTAGGCAGAGCAAAACTAGAGATAAATGCTAGTGGAACGCCTTCGAGGATACTTTACTGAAATAAGCCCTGATGTAACGCACGGACACCCGTACATAATCATTTAAAGTATCGTGCAGCATGTTTCTAAATCTCTCACGGATTTTAATTTTCCGCAATGCAGATAAATTCCTAATATTATCACCAAGAAAGAAGCTTAGAAGCGCGTAGAACCTGCGGAAAGCACATGTACCCAGGTTAGCTTCGTTACATGATGATAATCACTTTTTAAACGAATAAGTACAAATAAATCAGAGCGGTCGAATACTATCCGTATTAGATAAAAGCTAAGACCACACCAACTACTTAGTATTAATATAAAGACACGAAAAACTTCAAATTAAACAATAAAAAGACGCGATATGCGTGGATAACACTCCTTCAGCAAACTTTTAGAAGGATGCACCCCTCCATATGCAACCATACATCTCAAATTACACAAATATATGCTATAAAAAAGATGAGCAAGAAATCACCAAACAATTTCATCCGAAATTCAAAAACTCTCAAACACTACAAAATGCATTCAATGATGCCCCGCAGGTACAAGTGATCCAGAGGTACAAGTGATCTTCAGGTTGCCCTTTTCCGCAACAGAAAATTAGACTGATTATTCAGAGAAGATCTTAAGAAACTGTATGGCTTCCTGATAACATACAAAACATCACACATATTGCAGACTGAGGCAGCAAAATGTGATAGGATGGGCGTGGCCATTTTTTTAAATATGCAAAGAAACCAAAAATCGCGGTTTATCCCATGAAAAGCGGTACGAGCTGGCCGACGTATTGAGTTCAGATACAGAAAAAGCACAAAAACACCAGAAACTGCAATAGAATATCTGGCCATTTGATAAGAAAAAAAAGGAGAACAAAAGGAGTTATAGGGTAGGTACTGTACGCAGGAAGAGAAGTAGGATGACTCGCGAAACCAAGGTGCGACTACCGAAATGGCTCAAAACTAGGAGGAAACTCACTTACCTGAGGCATTTAGCATATGTCGCGTTCATGGTGTTAAGTACGTGATTAGAATACAGAATATTTACTCGGACGAACAGATAAGGCAATAAAAAGACCAAGAATGAATTTCAGTCTCCACTGGCCCAAGTGATCGGTGTAAGTGCTGACCTTTCGTGGTAGATTGGCTGCACTGGTGGCTGCACTGTTTTTTCTAAATTGTGGAAGTTATTTTGCGTCACCAGCTATTCACCAGCTCATTATATAGTTTGAGGAATCTGAAATCATGAGTTAGCTGGTATTCAGTAGTATAGGAATGACTGACAGTGGCCACTGGTCCAGATCTTCTTACAGTACTGGCAATTAAACCGACTTGTAAAATAAAAACAGCAGCTGCAGCATTTCAAAAACTGAAAACCATACAGAAAGTTGGGTAAGATACTTCCACGGTACCAAATACTGGAAATAACAGCAGTGTGTTGCAAATATAGCCACAAAAATGTACTTCCAATGGTTGATCAAAAAAATACAAAAAACTCGGTGGCTACATTCATCCTACTACAGATACATCCTCAAGACCGAGGAGCCCCCACGGAGTTTCCATTCTATATTTCTTTTCCATGCTTTGATGTCTCCACATTTTTGAGGCATTTTCCGTTTTTACTGGAGAAAACTATTCTACTCTCAGAAGATCTCTGCCACGATTAACGAAGTCAACAGGTACTCCCTAAGCAGTCGATAAGTCACAGCTGAAATTATTTTGGTCCAAAAATGAGACGAAAGAAGAAAGCAGACCCTAGCGAGTCACAAGGCCCTTCACCTGAAGGACTACCGAAAATCAATAAGTACAGGGTCTCGAAGACTGGCGAAAAAAGAAATATTTTCCGCGACTAAGGAGTGAATAACCTTCTCTGCTCTCCTTGATTTGTACGCAAGAACGGGGAGTCAGTATTGCGAAGAATCCATCTCCAATTACGACTATCCTCTAAATCAGATTCAGCGTCACACAGCACGTTAGCCTTGATTTCAAGTGTTGAGTTTTCTGTGTCCATGGAGTAGCCTCCATCCGTTATATCCCCAATCATACCATAGGAGCAAAAGCACAGGTGATCCATCTCCGTATTTTATTAACGATGTTCAATAATGTTGAAATAGAGGTGTATTTGAAGAAATGAAATATTAAATGGGGGCAGTTTGCATGTTTATCTGTCACACGTGTCATGATTGTCAAGTCCACACGTCCTTTTTTCTGCGAAGAGAAGAAGGTGCAGTACATAACCGTAAAATTCTTAAATTTTCGATACAGATTTGCCGGCGTGTTGCTACAACAGTAAGGCACACGTCCAAATTATAACATAATGTTTGGGCATACAGCAAGAAAAATTCCATAAAGTTCTAGCATGTGGCTAAAAGGTACCATAATGTGCGGGGTCGTGTGGCCCAAAACATCGAAAGGTATTGCACAATGTACGATAAATCGTAACTAAATGCAGTAAGTACTATACACAGAAAACAGCAACCGACCACCTTGGGGTAGCCTAAACTCAAAGAGTGATAGGGAGGAAGCCTCAGTAAAATAATAGAGCATAGAGTTCGTTTGCGGTTTCGAGGCTAGCAAAAGGCGCCCACAACACAACAGATTCCAAAAATCTCAGGACGACGCCACAGAAACATGCTACGAAACCGTGCTTTCGGGATCGTACTACAGGGAATAAGCACGGCACTGAGAAGAACGTCCTCCGGGGAGCCTATAGGCTCTTAAATCAAGGCTCTGGGATGTAAAACCTGCAGGGAAGGTAGATTTTTAGAAAACTTCTCAGTTATTCGGACTGCCGGGTGTTTGCAAGGACCCCCATTTCTGGATAAGCGAGTATTCTCTCTCGAAGCAGGCAGGAAAGTACGACCGCCTATTCTTAATGGAAGTGATACTGTGGGATTAATCGTTTTTCTGGGTTTCTATCAAAAGACTAATCGGCTCAACGGGCTGGAAAGGACCCTTTGGTAAGCATTAATTTTGCTAGACCTTTTTTTCCACGCACCACAATATTTTTACGGATCCAGCAAAACATCTGCCTGACGCGAGTTTCACAAGACCTGTGCAGGACATAATAGAGTTTTCGGAAGATGAGGAGTCGTCCACATGCTCCTCCCCCAACTCTGAAGGTCAAACAAAATGTAGTGGTCGCAAATCCACGGCAGAAGATATCTGTCAATTCACGCGATTGTCTTGAAAAAAAAAGGCCCGGAAAGCACGTCAAGGAGGGATGTACAGTGAATGGAGCGCCGGTGATTTTGATCTTGATCAAAAAGAGGCGCAAGTTTTATCTCACAGCGACATGAAGCCGCGATCACAAACTGGTGCACAGAGGTCCCAGAATACCATAACGAGGAAGAGGGTAAATGCGGAAGGCTCCGCTACACCAAGTGAGGATCAAGGCCTATAAAAAACGGGTATGGGTTCAAAAAGCCAATTCTTCTCGCCAACCCATTTTCGAAATTTCTATTCTTCTAGATCGAAGGTTCGTCGGCACAGCTTTGTCCAATATGAGCACTGTGAAATTTTCGTCAGTAGGAGTGCCTTCAGTCTCTCTAGTAACTCAAATTATCCGCGAAACCCCGTCAGGTATTTGAAGAACACTGCCGAAATTAAACAGAACTTTGAAATGTAACTCTAATAACCGAAACATACAAACCGTCAAACGTCCCGAACTAGCTATGAATCGCAGAAGACATAAAATAGAGCTTCATAATCATTCCTTGCTGTGAAATTCATTTCCTCAACCAATGGGCGGAGGGTAGTTATTAAGCACACCACAATACCTCCCTTTTGCATATTAATTCTGTTGGAATTCCATCGAGGAGAGAGATCTCTAACCAGTGGGGAGTTTTTTCCATCCCATTGTTGTTACAAAATAGTAAAATTAACGTAGTAACCACTTGCATCTGTGTCAGGTATGTAACGACTGTCAAATTTTGGTAGGGATTAGATTAGAAGCAACAAAAGGGCATCCTTAAATCGAGAAAACGCTACCTTTTTCAGCCGTTGGAGATTCGAATTATTCAGTGCTCGCATCGTTCATCAGCACTCTATTAGGGGCATTCGATATCTTAGCGAATTATTTCGCCAATCGGCTGTACCCGGTACAAGCTCATAAAAATTAGTAAAGCTCAGTCAGCATAACAAAGAAGACGCTCTTGAAGATTTACTCCTTTTTTCATACGTCCATTTGTAACTTCCAAGGGGAAGAGGGGAATTATGTGCCCAAAGTTGTTAACTAACCAACAAGAGAATTCTCATGTCTTCAAACTCAGTAAGGGAATGGTTTGTCGGAAAAATCAATATTCGATCCTAATGGTCCAGATATTTTTCCATGGATTTAGAGAAACTATTAATGGCGCCCAGGTCTAATATAAATATCTGCCAGTGGACTACCGCCAAAATTATGTATAGTACTCTATTCAATGTGACCGGCGCGTTCTCAAGTTCAAATGGCATACGAAGATAATCGTACACCCCTCGATGCGATGTGAAAGCGGCCTTATCTCGGTCTTCTTCTGTGAAATTTACTTTTCATTATCTATTATTTCCGTAAAACGCTGAGAAAACTGCAACATCTCCAAGGTAATCAATACAATCGTCCGCGAGGGGTAGAGTATATGACGTTTTTAGAATTCCTTCGCCTGTATTCTACGAAAAACACCCTTGAATGATCGAGCTTGGTTATAGAGACCACTGATAAAGCCCATTCGGAGTTTTTCGGTTTGACTACACCCAATTTTTACTGTCGATTTATTTCCTCCTCCACGATAGCTCGTTCGGCTGATCCTTATCCATATGGCATAGATCATATTGGCTGCGTAACCAACTCAACTTTCATACAATGTTGGATATCTTTGACTTCTCCTAGATGACCAATTCAAATGGATGAGTGCAAAGAAAAGAATGTTCATAGCCTCTCCTTTCAGATCTTCATCAAATTGAGTTAATTCCAACAGATCTTCTCGCAAAGTTTCCTCTGTTAATGGCTGAATTTCTGAGACTCCTGCTTTTTCCGGAATTTTCTCCCGTCTCCGTGAGGGTAAGATTCAAGCACTCTGCCCGGAGTACCCGACCACAAAGTGAGAAAAGTGTTATTCAAACTTCTTTGTTCCCTCTTTTATATTATTCGTGACCATGGCTTTGAACTCTTTTTCAATGTGAATCTAGACCACTCTGTTGGCGAGTTTCCCCCATGCAGAGTTTTCAGTAGCCATAGAGGTTCAAAAGTGCACAATATAGAAGTTCTGCTAACTATTTATGCCAATAATTTGCTTCTTCCATATACTAGAATGTCCATGACTAAAGATTGGAATAATTAACTTTTTTTGGTACCCTCGGCACAGTTTAAAGGAAATATTCCGTATACTTATTTTCTTGAGGTATTTTTTCTCGATTTCACAATTATTAGTACCGTTCCTGCAATATGTAAATAAATGAACTGATCTCGACATTGAGTGTTTTGAAAGTTGGGAGTCTTGAAAAAATTACGAGTATGAAAGGAACTAAGAAATTTTCTTGGCAAAGATTAATTCCTCCCTACACGATCTTTTGGACAACTTCATTGTAATTTTAATGAAATTGTTAAACTGCAGAGGACTCTGATTAGCATGTCCCAGGCGCCAGTTGAATTCGAGGGGGTTCATCGAATGTACCCACTAGCTCAGTAACGCGCTCTCGCGAATAATATTACTCGGAAAGTAATTACTGGGAACATTCGAACTAAGATGTGGACGAATTTGAGTCGCCTATAAATCTCCTGTAGTCAATCCTACTTATTCAGGGACTGTAAAAATGATGAATGTTAGCGTCAACACGGGAACTATTTTCGAGTTGGCTGCCGAAGCTTTTCGTTGCCCTGACGCGTCATTCTATTGCATATTTTTGCTTTCTTTCGTCTTAAATAGTGAGAAAACTGAAATTTCGCAAGGTGATTCATTGTTTTTGTCGTGACTTATGAACCTTGTCCTTTTTTATGTTTTACGTGGCAATATGAATGAAAAGAAGAAAAGTTCAAAATTTTTACGCTTTCCGAGAAGCGCAAAGACCGTTTGGATGGTGATTCGAGATAATAAGGACCATGAATTGTTGCAGAAGCAATTGGGCGGTCTGACTTTAGGGTGAGTTTTGATTCTGTTACAGAAGCAAGTTGAATAAAAAGAGGGAAGTCGCACTTTTTCTGCGTAGCTATTCATCATTTGGCACCTTGATCGCCAATTCAGATACACTAACTCCTCGTTTCCTTTCTCCTGGATATCACTATCTGCCACATAAGTCATTGGAAACATGGTAGTTTGCCGCATTTTTGAGGCCAGAGAAGACAAAGGATGCTAAGCTAGCTCTTTACTTCCTTCGGTAAGATTTAGAGCCTTTTTTAGTTCTTTTTCTTCTGCCTTTCGCCTTTTCTTCTGGAGCTTGTGATTTGCGAAGCAAAAATAGAAAATAATGGTAAACGGCAAATAGTGACAAGCGTAGAGGTCATGTTATACTTCTCTACAGCCCCAACAATGGATTGAAGCCTTTTGTCGATGGATTATAATCATATATTTTCAAAGCTCATTAGGCAAGAGGACTAGGGATTGTAGAACCAGGCACCCTCCATCAATGGCTTTGTCGCAATCGTAAATGTGTGCAGTTTGGATATAATTCCTACGGATAGCACTGTCAATACCCGTGACTCATAATTGGCACTCGTCCATCGCAGCCAATCGGAAGTATCATCCTCCTGATTTGTCAGGACCAGAACACCACTTGGCCTCTTCTTTGATTTGGAGAAGGAACCCACGTACGCAGGATGATTTTCTCCTGCTGGCATAGCCATTCGTCTCATAATCGAAAAATATAAGAAGCTCACTCCCCTTATTCCCCTTTCATTCTAAAAAAGAAGAGCAGCAGGGCTAATTTTTTCAGAAAAGCTATTAATAAGCGACTGTTTCGAGAGAAAATCAAAGCAAAACACGATTTTATGCAAATTTTGAGGTGTTATATCATCAGCTTTTAAGAGTCGAGAACTATCACCTATCAAACTCATTAAATTTATCAGCAATTTACAGCCGACTAGTTTCGAATATTACCTTTTTTCCGTGGATTTGAAAGATCATGAACTACTCAAATTAGAATGTAAATGCATCCTGCAACGCAAAGTCAGTGCATTCCAATATCACCCATCCCATCCGATACAGTCTTGTAAAACCAGCATAACAGACTTGACGCAGTATAATTTACTGCTTTCTCATTCATTTATTTCCTTTTGAGACTTTTTTTTTAGTATTAGCCACAACGGAGTATCCATTAAATGACCTCTTCGTGTAATTAGTGCAAAATTGAAGAAAGATTAAAATTACTGAATATTTGGCTTCAAAATTTTTTCATGAAGGTCTAGACACCCCTCTGTTTTTTAATTTCACATCAACTCAGTGTTTAGTGTTAAATTAATACAATTCGTTTGAATAAATCACTACATAGTCCGAATTGGGAGCCTTTTAAGTTCCATGTTGGTTGAAACTTTAATAAGGTCTAGAACGCCATCTAAGAGAACAAAAAAATATTTACAGCAAATTTAATGTGGTTCTAATTTTTGTTAAAACTTCTTGAATAAATATTTGGGATGTTCTCAATTCCTGATTCAAAAATAATTAGTATAAGAAAAAGAGTCTTTACTTTATCCATTCACCGTAGAGTTTTTCCAAATCACTCCATTCTTTTAGCTTTAGTGAGAAAAGGTAAACGTTATCGCCATTTTATCTGATGCGGTATGTAAGTTATCCATTTATTTGCAATATCATTCTTCCAACTGCTTCAGAAGCTCCTAGGAACAGAACATCCAATCTTGTATATCGCAAACCAAATATAGGTTTCAAATCTTGCTTTCAAAAATTTGTGCTCATGTTAACAAAGGAAAATAAATTGTTGACGGGAATGGATCGCGATATTTAAAACATAGTTCCTGTTCTCTCAATTATTTGATAAGAAGTGACTGATATAATTTCTTCTAGGGTTTGGAACAGGCGGTGTACCTAGCCTTATCTTACCGTCTAAAGCGAAAAATTTCTTCAAAATGGGCTGAAAATGTTTTCCCCGGACTCACGAATGTAAGATACGAACAAGTGGAAGTTCCAGGCACTACGGGGTATTAGCCAAGTTTGAAATGTAATTCGCATTGAAAAAAATTCTCCCAATAAACCATAAGTACTGTAAAATGTAAGAATGGAAAGTATAATTATATTATTGACTTTGGAACAAATTTCACTGGTAATGATACTCCTGGCTATAGGATTTCCCAAAACCCACCCATGCTAACCACCAAAACAAAAAGTGGATGAACACATACCTTTGGTTTGTCTACAGTACTGTATGGTGACTATACAGACTTTCGATAGGAACGTTTCGATCTTAAGCGAGTATTTGAATCTATAAATTAGGTTATTGATTCCTTAATCTTACTTCTCCAGTGCATTAACAAGTATGATATATGGATGGCTTCACAATTCTGCCCTGATATTTTTTGATTTTGCTGAACAAAATATTCCCTTATAATTGAAACCCGCATGATAAGTCACAAACTCTCTCTGTATCGCTGTATACTTCACTCAAGTTTTATATCTCGCTTAGAGGTACTAGCACAATGAGTGCGAAGAATATGAGCAGACTGAATAGGTGCCTATTTAACGGATTTTCAGATTCCTACTATCACAACTACAAAATTGACTATGTAGTAAGAGAGAAAATCTCAGTCCAATAATGATTTGAACAAGTATCTAGTTGCTGAATCTCTTAATGTTCAATTTTCCTAAGATTTTTGAACTCTCGGCCTATGATATTTCTCAACTTGCTCTTCGTGAATCTCCCTCATGTGGCTATCTAAAGCTTTCACCAAACTCAAATGAAGACCTCTCAACATTTATTCTTCTTCTATCATCTTCTCAAAAGAGTAAATAAAGTCAAATTGATATTATTGGCACTCAAAGGTAATATCTGCTACATCTTCTATTCATGAAAGCCCCTATGTTAAATCACTGAGACTATCCACTGACTAGAATTTTTATTCTTTTCGTAGTATCTTTCATCTCTAATTTTTGTTAATATAATACAATACTGCAAAATAGGATCCTCGAACTTTTTAAAACAATGAAAAATGGTTATTTTAAAGAAGCTTACAGCAAATATTTATACATTTGTAAGACTTGATTTTCTGTTGGATTCTCTATAGTGCAGTAAAGGTGCGACAGAAAAATATGTTTACAATCATCCGTCTATTCATTTTTCTAGCTATTCCGAGCTGCTTACCTATCTCCGGAACATTTTTAAATGATCTGGCTTTCGTCTTCACCTTTTTTGAAAAACATTATTTGTTATAACTGATTTACGAAGCTTTCGCCTGTTATACTCTACACTACCATAGAGCCTTCAATCTTTTTGCAGCTCAGAGACATGAATATAAAAATATGACCCATCCTATGCACAAATACTGTCAAGTTATACGAAATGGAAAAGCTTTATTCAAAAATTCAATTCTGTAAAACTACTGAGGTAGTTTACTAGTTAAAGCTAAAAGGGAGAAAATCTCACTTTCAATCTTTTTACTTTGAATGGTAAGCTTTGGAGCAAATATTGAGTTTAAAGGCTCAAGGATATTTTGAATTTATTATTCGAGGATGTAAAAGTCCGAAAAAACAGGAAATATATTCAAGGCGTGTTTCAAATTTTATATTATTATTCTTTATTAGTGTCTATTATTCTCGTCTAAGCCCATTCAATGGGTTATTCTATAAATTCATAAATACTTCATTTTCTGTATTAATGAATTGCTGCTTATTGAATTTGAAAATTTCCGTAAAAATAATATCCATACTCAAAATTACTTTGAATTTGCTTCATTTCCACTCTAATTTTCATGCAAAAATTAATTTTTCATTCTTGTCTATACTAGAATACAAGAAACAAAATGTCTCCTTTTCTCTTTTATCTATACCAATTAACATTTAAAAAGCCCCAGGTGTTCACATTTCCTTTTTTTAATCTTGCCTTGCCTCAAATCAGCTTCTAATAAAATATTTAGAAATTATTTCGTGGAAAGAAATTCAATAATTTTGCAAAAGTTTTATTAGTCGACTAACGCAGAAAAAAAATAGGTTGTAAGCGGAGACTAAAGAACTAAAAATTGAAACTTTCCAGAGCATAATCGTACTAATAATCTCGATACGGATCAGTCATGTAGTTAGAAAATGTTTTAGTCATATTCATATTCATTTTAATTGAAATTTATTGTTACTGAAAGATGAAAAATCCGATAATAAATGCAAACAGAGGTATTTTTGAAACAAATAACTAGTGAATAATTTCTACTTTGATCTTTTTTCCATTATGCACTAGTATTTTATCAATAAACAATAAGTGATAAACTGACTCCACTGGGTTTTTTCGAGAAATTTAGAGATACGAAATCATTGTAAGTATTCCGAACATCTTTTTCTCCTGCTGTACTCTATTTGATATTATTTCAGAAGAAAATTTAAATGATTCGTTATAGCAGAAATTCTGGCCAATGAAAAGGACAAATATCACTTTCAAATAGACACAGATGCTTTTGGCTTAATTTAATCATTTAGCTCACTTTCTATTGAATCCTTTCATCGAAAAATGAAAATAAACAACTCAAAAAAATTTAGGTATGTATTTTTAATGTATGAAAAATTGATTGGAAAGCTTTTCTTTGATTTGGAAATACTGCATGAACGGCTGCATTGCTTTTTCTTGACGCGAATTGGGAATCAAAGGAATATTTGAACCCTGTTACACCGAACCTCATAATTTTTTACGAAATATGATTTCTGTTACTTCCATGTTGAAAAGAAGAATAATATTACACATTCAAAAACGTGTTCACTTCATCCTTCTCGACTTTTCATTCTCCATGTTATGTAATATTTTTCAAATCATTCGAAAGTTTTCATTTTTAAGGTCTAAGATATCAGCGAATGACGCGTTATTTATTTCCTTTCATGAAATTACATATAATTTGGTAAAAAAGCTGAAAGATTGCAATGTGAAAAACGAGTTCTCTTTCGAGACCGTAGAAACGATAAAAATATTTTTCAAGTTTGTACTTTTTGAGTTCCACTTTCATTATCACATTTGCGAAATTTTAAGGGATGGGCTTGGTCATAGTTTCGCATTTATATCTTACAAAAACCGTTAAAGGTTAAGAAATTGAGATGATAGTTGAAGGGAATTCATGGGATCAAAATTGTCAGAGAATTTTTTTCAAGGATATAGTGGACTCAGTTTTTTATGAATAATGATGGAGGAAGTGGATGTTCTCGAGCGAGGGCAGGGCCCAATTAGCTTTATTAGATAAATTTTTGATAGGTATATACAGAAAAGTAATTTTCGCCAATGCAGTACTTCCTAAGAATTTTTTCGATGTTTGTAGTACTGTTAGTATCTTCTCTTTTCTGTATTCCTGAATATTATTGCATTATTTTACTCATTTTTGATACCCTTTATTATACATGAAAGAATGTATTCTGTGCCTTTGAATACGAAATTTAACTTATTTTGAGACTTTTGTTGTCAATAAATACATTACTGACTTTTTTGCTGCACTACAAGTATCCTAAAGCAGTATTATTTAAAACTTAATGGCTCCTTCGTAATAAAATGCATGCTGCGTCCTTTGAGTATAGTTTTTTCCCCAAGAAGCTTATTCTATGAGATCCAAATGTTACTATTTCAATTGCAATAACTGATATTCCTTTTTAAAAGCGATATTCCTCGTAAAGAATTGCTTACTACTTGCCTTTTCCCAATTATCATTTTTCGTGCAGGTTTTATAGATTGAAAACCTTTGAGAAGTGGAAATAACTACCGAGTCGTCTGCAGTTTGGTCCTATTCTTAATTGTCTCAGTCGTCAGATTATTTTTATAAAATTTGAAATGGATGAAGTAGATTATTTGTGATTTTCATACCAGCTTATTTCATACTCCCTCAAAACAATATAAATTTCTCTTAGACAGATATAATATCAAATAAAAATGAATGAAATTTGCTCAAAAATTTGTCCGATACTTTTACATAGTTCTTCTGACTAGAACAATTGATAAATTTAGAGGCTTCTACATGAATTAATTTTTATTGAAATATTTCAAAACGTCTAATATTATTTTCCCTATTTTCTCTCCAAGGGTCTCACAATAAGCCCTAAATTGTCAAACTGAAAACTTTGACTGTACTTTTCACTTAAATGGTCTATAAATTCCTTTGGGATGTCATCTGTACTCTAGCAGGTACACTTCTTTTGAATCTTATTTATTCTAATGCAGAAATAATCCAACACGAGTAACACATCTCTACTTCTTTCGGAGCTTCTCTGCGATGACGTCTTTTTAACAGGCCACGCAATAATTTTTTGTACGTGTGAGATGTGGTTTTTCTCGAACCTGAAAACGTGCAAGCAAGCGGCGTTGCTGAATGCAATAAAGTTGAGTGAGAGGCGTGATGTGCTTATCCCGTTGCTCCTTCTTTGTACGTTCGTGAAATATTGGTTATTTTTTAGGTGCGTAGTGTGCCGCTACCATAATGGTCCTTAAATATGTAGACGCATATTCCTTACCCCCCCTCGCCTTCGCATAAGGCAAGCGAGAGCCGATCTGCACTGCTATGCTCTGATCTGATAGGTTGCTTTTGTGAAGTCTTCGATTAAGCCCTTTCTCATTTTAGATTGCGATTGCTTCTGCTGGCCCTCAAGAGTACCGAGGTGAGTATAAAGAAATCCAAGGACCTTTTACTGTAATAATCATAAATTTTTTCAAGATTGTAGCATATCTGGCTCCAGTGACCCATGAAAAACTAAATGATTTTCACTATTCTTTGTTTATAATTACTATTAGAGCAAGTCCGGCAGAAGTGCAAATTGATTTTCAGCTTAATTTTAGACTACATTGGCAAGCCTAGTAGCGGTGCAAACAATTTTTAATGGTATATTTTATTTTCTCTGGTCTATTTCTAGGTCGATCCAAATATCTGGAAAGACCGGAAAATAGACCGGTACCAATTTCATTTAATCTCCAAATAGGATTGATCTGACCAATGGGAAAAATTCTTTCATATCTCACAGCAAGAGCATGCCGCGAACAGTTAGTTCGCGCCAAATGTAAAAAGAAGGCCTAGGCTTGGAGCGCACCTCCACTTCCATCTCCTTCTCTCGCATCATCACCAATGGGTCCCCAGAAAGAGAACCACAACTTAATCTCCAACAAAACAAATTATGTCGCTGCTGCAAACCAAGCAACAGCCATCAACAATGCTGCCTCCAATGTTATCTACCTCACTTCATCACTCCAAACCCTGATGCTGCCTGTCAGACCTTTTCGGCACGATTCTAATTGTCGATGACTCTAACATCGTACCAACAAAAACGTCCCAGACTTCCAGCACTGGCGCGGATGCCGTTCAACATTCAACCCCTTTGCACCCTTCAACGTCTGCCCAAATATCAGGGCCAAACAAAGGGGGACGAGGGCGTCCAAAAGGATCCCGTAATTGCACTATCAAACCTACTGTGCACCCCGAAGGCAATAATGGGAATACAGAGGGGCTAAACGGGCGCGGAAAATCCTTTAGTACTTCTGAAGCGTTTTCGTTGGTGAAAGCATGGGTCGAGCAGTCGTCAAAGGGCCTAACCCAGAAGGAGACGACGTTCTGAGGAGGAAATAGAAAAGGTTTGTAGCGGACAACACGGAATGACCAGAACAGCCGGGTCGTTGCGTTCCACTTGGAAACGACTAGCGAAGGAAACACAGCAATTTTTGAGTGTCAAGCTGAAGTTGCAGCACAACGAATATCATGTGTAACTAGTGAGGATACAGAAGCACTAGTATTGGAGCTTTATCGAAAACTTGCAGGTAGAAAAGACCAACAAGGTGTGCTTCAGTATGCGGCACCTTCCAAATACGTTTAAGTTGCTTCTTATCTTGCTTTTCAACCGAAGTTAGAGAGCAAGTATGAAAAAAGTGAAAGTACTGCAGAGAATGGGCAAACGTCGACATCCAGGAATGATATTGCTGAAGATTGTAGTAGATCCGCTTCTGATCTAGAAATTTCGCGACGTGTGCGCAGGGAGCAAGTCGACAGATGCGTCCTGTGAGTATTAAAAGAGCTAAGCGGGAAGAGCGGGAAGATAATTAGAGTGGCAACGTAGAAAGTGCGATCAAGGAACTTTCCGCAAAGATGGAAATTGGTAACGAAGTCCTCCTCGCGATTAAGAAGCAAAACCTAGAAGCGGCCGATTCTGAACAGGATTACAGACTACTACAAATGCTGGACAACGACTCAGCCTATTACAAGAATATAATGGCAGATACGCTTAGATCAAGGAAATTTAGATTGCGCAAGAGAGCTGCTGAGGAAGAGAAGGAAGTGCTCAAGCTTAAGGCGCGCGTTACGAAGAGAAGCCGTGAGAATATAGGGACTGGTGCTGTGGTTATTGAGGAGGAAGATTCCACCTGAACAAGGCCAGTACTGCTCCATATATCCGTGCGTATATGGAGCAGCACATATTTCGAGTGGCCCGCCGCACCGCGATGCCGTGCATAACTCGGCCTTCAAGGCCAAACTCCAAGTTGGAGTTTACACACGTATGTGTACATACAGCAGACATATCTGTTGGCAAGTAACCTACAACAGTAGTAGGGCACATTAATTTGCGGACAGTCCTTGACCGTGGCGGTGCAAGAGGTTTTAAGGATAGGTCGGGCACTGATCTTAAAACGGTGAGTTTTCTATTGCTGCTTGTTCTGTGGAGAATAACGACTACATCAATAAGAACCGAGTCCTCTGACGCCCCGAATAAGATCGTTGCGTAAACTTTTGAAAGCACTACCGGACGTCCCTAACAGGTGTCCACAGTACAGTATTTTGATATTCATTTGCCTCAGATGTCCTCTGTGGATTAAGTACAGTCCTGTCTGTGTACATACGGTATCTACAGAAAACCGAGGAGTTAAATGAATATACTGTACAATATTCGACCGCTGTATGAAGAAGGCGTAATCCCTCTTAAAAACATAAACCTCCATAGCATCAATGTATCAAAGGAAGTCAGGGAAACACACTACAGGTCCTTGACTGAGATTCGCAGGGCTGAATTCCTCAAAAATGAATTCGCTGTTTTCGTGAGGCACTGTGATTTTAGCTACAGTACGGACATTGCGAGCACATTGGCGATGATATGAAGCAATAGACCACCTCTCGACGAAAACGCGGGGGGGCTAATTATTTGAATACTGTGATCTGCATGTACTATAAAAAAATGTAAGGCTCCACGACACATGGGGCAACCAGCAAGTAGTCACCACTGAACAGCACGTGCACTAGTCAACCGCAGCATAATTACATTTGTAAATAATCATTGTAACTGGGAATTGATGCCTCCTCTTGAAATCGCCTGCTTGAGAACTATCTACGTTACCATGCATCCATGAGTTTTGTACAAGGCTGTTAAGTACACATTCCTGCGATACATTACACTGGCCAAGTATTAATAAACTCCTCGAAGCTCAGTCCTGACCACTTACCAACCCAGTTGAAAGTCTCGGTGCAAAAAAGGTGCAAATAGAAAGCGCTCTTTTCCTTACCTAACGACTCCGTTACCGTGATGTTTCATAACGAACTCTTGTGCCCTTCAAAGAAGACCAGAAAGATGAAACTTTTTTTTGGTTTCTGTATTTTTCCTTCCGCCTGTCTAGGCACAATCCACCGTACCTCGCGACTATCTAATTGCGGTACAGCCGTCGCGGCTCGTGCAAGTGTAGCTCTCGTGGTATGCGTCAAATTCGTGTGCCGTGTGTCGCACACTTGCTGCAGAGTTCTATGTCGTTACGATGCTCGTGGATTGGGGTGGTCGGGGGTAGGATGGGAGACAGCAAAAAAGTTGTGATTACAGAGGACAATTGACGTGAGCTGATCAGAGTAGCTTTTTGAAACTCTTGCAAGCTGAGATTTTTTCCCGGTAAAGTGATGGAATCAACAAATTTCCCCACAATTATACAGTACTAGTGTCATTTGTCAGCCGAGCACGTCAGAAACCCTACACTCGAAATATTGAATGAGTAAATTTCATCCTCTCTTTTGAGCAAGAAACAAAGGCTTTCTTTCCGCCGATACAGGAACGAGTTGTCCAGTGTTTTAAAGATTCATACATCCATATTTCTGCTGTAATGAGTACAGCCATGTGCTACTGCGTGTTTGAATAACTAAAAATAAGCTCGACTGTAATTAGGTTTTCAGCCGTAATGTTTGATTCAAGAATTGGCTCCAAATCCAACTGCCACCAATCACCGAATGTACCGCAAAGTATGTACACAGTGCGAGGAATCATTGGGTTCAATAGCCACTCCTTTGGATCAATATTGATTGGATTTGGCACAATAATTTCAGATTTCAGATTTACTCAAAGGCATTGTCCAGTACACATTTACGTTCACCCGGCAGTGTATCAACTGAATCACGCTTGCTGGTAATCTGCCGACTAGTGCCGATTTGAGTGATTTTCCCTCCTCTTGATAAGGTAGTCAACGAATACTCTGCTGGGTCACAACACCTCCGTGGGAATACGTCCAAATCCAGTATCTGCCAGAACGCTGCACAAGTTCTGCTGTCCTTCGGAACAAGGTTTATCCGTCCACCAATGGTAATCTATATATGCTGGCTCCCCCTGATAGCTTACTCACAGTCCTATTGTTAAATGTATACTTTCCCAATATCAAAGCCTTCCTGATGATCCTCTCATTTCCTGTCGATACCACAAATTGCCTTGATCATCAACACGAAAGCTTATACATACTTTATAGCTTTGATACAACTCGTGGCACCTTCTTTCGCATAACGGAATTCCAATATTAGGCCACGTCCTAAAGTCAGTCATTCCATAGGACATTGTATGAGTAAAGTGCGGGCTGGAAGAAGTTTCTAATCTCAACGGAATTAGCGACAACCGCCACGGTCTTGTACCTCAATGATAAATGTCAGGAGAAAGTTCGATCTGACGCTCGCGTCGCCGCTTTCTGGCCATGTGTGACACTAAAAATTGGTGTTGCGGTCGTGTTGTTCGATGCAAGATCGCAGGAGGCCCCTGAAGGAGTCTTGATACCGATTAGTTCTACAGTATTTCCTATTGGGATAAATAAAATACAAGTCAGCATTTTTTGTGTTCCAGCCACACATGTACTTTTGCTAGGTAGTTGATATTCACCGAGACAACAAAAAACTTTCAATGTCCTTGCTGATTGTCCTTACAGCACTCGGTCACCAGCTGGCGTAATGCTGTACATTGTGCAAGTTTTGGAGGCAAAATTATGGTAAATTCCCTACGGTAGCCATTTGCTGAGCATTAGCAACTGAGCGGTGCTAAGTTACCTTTCGAGATCGGCGGTAGCGGCTGTCTCCATGATACTAGCTGTGTTTTACGTTGTTGGCGACACAACTTGTACGCAGACATTTCAAAACGAAGAACGAGGGCGGGGAAAGAATTGTTGATTGGTGTTTGTCCCTGGAAGAAGAGGGCAGCGGTGAGAAATGGAAGTGGTAAAGGTAGCGGATCAACGGAGCAGCGGGGCAGACAGGTTGTGTACAGAATATTCTTGTATGGCAGTAGATTTGAGCCCTTCCGAACGCAATCTATTGAGCTCCGAAATGCGCGGAACCGCAGACCATCCCATGACCAAGTTGAAAATCTCCTATCTCTATTCTGTGCACAGTACTTGCTGGGTAGCTCCTTCCTGTGTCCAACGCAAATTTTGTACAGTACTGTACTACTCGAAAAACAAATCTGATATTCGATTGAATTTTTGACCACGGAGTGATCCAAGGATTTGTAAACGTGCCAGGCTCTTCCTTCAAAATGCCAGTACAAGCCATGAAGCTGCTAATTGTTTTGTCTGTGCGGTGTGCTGTACTTTTAGTGTATGTACAGTATGATACAGAATAGCGCAGAAGCTACTGCCACTCATTTTTGTTTCTTTATTGGGGGAAGAGGTGGTTTATTGGAAACTACTGCTACACTGTAATGTGCCGGTTACTCTATCATAACGCCATGCTGTACAATAGCGCACGACTCCCCAATGGAGACGTCACTGTGCCGCCTTGTTTGAATGACTTTGATTAAAACGCTGCGCAGCAAGAGGAACTACTCATTTTTACTCATTATGTCTCTGAACAGATTGCAACAATTCCAAATTTTTAGCCATCAGAGTGTTGAATGGTGCAAAAGGTTTCCAAATAAGACACATTCCCCAAAAGTATTGCCAAAGTATTGCTGGCATAATCTTCCATTTTCATCCATTGCACCTTCGAAAACCGAGTGCTTACTTCGTCGAGCATTGCCCAAGATACGATGGGGTGCATGATCAGTTGGTGCAGACGGTCGCTGCTCATGCTGCCTCAGCAACGTCGATGGAGTTATCTGATGTTGACTGCTGAGGTGAGTGTGTTCTTGCGTCGGAAATCCAAGGGAGACAAATGCTGCGCGCAGTTAGGCGGAAATATTGAAGTTTCCTGAACGGAAATGTAGCAACACCCCGTAAGAATGTTGAATACGGCAACTGTCAATGCTTATCAAATAATGATAAAACTGCATGTTTAGAATGAAGTGAGTGGTTGCAAACACTTGCCACTAAGGGCTGAATTTGTCAGTTGAGTTGATTGGGCTAGTTCTGTAGACATGACATTATTGTCGAGTTCCGGACACTGACGGAAATAAATCAGTCAAGAAAATTTAGTACGCAGTACAGTACTGTCCTGAGTACTCAACTGCACTGTACTATGCTGTACTAGTGTTTGTGCCGTAGGCGACAAAGGGGCGGCTTGAGTAAATCTTCAACAGACAGGTATTGATTAATTTTCAATTTGTAAACTATTACCTTAATCCATAGTTCCGTAATTTATTTTAGTTCTGATGATAACCGGCATTGCTGTACAAAAGTTTTTAATAATACTCTGAACCCAAAGACTAGTTTGCGAGTCATGGGCGGTAGACTAGAAACTGCTACAGTAATGCCCAACAGTTAGAACAGCAAGATTTCATCTGGCACAGTCGTATTGAAACACATGATTCTAAGATTTACGGAACTGGACCTTTAAGGAGTAAGAGGAGGAGTCCTAAAGATATTAACACTGAAAATTTTTATTCCTTTCTCTCATCTTCATAGGAACGGGTAGAGGGTAATCGCCGGAAAAGCAAACGGATAAAAACCTTTCTTTTTTTCTATTGTACAGTGCAGTCTCATTTCAGCATCAGTAATCAGCTCGAGACTTGATAAGGTCGATGCTGTGCTTTTAGCTCGAAAGGCAAAGTAGTCATCGTCATTGCCTAAATCTCTGCAAGCAGATCATGAATGGGTTTGTCGCCCTGCAAATTTGATTGGTGTCCTCTAACTCAATGTCAGTTGTACCAGTGAGTAAGCAGGGGAGGACAGGCAGGGGCAAAGTATGGCTTTCCATCAATCCTGGTACTTCATGCAACCTCAATTTGCCTGATTTTTTTGGAGTAAAAACGCTGCGTACATCACTTGATTACAAATACAGAGGACTCCCAACCTTTCCATTACTCGCAGTAAACCAAACCATTTTTCCCCTTGACTTGAGAGCCTTTAACGAAACGCTTTTTCAATCCTACATATATTCATGAAAAAGCTGTCTACTATATACCCTGCAGAACAGAGATCCTCCTTGATATGTAGGAATATAGGCTGTAAGTGTTATCGTCATAATAAGCAAAAACATTTACATTCCCGCTTTAATGAAAAGTTGGTTTTACCGCACGACCAAAAACGAATAAATTTTGTGCAGCTATTGATTGCGTCAGTCGCTGGCCCGTAAGTCCGCAAAGTAAACCACACATCTTGAGTTACGCTACATTTAAAAGATGCAGTCTATTGATTAAAAGACGGTAAATGACCGGCACCTACAGTAATGGTCTATCATTTTAACACAGCTCCGAGCGATGAAGATTTGAAGGCGTGACCGTTACCTTGCCTAAAGTCAGCTTTGAATAGCACTGAAATTGTCTCGAGACAGATTCCAGTGCGCTAAAGAAGGCAATATTGTACTGGTATGCCACAGTGAAACAAGAACGAATCAATTAGTTTAAGGGTTCCTTACTATGGACTTCTTTGTGAGTGGACTTCGACTATAAAACCCACAGCATTCAGAATCATGTTGAAATTACAGTAAATGTTGACCCGTAATTCCTTGCGTCCGATGAAGTTTAAAAAAATGGAAAATTATTTGCCAAGGCAACAACAATGCCCAAATTTGGAAGCTCATTGGCACCTGCCGAGGCATGTATAGAAGAAGAGGTTAATAAAGACATTTCGGGTGGCGTCTGCTAATGAAGAACTCTCTTGTAGTCCTTTACTCCGATTGAACGGTACTTTGTGCTTTTTCCAATACTTTGCCGCCTCTGTAGACCCTGCAAGCCCTACACCATCATTTTCAAAATCGAAACTTCAAGGGTCATTTTTCGAGAAGCTATGCGTGCAGACTGTTCAAAAAAATTTACCCATTATTGAATCATGGAACTTGTTCCTACAACATTTTGAAACGTACTTCCATCTTTACTAAATTTAACGAGAGATATTGTAGAAACAAGGGGGCAGCACTCTCATGACATGGATGTTCTGCCCTTACGCGTAGACCTGGGGCTTGCTAGGTTGAATGCCTCAACGGTCAGTGGTACTTTCGATGACCACCAAACCGTTCCCATCAAGCTATGCAAGATAATATTTACTCATTACTTATCTAAAGTGTGCACCGATTGACCGACTATTCAGGTAATTAAGGCGTACCTGGATGGACCAAATCGGTTACGTGAAGTTGGGCGCGCGAGGTGATGGGCATAGCCAACGACGACCACAAGGCGCAACTGATACGCTGGTAGATGGCCGTGCGAATAGCAGCGTCCGAGGTGTGGCACTTCCTCGCAACGTGGGGTACAAACTCCTCGATAAATAGCAGTCTCCCGAGAAGGGAAACCGAGGGAGTCAAAGAACCAGGGGCTGGAATCGGAAACCTGGGTCGCGGGAGGGGGGGAAGGGGGGCACCAGGCGCCTTGACAGCTTGTGATGTGGGTCTTGAACCTTGCAGTAGTGCGTGAAGGCGCCAGCCATACTAGCCACTACTTGCGTCCCTTCGTTAGTGAGGACTGCTTGAACGGGGACATCACGGCGATGTTACATTCGATGAGCCGGTGGAGGCCGGTGTAGGCCGGCTTTAGGATCACGGGGAGGTTGCATGAGGATGTCGGCGTGCCTGTAGTTCGTACCGGGGACGAGGCTCAACTTCAAAATAATGGTCCAGGCCGGCGGAGCAGAAAACGTGCCACGCGAACACGTTGCGGACGGATTTATGGCGGTGAATGCGTCCAAACACTGAGACTTAGCGGTCTGCGGCATGGTCGCCGTGGAAATCTAAGTCCTGCTGGCAGTGGTGGCATTTCAAGGGCAACGAGTATGTGTAGACTGGAAGATCGAAGTACCTGCGAAGCATGATGCTCCAGTGCCCCGGCGACGCCTCCGTCGCAGTGGTGGGATGCGCAAATAGGAAAGCGGCGGCAGCCCTGTGACGAAAGGCCAGGCCGCGTATGCGGTTAAGGGTGGCTTTCTCGGAATAGCAGCTGGGACGGGGCACTCTCTTCCATAGTTCATCTTACCAAAACACCTTCGCCTTGGCCTCTTGTAGCGCCCGATTTGGATTGGATTGAAGTTTGAGGGGCATGTCAGCAAGGCCTGGGTTGTTGACGAACGGTTCGCCTTGGATCCGGCGGCAAAGTTGAGTAGAGGCGAGCGTGCGTGGTTGACCAGGAAGGATCTATCACCGCGGGCGCGTTCCCAAAGTACTGCGACTGAGCGGGGTGTCGAGAAGGCGGGCGTGCGTAGGCGGGCGTGGGCAGCGTCCAGAATGCTGGCAGCGACGGTGCCGTGCAGGGAAGGACCGATGACGGAGAACCCACGCCCTCCTAGACGGAGGTAGAGACACGCTCTTTCCCAGGCGTCATCCGTTACGGAGACTTTATGGAGCGCGACATAGGAGGACCGTTGAGGAGAGTCAAGCTCAGCGGCAGGCGCAGCGGCGTGCTGAGGGTCAGCAAGCCGAAACGCGTGATGCGCACGGTATGCAGAGCCATGTAGGCGATGCATGTGGCAACGAGTCCGCGGATCCCAGACCGGTTCCAGCAGTGCCAGGGTGCAGCGGCACCCCTCAACCTTGTTGCACAAAAACGCCTTGGTGAAGGCAGCGTTACCCAACGGGGCCCCGAAAAGCTCAAACCGTCTCCGGGGCATTCCGAGAGCGGAAACCCGGCCAGGAAGACCGTGCGGCCCGGAGATGCGGGCCTTGTGATGGTTGATGAATAGACCATAAGACGGGCCGCCGTAGAGCGCAGGAAACCGGAGGGCCCGCCGTAGACCGTTGAGTGAACCAGTTATTGTGCTGTCGTCGGCGTACAACTGAATGAATATGAAGCCTTCTTCTTCTTCGACACGACGGATGATTGGCTGGATCGTCAACGAGAAAAGAAGCATGCTCACAGGATCCTCCGGCTGGGTTCCCTGGACCGCCCGTTGGAATGAATTGTTTGCTCGCGATTTGGAACAATGAGCGGTGGTTTGGAGCGACTGTACAGCATGTTTGAGCATGCTAGGAGCTAGCCTCCAGCAAGCCTCGAGACCAAACGCCAAGGTGTGGCACTGGCTTGGGCATCATCATTATGGTCGTCATCTTCTATTTTTGTTTTCGAGAGCTATGGGTCACGTAACCTGTTACGCAGCACCGCTAGGGTATAGTAACTCAAAGAAATAACCAGATTGATATTTCGCTTCAAAACGCACTGACGTCGCAAGAGAAACCATTTCATAGGCAGAATGCTGTGCTGTTTTCTTTTTCCTTGATAGAACCGCTGACCTAGCCCAGAAAGAGTAACTAAACTTGTGACTATGTTTAACTAAACATCGTGGAAATCGCTTCAATATTAAAATTCGTTTTGTCTTTCAATCAGATAAGATTTTATGAATTAATTTAATTGTTTTTGCAGACTCCAGCAGTGCCGGTTTAGAACTTGGTGCCATGCAAAGCTCTGAAGCTTTGCAATAGTTCGCTTTCAGCAGGTATTTTTCATAATTTCCTTCAAAATTTTTTCCATCTGCTTTGCTGCTTCGTTTGAATTTCCCGGAATTTATTCAAATTATTTCATTAAACAAACCTCTTCTATTCGCTATCACCTGTTTCTCGCAACGCACTTTAGCACCCTAAACGATTGAGTCCCGTGAGGCCCTCCTATTGTATCTTCAGAAGTGTGCTGTACAATATGTTGAAAAGTTTAACATATGTATAGAAGGCATGATCTTAATTTATCTGATGCGTGACGATAACCGTTTGGTAATTTTGATTTCTCCATTCCGCAGAAAAATACAATATTGGTATTTCACGTCAATAGTACTTACAGCTTTTATAATTGAACCACTTCGATTTATTCCTTGGAAAGACAGTTGAGGGGTTTAGCAACGATGACAATATTTTGAAAAGGATAGGATCGTCTTTGAAACTGACATACATTATTACGAGGTTCTAGTCCCACGACGCATGTCAGAAATTGGTCATTGAAAAGAACAAACGTCCGCCGCTATTCTAACTTTAGATTTGCTAACATGTCACAATCCAATACGCGTCGCCCATTTACCATGTGTAGCGTACTCTGGGTAGTTATTAATGCTTGAACTTCTCTCACTGCTCACGTTCTTCCGGAAATTCACTATCTGCCGATCTTCACGCTACAACTCTCCTCAACTTGAATTTCTGCCCCACTGATCGACCTGGCCTTCCTCGGGCATCCAAACTCTTTTTGAAATGAGCGACAAACCTCTACCTAGCTTCAGAAGCCTTCTCGACATGAGCAATCCGACTGATGTGAGGGGCACTAATGCCCCTTTCTCGCCGTATGCGGATAGGAGGTATCACAGAGCTTCAGTCAGCAATGACCATTACGCGCTTCCTTACTCGCACCATCGAAGCAGGGCATCAACATCAAACACACAAGATATTCAGGTTTCGTCGTCCGCTCGTGCTAGGAGAAGCCTAGATATGCCTTACCGTCCCCCAAGTTCTAGCTCAGCACCTGGGCGATCCCTCATGAACCAAGCTCGCACGTCAGAGCTATCGAGATTGCCATCCGTAAGTGAGGTGCTTGGAACCAGACGCGATCCTCATGCACTCGATGCTTGGCACCATCCACCTCGCCAGTCATATGCCACTGATGACGCACGGACGAGTCACGCTGACAGCTCTGTGAGGAGGCAAGGGTACCCATGTGAACGCTGCGGTCGCATGTTTACTCGAAAGTCGGACGCGCAGAAACACATTCGAGTTGTGCATGACAAAGTGAAAAATTTTGCTTGTGTTGTTTGTGGGCGCCGTTTTGGCCGCAAGGACTACTGCACGGTAAGTTTTTCAGCAGCTATCCTTCATTCCCGAAATGAGTCCGAGTAACCATTTTCTGACGGCTTTCTGGATTCTAAATTGTGTGTAATAGAAGCACGAAAAGTCCAAACATAATGTTGTGACTCCTCCTACACCATACCAACTACGGCGGAAGTTGACTAAGCAGAAGTCGGAGGAACAACGAGAAGTAAGAAACTAGATTGAAACTATGAAGCTTGCGGCATGAGGTTGATGCAGCTGATCCTACCCAAATCTACGGCACACCATCTGTGTGGTTGGTTACGTCTGAGTAGAGCAGAACAACAACACTTACTGATTATGAGCCTCCAACAAAGCGTCAAGAGCAGGCAATGAAATGTAGCTGCAAACAATCTTTCGCTCTCGGAAGAGTGCAATGACACGGCATTGCTCAATTTAACATTTACAAGATGCTCCACAATTCGATCTTCAGCTAATTACATCGATTTCAACCGTTAAAAGTACGACGGGAAATAACATTGCGTGAAGTCTTCAAAATGCCTCTTTTAGCTGGATCCGTTACATCAACGATTTGAAGCTGTGAATGTTTCCAAGGCACACAAGATGAGAAACACTGAGATAAGCACAAAATTCGGTGAATAAAGTAGATATGATACTGGATGTCAATTGCATTCTTTTCAAAAGATCATGGCAAGTGGCAGAGATTCGGAAAGTAAGCACCCTATATTTGGAAAGGTTGCGTGACGGGGTTGTTCGGGCGTTTGGGGTTGAGAAACGTACTAGTGCAACGGTGCGCTGGCCGTCGACGTTCGCAATATTGTAGCTAAAAACTTGTTAAAGCGCTTAGCATGCTATCGCATTGCGGTAGTGTCCTGGTTTGAATCAGTCCGTCTGCGTATACTTCCCTGTTTTAATATTGTGCATACAGTATTGCAAGTTTGGAGGATCAGTAAGTACGATTTGTATTTTCATTTAATTCGTTGATTTCCCTAGGTTGGCACAAGAATTTGATGAATAGTGGTGCATTTACTGTATTGTACAGTACTGTAGCGTACAGCAGAGTACTGTACCAGTGCACTTGTATTGTACATCTAAGTATGACAACACACTGTACATGCGAAGTGGCACACGCCATACAAAATCTAAATATAGGGCCTAAAGAGGCCTTATCAGTAAGACTTGCCATTTTTAGCCAATAGTTTGATATACTGTACTGTACTGAACTGTGCTGCAAATGTCACTTGTTGCTACAGGTTCGGTTGGATTTGGTGAAGAGAGGCCATGCTCCCTGATCAGCATATTAACCGCTGCAGCGGTCCGGGTGGAAGGAGAGGAATACTGTACGCAATACAGTACTGTACACTACCTTTCCTATGAATAGTTTACTATGCCGTACAGTACAGTACAGTACAGTACATCACAATACAGTACAGTAGTTACAGTATTCACAGTACTGTACTCATGATGTTTTCACAAAAATTTTTGTGGTATGGTATCTACACAGTTTAGTAATACTGAGTAATACTGAATTCCACGGGACTTACCAAGAAGAGGTCAGTCTCGTTTTGGTTCAGCGGCCTTTAGCAGCCCTGCTTCGTGCTACGGTGCTATGTATGCGCCTGGTGCTATTACAGTACAATAATGTCTAATCTGCACCAATGTAAGAGAATAGAGCACACTACAAAATGTCTTGCAATGAGAGGGATTTTCTTTAGACTCAAGACGTGAAAAGGAGTAATGATCTGCTCGTTTGTGCCAATATACTGTACAACAGCTGGGAAAGAATCAACGCTGCTTTGGTGCTACTGCAGTGCCGACACCAACAACAAGACAAGATCATGGTACCCGCCGCTCTTTAATCTTGTCTTGCTGCTTGTATAGTACAGTGCAGTATGTACAGTACTGACTTTGTGATGAGAATCCTGGGATACTGTACTGTACAGTACTTCAGTACAGTAGTATACGTACAGCATTCTCCGAATGCACAAGCTGCTGATCCGAACTGATTGTTCTATCAAGCTTTCTCGCGTATCGTACAGTTTGTACTGTACAGAACCGTTTCGTGTAGGGTACTACGCTAGTACAGGGCTGTACCGTACAGTACAGTACATTACTCAAGCCTAAGAGCGGGGAAAACTAAAGAAGAATATTGTACAATATCACCAAAGATTACATGGCGACATACCAAAAATAGAAAACCCACTTAAAAAAGCTCCTTCGCAAGGCCTGTTGTCACTTGCTACTTAATTGCAGAATTTATGTAGTAATCTCGCTTTCCACAGGAAGAGGTGACTACCTAAGGTGATTTCTAACTACCGCACTTCACTGTATTCGATTTCTGGCAAATGAACAACCTCGTTTGAGCTTCACACTCGACCTCTTTTTCTATTTTTAGAGAAAGTCTGAGTACTGCATATTGTTAACTGTCTATTCTCAATCATTCAGGAGAACCTCAGGTAATACGCAAAAAGTTCCTGTTCTATCGCTCAGCCAAAGTCGCGGTCGAACGCTGACCATCATTTGAGCCTCACGAAACTTTCGACAGAAACATATGTTTGTTTAGATTCAGCGCCCGATCTGATTGCTCCATTACAGTTCAAGGTCGGTAATGATTTATCACAACGAACCAACTAGAAAGGTTCAAATACTCGAGTCAAGTATGGCCTCGCAGGCCGAACTGTTTCGCATGCACATCCACCAAAATGCGCAAACACCAAGCCCCTTCCATCCGCGAAACTATCAGAACTATTGGACTGCTTGCCGCTGGAGAAGTGCTGAAGTAATTAATCTACCAAGCTCCACAATGCTGCTAGTGAAAAGTATTTCTGTAGTCTTCAGGGATGAGGATACTCCTCAAATTCACGAGGGCTGACCCTGCGCAGTTTTCATTGCTAACGCGTCCCCAAACTGCTGCGAAAGGGCATTTAGAAGGATTAGGGAGCCATGATGTGCATCTAGGGAAAGAGCCGCACACGGAATCGCTTCTACGGCATTTCAAACCCCTCCCATTACGTACATTGGACACAGCAAAACGCCAAAATGTGTGCAACGCTCATACATGAGAGGAGAGTTTCAAGTCTTGTACCATATTGAAGAGCAGGATACCAGGAATAGCACGAGGAAGTATTTGCGAGAAGCGCCATTCCTCGATAGTTCTATTTTTAAAGAACTGAAACACTCTGTTGCGACGCCGCAAACTGAACTCTCTGTTAAGAACCTCGAAATTAGCGAAAGGGGGGAGGTTTCGATGAGGTGAAGAAAACTTCCAGCAATATGCAGCCTCTCTTTATTCACTGCCTACAGTAAAGTACATATGACTATGATGGTAAAATATTAATATTAACCCGACTGGGGAACTCAAGTGTAACGCTGTAGGATTAGATGAGAGACTACGTAAAGCACCACCGTTACAGGCATTGACGCACTTATTTACTCAAAGAGGAACCTTGTGATTTGCAGATGATGTACTGCAGATATGCTGAAACTATGCAGCAAATCTCAGCACTTATGTAGATCCTATAAACTTGAGATGGATTCTATGATCTCACAGGGTAATCAACACTCCCTGGAATGCTCTGAGCGCTCAGAATCCTAAATCAAATATGGCAAGTGTTAACTTTGTGAGTGATCTACTGTACATCTTGTGGATGTGAGCTTTTTCTTAAATTAGGCACCCGAAGGTAGGTAATGAACACCAGGGGCACTGTCACCTGGGGCACTGTCAGCAGGAATCCTTTTCTCTCTGCGGAATCTGCAGTGCTAGAACATGACCGAACACAGGAACAATAGGAAGACACAAGGAGGTCCATGCACGAGTCGTCTAGCGTCGTCCCCATTGGCTTTTATCTTTTACAACTAACCCAAACAAATGATCGCTTGTTCCAGATGAAGACGCACTCTCTAGTCTAGCCACTATGGTATCTATATGATTACCTCGGGCACCGAGGCCTCTCTAAATAAAACTATCTTATTCGATAGACTTCACCAAAGCATAAGTGTGATTACAGCACAAGGGACCAATTAGAATTGAGAGTGTGGCTTTTGTCACCTTTCACCGACCACATCTTCCATGCATTAAAATAACCCAAAAATTCCCCCCCCCTTTCAATAGTCCTGCAGTGTCATCACATTAGAAGAAAAAGTTTGGGTACTCGTATCTTTCCGGAGTCTAAAAATTTTTCCGGAGTAACGATTAAAAAAAAAAAACATTTGTGAGAGTAGGGTCATTTCCTGAAGTGCGCCCATCCTTATAGTTTAGGGCTTACGCTATGGCATTTGTGAGAAATTATTTGTGAGCAATTGGACTACACGTATGCCACATTTCAGGCGCGTGCTTTCAGAAGTGATTAATCACATTTGTATACGCAGATAAGACCAAAAATACGAGAATATGAACATGTTCCAGTGGCACCCGAACGGCGTACGTTTACGGATAATACTACCGCAATGTCGATTGAAAGACGAAGCCAGGCACCTCCTTCTTCGACGTAACTATTCCTGGGAGGCCGTATGATTCGCAATCCTACGTCGCCGTAAGAGGATCACTTGCAAGATTCCTTTCCCCCGACGGAGGCAAGACAGCCGCATGTTGTACTATGCCGCAACTCAACTCTGCTACCGCGCGCACGAGTGGCGACTACAACTCCGACGCGTCTTGCATATAAGGAGTTCGTCGTGGGTTGATACGACACAACATATGGATGACTTCGAGTTTCTGTCCGCTTTCCGTTTCACACGCGCAGATTTTCCACGCGTTGTAAAAGCGCTAGCCTGGCCACAAAGGAAAACTAGGACCTCTAATAAGCGATAAATGACGTCCACAGAGCTTACGACGCTGGTTGTTCTACGCAAACTGGCTTCTCACTGCCGATGGAACGACCTTGTTGGATTTTTTCGCATACATTCGTCTAACATGAGCGAAAATTTCTGGAAGGGGATGCAGCGCTTTCTGTTTGCGCAGCAGCACCTACTAACGGGTGGTATTCAAGGAAATTTCCTTGTGCGTTATGCGCTGAAGCATGCTGAGGCAATTTACAGAAAGTGCCTAGGACTAGACAGGCGTGTGGGATTTATAGATGGTACAGTAATAGGAATAGCCCGTCCTGGTAAGAATGAAGAGCAAAACGCGGCCTACAATGGCCACAAGAGGAAGCACGCTTTCAAATTTCAAACCTTGACCACTCTGGATGGTTTCATCATACATGCTAATGGTCCTATGTCTGGGAGTAGGCATGAATGAGCCCTTTATGTTCCGAGCGACATTGAATGAAAGCTTCGGGATGTATAAAATGTACATGCGGATAGTGAGTACACCCGCCGAGACGTTTTCGACGTCCCATTCCAGGGAGCTCATCTCATGGCTGTGAAACGGGATAAGAATAGGAGCACTTCGAGCGTTTGTGTGACTGTGGAATGGTTGCACAAGGGTGTTAAGCTCTATTGGACAACAGTGGACTTCAAGCGAAAACTATGCACTGGGGAGAGTGCAGACGGCTTTACTTGGCCTCCACGCTTCTACATAACATTCAAAAGTCCCTCTATTGTAGGATAAAATCCGTTAGGTTCATCAGTAGCAACAAAAGTGGGGTAGAGCGATACAAACCTGTAGGGGCGGAATAACTGAAAGGGAATAAAAGATACCAAGAAGCACAGGAGTGCAAAGGGTTCAATGGGCGGACGGGTAACCTACTGGGTGTAAAAGGGGAACCAGGGAGGTGCCGGCGGCTTGTAGACCATAATTTTTAGGGCCAAGGCGTGCTTACCTTTACTGGTTCAAAGTAGTTTCACTATCCTAAATAGGCAAAACGCCACCATCATATCCTAATTACTGTACAAGGCCAAACTAACTAACAAGGGATCTGAGCTGATCATCCGGGAGCGCGCAACACGAGATGAGGTACGACCACCTCTGGGCCACATGGTTATCGTCACCACTCGGGAGATAATGTGTGAACCGCTCTTGGCGCTGCCCCCATGAGGTACGCACCGCAATACGAAAACATTACAGCGATCTCGCCCAGTAAACCGCCTGTACCTATTCCCAAAATATTCCATCACGGTACAGCAATATGTTCATTTCCGACCTCGCTTCCATAACAGTTATACCATCAGGCTTACACCAGAACCATCAGGACATTCGGGCCATACCATCTCGAGCTCCTCCACCTCCGGGCTACCACTTAACCACATTTATCCGAATATGGTATCTCAGTACTTCAATTGCCCGCCGCTATCTCTCGAAGACTACCTTTCGCATAAAGAATGAACTCGGTCAGATGTCTCCTCGACTCGTTCGTCCTCTCTTTCCTAACTTTCTCAGTAACATAAAATTCATCTGCTTATTCCCTGTCCCACCTAATGAAACTTTCAAACCGCTCGCGCATTTCTTCCAGGTTCAATCCGCAAGACTTCACAAAACGCCTCAGCTCCTCAAACGTGCAGAAACTGCCATAGGCCCTCAATGCCATGCGGGGATCCGAAAGGTGCGCTGAACGGTAGCTCGGCGGAGGTGAGCTAGGGAGGATATCGCGGGGGAGAGGGGGGGGACTAATCGAATACACTGACCTCCAACATAGCTTCTCTTTATGATTTCATTTCGTGTTTTGGTCCTTCTTGAGCATCTCAATCATCAGTTTGAACTTCTCCAGCTCCAGACGATCACGAGCCTTTCGCTCTTCCATGCGCTCCTTGCGGTCTTCCTCCCGCTCTCGATGCCTGTCAGCACGATCCTCTGCCCTCCTCTTCTCCGCAGCCTCGAACCTCTGTTACTCTAAATTCAGCTTCTTCTCTTCCAGACCACGTTGAGCTTCGTCATTTTGCTTTAGAAGTTTGCCGAAACGCTCCATCTCACCTTGATAAACTAGCCCGCGATGCAAAATTCGACGCTTTTTCTTCTTCGCCGACCATTCTTGTCTTGGTTCTCTCCTCCATCCCATTCAGCTTCGCTTACATCCCCGTTTTCCTCGTTTGAAATGACGATCGGTCCGCTACATGTTGCTTTTTCGAAAAGTCTTGCACCTGCGTCCAGCTTTCTCTGATCTCGATCCTGAATCGCCTTGCGCCTTTCATTTCGTTGAGCAGCATGCTCCTGACGAGCCTCGCGCATCTTACTGAGCAATTCGTCAGCTTCAGTAACCTCCCCACCCACGCCTGACGTAACAGCATTTGCCTTATCCTTCTTGCCGAACGCCTTCTGAAGTCGCTCGTACCTGTCACGAACGCTTTTACCATCAAATAGCTTGCATAACTCCATGTTTGCCGCCAATTCATCAGCCGCTGAGCCAAAGTACTCCGCCTTCGCACCATGAGGAGCGATGTGAGCGCCGGCGGCGATAATTTCCGGCAGCATCATGATGAACTCTTCCGTATATAGATCCATGGCCCTACCTCGACGTGACGTGGCCGTCCTCTGAGGTTTTCCCTGATATCCGGAAAAGCCAACCTTATGTGCGCTTGACTGTGGAGACGGAGATGTGCCGGTGATTGACGGCGGCGCAGCGCTTTGGACCTGGTTTGGCGTCAAGGGGACGGATGAGGTGGGGGTATGCGTGGACGAAGAAGAGAGGGGGTGAGTGGCGGCTGGGGGTGATGTCGTAGGGGAGGTCGCAGGGAGAGAAGCGCGAGGAGAGGAATTTGGAGGGGTCGGCATCGTAGGCGCAACAAAGACGTCAGCGGAAGGAGAACAATTGGGGGCAGCGAAGGGCGTCGTAGCGGAATGGAAACTCCCGGGGAGAGGTCTGTGGTTGGAAGAGATGGCAAACGGGCGGTAAGTAAGGTTACTCAGGAGGCGAGCATCTGTAATGTGAACAGAATTGTTCACGCCACGTAACTAAAATGCATATATGAACATATTTTGAACGGTTTTTTTGCACATATGAGCAAATCTTCCGGTTGGCTTACAGTTGATTTGCTCACAAAGCAAAACTATTTGCTTATATTCGCTAGCGTAAGCTCTATAGTGTTATATAATTATACCATTTCTTCACGATCTACTGCACGTTGCACTTCCCTAGTCTGTTCATAACGCACACATTTGTACAGTATTTTGTTGTTGCACAAGTGCATTGGACAAATTAAGTTTTGACTCATACTGAAGCACAGTCTACTCGACTCTGATACAGTAAGAGGCAAGAAAAGACAAAACGAGAATTGAAAAGAGAAAGGTTTGAGTGTTTTACTCTTGGAAGATATATTCGAATTGAAAGTGCTTCAAACTACCGTACGTCGGGATTACAAAAACAAAGCTGGACGTCGGCGCTCACTGTAACCACATACACGAATTCGGAATTGGGACTCTCTCTTTAAAGTTGGTGTAGCTGCTGTGTACTTTTCGTACTAGGTGATGCAAAGCCGTTAGATACTACAGTTGCGACCGGGTCGGAAGACGACTGAAAATTTGAATCAACTGGACTTGGGTTTATGGCGACCTCTAGATCTGATACACAATAGGGTGGGGCCGTGGCAAGATCGTGCTGTCCAGAAAATTGGATGGAATCCTTACGCCTTGGTGTGCCAACGGAGCAGACACATGACCGAGAGGTTTCGTGGCAGACTATTCGGGCTTTCGAGTCCTCAGGAAATTACAGACCCGATGTTAACATAATCACAACTAACCAAGCTGCTATCCTGCTATACATACTTAACAAGTGAACCAAGATTAATTGGCTTAAATTTTTGAAGTAGATAGAAAGAAAACGAACTACCTATTTATTAGAACGGTAAAAAGAAAACGAGTAATCTATCAGCTTCTGAGGAAACAAAAAAATGCTGCAATTTTTGATGAACAAAAGTAGTCTTCATCAGCTAGTTTCTTCATGAAAACATATATACTATGAAAGCTAGAAAAATGGATGATTTTCAATCTGCATTTATTACGATCGTAAGGATCCTCAAGGCAGAAGATTTAATGACTGGCATACGAAATCGTTCTCCGAACTTTTTCTTCCATCAGCATTTTTTCGAGGAGCTTCGGTGTATCCCTCCCTCTGTGCTGAGCAGAAATAAATCCTTGACAAGCTCGGAGCCAACCTCTGCACTCATTCATGTCGCTGCATGATTATGATTCTTGCAACAAATCTATGAGAATAATGAAGAAAAACATGCAGCGGTTTAAATTGAAAAAAAATAGTCCCTGCAAGATATCGTGCGACATCAACCGACCTGAGTGGGGAAACTGACCTGCAATTTCAGGTGAAAAAACAATATTTCCGAAATGAAGCGAAAATCCCCGACAGATTAGCGAATGACATTTCTACGAGACCCAAAAAGAATTATAGAAAGTTTTTCGGTGATATTTTGGAGTTCTAGCAGCAACATATGGATAAGTGTAGGTATATTGCTCGAAACCACACTCTCCCACTATCAAGGAAGCTTTAACTTATGAAATATCTTTTGACATGGGAGAGCAACGCATATCTTTCTTGATTCAGTGGAAGGATACGTAAAACTTGTTTCAGAAGAACACTAATCACATTGAAAGAGACTATATATCCATTTTCCGCAGAAAAAAGTAAAGATCTTGTTGAAGGAGATGGGAATGAGTAAGTATGTCTCTGCGGGACTGAAAAATTTTGCCACTCGGAACAAAGTATACAAAGTAATGAAGAATCTTAGAAGACAAGTACACATCGATCATTGCAGCGACGGAAATAAGTAGAACATCTTTCTTCCGCTGTTGCAAGGTACCGTCGGATAGTAGGAACGATTTCTCGTGTTTCTAATATCAATATAAACTTCCAAAAACTCTACGATGAGCTTGAGGTACAATTATAGCTGAACCGGGAATCAGAAATGAGTGGCCTGAAAGATGAAATATTCTCGAAATATCCCATAAATAGTCGCGGAATAGAAGTAGATTGAACTGGAATTCGATATATGGAACGAGGGCGAAATGGCCTTTGGCCATCCACAATTCGAATTTGGCCATCCACAATTCGAATTAGTACAAAGCGTCCTAGAAACTCAGCAAAAAGTTTTGGTACTCCCCTCTATAAAGGGGTGCTTCAATTGTGGAGGAAAAGCCACCTTGCTAAGCAATCTAAGGAGCCGTAAATATCGCTTGAGCCACGTCTAATAAGCCTGATTACTTTGCAAAGAAAAAAAAAGGGAAGGAGTATGGTGCTCAGTATGTATTGGCTGAACTCTGCTTCCAAATAAGTCATAATGGAAAGACCAAGATGGAAATAATGTTGAGACTGACAGTAATACTGCGCCAAGATGTTTTCGAGATAGTTCAATCAGAGATAGTATTTCAAATTAATCACTCCATTAAATCAAAATCGCCAGAAAAAACTTCAATCATCCCGAAAAAGAGAGGCACGAATAGAACTGTAGCACTTAATGGAAACTATCGCTTTTCTAATTTGCGTCATAATCGTTAAGAACAATTGGCAAGAAATAGGAGATGAAGCTTCAAAGAAATGAGGCTGAACACTGTGAAGTCAGTAAAACTGAGGCACAAGCTCCTCTACCTTTACTTACGGGAGCTATCGGCAGACGGTCGAGAATATATAGAGATTGACAGAAAATAGAGAGTACAAACCAGTTGAACATGATAATAGAGGTAATGGAAACAAACATGTAATTGATTACATGACGGCCGCTTAGTTCCTTCACGATTTTTCAAATAAAGACCGCTCATCAGGCCTGCAGCACGAAACATAACTGCAGTCTGAATACATCAATATACGTAAATAAACTCTATGCAGACGATGCCGAATCTTACCCGGAAAGTAAGGATATTCGCTACGATCCTGTATCTGATACGGACTCTATCTTGACTATATTACATTTCGAGGAGTCTAAGTTCGAAATAATTTATAGCGAAGTACAGATGGAAAGAAGTTCCAGGGACTTTCGTCGAGATTTGACCCCAAAATCACGTTATTGGAAGACCGCAAGCCGAGGAATGCGAAAGGTTACTACAGCCAGAATTTCGGCCAGGAGACTCCGAATGGAGGCGATTACATAAGCACTAAGATAAAAGATTCTGAAGCCATGTGTATAGCGGTTTCGAATTACCGTTTATGAAAATATGTTTTTTCGAGGTAGTAGTCGACATTGATGTTCCGCTTCTTCTTGGACCAGATTTCATCGATTCCTTCAATGTGTCCGTACACTTAAGTGATAGTAAGGTAGTCTCTCACGATAGAATCTGAGCAATAGGATTTGTCATAAAAATAGGCCGTTTATGTATCATATGGAATGTGGAGCCTGATATTTTATTCACTGTTGAAGAAATTCGGAAAGCACATAAATATTTTCATAATCCAGAGTATTTTATCTTATTTTTGATGTTGCGTAGGGAAAGACCCGCAGAATGCGACCAATGGACATTCCAAATTTTGCAGAATATAGAGGAACATGTTACATATGCCAAATTTTACGTCACGAATTATGTACTTCGGCGTGATTCTGCCGGAAATAAACACAATGTTAAATATGTTTGTCAGTTTTGATCTTTCCGAAATTGAAAGGGATAACATTATCCATATTTTGGGCAACGTTACCAGATTCAACACTGAAAAATTTGCTACTGGCGAAAACACGGATGATATGTGGAGAAAATATCTATCTATTTGTGAACAAATAAATAGGCTATACTGGTACTATTAATGCGGATAATGGTCCCAGTGTTTTGTCCCCAAGGTTAAGAAACGTATGCCAGGTCGCTAGTATTCAGTTTAAACTAGCATTTATCTAATGCTATAATTTCTTAGACGTGAATTAGAGGTTTCACACATTTTGAGGTCTATATAAAGGAAATAAAAAGCTGAAAAACACGCTAATGAGAAAAGAGAGCGACTTATGAAGGCTTTAAAAGCACCAAATGATACTATTAGATTTAATGAAACAACACATACTCTGCTGGTTTTCGAAATAATGCCAGGTTTTCCGATGAATCCCATTTTTACCAGAGTAAGTGAAATTTTGGTGGCTATCGACAACTAAGAACGAAAAACATTTATCATGCAGAAATAAGTATTCTATTAAGGATTTTCTCGCCCACCAGATGCCAGCAACGTGGCTGAGATAAAAAAGGATAATATTTTCTTTTTGAACTGTGAAAGATTTTACGATATTCAGTAATTTTGTTTCCCAAACCTACCCGCAAGTGACTCAAAACCACAAAATGATACGTTTTTTCAACCAAAAGAGGAGGATATTTATTTAAATATCAGCAATGGTCAATTTTAGAAGTTCCGCCTCACATCATATGGCATTTTTGACAAGGAAGAATACTGTATGAGTACTATAAATAAACGTCTGAAAGACATGATAAATATGTATAATATTAAATAAGAAGTTATATATCTTGAGCATCGGGACCTTGTAGAATATATATTGGAGAATATTTATGAGCGGGTACCTCTTGCTTTAAGGGGTTAAAAAGAATGAATGGGGAAATACTTCGGTTCAAAGCCGTGAATTTTAAACGAAATTTATTTCTACGAGATGAATATATCCCGTTAGAAAGTACTATAAATTCAGTATCGGTCAAAGCTTATATAAGTCAAGGCTCCAAATTATACCCAGAGATGAAACCTTCAAGTAATTTAGAAATTTGACAGCTGCTGCTTAATAGGAGAAAATAAACGCTAAGATATTTCATGCCCAGCAAATAAAGCTCCTCAAATAGTAGAATGTCGCTTCAACCAGGGTGCCATCTCTTTCTTAAATAAGGCGACACGGAAGTTAAGGAGGAAAGATATGAAATTTCGGTGTGTTCAACACTACAAAAGTGCTCTTAATTTGAAGTTCTACTCAGATTGTTCTCTCAGAATGAGACATGACATGACTTCACGATTAGAATATGTTATATTTCTTTGCGGGATAAGTTGAATAGACTACATATTGTCGTCTAAGTCTGCAAAAAGTCAAAAATAATCGTTTTTATACCCATGTGTAAGATATTCTGTTTACGGGTGCTTTTGATCCCATACTTATGACCTGCCACCACATCAAAGCTTCTCAATTGAAAATGATCTCTTGATTCAGCATTTTGTCTCTTCCATATGTCATGTCCAACCTCAGTATTCCGAGAACACATACGGCCAAAATTATTGCTGAAACTCGCTTATTCGTATGTATGGAATTCTGTAAACCCATGCTGACGTTTTGCACATTTTTTTGTTACCGGAAATATCGCCTCCACATCGGTATTTATCATTCTAGGAAGTTTTTTCTACTCATTGGGACTAAATAAAATATCTAAGCAGGTGTAATAGACTTTTTTCCTCGCTTTTCGTAACTAAAGCACATACGCAGACTTTAATATAACATGATATCTCACAACAAGATCTAGATAAACAATAAATCCCACTTATTTCAACCCAAAGCCGTTGACATCCTTCGGTAGATTGACCTACTAATCCGCTTCCTACTGATGCCCTCATTTCCCTCCAGGCCCTCTATCTAGCCCCCCAATTCCAGCCCTCATTATTAATTCCTTGGTCTAGAATCTCCCTCATTCCGGTTATTAGAGAGCCAAAATTATTAGGGTGCCTTTTACTTCAGCGAAGTTCTTCGCCAAGACCCCATGAACTGGTCTGCGATATCGAAATAAAAAGTTTTACCAAGTCCACTCGAATATTTCATGTCATGAAGAAGTTGTCATTACAAAATCCCACGAGCGGGTATAATCTGTCGCGAGGAGAGGGGTTCTCTATTACGGTAGGTGCTGTTGCTGGGGAGGTTTCAGGATAGGATCTAGACCAAAAGCCCGCAGTGGTAACGAGAAAGCAAAGCGCAGCTCGCTCTTTTACTCAGTCTACTATCCTGTCCCCCCTGTAGCGTTTCCATACAGGAGTGGCGCGTTTTAATGTGGAACCAGCAGGCCGGAGAATAATATCCGGCTGTGTGGAGAACTGTCTCGCAGTTGACGTAAAGTAGACGTTTCTACCGTTTTTATTACAGCGGAGACTAAGTGTCAGCGGAAAGCAATGAGTTGGGTGTTTTTTTGGCCATCGGCCGTAGTTGCGCTCAGATAAAGGACGGTATTCGCCCTGCCTGTATTTCGTATTTAACGCTAAATTATAATAGAAATCCTCCGGTACTACCGAAAGAGACTGATAATAGTTACATATACTGCACGTGAAGCATGAGATAATTATAAAATAGTAGAAATGGGACTTACCCAAGGAAAGACGAAAATTGGGGACGCATTCACTATGGGATCATACAACAGTTATTTGAATGTATCCTAAACGAGCGTACAGGTAACATAGTTGTGGTTCAATAGCTGATTGGAGATAACATTGCTGGAAACTAGAGCGGCTTGAGTGAGACTAAACTATAGAGACCAATCAGAATATGGAGAATGGCTTTTTCTACCTTTAAATACTCCCGCGATTTCATCCTTTTAGTTTTACTATTTCTACAATTTTTTATGTGCTGTATTTTATGGCTGTGCGAGTTTCTCGGACCACACAGTATGAATTAGTATAATAGTATAGTATAATCGCCTCTGTTTCGGAATGAAGCAAGAAAGAAAAAGATTAGAAGAAAAAATTGGACGTCGGGATCGCAAACAGCAATCATGGAAGTCAACTTTTTTTGTCCATTAAAAGCACACATTTAGTGTCCATATCATTGTACTTATCTGCACAACATGGGACAGTCAATTATTCACGCTAATGTTGCTTATGAAATATTATGAGACTCATAGCCGCCATTACGGCAGATTCTTTACCTCACAGGCATGGCTGAGAAAGTCCCTCTGAACGGGATTTTCATCCCTTTAGCACTTGAAAAATAAGTTTCCTCTCCTCAAGAAGCTGTGTAACTCTTACACATCTATGTTCTGCGACATTGACGGTCATCTAGGCTCCCACCGAGGACATTCTATAGTACCTTTTACAAAAAGCAGGCTCCGTGATTTGATGCAGTGTGGGCAATGCAGTTTTCGCTTGCACATTATAAATAAAAATATATAACCACAAATACCAGATGATTCAAAATATCTGCTACACATCTCTATAACAAGCGGAAAAGAATTAACGGCGGGTGACCTACTATGGTCAGACACTAAAATACCCAAAATCAATTTAAAACAAGAATTTAACTGGAAGCCGGAGATAAATTACAAGTTCTTATAGCATAATGTAATATGTTATACTTTTAAAAAATTATTATAATATAGATACTGTTTCTTAAGAAGACTTGTAATTTTGAATTATGATCTTAAGTAAAATTTTAATTATGAATCTCAAGTCCGCTTAGGAAACCGGACGTCCTTCTTAGGATGAATCTGAGGTATCTACTTTTTTTCATTATAGTCGTCATTCTTGACCATTCAACGGTGTACTATATCAGACCTCATGTATCAATACGAAGGAAAAGTCCAGCAACGAAGGAAAGGACAAGGATCTATCGTTATTGAAAGTATTTGTCTAGACACAGGCGGAAGCTCCGAGGACCTGATTACAGCTAGCACGAAAGCGTTCGACCCCGCGACCGAGAAAGACAACAACGTACGCAGGATTGTAAGTATATTCGACGTTATGTACTCCCACGACAGTGAAGTGGACAAGCCTTTCGAGGAAGAAACAATGAAGGAACTTAAGAGGAACATGTGCTGGTAATATTTCAAGGATCTGTTATTCTCGTGGATATGTTGAAACCTAAGAACTGAATTTTTAAAATTCTATTCACTAAACTGAATCAAAGCATGTCATAAGCGGAAAAGGAACAGACAAAACGATCAAAAAACGGTTAGGCCTTTAATTAGCCCCGTTTACAACGATCTCTTGGAATTTCTCAAGATTTCTCATTTTTCGCCAGTCTATTTCCCCGAAACATATAGAGGACTGATTATATTCAATACAAAACCAAAATTTTTCCAAGGGTTTCAAACTTTTGATGTCCCGGAATTTGAGTGGCTCTCAATCTTACATTTGATGTTCCAAAATAACACATTGAGATACTTCAAAGATCAAGTTAGTTTAAGCTATGTTTAAAATGAGTGAGCCAAATGGCAAGGATTCACTGACATCAAAACATAAAGAAAACAACTTAATTGAAAACTATATCCTCCAATTTTTCCAGGCGCAAAAATCAGAAGGGGCCTTATTCACTGCTTTTCGGCACATTGTGACATCGAAACTGCGGAATCAACTCGCTTACTAGTCATTTTTACCATTACCATCTTTTTATTCCTTATCTTACTGCCAATGAGATTATTCCGAAGCCGTTATATGTTTATCTTGTATATATAATTTATTTTACGAGTATATGTATCTCCTCCAGCAGTGCTCTTTGACTGCACTTTGTAGATTTTTGACATTGAAGAGGACTACGTACGCAATCATAACCATTGCGAACTGACACAGCGTCACACAAAATAAATCCCCAGGAACTGAAATCAGCCGCAAACAAATGCTGAAAATCGAACTGACTTCTTATTCGCTTATCCGGTCAATTTTTTGTATACAGAATACGCAGATTTGACATGAAAAATAGGTATTTAGTAAGCCCTTTTGGATCCATGCGTACAGACTGGACATATCAAAAATCAGCTCACGTGATCTGCAGACCCTTAATAGACTACCTACTAAACATAAAAACTCCGGATTACCGAAAAAGTAAACAATATACCACAGGCTCCTTTGCTATCAGAACCATTCAAGTACTAATTCGCTCTCTCTTCTTTCAGACAAAGAGTGATAAGGAGGCTATAATTCTGTGGCGAGCACTAAATATGAGAGATATTTCTCAGTTTGGTACAAAAATCCCGACTCAAACGTATTTTACAGGCTCCGCTGTCAATTGCTGTCTACAGCACAATGTTAGATGCTTCATATTACATGTGATAGTGCACAGGTTTGTCAAGCATGAAGAATTAATAGGAAACGGCAAGTTAAATGAATGGCGAATGAGGATATTTCAAACGTGATAGTGATGAATTATGTCACTCTGAAGCATACAAAAAGTCGCTTCACAAACCTAGAATTCTACGTGTTCATCAAGAGCAAATGAAAAAAAATTAAGATACATCCAGTCAGCTCTGCAATACTTTTCCTCCTGAAAAATCCAAAATATTTAGTATGATCCACCGGTACTCAAGTCAAATGGGACAGAAGTTCGATAATTGGGAACACACCTTACTATACCATAACGACACATACTAACCTTGGCGTGCTGTAGAGGTTCTTGAAGATGGAATTACAGTTACAACCCTCGTAAAATCTTAGCTAACGTTTATTGCAGATAACTATTGGCATACAGTAAGATCTAGAGAGCATAATAAGTCGGCACATGGAGATAATGCTTTGAAAATCACTCTTTCTTCTCGTACCAAACGCCCTAGTACCGTTGGTCAGCCGCTTGTTCTCTACAGAAGGCTTCCTGGTTGTAGATCATTTTCATCATGAACAATAATTATTTATGGGTCATTAATCATAAAATTTCAACGACGCAATTAATAATCCAGTGTCATTAATACATGTAATTTTGATCTCTCTTCAAGTTCTAGGTACTTAAAATAAGGATGATATGAGTATGGAATTATAGGTGCACATGGGTAGATCTGGGATGAAACTTGAAACTTAGGTTGATTCTGGCTAGGTTCAGCCGGCTATTATAAACCAGGGCTTTGTTACAATTAGAAATATATTATTTTACGACGGAAAATTTAGTCTTAGAGTAGAAAATGCGAACATCACCGTCAAAAAGGCTTGAAAAGTATCATTCGAAGCACTTTCAGAAAATTTACTCGGGATTGGTGATAAACTCTGACAATGTGTTGGAACGACAATGGACCAGGTGGAATGGGGTGGAAAGGCCGCTTTTGCATCGTAAAGAAGTGATAAAATACTACTTCATGGATATTCAACCCCACCTCTTCCAATTGTACCAATCGGGTCAAAATTTGTGTCAAGAGACTGTAATGAAAGTTTTATGACGACAAATACCTATTCACTTTTGTTATACGGTCACTGAGTGTCTAAATATACAGTATATCAAAGGTTTTTCTTCAGTGAAATGAAATACAATAAAGATGTATCTCCCGTTGATCAATAAAAAACTGCAGAATACCACACTGAGCCTGATTGGCAACCGGACTCTCACGTATCGCGAGCGTGATTTTTTCAATCCGATGAAAATTACAGAGAGCCTCATTGAGATTTCCAACTTCTTCGCGACGCCAAATGGATTGACTCGATGAAAAATCCTGCGGAATCAAATTTATCCAAGAAATTGTCTTCAACGGGCGACCAGCCCTTGTTGGTTGAAAAGACGAGGTAGCGGAACTAGCGGGGCAGAGCGGACCGTAGGTCGCGCTTGCAGACACCAGGGAAATCCCTAGGGTTCCCTGCAACGGGAGTGTATTCCGAAGGATAGGGGGATGACCCACTGGAGGATGACTCAATTACGAGGGAAGAAAGTACGAGTATCGTGACTAATCCGACTTGGCCGACCCAAGGGGGTCTCGACAATGTCCTTAGTCAGGGCAAGGAACTGCTGTGAAGTACAGCTTTTTGACAGTGACGAAAAACTATATCAAAGGTCGGATAATTGGATTTAGTGTCAATTCAGTATAGACCTTTAATGGGATCGTCGAAGGACGTGAGCAATGAAAGAGAAAGCTTGAAAACAGCTTTCTGAGTAAAGTCTGACGTCCCAGTACCGGGAGTCAGAGCCATTGTGCCCATCATCGTCCAGAGCGTGCAAGAGAGCGTTGTTCCGCGAGTTTCAAGAGTAATGACTGTTTTTAGAAATCGACCGCGATCAAAGTCAAAACGACATGACGGAAAAGGGTAGCAGGGCTAACGAGAGCACGATTCGTCAAAAGATTCTAATCAATCTATAAGCACCGAGCCTGATGGGAGTGGCTAGCAGACACTTTACTGCATACAAGAGGCAGCTTGACTTGTATGAGAAGCAGATAGCCGAGAAGAATCGTGAGCCTGGAGTAAACTTTACGCCGACTTCCTACAAAGCATATATCCACGACTCACTGCTGCAGATATTTTTGACAGCTGGGTGGATAAAAGCCTGTTCCGTTAAGGACATTACAGAGGAACATTTGCGTGAATGTGTGACAGAAAGGGCCAGTTTCAAGCCCGAGGGGAACGGCCTTACACGTATTGAGGACATCATACGGAAGGTAAAAATGGATATGGCCTTGAAGGACCCCGAAGAGCGCGTCTGGACATTGCATTACAGCTACGTAAGCACACTGCAAGCGCATGGCCTGCAGGAGCTCCCAGACAGTAAACCGCACACCGCCATAAAGCATATCCTAAAGCGCATCAAACCAGCCCGCTTAAGGGATCTTATGAAGGATATCGTCGAGTGGAGGAAGGATGAGGGTGTTGAGAGAAAAAAGGTCGGGGCTTTTATGGAAGAGCTAGCCAAGCAAGCGAAGAAATTCGAGGAAGAAAGGTAGTTGGAACGTGGCAGGCAAAGTGAGTCTGATGGTACCTCAGATGAGTACCCCTCGAAGGGCAAAGATGGATGCAGTTATAGCTTGGCTTAAAAAGTGAGAAAGAAAGGAAAAAGGAAGGAGAGGAAGTATGAAGACGAGGGAGAGAAGGATGAAAAGGATACGGGTAATAAGAAGTCGATGCCTGACTGCCTTAACTCAAATTGTGACGGGAAACATTACGTACATGATTGTCTTAGGACTTCTGGAGAATTGAGGGACCAAGTCCTGAAAGACTTCAAAGTGCAGAACAAGCGTGACGGTAAGGACAAGAAAAAGTCGTCCGGCAAAGTCACCAGAATTAGTGCTGCACGTTTTGATTCGCACTCTTCCATGTTCAGTGCCTTTTTCTGTGAGAGCACAGTAGAGATGGTTGTAATGGCGATCATGGCTCCGATATCAACCCTATACTGCTACAAATCTACAAGCAGATTCTATCTACATTCCCAGACCTCAAAAGGACAGAACTAGATCCGCCGCACATTTATCGGGGCGTTGGAAAGGACAGCGACGCAATTACCAGCACAAAAAAGTCATGCTCGATTTACAGCTGCGTATTCGTCACGGGACCAAGTTAATATTACGTAATATAGTATGGATGGTCTGCGATGCAGTGTTGGATAAGGTTATCACTGATACGGAAGTATTAAAATCCATTGGTTGTGACAACAAGGCTATTCTTGATGCTGCCTGCGACAAGAATGATGGCGTCATTAACATAACCGATGTATTTTTAGCGGATGCTAAAAGGCACGAGGTGCAGAGTGATGGACAGATATACTCTCTGACACAAGTTGTTGTCTACTGTAGCAGTGCCACGGAGGGCGACGGTGGTTTGGATGAGGCGGAGTTCTACATTGATTTGGGTAATGTCAAACTCACGGAAATAGACGAAGCCTTACTCAAGCTTACAGAGGAGGCACGCAGAAGCGGGATGTCAGAGACGAAATTAATTGGGCTTTCAGAGCTCATTCAGGATTTCAAGCCGATTTTCGATTAAGGCTGGGGAAAGCCGACTCAGCCCGGTTTCTGCCCATGCGGATCAAGGTAGATCCGAAGAAATGACCGGTAAAGGCCAAAAAACGTAGATATTTTGCGACATAGAGGGCCTTTCTAAAGGAGTATACCGCCAAGCTAGTGGAGTTGGGAATCTTTGTCCCCAGTCCCTACGACGACTGGCAAGCAGCGCCGCCTTTGGTACCAAAAGTGGGCTCAAAGGCCAAATCTCGTTGTGCTATCGATTTAAGACGGGTGGATGCAGCAAAAATTGTACATGGGTACTGGGAGCTACCACTGCATCCCGATTCGTACAATGAGTGTGGTGTTCTGTGTCCAGACGGGACTTACTCGTCTAAACGAGTAATAACGGGACTAACCAACGCAGCTGCACATTTTCAGTCTACAGTCGAGCCGTTGTTCAAGGAACTACGCGGCAATCTCAAGGCATGGATTGATGATTTTAACCTGGACACTAAGGATGTAAAGACGTTGCTTCTGGTCTTGGGCCGTTTTTTCGAAATATGCACTGAATACGGTCCGTTGTATCTGCTAAGAAGATCTATATGTTCTATCGGGCAGGTTGGTTAATTGCAACGGCTACATCATGGATCCGGTGAAGGTGGAGGGCTTGCGTGACATGCACGGGCCGTGCACGGCTGACGAGCTTTGCGAGTGTATTTATTGTTGTAGGTGGATGGCTACGACAATTTCTGCTTTCGACAGACGCATAGCCCCACTAACTAAGGTACTCGAGGCTGCATACACAAAGGAAGGTAGGTGCAAGAAGCGTGCTACTAAGGGTATGTCATTACGAACCCTGTCTTGGGGCCGAGAGGAATCGCAAGCGTTCGAGAGCATACAAGACACTCTCCGTAAGACAGTTTATTTGTAGTACCCACGCAAGGATAATGTCATTTGCATCTTTACTGATGTGTCTGACAACTTTTGGTCTTAGGTTGTGACTCAAGTTAATCCAGAGACGCTCCGGAGGCCGTTTCCGGAGCAGCAGCACCAGTCATTGGCGTTCGTTGGCGGTATCTTCATGGGAGCCCAATGAAATTAGAGTAAGTACTAGCAGGGGGGTTTTGCCATAGTCAAAACGCTCGACAAGCTGGACCACTTACTTATGGATGAGCACCCTGTGCACGTGTTTACCGATCACCGTAAACTCCTTTTTGTATTTGCGCCAATCGCGCTGCAACAACGCTAGGACAGCATTTCGTTGCTGCAGTGAAGCGGTAGGCGGTTCTCTTGTCTAAGTTCGAGTATGCCATCGAGCTCATCCCGGGGGAAGGGAACTCATTCGCTGACATGCTGACCCGGTGGACAAGGAGGTATAAGAAGAACTGATTGAGTTCGAGGAAGATATTCAGTCTAGTGCAGTCAGATCTGCAGATACCGCCACGGACCGACAAAATAGCCCCGGCCAGGCGTTGATGAGATTCGCCGGGTGCAAGCAAAGCACAACGCCCCAGCTCATCTGAAGAGAGCGGAGGATGATTTGGTGCATGATGGAGCCCAGATCTGGATTCCGACTGCCGCGAATGAGCTAAAGTTAAAGTTGTTGATACTGTCTCACTGTGAGAGTGTAGTAAATTGAGGTATTAATGCTACGGAGAGAATTTTCCGTGAGAACTTCAAGTAGAATGGCATGACCGCTGACATTCGCGACTTCGTACGAGGTTGCGTGCACTGCTTAGTGACGAGGTGGTACTTCGTACACTAGGATCAGCGTTAAATGGGGAGAAACCTAATGAAGTAGTGCATGTTTACTACCTGTATATTGGTGAGAGTGTCAGCAATCATTCGTATGTTTTGCTTGTAAGTGGCTATTTGAGATCGTTTACCTGGTTATGGCAGACTAGTAGAGCGCGAAGCGCTCTACTAGCGACCGCTGACGCATTGCGCACCTGGATAGCTACGTTAGGATTCATGGAGTACATGGTGTCGGACCAGGGTACACATGTCAAGAATGAGCTGTTTGACCTAATTGCTTTAGAGCTGAAGATCAGTCATAACTGCGACTGCCTATTCGCCGTGGGCCAACGGGTCTGCGGAGCGGATATGTCGAGAAGTCAAGCGAGCTTGCCTTGCAGTACTGCAAGAGTTGAGGCTATCAGCAAAGGATTGCCCAGCAGTGACTGAATGTGTACAGAGCATATTAAATCAAGCTCTATTGAAACGCTCGGGACTACGCCCCGGTACTACTGGTTTTCATCGCTCACCATTGGAGGTTTTTTCGGAAAACAGGCGGACAAGGCCGTTTCTGCAGGCGTTGCCTATTGAGAAGTATATGAAGCTTACTTCTTTATGAGAAGTAAGAGCTGCGCAGCTAGTTGAGGTTGACCGAACACAGAAAGCACTCGAGGAGATGCATCGGGATACCAGTGAGAAAGTTTCGCCGAAAAGTAGGGATGCAATCGACAACCACAACGCGCGTACTAATGTGAGACATGCTGCGTTCAGGTTGGGTGATTACGTGCTCGTCTAGAAGGCACAGAAGCAAGGACACAAACTCCAGCTCAGATGGAGGGGTCCGAGGTAGATTGTGGGATCGAAGTCGCAGTGGGTGTATGAAGTAAGAGACTTTTGGTGGGAGAGTGGAGCATGTACATGCCCATCGCATCATTCTGTACCGCGCAGCGCTTGACAACGAGTTTGTCGACTCCCAACTGCTTGAGTATGCCTAACACTCAGAGAATACATATCAGAACGCAAAGGAGTTTTGAGGGATCCGTAATCAGAATAGCCAAACGGAGATCTTAGTAGAGTGACGGGGCTTACCAGATACCACGGATCAGACACGGGAGCCACTAGAAAATGTGTACGAGGATCTCCATGGGTTATTGGAGGACTTCCTTGCTACTTCCGGTCAGCGAGGGTTTAAGTCAAAAGCTAGAATAATCTGTAATTTGGTTGAAAGAACTTAATGAAAGCTATGCTAGCTTCATAGGGACTTGTTGTGATCTAGAGCTTCTTGGCAGTGACGTAAAACTAGATCAAAGGTCGGATAAGTGGAATTAGTGTCAGTTCAGTGTATCCCTTTAAATGGATCGTCGAAAGGACGTTAGCAATGAAAGAGAAAGCATAAAAAAGCTTCTGAGTAAAGGCCAGGCCTGAAGTCCAAGTACCGGGAGTAAGATCCATTGTGCCCATCATCGTCCAGAGCTGGCAATCGAGCGTTGTTCCGCTGGTTGCAACAGAACGCAGTGAGCTTCAACTACTACGGCCACATCTGAGAAAAATTTCTAGCTGGAGTGGGTCTGACAGCGCGCAGCTTGCCAATCGATTCAACTAGGAACGCCTAGTGAACCCTTCCTTTCCTCTATAGGGGGTGGTGAAAAGGTTTCTTTTTTGGGGCTCTCGTCATTTCGCTTTACTGTACAGTATAGGGACCGAAGCCCCCCGAAACTTAAGTGGGATGTCCCGCTAGTCGCGACGCCCGTACTTTAAGGCGCCGTAAACTAGATTCTAACCAAAGGGCAATTTCTAATTAACGGTAGTTCCACGTAGCATGCAGCATAGTAGCACACGTGTAGGTGCAATAGGACAGGAAGGCTTGCCCTGATTGGAGTACAGTATGCGCAAACGAAAAAGAGAGGCCATTTTCGCACATGCCCTCACACCCAGCGGAGAGCACGTGTGCACGAACGCGAGGAACCAACAAGGGAGCATAGTCTAATGGCTCGGGCTAGTGTCTACTCTACCGTTTTCCTCATATAAGGACTACTTTTAGCAATTCTTTTTCAATACAATTTTTTTTACCTCAGTGCATTTCGTGTCCCTCCGCATTAGTTCATGAGTGTAGATGGCCAATCAAAATAAACTTTTCAAGATTGTTGACCTCGGATAAGGCTAGAGCAATTTTCTCTCACCAACGTCGGCTCTTGACAAGAAGTTGTGAAAACGACTTCATTTTGGAAGGAAATATAGTTCGTATTATGGTGCGGGGTTTCAGAAACGAATGATCATGTACAGTAAGAATTATTGTATTGTACCTTAGTGTAAAAAACCTTTTTGCAGTAAAAATTTCGACCTTCCAAAAAATTTACCTTTCCAAAATGTAACGGAAACTTTCCTCATATGAGGACGAAGTGTGCCTCAAATGAGGACAGTGCTATGACGGATAGACACTAGACTCACGTCGTTCTTTGTATTCTTAAGTAGAGTATGTCCTCGTTGAGTAATGCCAAGCCGCGATAGACGTCGGTGTCGCAGAAGATACCTTAGCTGCGGTATTAAAATTGCCAAATAATGAAAGGGGCCACGCTTATCGCGACGCAGTGCGGTAGTCCGCGGTCGAGGATTCCTCAACGGTACAAAGTAGTTTGATGGTTGGGGTGTCGGAACCCATTCTGCTGGTTAGCTAACCAGGGATAACGGTTGGATAGCCGCCGCTAGCTAGTTTTAGGGCGAGCAGTCCTTTGGCAGCCTAACTCCCACAGTAGGACAACCTACTATCGGAGCCGGGGTGTGATGCCTCATATTCCCGATCTGGGCTTACTGGGAAGTCTCAGTTTGGGTTTTGGCTGCACTTTAGTCGCTATATTGGGGGGTATCCTTACTGCAGCCGTTACTGTTGTGATGTAATCCTTGCTTCAACTGTAACACTGATTACTTCAGTCGCAAATGTTGCTCTAGTATGGAATGCCTTATCATATTTTCATTCACGCTTCTGTGAACTACCGACTATTGACTTCGTTATTGCGATAGACCAATCCATGATTTTAAATGTGTATTAGTTGTTTAATATTCATATGTCGACACTCTACAACTCTGGAACATGAATTAATAAGGTCGACTGAATTTTTTCTACACGCGTCAGGCTGGCTTTGGTAGAGAGCAGGAAAAGCCTGTGTCTCGTTAGTCGGCGACAATCATGGTGTATAAGTAGTCAAGCTAAATGACCAGAATTAACATAGGATAGGATCAGACCTGTCGAGAAAAAAAAATACACGCAACAAGGAATTCACCTCCAAAACTCCAATCTCTCATTCCACGCCACATTTCTCTCACACCAACTTTGTCCCTTTTATAGAAGTTAGTCAGTAGGTATTTTTTCCGGGTGTCACGGGGTAACAAATTGAAATCCCTGAGGTGACCGGGGTGTCCTGGCCTAACGCGACCTTCCTTTCACTTCCCTAGTAATGTGTGCTCATCGTAAGTTGAAACAGTATTTAACCAGGGGTCCTGCGCTTGGGGAGGACATACTATTACTCTACTTTCATCTGTCAGCGTCGTACGGGTCCGTCCACAAATTACGCAGCCAACTCTTCGCTTCCTTTCCCCCTCTTCGTGTCCGCCGTCGCAATCCTTCCTCTCTCCCTCCCCTTTTCCCATTCGCACCAGCAACGCTATCCATGTGGCGTCTCTTACCCAGTGCGAGTTCCCACTCACGTGCAGGTTACCTGACTTCCACCGCTCCGGGAATCTAGAGGTCGATGACGACTGGCAGATATTTGCAAATATGTCTGGAGCCCGACGTCGTAAGTGTGAGCTGGCGCCGCTTAGGCAAGCTTAAGACTTGCGCTAAACGCAGAGATCAGTATTTTGACCTGCATTTTGCAGTCGAGGGTGACCCCGACCTATCTTTCGCGCGGTGTGCAATGGCGTCGTCGTACGCAGCGAGTATTGCCTCTTTACTTGACGATGACATGGCCTGTGAAGGGTATCATTCCGCAGACGTGTTACTCCAAATGGAGCGTCGGCTCCTGGAGTGACGCACAGGGATGCCTCGTGCCGTCACTGTGCGTGCGGACCGGGACTACTACCCGGATTAAGTCGACCGCAAATTCGAGCGGAAGATGGGTCACGCACATGGTGTCTTTTTGATTTACCACAAACTTGAGGCGGAAATTCTCGAGCTAGCATAGCTGATGAGAAATTTCGTACCGGTTCCAAGCTGGTGGGCAAAGTACGAGGCACCGTGCAGGTTTATGCCAGAGACTCTCTGGTTCCTTCCCTACCGCGAATTTAGTCTCGCGGGGCAGTATTTCAAAGACGAGGATTCCTCCTGGAACGTCATAGTTTTGGAGTAGATCCAAAAATGTATTTTCAAGCTGGTGCTCAAAGTTCGTCTTAAGAGACTGTACTTACTTTTGCCCGCGACGGTTGATGTCGCTTTGCAAATGGGCATGGAAGCTCTGCTTCCGTATTCCAGCGACTCTTATAGGGAGGACACTGTCGCGTTACTAGACTTTGTCGATCACGTGCGTTAGTCGCAGGTGCCTCCTTCAAACAGGGTACCCCATGAAGTGAAGGACAACTTCACTCCAGCCCTCGCTGGGGGAGATTGAGTAGTGTTTAACCCATCCATTTGGCCCGTCGCTGTCCCGCCCGGTGAGTTGATCTAACGGGGTGAGGAAGGTCTCATGAAGCGATTTGAAACCATTCACTGCTTCAATATTCTTCGATACAACCTCGAGTTTACCTGGCCGATTCAAATAGCTGAGGTAGTTCACTGTCTGTGTTCGTGAACCACGAACACTTCTTCAAATTTAAGGTGTCCCCGCTTTCCGAAGTACACCGAGTACTTCTTCGACATGATTGAGGTGCTCCTCCACTGACTTAGAGAAGATGGTTATATCATCCAAGTATACTACGCAAGTTTTCCACTTATATCGTGCCAAAAAATATATCTACGATGCCCTGAAAGGTTCCGGGTGCGTTGAAAAGCCCGAAAAATATCCGCAAGACCGGGAAGCAGCCCTGATGACAGATAAGTTGTGTCTTAACCTTATCCGCTTCGCGGATTGGTATCTTTTAGTATCCAAACTTGTAATCTAGCGCGTTAAATAACATCGTCTCTCCCAACCAGTCCAACTACTCGTCCCTCCGGGATAGCGGACAACTGTCGTTTACCGCGATAGCGTTGATCTTCCAGTAGTCAATACAGAAGCGTCGAACGCCATTCGGTTTGGGTACCAGCACAACTGGGCTGGCGAATTCGGATTGAGTAGTCTCAAACACTTCCGCTTCATGCATTCGCCTTACTTCTTGCTGTTTCACCTCGCGGGCCTTAGGGACTGCGTGATATAGGTGGCATCTCATTGGATTGGCCCAGGATTCAAATTGATCTGGTGTTCTTTCACCCGGATTCTGTCTGAGTGGCCTGACTACATGGCTTCATGCTTACCGAGCATTGCTCGTACTTTGGCTTGCACATAAGTTTTAAGTTAGGACAAGTCAGCGTCTTCCGCCTCGAGTAGTTCCTCAGCAGGCCTTTTCCGCTTATACTTCGGCGCGGTTACTGTATCACCGTCGATATCCACCTCGATTACAGTATCGGGCATTGCCGATGCGTACCCAACAATCTTGCTTTTTGCCAGAATGCGCGTGTCGCCGGATAAATTCCCAATCCTCACGGCGAAAGTAACATTCGGCTTCGCCGAAACGATTCCGTTGCTCAGGATCACCTAAGACTTGCGGTACAACCGGTTGTATGTCTCCAATATGAGATTCCTTTTGAGGGAAGCATTGACTTCCACTAATGTCTCTGAGTGCGGAGCCAATAAGAATCTGCGTGACGTGCCCAAGGTTCTCTCTCGAGTGATTGACTCTTTTTTCGCCTTCAGCTCCGTCGATGGGCGACGGAACGTCTTGTGTACGGGTCGCCTTTGGATTCGCACCGTAGCTCCGCTACGTATAACACTTCATAACGACGCACGAGGATTGCCGCGACCTGCGTGTCAATGATGGTGGTGCGTGGATTCACAGCCAAGCTCCTTGACAACCACAAAGGGTTGCCTGGTTGCCAGGTTCCCTATGGGTAGCGTAAGTACTATGATCCCAATCTTCTTTAAACGATTGTTTGAAGGGCTGGATAAGTTACCCATCTATTTATTTCGGTCGGCTCTCGCAACGACCTCTTTCGGCAGGCAACCTCTCCTGACCAAGTTTGTTCCAGTCTCTGCGTCAACCACGATGAAGAGAGCTTGCAACTCTCCGGGACTATCCCCAATCTCCGCCACGACATTGTAGTTGTATTGCGACAAATAAAAACAGGAGATTCCCTGTAATCCTTCACATTAATGTGGCGAGTAAGACCACAAGACCTGGGTAATATTCATATCCTTGACTCTCTTCGGTCTACGAGGATAGAAGGTCCTCGTGAAGGCCGAGATTCTGCCGGGGACGGTTCACGAGGAAAAACCACGCTTATTTTTTCGGCACTGTCGGAGTCTCAGCTCCCGAGAAGAAGACGCTGCGGGCATCTTTCGCGATGATCGATGGTTACCACGATGGTGATTCAGACCTTGCCGGCTGTCCCGGTAGGACATGTACTACATAAGAAAGTAATTTACCCTTCCCAGACGAGAAGGGCAGTGCTCTTCCCACAGCTCGAAGGAAATCCTTCGGTTGATGGGACAACTTACTGTAGTTGTCTGATACGACCCGCACGAAGTATGGGCATTGACCAGAACTTCCGTGGTATGGACAGTTGGGGCGGCGATGTTCCAACCGGTTGCACTCAAAGGAAATATCTGAGGCGTGTTCCCTAGTCCTAACACAAGCAGGTTTCTGGTTTTTTGTGGGTTTTATCCACGGCGACATCCTAGGATTGCGCGTCGGGATTATGAATAACGCTGAATCAGGCTCTTCCTGACGTGGGTGCGAACGACAGGAATCGAACTCTGTCGCTTATTCCTAACGACGTGAGGAGCCAAATAACCCTTCCGGGTGCGGGGAAGCCGGTGTAGGGCGTCGCCTGGACTTGGACAGCACAGCCTGTTTCTGCATGAGGGCACAGTACCCATTATAAAAGGCAGCTGCTCTCTCGAAAAAATCGAGGAAGGCTCGCGGATTGTCCGGCGACTGTTCGAGATTCTGGATCTCGACTTCAGACACCTGCTTCAGGTCTGGTAAGACTCCCCTTAAATAGCGCGCGGTGAGGCCCTGCTCGGTATTAACCGCGCCACAAGACTTTGTCACTTTGCGCACTGTTTCCTCCGACTTTTGCCGGAGACCAAATCGATCGTGTGATCTGTGGATTATATTCGCAGCAAAAACTGCATAACTCCAGGGTAGGAGAAAAATTACCCACTATCCTTTTCACCCAACTCAAAGTCGGCTTCGTAATGCTTTTGGGATTCGCCCGAGAGAAAGTAAGACAATAAAATGAAAGCGGCTCCCACGGAAGCGCTATTTTTATCGCACAAATTCTTTTATGCGAACAAAAAGGGTCAAAATTGCGTGCGCCAATCAAATTTTTGAGTCTATTACAGTGATCACCAATTTCGGCGAGCACTGCCCCGCCAATTTCTTGGTTGGTGTTTCGCAGGCGGTATCTGCGATACGATACAACCCTGTCGAAGTTGGGCTTGCCGGGTGGACCTCGGTTATCCCCGAGTACATGGGACCAAACTATGCGACGAAGGGGGTGTGAAATTCCTCTTGACCATTCCCTTCCGAGGCTTTCTCTGATTCCCCCACACGGGCTTTTCTGTCCAGATGCTTCTTGAACTACCGATTCACTCGCTCTGTAGAGTCACTGCGAATCCTCTACTCCCGTCCCAACGGGTTAAATGTGAGATAGTGAGCTCCAGGACATCCTTGATTGCTGTCGCAGGATAGGCTTCTGCGACGCCAATCCCTCTTTCCTTGTATAGTAGTACTCCTACTTCGTTTGCGGATCTTAAGCTCCCATAGTTGACCTTGCAGGTTTTTCAACTATAATTGCACTCCTCAAGCTCCAGCTTGAGCTCGTCGATGGCTTGCTTGATGAGTTAGTCAGCGAGCACTGCTCCCACCAGACTGCCAACATGGGTAGCATCAGCTACGATACGCTCCTCTCCGCAGAGGGCGAAAACCTCTTTGCGGAGCTGCGCTTGGGATGAATCTTCCTTCTCCTGCAGACGGTCTTCGAGCAACTGCTCAAAAGTTTTCTTCACTAGACGAAGGTCGGTAGGTGTTTCCAGTTGAGGATTACCCTCAAGTTACAAGAAGAGCGGAAGCCCAGCCACGCTCTTCACTGTGGGAAGGCCAGTAAGTATCTTCGGCAAACCCGGTCAAGCTTGAGCGGCAGAAATAGCTGCCGCTTCAGAATGTAGCACAATACTCGCTTTCGATTTTTCTCCAGGCTTTCCCTGGTTATTGAGTAAACCGAGAGTGGGACGATCCGTTCTCAGAATAGCTCACACGGGGATTACCTCGCAGTTGGCGATCCAAATTGGTTCGCACGATCCGGCACAAAAGTCATCTTGCGAGTAATCAGCCGTGATCGTGAAAGTAAATACGTTCGGAATACGCAAAAGGTAAATCGTTTTGTAAAGGGGAAAAAGGGATAATCGCCTTTCTAAGTCAGGAGACTTCGTGTTGTAGAAAGACCTGGGTTCACAACAGAGAATAATTGGGAAGCAGAGATTCCTTCGTAAGACCAGCTCTTTTTGGTTGAAAAGACGAGGTTGCGGAACTAGCGCGGCAGAGCGGACCGTAGGTCGCGCTTTTAGACACCAGAGAAAGCCCCAAGTGTCCCTGCAACTGGAGTGCATTCCAAAGGATAGCAGCTGGAGTCGATTTGACAGCGCGCAGCTTTCCAATCACTTCAGCTAGAAACGCCTAGTGAACATTTCCGGTCTTCTGTAGGAGGTGATGAAAAGGTTTCTATTGTGGGGCTCTCTTCTTTTCGATTTATTGTAGGGGGACCGCATTCCCCCGAACCTTAAGTGGCTTGTCCCGCTAGTTGCGCCGCCCGTACTGTAAGGCGCCGTAAACTAGATTCTAATTAAAGGGCAATTTCTAATTAAAGGTAGATCCACGTGGCAGGCAGCATAGTAGCACGCGTGTAGGTGCAATGGGACAGGAAGGCCTGCCCTGATTGAATTACAGTATGCGAAAACGAAAACGAGAGGCCAGGGTCGCACAATTCTTTCTTCCTTACTTTTCTGCACCCATTTTGTGCATTATTCATGATTTTTATTGCTATATATTTTTTACCTCTGCAATGCGCGTAATGCACATCTGCACGAGATTTAATGTGCATACATATCTGGTGTCAGTGTCTCACTATATCCTATAATGTTTTTCTGTTTGCACTAGACTCAGTATCACTAAGAGTTGGAATTCGAATAATTTACGGCTGCTTTAATCCCATCTTCGTCGATTTTGTAAAGCGCGGGCTGCCAATTTGATCTTCCGGTTCATTTTTTTTTCAAATATTTTTGCAGCTTGTCTTGATCGATGCTATGTTGTACTCAAGTTGATTGCACAAGTTAACTCTCCTCGCGAATTGCTCACAAGTTTTCGGGTACGCATCTATCTCAACATAAAAATTTTCTACCTTCCTACCGAGTTGAAATTGTCATGAAAATGGTGAATCCTGCACAGAAATTCCTGTTAAATCTATGTTGATACATTTTCTCTTTTAAAAGGGCCTAGAAAATCCAACTTGTTACTGCGGAGCGTTATTTCGGTGCATATCGGAAATCCTGCGGCTCGGATTCCCACCAGGTGAGCTCATGGCGAAGAAAAGAGGAGTTACTCCGCGATGGCGGAGAAAGGCTTCTAAGCACAAGATTTAACGGTTAGCTTGCAAGCTGAATCACGCCTCACATTGAAATGCCCTATTCAATCATCGAACGCGCCCAAATGGGAAACGATATCGCGAACGTGTTCCAATCCAGATTCCGCGACTACCCGGACGAATATTTATCAGGAAAATCTACAATTCCGCTCACCAAGTGGTGATAGCTGTTGCCTATCTCGTTTATTCTCGTCCATATTCGGTAGCAACTTTTTATTCTCGCACAGAAGTTTCGTAGCAGATATTTTAATAATAAATTTTCTCAGAATTGCTGAAATGTTGGCAATTAGTAAAGTTTGTGTGTCCATATGTGAATACATAAAATGATTTCATTAATACATTTTCGCAGAAGCTCACCACAAACGAAGCACAAAATCCAGAATAGCTTCCGTCGATAAATCCATCCCTTCCAAAACCAAGTCAGAGGTTAAAATAGCAGCTCATAAAAAGGTATCCCACCTAAGTTGGAGCTTGAGCATCGAAATGTACAGAAGCGCGTGTAAGCGCTACACCTCATAAATATAACCAAAAATGGTGTGGGAGAAAGAGAATGGAGACAAAAGGGAGAAGATAAAATAGGAAATCAAGATGAAACCAAAAGATAGAGCTGTAGCGAAGAATCTTCTGAAAGTTTGACGAAATTTGGATATTCAAAGAAAAATCGAAAAATATCTGACTTTTTTAAGTGTATTTAAGTCAAAAAAATTCATAATGAGAAAAGATGTATGAATCGTTTTTATGCAGTGAATCCAGTTAAAATTATCATCTAAGCTACATATAGAATTTCTGTTGGTAGTTGGAGCGACTTAATCTTATTTTGAAGTCAAAAGTACAGAACTGCAACTTTGTATGTTTGAAAACCAATTACTTGATAGCTACTGACCTCAATAGCGCCTTTGAAAACTCCCTAGCTGTGTAATTGTACGATAAATATGGCTTAGTACCTCCCAAAGCCTTGGAAATTTGAATAATATCGCCAAATACATTACCCTATTCTATATAGCCTATATCCTACTGCTTTTAAATACTCACATCATTATTCCAACTCTCAAAATGCACTCAAATTTTTCAAAGGCCAAAAGGAGTATTCCTCAGTTCATATTTGAAATTACGCAATTTATGCTATCCAAAAGTTTTCTGTCTTGTAAATCCCGTTTATCGTGCTACACAGACAAATTTAAAGTCCATTAGCACTATAAACATCTTTGAAGCATTTAAATTCCTATAAATAGGAGAAACATATGAACTATCTCGCCGATAAATGATATCGTAATTCTACATGCAATTAGATGTTATTGAAACTGAAAATGTTCTCAAGAACATCTCGGAATACTTGGAGGCACAGGTACCCGTTTGCAAAAAGATTTGAGGGAATCAACAGTAAATTGTCCTTTTTCACGTCGTGATACAGTGTCACATACTATCACAAGTATAACAGAGTGAATATTTCTATAGTTGCGCATTTTCAACTGAAGTCAAACCTTCAAACGCATTACCCTGACTAAATTCAGTTTCCTTCAGTTAATTTTAAAGAGGGAGTCATCGAAGATTAAGACATTAAAATTTAACTTAAATATTTGTCATCGATACACGCCTGGTACGTCATCTTATGTTGATGTCGCAGTTTAGAGGGAGCATATATTGCTATGCTAGTAAATTAAGGAATTTCTCAGATTCAAATGAGGATTGGACTATACGATCGGGCAGGGATTGACTTTAGGGTCTATTTTTTCCCAATGGTCCTGTTCGCGACCGCTACTTTTATGAAGTTTTTCTGATGAGGCATATCGTACTAAACTGAGATGTTACAGATGAGCTGGAATATACAAATCTTCCTGCACAATAACATGCTGTAATAATCTTGATGATTTAAGTCTTTTCCACACATCTACAGGACACGGTGACCCCTGTCGAGAACATCTTCGATAATTGTTGTTTCTCTTTTTTTGCCTGTCCAAAATACCGCACATGTTGGAAAAGCTCCAAAACGACCCAGCGTAACGATTTGCTCGACCACCGCAGATATCGCGCTGAAGATGGACTGTAATAACCGTCTTCGTCTCTTGAAGCGCTTCTATATGTTTTTTTGCATATGGTAATAACTCAGAGCTCCTCATATGCCATAGGTTTTTCTATTTATTGGGTTGAAATCACTCTGGTACGCCGATGTAACAATCTTTGTGGAAGAGCTAGTCGAGCCTGAAATACGTCCTGAGAAAATCCAACCTTTTTCCCTGACCGGTCTGTTCAAAAGTACTTCATGGTGTCCGTTTCGTAGCTTAGAAATTTCGGTTTAATTGTAAAATGTTTCAAAAGATATAGAAAAAGTTATGGAATGTAATTGTGGCCGATAATTTTACGATCAAAGAACCCTTGCCTGGTGAGCTCAAAATTGCTGCGTTTTCTATACGAAGGAGGTTCTACCTGCGAAAGAGAAACGGCAAAATTTGATATGAGCTCTAAAATTATGCCGTAGAGTCTCACGAAAGTATACGAAAGTATTATCACAAAGTATAAGGACACCCCATAATTTCCGAATGAAGAGACCACGTGGTACGAGTAATAGAAGGGTTTCAAAAACACAGCGATTTATTTTTCTATGGGAGTGCAATTGATGGAACATAAATAAAATAAAAACTATTTATAGACGTACAGTACTGCAAGCAGAGATAATATAACGGGTACAATTCCATCTTTTCATTAGCGGCTTTTATGAAAGATATACCTTTTATGTATACTGATATTGAAAGAAATTTGTTCTAGGTAACTCAACTATTTATGATCAATCTTTACTAAAGAAGAAAATTGAAGATGGGATATTGTTAGGAATGAAAGTAACAAATGTACAGTAATGATTAAAAACAGCCCCAATCAATCAATCTCATCGAGGACTGTGCCTTTCAGTTAAATGCAACAATGATGACGAGGAATACAGAAACAGACTAAAGGTCGAATCTGTGCATTTAAAATGGTATGCAATTACTAGAAAGATGAGAAAATAGGTAGAATGCGCATTTTGGATGCTCAAACATCGACTTTGTGTTTTAAGAGACAACTCCACGTCTCCAGCACGAGTATAGAGTCGTTTTCTGATATTTTCATATTTATTTCGTAAAAAGAGCACTAGAAGCGGAGGCAACCGAGATATTTATTTACTAGCAGAAGATTTTTTATCCACGTCAGAGAAGAAAGTCAGTATAAAGCCGAAAAAAGCCTTGCTATAATACGTAATGAGAGACTTGAAAAAAAGAAATTTAACGGCCGAGAAATTTTCGCAAAAGCGTTCTAAAATGATTCTAGGCTTCGATCTCTATTCTTACTTCTTAGGAGGCTCTCAAATTAGCCTCATATTACTTATCGCAGCTTCCTGACTAACTCGGAAAGCATTATCTCACGCCAGTTCTCGATACACTTTCGCGTGCTCAGAAGACGATATTTCTAAGGGACTGCTTCCGTCTTCCGTAGATTACTACGCAGGCGAATTGTATCAAGAATTCCTATGCTCTATCGCTTGCATTTCTAGAATTATTCTGGAAGGTTGAACACAAGATCATAATTCGTAGTTTCAGAATGTTTTTAGCTTCTAGAAAAAAAAGAGTACTCTTGATTGACGCGTTTGAATTTTTCTTGACCGCTTAGCCATTCTTTTAATTTTGTCTCTCTGTTCTGTAAGACTAGCGATATCCGAAAATAATTATTTGGGAATGTTTTCTTTCCTCTGGCGGTCACTATAATCTGATCTTTTCGTTGTGCAACTACGAAGATAAATGGTTTCGTTGTCATCGTTTAGATTGACTGCGGTCGTCTGGATGGGTGTGATTTATTTTGACTGCCAGTCTAAAGACTTGCCCATAGCATCATAGTTGTTTACTGCGCATATTCATTATTAATAGCTTTCTGTAGCTGTTACAGTTTAAAATGGTAAAACAATGTGGCTTCGTTCAGAGGGCGTAATTGGAACGCTTTTCAAGACGGAATTACAAAGCAGCACATTTTTTTAAAACAGAGATTGCAGTGAGATGGACGTAAATGTAAGCAGTCGGGGAATTTTTTCCGTTTTTATTGTATAGTTGTGGTGGTAAATAATCATTGGACTATAATTTTCCTATAAATAATTTCGGAGGAAAAAGTGTCCATCTTTAAACTTTTCTTACATGTACAAAAGATCGTATAAAAACGCCGTTTGCGTAAGTAGGGTGCAGTGTTGTTCATGCACTGACTTCAGAAACTTATTCCCATTAAAGAATTTCTCCACCTTCATTTGCAGATTTTTAATTGAATTTTTCAAAATTAGGACATCCCCGTAATCTCTAAAATGTAAACTCAATAGCGTAATTAATTTGGCCTGGGTTTTTTCTGAACGATATTTTTTGGGAGAAGCAGAGTAATTAAACTAAGCCAAATCAATTCTGCACCTAGAACAATTTAGTGGTAAGTTCACAAAAATATTCCAATTTAATTTTTCTTTCCTGTCTTTAAACAATTGCGGATAATAAATATGCAGTGTACAGTATATCACTGAAAAATCAAAAGAGGCTCTAAAAAGCTGTCGAATACATCCCCTTCCATCAAAGTAGCAGCCATATTTAGCAATAACTTCTTTCAAATAGTCTTTCAGCTGCTATTTTTCACAATTTTGTCATACTGCAATGAATAAACTACTTAAACACTGACATAATGACATAATGAACTTGCAAAAGGTCATTTTAGTCATTTAAATAGCAGGCTCTTGCCGCCTATAACTGCATAAAAAATTGATTCCCTGGATCGCCGCAATGAAGTTTCAACATAGAATTCACTCAATGTTTTAGGCCTGCCATCTATACTTGAGTAATTCTCAATTTTAATTCTCAAAAAGATCCCTCTAGTTGAACGGCATCAGTAGAGTTAGAATAAATCTTCTGTGCTCTAGCTTTTATTTGAAAAAGCCATGAATTTTATTCACCAATAATAATCCCAGAAATAATCAATAAACAAAATATGCAGCCTTTTACACAGAGAGGCCTTATTAGCATTCTTTCCATCAACAATAGTGAAAATCGGAACTTTCCATCAACGCTTGAGGAATTTTTCTAAAGAATACAACTTTTTTTAATATCTAGTACTCTCCGCGTGGAACAGGAGCGATTAATGTTCTTTCTGTAACTTCATATTTGCCGCCAATGAAACGAAACATCATTGAGATGGGATCATCTTGTGATACAAATACTGAGTACTTAATTTTTCACATCCTTTGAATCCAAGGAACTCACAATCTCCCATGATAAACGCGAAATATTTTCGTCCACATTATATGGTTCTTCCTCATTAAAGCGACAAGAGTCTAACCATCGCTTGAAAGTACAGAAAAGAAAGGCAACTGAACGCTTAAAAGCGAATGGGAGACGGAATTGTTAATCTATTCCCTTCCTAAGACCTGAAAACAGTTTTTTCACCTTCATGAACTCCTGTACCCAGGTAATAGTTATTCTGAGCCTCATAAATCTCTCTTCAACAATTTTGTTTAAATTGAATTAAAATTACTCCTCTATATTTTTCATTTTAAACATTTAAAGCGATTTGAATAAGAGAACCGTATAGATGAATCATATCCAGCGACCCGTCACTCATTTTTCCTTCTAGCTTCTTATATGGTGCACTTACATGTATTGCTGTCATCCCTTCACTTTATTATCCAATTAAAATATGTCACACGTGCTGGTTGAGTAACAGTGCTTGAAGAAGTGCAAGCTCGTATACGAGGTTCTTTAATTTGCAGCAGGCTGCTTTGGGCTCTCCATTTATCATTTCATTTCCCAAATTTTGGATATTTTTTCAACTTAAGAGCATGAGAGAGCTGTCTAGACGTCCAAAAGGCATCTCGCAATCTGTCTAGTTTTTTATGCATCATCCGGCATTCATTCCAGAGATTTTCGTCGATCTGAGGGTGTTTATGATTGATACAGTTTTTTTGAATGCTTCGTAGAATACACGTAAACACTCACTGTTGCTGTGGACAGATTGAATAAAGCGTTTCGTCTGTGTTTGCTCGAGCATTGAATTTCTCCAGCTCTCTAAAGTTATTATTTTATTGGCGGTTTTCATTGTATTATTGACAGAAAATTATTCGCATAGAACTGTCAATCAAGCATTCTCATTATAGTATGCTGAATCGGTCGTTTTATTAAATCATCATATGACGCTGGACAGTATGGTGGGGTAAAAGGGGTAGTTTTAATGGATGGGTAAGTGAATGGAGTGGGTTAAAGGAGAAAGAATGGGGTGGTGATGTGAGTAGGATGAAGGAAGGCCTTAAAATAGTGAGCGAAAATGCACGGACGGAAAAAGTGAATACTATACTGCCACCACATTATCACTGTCTCCTGGATTCTCTCTACAGAATCATTTTGATTTTGTATGTTATTGGCATTTTACCCCGATTATACCTAAAATCGTATATTTTCGATAAATATAGTTTATGACATTTCTGTTCTTTCCGTATATAGCATCCAAAATACCCATATCTTCGATATAAATATGATATTGAGCTTTTCTAGGATTTGTCTAAGAGCGCACAGCAGCTCATATTTGGTCATATCTAGATTAGAAAACGCGTAAGGTTCAGGTCTACGGCATATAATCGTTACGGGTAAAACCTAAAGGACGACGCTGACCCTGCTTTGAAATTAAAGCTTCGCTACTCAGAATGTCATTTCCATTTACCTGTCCCACGTCCGATCTTAATCGATATACGAAAACTTCAGTAACATTATATTTCGGTCTTTCCGGATAATTTTACTCGCCTTAAAAGACTCCTTAATTTTTTTTCATCTACGCGTGACCCAACCCATCTGTGGGCCAGCACTTCCCCCCAGGTGACCCCTAGTGCTCTTCAAGATGTAGAACTCCTTTGATCTGGAGCTACCGCCGCAAATTCTCTCACTAAGATACCAATGCATTCGGAACAAGAGGCGATTGTGCTGTTGTATATCATCGGCACTCAAATATCTAACGCCTATTCTACGATGAAAACCACCTTTTTGGCGGCTTTGTTGCAGAATAAGGCTCATTCATACGCCGAAGACAGTGTTTGCGATGATAATGAACCCCTAAAACAAGAACGAAATGAGCTTTCATGGAAAAAGGCAAGCCTTTTTCGTGCGATTTCAGGAAGTGAACGTGGTGGAAGAGAATCAAGGTAGGGATGTTAAAGGCATGAAAGATAATGAAATGAGAATCGCTTCTCTTTTAGAAAATAGTGCTCAATAAAAAGATCCATCGCAGGGTTAGAAGGTGGAGAAATAATCAGCAATGATTTTTATGGACTGGAAGATATTCAAAGATTGTATAGAATCTACGCATATAAAGTCAGTACGGGATTTCCAGGGAAGGCTTTGGGTAGTTTTACTCTTGGAAAATATATTCGGACTGAAAGGTGAACTGAAAGTATATAAAAACATGATGGTATATTAAGTATCACATCAATGTGTTTCGAGGTCTTCAGATGACAAATGAAGTCCTCTTTATTTACTTATCATGAAACCTTCCAAAATTATCAGACTGTAATTTCAATGTACATTATTGTGTACAGATAATGAATAGAGTGAATAAAACATGCTGGGATATTTGGCATAGTGTTACAGTTTTTAGGGAGCTTCAGGTAACATAAAATTCATCTTCATTTACAGAGCATGAATTCTTTATTCCAGAAGCTTGGAACTCAAATTATACTTCTTGTTACGAGGCTATGGCTGGTAGAATCTAGCTCAACCCCAACACTCCTCTAGTCGAGCAGTTTTCGCCATAAATCCACCACTTGTGACGAATATGCCCAGTAGTATCCCGATAGTAGGGCCTACCTGTTCTTCCTGACGCCGCCTCTATCGTTATCCAAAGGACAGCCAACCATCGTATCCGGAAGTCTGTCAGGAGGCCTCGAATGACCGAGACCCCGCGATCGTCTCCTTTCCACTGCCGTCACTGTCAAGTCACCTGCACAGGCCGCGTGCAGTACTTCGAGCATCTCCGTTCCCGCAAGCATCAACACCGCGCTGACAAGACAAGGCACACCTGCAATATTTGCAAGATAGAAGTTCCCAGCAAGGCAGACCTTGAGCGCCACCGTCTTGGCCGTCGTCACCGCGAGACTGCTCGTAAGTCTGAGTAGCTTGTATTTGAATAAACCTATCCTTGTCGAATAGGAAAAAAAACCCAAAAGTTGCTTTCTCAACCGACTTCGTTTGTGCTGTGTTCACCCTTTCGCCGTGGCTACCTTACAAAATCGCTTTCCCCTGTTCCTTGCAGTAGGACTTGTAAGTCCGTATCGCCGCCAGGTTCTAGACAGGAAAACAACCGTTCGGTAAAGCATCGGAAGGAGGGCTACTATAGCACACCCGACGTGACTGACGTCAACCCTTATGTCAGAGAAAATCAACTTTCCCAAGTTATCGATTGGGATTCGAACTCGAGACCTCTCACTGGTGTTTTGCTGGTCTTGCCAACTCGGCCACAGTGCAGACCGATTCTTGCCGAACAAATTGGAAAACTTTTATTTAAAAGTAAAAAAACCAACAGCACACGTGTGACTCTATCGACCAATAGGAAAATACCATGGAAACTCCGGGAATTACGGTAGAGGCTCTCGCACAAGCTGTAAGCGAACTTCAACGTCAGCTGACAGAGGCCCATAATCAGATCTCCGCGCAGCAAAATCAGCTCAATAATGCTGCTCAGAAGGTAGGAGCCCTCTAGAATGAACTATCTCTCGTCAGGATCAATACTGGTACCTCTAGTAGTCAAAATGAAAACAAGGACGCCCCCAAGAAGAATAAACCAGGATCTTTCGGTGGGAAAGGGTCCGTCGGAAGCTGGTGCGTGCAAGTGGAGAATTACCTTGGTGAAGCAGATGGGCAAGCTACTATGAACATTGCACTGAGCTATCTTTCGGGAAATGCTCATGAATGGTGGATGGTCTATTCCAAGCGTGCCGAGGGGAAGGAAATTCAAACATGGAAGGAATTGAAGACTGCTCTCCTCAATCGTTTTGAGACGATAAACAAAGAAAAAATCGCCCGAGACAAACTGGCTCGCTGGAAACAAGTCAAGGACGTTCCAACGTTTAATGATGATTTTAACAAAATCTTATTGGACATTTTAGACATTGGAGTGAAGGATCAAATAGATACATACTCACGCGGCCTGAAACCATACATTTGGAAAACCTTATGCACGAAAGAATACACCAAGCTTTCCGATCTTATGGGAGATGCAGAAAGAGTGGAAGCGGCGTATAGGCGTTCAGAACCCCTGAGAAATACCAAGTCCGGTGGAAAATTGCTGAATGGAAGTTCATCTGCCGGAAGTAGTGGTCCTGTACCGATGGAAACTGGAAACGTGGAAGTGAAGTCTGGTGTCGAGTCATCAAATGTGAATCTACAGAAGCTCGATAAGGTAGAGCGCGATAGATTCATGCGTGAAGGACTGTGCCTAAGATGGAGACAGAAAGGACACATAGCAAAGAACTGCCCAAAAAGCCCGGAAGAACTGATTGACACATTCAGTTCTAGATCAAAGAAATCTCATTCTTTCAACAGTAAGATCCAAAGAACCAGTTAGGGCCACACCGACCCCAACCTTCCAACGCCACCACCTGGGACTTCTTATTGTTAAAGGAGTTATTTCCAATGGACCAACTAAAAACTAGAAAATTTGAAACACATCGCTGAATTATTAGAGATCTTTAGAAGGGAGAAGTTATTCGCAAAATTGTCAAAGCGTGTCTTTGGTGTTAAAGAAGTTGAGTATCTTGGGCACATTATATGCCAGGAAGGAATTGCTGTGGATCCCAACAAGATTAAAGCAGTCATGGAATGGCCGCTGCCTCGGAACAAACAACATCTTCAGTCGTTCTTGGGGTTCGTAAACTATTATAGAAGGTTTATTAAGGGTTGTTCCTTAATTTCGAAACCACTTACCGAGTTGACAAAGAACGTTTGTTTTCATTGGACAGAAACTCAAGAAAAATCATTTCAAACCCTGAAGAAAATATTGTGCAACGCTCCAGTCCTTCGAAATTTCGATTCAAGTCTACCGATCTATGTCACTACAGATGCTTCCCAATACGCAATTGGTGCTGTATTGGAACAAGGAACCGCGAAGGACAAAAGGCCAGTCGCTTTCGCGTCCAGAACTTTAAATGATGCCGAACAGAATTATGCAGCCCACGAAAGAGAGCTATTGGCCATTGTCGACTGTCTAAAGTGGTGGAGAGCATACTTGTATGGTACCTTCTTCACTGTTCATTCGGACCACTACCCGTTGAGATACCTCGAGACACAAGATAATCTGTCACAGAGAGAGGTTAGATGGTTGGAAAGATTAGTTGACTTTGATTTCAAGATTATACCCATCTCCGGGAAATCAAATATAGTTGCCGATTCCCTTTCAGGACAACCCCAGAATACACCCTCACCCCACCATCGAAACAAAGGGCTACTTCAAGAAGTAATAATGAAGAAATCTTCGGAATCAAACAATATTACTGTTCCGTTTTTTGAATCATCCGAACTCGAAGAGCTTGTGAAAGACTACAACCTAGATGAAAGCCTCAAAGACGAGTAAAAAGATCCGAACGCACCTTTCCAAAGAAAGGGATCGCTTTTGTTAAGACACGGAAAAATTTGCATACCAGAAGGAACATTTAAAGCCAAGTTATTGCATGACTACCATTCGACTCCAAATACTGGACACTTGGGAATATCCAAAACAATCAATAGAATATCACCGAAGTTTTACTGGAAAAACCTGCGGGCTGATGTAACTCAGTACGTTCGCTCTTGTCATTGCCAGAAAGATAAGCAAGCAAACAAGAAACCTGCAGGGTTTTTACAACCTCTTGATCCCCCGAAAACAAAGTGGACGCACATAACCATGGATTTCATCACAACATTTCCCAAATCAAGGAACGGAAATGCTGGAGTACTCACGGTCGTTGACCGACTATCAAAAATGATCAGGATTATCCCGACAAAGCCAAAATTAGATGGTCTGTAAACTGCCAGCCTTTTTAAAGACCACATATACAGAAACCATGGAATCCCGGAAAATATCATTTGCGATAGAGATCCAATTTTTATGAGCAAGTTTTGGAAAAGTCTATTCCACCTATTAGGTACCAAAATATCCCCTTCTTCTGCATACCACCCACAGACAGATGAGCAATCTCAAGTGATGAACCGAAAGCTTTAGGAAATGATTCGTTCCTTCGTTAGTTTCGACAAATCCGACTGGGACAAATACTTGGTCGACTTTGAAGTTGCCTACAACTCTTCGATTAACGCAACCACAAAATTCTCCCCATTCTTTCTCAATTACGGAATTCACCCTAAAACTGTTCCTTTGGACATACTAGCCACAGAAAACCCAGCCGCGGCAAACTTCCTCAAAGCTATGCGAGAATCACTGAAAAGGGCCCAAGAACAAATAAAGAGGTCAAACGATGCCACAGCATCTTATGTCAACAAAAGTAGGAGGCCTTCGACGTTCAAAGTTGGTGACAAAGTCTGGCTTTCAACTAAAAATCTAGCTCTGGAGGATGGCGCTGGATCTCGTAAACTTAACCCCAAGTATTGTGGCCCTTTCGAAATATCGGAGAATATTAACGGAGTCACGTACCGCTTAATTCTTTCCCAGCCAATGATTGATAAGGGAATTCACAATGCTTTCCACGCAAGCCTCCTTAAGCCGTACTTCCGAGATGAATTTGACCGAGAACTCCCACCGCCATCACCAATAAAAACGCAGGATGGACACATAGAGTACGAAGTCGAATCCATATTAGCACACAAGAAGCAAAACAGAAAAACCAAATATCTCATCAAATGGAAAGGGTACGCAGATCACGAAAACTCCTGGTTGTGTGAAACAGAGCTTCAAAACTGCCAAGAAATATTGAATCTAGCCCAACCCCAACCCTCCTCTACTCGAGCAGTTTTCGCCATAAATCCACTTCTGCTGCTAGTATCGTTCAGACTATTCGAAACCAAAATAAATCTCACTGGCAACTTGATTACGTTTATTATGCATGCAATATTAATTTAAGGACACTCACATCTATTACCATGCCTCTGGATATACGTATAGCTTCAATTCCTTGTCATATAGAATGAATCCGTGTCACTCAAACCGCTGTCTTCCCCTCTCCTTCCTTGGGAGCCGGGGATTGCTGCTACCGGGGCAAAGCTGTTTGACAAATTTTCCATGAGTTCCTTAAGTGTGGTGCTAGCTCCTTTTATCATACCCTTCGTGCCTATGATGCTCTTATTAACCTCCTCTCGCAGTAGCGTCATTTATTTCTTAACAGCATTCGTAATTATGGCTTTTTGGTCCACAATCTTTCCATCAATATCCGAAGAACTTGACATAGACTTAGCAATCGCCCCCATAGACTGAGTCATCGACTCTACACTGCTCACCAAAGTCTCTTCTATCTTCTGTTTCTTTCGATGAAAAACACTCAACGCAGTTGGACTGTAACGATTATGCCCATAAATTACCTCAAATACCCTGACAGTATCCTTCTATTAACCGCTACCAAGGATATAGCCTGTAAGAAGACACCAGTTCTTGTTCGCACTGTACCCAAAAACCAGCGTAAAACACAAAATCATAGCAGTTTGTGCTGAGCCAATGACATGAAGCCATCGTGGCTACCTCGCTTGGTTCTCGAAACATGTCGGATCTCATCAATCATAAATTACTTTATCCTCTTTACAAATTGGTGCCAATATAACTTTTACATGATGTTTAGGTATTTCTGCATCACTGAGACAAGTTGAATGAGTTTTAAGAACCTTGTAGTTTGATAACCCTAGGTTCAAATTTCCTATAATACCTTTAAGTTTAGTACCGTTTTCTTACAATTTATCACTGCTAGTGTTGAGTATTTTTTCCATATGAACCCTGGTCTGATGCTTGGCAGTGTTTACCATAAGCATCAGAGAACAGTTCAACCGTCGATTACCATTAGTACGCTCAACACGCCACATGACCGCCTCTTTCCCCTTGCACTAGATTTTGACCCTTCTACCTCACCATCCTTTGCTGTTTCTTGTGTTTCCGCTCAACCCTCTGTGTCGCTATTGTCTTCTATGAGCTTTGCCGGGATGTTCCCTTGAATTTTTCGAGCGATATTTTTAGCTCTTCGCACGTCAGGGACATGAAGGATCTCCGGTTGTCTAATTACTGTTCGAAAACTTATCAAATTCTTTCTTTAGAGAATATTGCTCATGAATATCACGACGAATAGATATGCACCATTTTCTGTATTCCCCGGCTACAACTTCCCACATGTTACCACCTATCGGTTCAATACTTTCCACAACATGGATAAGAGCAGTGATATCCTCCCTATTGTAGTGATGGGCACCAGTACGTCCTTTTGTGTTCGGGTTTGAAGGCTTTCATTCAGCGTTTTTTTGATAGCGAGAGGCATGGTAGAGTTGCTATCGGAGCTAGAAGGCGTTAGAAAAGATGAAGAAGATGACTATGTTCCATTCCGGTGACTGGATTTTGGTTTTTTTGAGTAGGAAACACAACGCAGGAGTTTGAGTCGATTAGGTGAGGTAAAAGGCAAAGATGGTTTGATTTCGTTGCGGGAAGAGAAAGGAGCGCTATCCTGTGTTCTGTTGTAGCAGGCTTTGTGGTTTATTATTAGGAGCCAATATTGACGTATCATATGGCGTGGCAATTCAAGAATGGCGCATATGGAGCGCCAGAAGTTTACTGGTTGGCTGTCTGTTAATTTACGAATGCACTCAGTGTTCCGTAAATCAAATTCATGTACATATAGAAATGTTGACGTTAATTATCCATCAATTTCGATAAAACAAAATTATGGGTATTTTTGACAAACGTAACCTTGTCCAATTTAGGAGCATTGCCAGCAAAACCTGGCAGTCCAAAAATGCAGCTTTCCCAAGGACGATGACTTGAGATCTTATCCGATTCCATAAAGGAGCAACCTGCCCTATAGATTTTCTCGAAAGGAGATAACGTATATTGTATTTCAATATATTCGCTCAGTGCTGGTGATGGGTAGTCTAAATAAGAGGCAAGTTGTCTAAACCCCCCCATACACACTCGAAAGTTTGAAAGTAGGGCCACGGCCTTGTAGAGCAGAGATATGGGTGACTTCCGAACTTTGAGTTGCCGTTTGCAGTCCTGTGGCGACCGTAGTTGCTTCAAATTCTTTTAAGTCCACTCCACCGCCTCGTGTACACTGCTCATAGCAGTGTTGGAGGCAGTCTTCTGCGCGCTCGCTCCAATACGCGGGAATTCTGTCTGGAACCAGGGGCTCCAAACGTACGCCGCGTCCCCATATGAGCAAAACTGCTGGCCTTCTTTTAACAGCGCATCTTGGAGTACAGCACCCCGTCCGCTCCCTCAGTAGAGCATCATATCATGACGCCGTTCTATCTCCGGTCCATATACGAGAAGCATCAGTCCATCCGACGTGGTCACGGATTGGTATATGAGGCATTGGAATCTTTTGTGCCCTGAATAGCAGCATCGCTGCATAGCTGCCTGGCCACCAGGTCTGCAAATTTGTATCTTTGAACAGTCTATGAACCCTACGCAGATGTGGAGGGGGCCTCTTTCTCTTTTACAACGGACGCGTAGTCTGTCGCACGTCTAAGCATCAGGGAGACACGGAACGATTCCAACAGATGCACCTTCGTTTCAATTATAGTTTCAACTACTTCCCAAAAAACTTCCGAGAAAGCCAAATACCTCATTCCAAATATGGGATCTAGGTCCACCCATTTCGTTGGGGAGGATATGCGACAAAGCATAATACACGCAGTGGTAATTGGGGTCACTTTATAGATTGAGCGCATTGTCCTTCCACTTCTCCAACCGGTCAATTCGCTTACAGTGTCAATCTGGGAAGGTCGAATACGAAAAAGAGTGAGACATATTTCAATTGTGAGGCTGTTGATGTTGAACGCTGTACTACTGAGGGAAGCAGAGTGGATCTGTAGGAGGCGAAAATCCTATGCCGCCGTGTGATGGCGGCGCTGCAGCCTGAATAAAACTTCGTCGTCAACGTCTTCAATCATGGCAAGACGTAATAGACGCCGTCGGTTGCGCTTGCGTGGCTTGGCACGCCCTAAGGCGTAGTCCTACCTCATGGGGACTAAGATCAGGGATGAAGTGGGATCATACTCACAATATTGACATTTTCTGTATGCGTAATTAAAGTTTTCTGAAAATAAAATCGGTGCATTCTCTACGCGTGTGCGATTTCTAAGTCACTAAGTTTGGCCCCTTATTGCTGCGTAAGATCTCTATTGTCACATGGCAGTAGTGGTATACAGTAGAATATTTATTGACCCTAATTATTTATGCACCCAGCCGCCGGTCGTATCGTCCGTGCAGCAGGCCTGGACTGCCAGATCGAAGTACCGCTTCTCGTGTCAAGCATTGAGCTGCGATCCGCTGACATACTGGTTCACCCAGCAGCAGCTCCCGACGGCACCGTGGTCCGCCCGATCCCCTGTGATGTCACTGTTGTCTCTCCGTTCAAGGATGGCGTGCGTCAAAAGCCACTTGGGAAGTGGGCGGTGCTGTCGTTGTTGCGCAGCGCAGTGGGGGGGGGATTTTTGGGGGTTATTTCATGTATGCAAGATGTGGTCGGTTTCTACAAGAAGGTGACTGACCTGCAGCGAAAACTGTCGCGTAGACTCATCCTGCCTTCCGGCAACCCCACGTAGGCCCCCAATTTCGAGTTTCAGTCGCTGGCCTTCGATTCCGTGGGTCGCCTTCCCCTGCAACCATCCTCTTCATAGAGGGTCTGTTGCCGCGCATTGCGGAGAAGTTCAACACATCCGTTGGAGTTATCTGCAGGGGGGAATTTTTGGGTTATTTTAATGCATGGAAGATGTGGTCGGTTATCTGCAGGGTGATCTATAGACGCACTAGCACAATATGTTCGTTTAGTGCACAATCTATTTTGTCGTGCATGTCGCTGCATGTCGCCGACGTGGGCCACCCGGTTAGTTCTTAGCTGGCAATATACTATAGTCGGATCCTGCAGTGGGCACCCGTCAAACTAGTGCCATAAGATATCACACAAGAATTATGATGCTGTACCCGTACAATTTCTCTCCTCATTCGTTATCTGGATGTACAATACACCGATGACAGACGATTTCAGTAACGAACTGGATGATCGGTCGAGCATTTTATTAATACCTCAAGGAGCCCACGCGGGCTATGACATTGAGGGGCCCTGTGTAGGGCCAGCGACCATTAGGTGCTGGCATTGGTTGCTGTAGACGGTCACTGTAAAGTTTTGGGGTGCAGGTTTGAATGTAATCTTGAGATCGGTTTGGTCCATGCGTTGGACAAAAAAACCAGGATGATGCAAGTGATGGAGTCTGGAGTACAGCACAGTACAGTACGGTACTTGACAGCACAATACTGTACTGCTTTACTGATTACGGATACAGGACGGCTATTTTCCGAAAGCTAAGGGGGACAGGTCTGTGTAATGGAGAGTCTGGAAATGAGGCCGAGTCATGAGGTACTACCTCACAGGGCTGGTGTGAGGCCAGCCGTAAGGCATGTTGCGTTGGACGAAACCGTCGCCGCAGCGTGTCTTTGCCTAAGGACAAATCGCACCCGCCCGAAAGTCTCCATGGCTCATATGCCGACGTGCCTAGCCACGTCTGTGAGCACCGCGAATGCGTCGGCACAATACTGTACTGTACAACTCCCTACTACGGTAACAGCATGACGCTGCATGACGAAATACAGTATGTACAGTACTGTACAGTACAGTGAACTCAACAGGTTCCCATTGACCACATGACCTCTCTTTCCGTACCCTATGACAATCATTCTCGTACATATGTACAATCCGTCCGCACTAGTTTAATAGAACCCATTGCTCCCCAAATGCTATAACACTTCAGTATAGCCCGCACAATGCTCCGCCGTTTCGGAAACTGGTCGAGCTACAGAGCAATACAATAAATCAAGTAACCTTAGAATGCCCCCGCTCTGCTTCAATTGCTCCATGCCTTGCTCCGTAGCCAGCAACAAAGACCGAACACATTTAGCGCCATAGAATAGCAACCCCCTCTTTGTTACATGCCTGTGCATTGCATCTAGAACGAGTTGCACCATGCCCACGTTTACCATCGCGATGGCTTGTTCGCCCTCCCGCACTGTCAAAGTCGTTATCCCAAACACCAACGTCTGCACCTTCCATCGATCAAGATGCACTTTCGCTGTCTTATAAAGAACCGACTCCCACCCTTCCCAACCCACCAATCGCATTGAATTGTGCCGCTCTTCTACCACTAGATGATACAGGGCAGCCAGCGCATGCGACGCTGTCTCTTCCGCACCGCCATAATTTTTCAAAGCCACCATTATTTGCTCCACACACCCCATATCCCCCACCTTCCTTACGACATCCGATCGACGCACTGTAACGTTTCTTACTGCCGCACACCATTGCGCTGTTAATGTTCCGCTCCTTGCATTCCGAACCGCTGTCCCTAGTCCATCTAAGGCCCCATTACATGCAATTTCCGTCTTGTTGCTTTCACATCTTACAGCAGCGGTTGCTAGAAATCTGGCTACCTCTTCCACAACATTGGGCTCATGTTGCCAATGCGCCAAACAATTCACAACTATTGGGATTGCCCTCACCCGGGGCAACACGCGATTACGCACATCGTCCAATCTGGTCAAAGCACAGAGCGCTTGTAGCCCCTTGACCACGACACCTTTGCTACGCGCATGGGTGTTAAGTGCGACCACTACTGTTTCTGCGACCTCGGGGGTGAAGGCGCATAGTGGAGCTGCGGCGCAGAATTTCAAGGACGCCAACAAGGATAAGCCTGCCTCCTGAACGGCGGGAGTCTCATGAAATTGACCGATGACCTCGACGGCTGCAGCAAGCCCGCCAGCATCATCTAATGCTTCCTGGCGTTCCAAGATTGCAATTTGATCTTCGAGATGAAGGAACAATTGGGTGGCTTGAAGCGCCTGGACGACAGCATGGGAAGTTTGGGCGCAAGTAAGGGAGGAGGAGAGATTAGCGGCAGAAGTGAGCACAGAAGGAGATGTGTTGAGCTTACGGGCCCTTCGAGCACGTTTGGCGAGGGTCGTATCCAGAGAGATAGACGGAGGAGGGGAAGGAAGTGTTGGGGAAGGGGTAGACTTTGGTTCGTTTCTGGGACGGTCGGGCATGCGAGGGAGGGAAGGGGATGGCGCAGAGGAGAGGCGGAGGCGAAGACTTGTTGGGGGATTCATGCAGGGACGAAGTGAAATAGACAGGGTGGTTGACAAAGCACGAAATGGCCAGGAGAGGGTGGATTTGGGAAAGCAGGATAGTTCGGGGGTAACGGCGACTTCGGCTGGCAGCGCGGTAGACGACGGAACCTGTGAAAAGCGCGGGACAAGCCTGGCATGGGTAACATCATTTGAGCTTTTGCAAACCAGTTCAGGTCACATACTGTACAGTACATACCGTACGATGCAGCACTCTATTACAGTTCAGCCAGAGCCTAGCACTGGGCTGTACGCACAGTATAAGTTACATACGGTATAGTACTGTACTGTACTGTACTGTACTGTACGTATCGCGGCTGATCACCGTACAATACAAAACTTTTATTTCATCGCATTGAGTTGGGGATGGTCGCGTTAAGGATCACACGATGGATCACAAGTTGCTTGTATCGAAAGCTAACCCTTGCCGTGAGATGGCATGACAGCGAGCGCCCGCGACGCTGGACCAGGGAGCAAAATTTATCCGTTGCAACAGTTGTGCCTTGAGAACCGAGAAACAACGGGCAGAGCGAAACGAGATCAGTTTAGCGTGGTCGTCGAGGACACGACGAGAACGCGCAGAAAGCGCGCCTAGGGTGTCAAATGCGGGCGGGACGAAATGCCACTGGCCGTGAAGGGCCGGGTCCGCATTCTGGGGAAGGAGTGCGTCGAGCACCCTCCGCAGAAATATTGTGCAGTTGCAGAGGTCTCGTGTATTCTCCTGCAGTCTCTAACCGTGTCCTTTACAACCGACTCCCGCCCTACCACGTGTGTTATCATCATTGTCTCCTAGTTCAAACCAACCACACGCTAAGCGCATCTCCACCAGCCCAACTGACAAAGGAGTAAACGGACAAAGTTTATTGCAACGTGTATTGCAGTAAATGGCTGGGTTATATTTGATGTAAACAAACTACAGCACCTTATGTACCATCCCCACTGGTGCTGTCGTCGATCTCAACCTTCTACACACACAATGCAGAGCATGTGGCTCGAAGAAATGATGAATGACGAGCACAACATTCATCCTATTCCTTTTCTGGACAGCAGCGAAGACGAATGAGAATCCAGGATGAGAGGGTCGGTGCCAAGTCGTGCCCCCAATATTGAGAGAGGACGCGAAGAAGCGGCAACAAGACTGTATAACGACTACTTTGCTCACAGTCCTGTTTACTCCGATCTGCATCTCGAGCGAAGAGTCCGAGTATCGCGTGGGGTTTTTCACAAAGTTCAACATGCGTTAGAAGCGCACGATCCGTATTTCACACAGCGTATTGACTGCACTGGACGTAGAGGGCTTACGTCGTATCAAAAGATGACTGCAGCTCTCCACCTGTTGGCATATGGCTCCGCCGCTGATCCAGTCGATGAATACGTGAGATCGGCAGAGTTCACAGCACTAGAATGTTTGGAGATGTTCTGTGAGGCGGTCGTGGCGTGTTTTGGTCTGGATTATCTACGGTCACCAACGAAGGAAGACTTGGAAAAGATACTTGCGCGTTTGGAAAGGAGAGGATTTCCAGGAATGATGGGTAGCATCGACTGCGCGAAATGGGTATGGAAGAACTTCCTAAAAGCGTACCATGGGCAGTACCAAGGAAAAGAATGAGTTCAAGCGTTAACCTTGGAATGCATTGCGCACGATCAATTGTGGATTTGACATTTGTTTTTCGGTGTACCAGGAAGTGCAAATGACATTAATGTTCTAGATTCGTCAACATTATGAGACAAGATAGCGAACGGAACCTATCCTTCTCCTGTTGTGTACAAACTCGCTGGCGAAACGGGTACTATTCCGTATTGGCTAGCGGTCGGAATCTACCCCAAGAGGACATGCTTTTTTTAGACTGTATCACATCCTACTACACGGAAGAAGAGACTGATCGCTCCCTGTGAACAGCAACACTCTCCGCAGCTAAGCGAATCTTTTTCGCCGTATCAGCGGTTTTCTGTTCGCACTTTTTGCTCTCTTCCGACCAACAGGGCGCATCTGACAAATGGAAACCTCTCCTTCTGGATTAATGAGCTCTGCGCCTCTTTCAACAGACTTTGACGGAGACAATTTGTTTCTGTCGTAATTTCGAGATATATCTGCACCTCCTACGTACTTCTCATTACGAAGAATGCCCCATGAATTTATGAAGCGGAATGGATTCCCACAGTCATCTTCTACTCCTGTCATTTCCTTGCCGTTGTACGGAGCTGTTTCCATATTGATCATGTCACCAATAGATACACCTGTAGGATGCATTCTCACCACTCGTACGTGGCAGGCTGCAAATCGCATGCGCTCCTTGTGCATAGCCTTGCATCTAGTCTTGACTGATTCTATCGTTGATTTCTCGATTTGCCGGCTTGAACTTGTCGTTGTACATATCTTGCAAACTTTTAAAAAATACGTTACCCTTCTGCTCCATGCCGACGATTGGATTCTCTAACACTGCAATCCAAGCTTTTGCAATCGCTTCAGCTTAGCTAGACGTGAAGCTGGAGCCACTTCTTTTCGCCTTTATGTCGTGCACAGATGTGTTTGGTGGTTTTGCGGAATCGGTGCACGTTTTAGTGTTTGGGTTTGAGTTTACTAGATGGATACTGGGATTAAGGAGACGCTATCACATGGAAACGGCGCTATCAACTCTTGGTTTCTACTTGGTTCGTTTTGGATGCATTTACCGGGAAATGTTGACCAATTGCTATTGTGCACTTGGAAAGTCTGATAGACAAGAAGCAAGGGGCTATCCGAACAAGTTGTGCTGTTTTGGTGGAATGATTGGAAAATGGTAGGTGAATATGATAAGGGGGCTTCGACGTGGCTATGATCCACAACTGGAAGCAAGTCACGCTGTCACTTCTGCATCTCGGTTGCATTTCCTTCCGCTGTGCTGTAAGCCACTCGAGATAAGGCCATGTTGGCAGCTTACCGTTGCTCAAAGACTTGATGTGCAATCAGAAACCGTCGAACAGGGCTATATAACCTAAAACTTGGAAACTTTAGCCACAACTTCTGGTCCTTCAAGTCGTCGCTTGTTCTCAATCTTCGAACCAGCTCCGGGCGAGTCCTCGTCTAGGTCGACATTCACGAACACGTCAACACACTATGACTAATGACTCCTCCTCCTCCTCTGCACAATCCTCTCAGTCTCGCATCGTAACCCTCGAGAAAAAGGTTGCCGGCATTGAAGGCCAGCTCTCCGAAATCGTCAACCTTCTCAGATCGAACTCAGGGAACGCAGCCGCTCCTACGCTAGCTGTGACCGCAGATGCGGCCGAGGCCTCGTCTGACCCGCCTGCCGACAAGACTCCTCCTGCCGCAGAAGCCTTTCAATTGGGAAGTCTACTGTTTTCGCTGCCAACCCCTTCCCCTAAACAAGTCGCTGACGCCTTCGCAGCATGAAGAGCTTACACCGCTACGAGTAAGCTCAACAAGTTTGGGAAACCGGCAACTACCTTGCCGTTCCCCGCCAAGAGGTTCATTCTGGAACCAGAACGGCTATTCGGAAGGATCAAGTCCGCAGATCTCCGCGACGGTTGGGAAGCAGAAGGCCTGTCGAACATCGGTGACAACTGCGAAAACGCCCTCGTCACCGCGCACAAGAACCCGGAAGCTCTCGCCGCCAAAGACGTTGACGCCGCCACCGAGGCCCTTGCAGTGCTCAACCACTTCCCTCAAGCTTCTTACGACCGCGTACTGGAACGTGTGGACTTCTTCTCCGACGCTCTCGAATCAGGAAAGACGGAGGCTATTCTTCTACAGAAATATATCCGCGAAGAGAACTACCCCTACTCTTCGGAACTGTATCGTTCAACCAAACAGAAGTTCGCTAAGCTCCGCTTTCAGGCTTACGCCAAAGAGTTCAATAAGCAGCAAGCTACTTCGACAGGACGCAGAAAGGCCCTCGGACAAGGAAATTATGAGCAGAAGCCCGCTCGCAAGTAAACGGTCGCTCTTGCGACCTTTTTTCTTTGGTATGTCGCACATTCTCTGGCATAATACCAAATGTGCCTCTCCCTTTTGGTCCAATACCCTTCATGCCTCCGATTTACTACTCCGCGCCCTCCGCTACGGAGCTCCCACCAACAAATTCCTGCAGCATACACAATTCTCTCTCCCTCAAATGACTATTGCCACAGAGGATAGGGAGTTCTTCGATTCAGCCATCACTGACGCTCTATATCAGAGAACTTACGCAGAAATTCCGGCAGACACCGCATGAAGGCTAAATAGCGAGGTTTACCCGATATTCGACTCATTTGTGGCCGTCCCTGGAGACAAGCAGCTTCTGGTTGTCAACCTGTCTCGACAATAAACGCCGTTCCGAGACATGACGGTGAAGATGGAACTCTCGAAGGATTTGCTCTGGAACTCAAACAGGCGGATCTCATGTTCTCTTTCGACATAGTCAAAGGATATCATCATTTCCGCCTCCACCCCAAGATACGGAATTCATTCCTATTCAAGATCGACAATCGATATTTCCGATGTATTGTCCTCCCTTTCGGCTGGAAGCTTTCTCCCTCCTACTTCGTCAAATTTATGTGCTCTATGGTTCGTTACATACGCCAACATCTTCGTGTACGCTTCCACCCTTACATGGACGACTTCCTCATCGCTGTAAGAAGTCTTTCCCGACTACGGAAGGCCAAGCAACAAATCGACCAGTTGGTACAGGCCTGTGGGTTGTTGCGCAAAGAAGATAAGGTAAATTGGACTGGGACTCGCCGTACAGAGCACCTAGGATTCGTCATCGATACCTCTCGAATGGTTCTTGGAATTACGGCTCGACGTATGGACAAAATGCGCGGTATTGCACATCAAACGTTGCGCCAAGGCCGCCGAAACAAACTTCTAGTCAACGTCCAGCTGCTACGCCACTTAATCTGGGTAGCGATTTCATGCTCCCTCGCTATGGAGCTCGCCCGGTTCTACACTCGGTCACTGTACGACTCCATGCAAAACCGATCAACGAAGCCATGGAAACGGGCTCAACTGCTCCACGCTGGAATGACGTATCTCAGTTTCTGGCGGGATCTCGCCAAAAACCCACCCGAACGGCTAATGTCTACTCCATCCGCTACCATGGCTCTCCACTCCGACGCGTCCACATCGATCGGTCAGGGGGGTACACTGGGGTCAGATCTTCGACCAGGGGTTCAAAGGACTTGGGAAGCACGAGGATTGTGGGACGCAGCACTGCGTGTGAAACCAATCACGTTCCTTGAATTACGCGCGGATACAGACAACATTCGGTCCTTCGCAACGATGCTACGCTCAGGGACAAATATCAAAATCTGGGAGGACAACCAAGCGGTCGTGTCAATCTTGATTGCTGAGCAATGGCATCGTGTCGGCCACGCCGGGCACGCCGTTCGAGGTAAAGGTTTCGAACTTCGCAAACGTAACGCGCGTCCTGGCCAAAGGCCAGATTGTGGAGTACGCTTCAGCGTTACCCGATACTGTACTCGGGGTAAACATCGAGGGTAAACAACCCGGACAGGAAGAAGTTCCTGCTTCGCCGAAACTTGGGAAAAACGAGGAGATCTTGGGGGTGGACGATGTTGACTTGTCCCATCTCACCCCTGAAGTCCAAAACGAAAATACGAGCGATGCTCGTGAAACACGAATCTATGTGGTCAGGTCACTTAGTAAAATTCCGGGTGACTGAACACCGGATCGAATTGATTCCTGGGTCAGTCCCAGTGAGGTCACAACCCTACCGTGCAGGCCCTAAGGACTGCGAGGTAGGGGCGAAAGAAGTCAAGCGAATGCTTCACGCGAACGTGATTGATCCTGCTCAATCCGAATTCGCAAGCCCTGTTGTGGTACTAAAAACGGATGGGAGCAAGCGGTTTTGCATAGATTACCGCAAGCTTAACGCCATCACAGTCAAGTACAGCTATCCGCTGCCCCTCATGGATGAATGTCTAGACTCGCTAGGTGAGGCGACGGTCTTTAATGTCTTCGATTGTAACTGTCGCTACTGGAAAATAACTATCCGCGACGCGGATAAGGACAAGACAGCCTTCTTCTGTCACGATGGTTGCTTCGGTTTCGTCGGATGCCCTTCGGGCTTTGATATGCGCCAGCCACATTTCAGCGCACAGTAGACATCCTACTGGCGCGATACAAGTGGAAAACTTGTTTGCTATACTTGGATGATATTTTCATCTTCTCCAGGTCCATCGAGGATCACCTCGAACATGTGGTCGAAGTAATTGGCGTACTTCGAGCTTCAGGGGCATCTCTGAAACTCAAGAAGTGTACGTGGTTCACCTCCAAGATGAACTACCTGGGCCATGTGATACGGCCAGGGAAACTCGAGGTTTCCTCGAAGAACATGGATGCCGTGAAGTGTTTCAAACCGCCGCGCAGGCAAAAGAAACTGAGGAGCTTCATCGGCCTGTGCAATGTGTATCTGAGATTTGTCTCAAACTTTTCGAGAGTGGCGGCGCCACTCAATAAACTCTTGAAGAAAGGAAATATCGTTTGTTGGCTGTGGACCCTGTGCTGTCACTGAAAACCAAAAGTGCAGGGGAGCATGGGCTGTTTTGGAGGGTGCCGTTTGGAAAGCGCATATGCGCCTCATCTAAAACTCAACGTGAAACGGGGTTCTGATTGGCTACTGCAAATGCTCATATGCAACGTGGTCCGTACAAGTGTTGTGGCTCTAGTGGGTTGTTCTGGCGTACACGTGTGTAGCTAGTACATATGGCTATGCTGTACAGTACGGCTGTGCAGTACAGAGTGGACAGGTATGTACGTGGACATACAGTACAGGTTGATGGGTGTTGATGCACTATGGTGATGAGTCAAGTACAGTGGTGGCGGCTACAGTAGTTGCGTGTATACATGTCGTTGCATGTGTAAGAGTTGTGCTGTGAATTTGGGGACGTGTAGTGATAGTGTGGTTACGTGCAGTTGGTGAGTTAGTGCATACACATGATGACGTGATGTAGTGTTGTGCACCGTTGGTGTGGCGAAATAGTTCTATGTAAGTTGCGACTTGAGCACCTCCAAGTAAATTCTAGCCAGAGCTGGCGAACTTCCTTTCATTCCCCCCACCTTCCTTATCCAACCTTCCCTTTCAGCTTCAACCTCTATTACCTTTCAGTTAACGAAGCTCGACTTCGCGCGAATGGAAGCATTTGTTTCCTTGAAAAAGGCCTTGATAGAGCCGCCAGTGTTGAGATTACCTCAAACAGGTCTCCCGTGTACTCGGTTGATACCGATGTGTGTGATGAACAAGCAGGATGTGCCCTACTTCAGGAAGATGAGGACGGCATTCGCCATCCCATCGGCTACTTCAGCCGTTCGCTCGGCCCCGCCGAGCGTAACTACAAAGAGCGAAAATGAATGCCTCGCTGTGGTATGGGCAGTACAGCCGTTCTGACATTACCTTGAGCAGTTCACAGACCACCAGGCATTACGCTGGTTAATGACATCCACCGACACCACCGGTTGGTTGGCTCGTTGGAGGTTACGCCCCCTTGAGTTCAGATTCTCCTTGGGCTCCCGCAAGGGAATCAAGAACCAAATAGCAGATGCTATTTCTTGGTTGCATACCGAGGGCGAAGCTAACTTCGCCGGAGATTGGGAAGTTCCATGCTTACTGATCAAGGCTGAGGAAAAACCCTCAGACTCTGAAAGAGTCCGACTCCTCCGGAGCAGGCTTGAGCCTACTCCTTAATGAAACGAGTAAATCCTTGTACACCCCCATACTTTGTCGACGGGAGGTGAAGTCCAAGAACAGGGACATCTCCGTTGGGTCTAACGTCATTGATTTGGATGAAGTGGATTGCGAAGATCCATTGGATGAGGCCATTGCCTCGACAGATCCAATATCGGCCAATGAACCGGTCAGTGAGTGCGAACCTCCCAAGACGGAGGAGATCCTCCTTGAAAAAGAGACTGATTCCTTCTGTCAAGAAGTGAGGGATGCCTTCAAAGAACACGAAAGTAAAGTCCGTGACTTCGTGATAGACCAGCGTGGACTGGTCTTTCGCCTCGCGAAGATTGACGCTTCAGTACAGACTTGCCTGCCCCTTTCCATGCGACCGCGAGTGCTAATGATTTCTCATTATGCAAAAATGTCCGGGCATCCCGGAGGAACGCGAATGTACATGACATTGCGTCGTACATTCTACTGGACCAGCATAGCACTGGACATTTACGACACTGTACTTCAGTGCAGTAGTTGCGCGAAGGAACGCATCGCGCTTAGAAAGCATGCGAACTTTCCCAAGTTGTTCCCTGCCATGAAACCTCTTGAGTTCGTCCGCATACACATTCTCGGTCCATTACTAAGGAAATACTTGTGGTACCGCTATATGTCAGTAATGAAAGATAGGTTTTCGAAACTCGTTCGAACGGTGCCATTTCGCAGCGTATCTGCTAAGGCAATCACCAAAGCATTCTGTTAAGAATGGATGATTGCATACGGAAGTCCCGTATATCTTCTGTCTGACAACGGAGGTAAGTTTGTCAGCAAGTTCTTCCGGAGCATATGCTCTGTAATAGGCACGGGTAATTCGTTTATGACGGCCTATCATCCGCAGACCAATGGTCAGACGAAAAGGTTCAAAAGAACAATGCTGTCTGCCTTACGTCACTTCTGCAGTGAGCATGGCCGGGACTGGGACCAGTTCCACTCTACTGTAACCTATTGTTCCAACAATACAGTGCACCAGGCAACCGGTCACACGCCATTTGAGCCAGTGCTCAGTCGGCCACCAAACTCCCTTGCCTTGTCGCAAGCAAGGACCATTGACATCCGGGAAGTTCACCCGAGCCAAGTGAAGCGTCGCTTCCATGACCGCTTGAAGGCCATGTTGGCAACTTCAAGGAAAAAGTTGAGTCAAGCTCAACAAGCGTACAATCGCGACTATGATCGCCGCTTACGTGCAAGCCCCGAGAACATCTCAGAGGGAGATTCCGTCCATGTGCGCCGAGAAAGAGCGACGAGCGATGAACCTAATCCGCCGCGTCGCGAGTCCGTTGATCATCTCCCGGAGTATAAGCTCGGCACGAAAGCGCTGGGCCCATACCCAGTTGAGAGGGAAACTCCTCACACAGTCACGATGTTACGTGATGGTCTCGAAGACACATTGTCTCGGAACCGCTTGGCGAAAGCGCTGACTCAGGATAGACGACGTGTACCGCGAGTAGATACGCAAGCGGTACCCAATCAGGATACCCCTGATTCGCCAGAGGCGACTCAAGGTCCCTCTGATCTTGATACCACTCAGGTACAACCTGAGCCGAACCTTCACTCGAAAGTTTCAACAGCGGATGATGTAGGAAATCTTACACTGGTGGACGAACCTTCCGCCCATTCATCGGCCAACAAAAAGCTACGCTTCTTCAACTCGTAAAAGATGACTCTTCCCCAGATGTGGAGGACAATCCACCCAAAGCAGTGCTTCGAAGGTCGTCGCGACTAACTAGTCAAGCGACATCCGACAAAATTGGTCCGGGACAAACTCGGACAGATGATGACGAGCCCCATGGGGCTTCGCAGTGGGGTATCCCGACAGCGAACGAAGGTGAGGAAGTCCTCACCCAAGCACCAGGCGACCTAGGTCCCTATGCATTTGATAGAATTGTAGGAGATGACCTACAACGCGGACTGTATCACGTCCGCTGGACGAACTGTTCGCCCAGTGATGACACATGGGAGCCAAGGTCATCCTTGCCCTACAACGCGGTGGTAAGTTACCACCGACGTAGGCAGCTCAAACCGCCTCTTTATTACCCAACCACCGAAGAGTAATGGAGGAATCCTCCATAACTCCCAAGGGCTAACCGGTGAGAAGACTTCTAGGTGGGAAAACAAGGAATTAGTTGCGAAAAATGGTATATTTTACCACGACTACAGTTTCGAAAAGCTAAGCTTGTCCTAACGGAAGGAACAGTCCGGAGTGCAGATTAGAGAAGGGTCTCGGATTAGGTAATCCTAATCGTCGCGCTAGGCCGCTCAACGCTACCGATAACCCGAGGACCCCTCGGTGGGACAAGGCAATTGTCGTCTCTGACGAAGCCGACGCCCTCCGACCGACCTGTGGCGGAGAAACCTGGCGGGCTGGTGCCCGTCGGGAAACGCTTCGCGCGGGTGCGCGTAAGCGAATGGTTTTCAGGCAACCCTGACCCCGTATTCCGCGCAGTATTTTACTGCGGGGAGGGGGCATGAGCCCCTCAACCAGCATATGCTTGTTCGCCCGTCATGTACGTATAGTACATGAGGTCAGGTGATCATGCAATCCTGATCAGAAAGATTGCTGTGCACTGGCACACAATCTCGAGGCTAGAGTGGGATGTAGAGATGCTAGGACTATCCTAGAGTTTCCGTAACATCAAGGAATCCTTGATGTAAGGTCATCGCGCATTCGCACGATGGGTGGTCACGAGAGTCCAGGCGCATCCTGGACATGTAACTCAGAACTACTCAGCCAAGGGCTGACGCTAGAAGTCCAACTTCACTTACAAGAAACACCTTGTCAATGTGAACGTAACCCGAGACCACGACACTAAGCCCTCCAAAAGGGAGTCAGGTACCCTGATCACAACCCTCGGCAATGAGTCATCGACCCGATACTCACGGCCATGCCGACTTTGTCAACCGTGTTATCACATCGGACGCGTAGAAAGGGACACAGCCCCTCTCTTAGCGGAAAGTCCGAACAAGCCCGGCTTTTTGACAGGGGTAATTGTCGTGAGTATAGCTCACTACCGAAGTTAGGATTCCTGGCGCTCAGTCCTACGGAAGGGCCCAACCTAGGTACTTTAACAAAGGGAATACTTGTACGTGCAATTGGAAGAGCGAGCTTCTCCCAATATGATAAGTTCAGGTCAGGAACCCCTGACGCCAAAGGGGCTCGACAAAAGGGTACGTGGTGACGCTGAGAAGGAACCCTCCCCTAACTCGGATGTGGGACAAGCGAGTCGCTTGTCCGAGCCACCCATCGGATGGTTCAAGATCAACGGCAGAGGAACACCCCTGACCCCGTTTAAGTACTTACCAGCCGAGTTGTAATCTCGCTGAGTGATAACCAACCACGTGGATTACGCCCGCGTAGGGAAGGAATCCCACGGTACGTTAACGTCAGGAGACCTGACTTGATTCCCAATGAGCCCGTCTCAAACGACCCCAACGACTACACAAGGAACACCCTGTCCGCATAGTCATCTGGAACGGACGGTAAGCGCCACTTTTGATAAGCACGACTGATCCTGCCACCACAGGGAGACCCGACTCCTCATAACCATCATAGGGCAAGGCTCCCTTGCCAAGGTCAATACCCAACCACGCGGCACCGCTAAGAGGATCTACGGTTCCAGACCCCTGAACCCAAATTGAAAACACTACTGCTGCTAATGGAGGGGGGGAGGAACGGAAGCCACGTCTTCACAAGCCAATCGCCCGACACCGACGTCCAGATAGTTTATTCATTTATATTACCGCGGACTATTCCCGTATAACTACCGGTTGGAGGACCAATCCACAGTTAAGTTGTGGCATCGTCAGTCGCCAAATTGGAAGGTGCTCCTTGCTCTGGCTCTTGCTTTACGGGACCGGCGTCATCGCTGGCCTCCTCTGGCGGGAGAACTACCGCCTTTCCTTTTAACATCTCCTGGAGCAAGTCCTGGAGGCCGACTATCGTAATACGGCCTGTTATGCAGTTGCGTCTAAGGGCGTCCACAAAGGACGGCACCCAGCGATTGAACAGTACTGTTCAGTACAGCTGGAAAAAGTACTGAGGATTCTCTCCGCCGCTTTATACTCATCACGGGAACAACCCCGTTGAGCAGCAGAAGGGAAGCTACCGCTTCCAATAGCCTGGCCAAACGCCCCAGCAATGCCGTGAGGGCGGGACTCCTGCGGCAAATGCCGCAGACTGCCGGTGAGGCGTGGACCGCAGTCATCGCGGTTGAAGCTGCCGTCCGCATTTCGTGGGATAAGCCCACCCGGGGCGTTGATAGGAATCTACATGGCAGCATTGAGCTCGATCCGATCTCCACCAGCATGAATTGGTGTACACATGTCCTGTGTTTCAGGCAGGACATGGTTTGCAGGAGGAACCTGCGACCAGCGAAGCTGGTCAAAGAGTTCCAGCTCTCTCGCGAAGGTGCTTGTATCTTCGCGATCGCCCTGCGTCGCATTGGGAAGCACCGCTTCCATACCCATATCGCGCGGGACATCGACCGTGGCGGGAGGCAGGTAGTATAACCTACCTTTGTGAGCTTGGTAAATAAGCTCAAACACACAGTTTTGAACCCACCCAGACACTGCGATGTTCCACGAGGGACCTCGTCATTGGTGTAAGCCCCCGCGATCTCTAGACCGCTGTAAGACAAAAACCAGGGCATCTTTGGCAAGAACCCGTATGGGACCTCAAACTTGGGCCATCATACAGGTACGGGAACGTATTTCCCACCCAGCGATGCGGGGTCGAGGACCTCCGCCTCGCGGTTGTGGCACGCCACGAACACGCCATGGCCGTGACGCATCCTCCGTTTGCATTTACGATCGGTATGACCGGGGTAATAATCCCGGTCCGCGCGAATCGTAACGGCACGCGGAACTCCCGCATGCCCGGTCAAGAGGGTTCTCTCCCTCTCAAACAGTAAGTCGGCGGAATAGTAATCGTCGCAGGACAGGTCATCCCGATTTAACGAGGATATCTTCGTGGCATAGGGTGCCTCATTTGCGCACCGCGCAAAGACAATGTCGAGGCCCTCCTCGACCGGGAATCGCAGCTCAAAATACTGACCGCGTCGCTGCGCACAAGACCTGAGCCTGTCGATTCAGCGCCGGCTGACAATGCCGGCGTCGGTATCAAAGCGTACTTGTCAGTCTCCGCTGGTCGTCATCGCACGCGGGATACCCGGTACTGCATTGGGTAGATAACCTTCCTTAGCTGCTGAGCCCTGCTTAGGAAGGAAAACGGACATGATGCGCAAAGAAGTGGGATGGAAGGAGCCGAGGAATTAGGTAGAAGCAGGCGACGTGCCGTGGAATACCACCAGTATACCTGGTTAAGTACTGTATCAAGCATCGACTTGATACAGAATAAGGCAAGGCCTGACGTCGGGAGTCTACACGACCGGACACCCGTAAATTTTAATTAGTTTCACGAGTGGTCGCCTGGATTTGGCCCGGCCAATGCCGAGCGCTAAAGGACCACTGATCCATCGGGCCATCCCCGTACGAAAGGTAAACCCTGTCAAGGGAGTGTGCACCTTATCACACCACCTCCCTCTCTCCGCTGGAACATCCCAGTTTTACCGAGTAACAATCTGGAATGCCTGGGGGGATGACTCAATTCTCCCCCCCCCCCTAGACGACCGTTTAGTAGCGACTGCTACTACGTCCTCGATGTTAGCTCCGCTACTCCGCATAGACCAGGATTACCTGGTCCAATAATTTGTAAGAGGATGAGGCCGAACAGCCCCCATACCCCGCCTGATTTATCAATGCTATCCTTGACCACTACATAGCAGACCGTTTCACGGATGACTAGCTGCGCTAGTCCGGCAGAACCTGTGCTTGTTTGCCTTGTAGTCGTGCAATCCCGACTACATAAATTAATGAGGACCTCTTCATTTTTTCCTGGAAACCACGTACCAACCACCCCCCCCGACCAGTTTCCCTGGTTGTTTTCCTCGCGATTTCTCGCACACCACCCGTTCTCGAACGCTGCGTGAGGGGGCATGCGGGAAACTGGTCTCCTTTTCGCGCGTTCATACTGTACTTGCTGCAGTAGGTACAGGCTGTCCTTTCCAGTGCGGCGTGTAGTTGCCACGTTTAAGGCCCATATGTAAGGCCGCTGGCAATTACTTTACTCCCTTAATTATCCATTTACTTTAGTAATTACTGTAGGACTAGTTAGCTGCCAGTGCCACAGTAGGTGGCACTGCCACTACTTAGGCTCTCCGGCCTTAGAGTCGTCCAACAGTAAACAAAAGAACAATCCTCTCGAACCCGACCTTCCTACTCGCTCGAGAGCTAAGTATCTCGAGTCGACTAACGAACTAGGATTCATAGTTAAGGACGCACGAAAAGCCTAGCACTGCGCGTCGCCCCTTACCTAGCTCCCACTAGCGTGTCCGGAGTAGACATTGCTACCCCTTTTTGGGCCGCCCGGTAGTAGGATTGCTTACCCTTTTACGCTCGCGAACCAATTTCCCCCCACCTGATTCCTTCCCCCTGCGCACTAACCACCAGTGAACTACTTCCGGGAAACCCTAGGGTGTTGCCATATTCTTTAAGAACGCGACCTACGGTCTGCGCTACCTTGGTAGCTACAACTAGCTGTCTAGCACCGTCTAGACTGGTCTCCCGAAGAAGCTTTGCTACTAAAACCCGCACCTGGTGAGTGGACTGGAGGGTCCATTCTACTACGACCTTGGCCGGCTATTCAATCAAGATAAGTTCAGTACTTCTTCAGATCGTAACTACATTTCTAGCGTCGTTACCGCACACAAACGCATCGGCCGAACCTTGACCTATACCCGTTTAATCCAGCTCGCTATCTCCGCATATCAACAAGCAGACCGGGAACGGAAATTGATCAGTGATCCAACACTGGCTTCCGAAAGTCGTGCCCTACCCGGCTCCGTGGCTCGCCAAGTGTTTACAGCTGCACTGGCTACAACTGACACGATATTTCTCCGAAATGCAACTGCTGTATTGGTTAGCTATGTGTTCTTCGGACGGGGTGAAGGTGGTGTGTCGTTACTTCTCAGCAATATTTCGGTGTCTCAAAATTCAAACGACATCGCTGTAGCGTTACGGGAAAATCAGCAACGAGTGGCTCACACAATTCCGTATCATCGGAATCCCAATTTCGAGAAGAGTTCTATCGACCTCGTCGCACGCTATGACGCTATTCGCAGAAGAAACTTCACAACCAGCAAATACTACTGAGCCATGCCCGGCACCAAACTGTCCACTAGTGCCAAAACAATTACAGTTTGGCTACGTTCACGCTTAGAAGAACTCAAAGTGGCTCCACCACCTTAAGTGTCATGGTCCTCGCACTCGCTGCGCATAGGGCAGCCTCTGAATGTGCCGCCATTGGAGTTCGAGAGTACATTATTTTAATTTAGGGTGATTGGACGGCAAGTCGCACGTTTCGAGAATCTTATTTGAATGGTCCTGTTTTGAAAACGGAGGATTCGCTATTTTTCTTTGGTCCCTTGTTATAACCCGGCTCTCAAATACTCCCTTCGGTCCTTTGGTTTTTTCAATTGTACAATTCGGTGGAATGATTGAAAAATGATGGGTAAATATGATAAGGGGGTTTCTACGTGTCTATGATCCACAACTGGAAGCAAGTAAAGCTGTCACGTCGCGTCTCGGTTGCATTTCCTTCCTCTGTGCTGTAAGCCACTCGAGATAAGGTCATGTTGGCAGCTTGCCGTTGCTCAAGGACTTGATGTGCGATAAGAACCCGTGGAACAGGGCTATATAACCGACAACTTGGAAACCTTAGCCACAACTTCTGGTCCCGCTAGTCGTCGCTTGTTCTCCCGCCTCCCGTCCTCCATTCATCCTTCATGGCCCAATCACAAGCCTTCATTTGTTCTTGATTTATGTTATGATTGTTTTGTTTTATTATGGATATTTTGATGATTCAAGAGTCACGCGCACTCAGCAACCGGTGGAAGTGTTAATTTGGTTCTGTTCAGAGGATCAACGCGCATATCGTTCACGGGTGTATGACCGCGCTACTCTCCTTACAGATCTTGTGACGCGAACACACCAAATCTAAACAGTTTCACCAAGCGTACGCATGATGGAACGAATGGAACCGGACACAGATTTCAGCGTCTGGGGAGACACGCCGATCACCTCATCCAATTCCACCATTCCATTACTCACGGTCCATTATCCTCGGTCCAGGTAGCTCACCCGCCTTTTCGCTGGAACATCCTCTCCCCTTCGTGTGCCTCCCCAGGCCGGCCATTGCTGGCAGCGTACGTCGACTCAAGACAAGTAAGGTTGGCACCATACGGAAGCTTTCACACTACACCCCATTGGGGTACCATCCCCGGAAGAAGCACCCCGCGCCTATAGCCGCTGTACAGCAGCATCCCGTAGATTCGAGTGTTCAAGCATTTTAACCCTGCCATTACCAGTTCCGTCTCGAGCAAACTTCCAACACAAAGTTCCAAATCAGTCCCAACTACTGAAGCAAGTCAGCTTCATAAGTTATCCCTGTTGCTGTAATGCGTACTTATTTAGCTATCTCTGTTGCGGTTAGCAATTATTTGCTTTGATAAGGTGTTTGTGTTTCTCAATTGTTTAATTCACCCCAAATTTTTTTTGGGCTATATTTTTACCTTTTTCGACACTGGGGCAGGTCAATACTACAGAAAATGTAAAATCGTGTCTCCTTGTATTTTCCCTTTCACCGGTGGAGATGCTCTAAAAGGCGAAACAATGCGATACCACCGTATTTCCGGTGGGCCAATCTGCGACTGCTTTATGTAGCACTGGAAGCAGCTGACCATGTCTTTCAAGTATTAAACCACCCCAAACCATTCCCCATTTCGATGGTGCCGATTCGATCGCACACCGTGATAAGACTCGCGACCTTGAGCTCAAGTTAACCCGCCAACCCCGCAAGCTCTCCGACGATCCAATACGACCCCTCACTTTACTTTCCACCCCAGTGTCCTTGACTCTCCGGATCAAATGCCGCTACGTGCCTGAATAGATTTTTCCCAACTTTCGCCTGCCTCTTCTCCATTGGTAGCAGTACTGTTCGCTACTGGGTCCTTCAACGCCAAGTTGCAATCAACTGTCGTCTTTGGCAACGTATGGATTTTTCTCAGGCCACTCGCAAGCATGCTGTATCATCATATCCGGGTATTTGCGCACTTTAAGTCATTTTACTGCCCGCTCACCGAAGAATAATGCTTAAATTACATTGGATGAAACAGTACAAAAAGTGCAGTACTATCCTATCCACAAGTGCTCGGATTGGAACAGATACTGTAGGGGAATTTTAAGCTGCAAAAAATGTGTCGCGTTGGCTACTTTGGACGTGTAACAAGTCAAAGTAACCAGCTCAGAGTCCCCAACGATGATATCTGGCCAGAAATCACCCAACGAAATAGTGCTTTTCTCTGGGCATTGTATGTACCGTATTCAATTATGAACCTTAAAAAGTACTCCGAAAATTAGGGAAAGGGCTTACTTCGGGACATACTTTTCTTTCTACGCCTTCTATCGGATTATTTTTTAATAGCGATACCAGCTACTTCCAACTCCAAGAGGGGGGGAATGATGGGGTAGTGTACTTGTTCGTGTGACACTTCTAGCGGGGGGGTCTAAACGGCAGAAGAGCTGCGTCGTGGTATGAACGTGGCCTCTTGCGGTATGTCATTGAGGCCGGTCGTATTTCCAGCAAAACTTTGTTACCTAACCGGAGAGCGTCTGACTTTTGTCGAGATAAACCAGCTCTTTCATGTTAGTTATTATTTCCTGCAATAATAAGCTGTTCTCTTAAAGCTACGTCTGTTCTCCTAACAGATTTTACTGGCCTTCTTTCTGATTTCACAAGTTTGGTTCCCGGAATTCTAGTCTTGCTTCGTTCTTAATAATCGCCGCATTACTTCGGCAAAGTGAGATACTCAGCTACGGTTCGACCAAACAGAGGTGTTCGAAAATGGGGCCTAATCTCGTCCGCTCTCTCATAGACGGCCTTAATGCTACTCGTGTTGGAAGCAAAACTGGGAGCAAAAGAACTGATGACCAGATTACTCACTTTATCTCGTTCCCTTGGAATATTTGTAGGTTTCCCAACTTCGATGTGGCACGACTGCTTCTGCACATTATACATGAGACTTCTCCGCGGGCTTCATCTCCAGTTTAAAGCTCACAGACAAAAACAATACAGGATGGAGTAGATGCCTTAAAATTCCTGTGCAGTTTGGCTCCAGCTCTATCGAAGATGGGATCACGTACCGTTTCAATCTTTTCAGCAAAGCATAATTTAAAAAGGAGGTTAGTATAACTTCTAATGAGCCGAAAATTTTCTGAGCAGCAACAATTTGTAAGTATGCACAGTTTATTCTGTTAAAAGGTCAGCATACGCAAGTACACGTCGCCTATCAGAGCACAAATTTGCGCTGTGACTGACGTAAAGTCTGCCCTCTAATCCTCCCTTCAAGTATTTTCTTCTCCTCTATATAGACTATAGATATTTATTTGGATACGCTTTTACGTCAGGTCTTTCTGGTCCACTAGTTCTATAGATATTTACTATTGTAGATATTTATAGATATTACAGAGATATCTCTATGATTTTATTGTATTATATATTTAACAATGTCTATGTCACACCACTGTGTAATAGAGACTTGTTCGCTGTCGCTATTCCAATTCTCTATTACACAGTGGTGTAACAGAAAAAGTGCGTCACTCCTGGAATAATCTAGAAACTGTGTGTAACCTGGTCGCGGTTTTATCGCTGAGCATTTATTTTCTCTACATTATTTTTATTTGACGTGGAGCCCCACGTCATCGTCTTGTTCATGTTCTAGATAGTACTATTATTAAGTTACACCTCTACTTTCTAGTTACAGCTCTACTTTCTAGTTCTTTCTACTGAGCTGGCACAACTCTGAGAGTTGTTTGGAAGAGCTGCCGTACTGCGTACAGAGGGGGGGCTCATCTGGATTCTTGTGGGAATCCAGGTACACTCCATACACCCTTTTCCCCCAACTTTCTGAAACCCACTAACATCGTCTGTACTGTCCCTTTAGCAGCGCCCCGTCTGCGTCCCTCTCAGTTTTTCTAGTAGCATCACTTTCGCCGGTTCCGTTGCCTTTTCGCTTTCGTCTTGCTCTAGCTCGAGGTTTTTTCTACACGTGTATTTTTTTTTGTGGGTTCTTGAATTTTGGAAAAATTCTGCTGACAGTTGTTACTGTAAGCAATATCATATACTGTACTTATTGGCTGGAGTGCCAAGTACAGGAGAGTGCCTGTGGTCTGGAGTTCCAGGTACTCTAAACCCCATTGTTCTACGCAGATGGCGGCTACTAACTAGAGAGCTAGGTAACCGGGAACTTCGGGGTGCAGCAGAGTCTGCGTTCTCTCGATTATTCTGTTCAGGTAGCGTGCAGGCCTCACGAAGCTGCTTGATCCTGTTCAGAATACTTAGACTGGACAGTTGGGCTTAACTAAGCTGCCTTAGTAAAGCCTTACTTCTGATCAAGTCTTCATTTGAGGGTCCCCTCACAGTATTCCTATACAATCCTATTGAACTCTTTGGCTGTTAGCTAGGTTCACCGACTGGGTCACGGGTTCAGGTAACGCTTCATAGGGTTGACTCGGACTGGACTTGGACTAAGAGGTACGTGCTCAGAACGGGTATTCTTTGGTTATTCGCTAGCATAAGGCCGGCTTAAGAGGCTTTCCTATGGGGTAAGGACACCGATTGCGGTCTACATAGTAGATTGGTGGAGATATCCCGAACGAATTGCTGAGTCACACCGGAGTGTGGATGTGATCAAAGCTGCTGGTTAGTCACTCCCTCCGCGGGTAGGGAGCCAACCAGTCGTCCAGGGACGAATCCCTTGCAGATTCCAACTTCAAGTGCTTGTATTCAAGTTTAGGTGTTGGTGTAAGACTTTAAGTAAGAGATTTGTTTAACACGTCTTTCTTCAAACCAAATAATCCTGTGTTGTTCGATGAGACTGGAGATGCGTTAACGGTTCGGTCATGGTTGCATTCAGTCGAAAAGTACCTGAGACTTATTCAGGTGGGCCATGAAGAAGTCATCAGTTCCCAAAATGCTATCGACTTTGCTTCGACATTCATGACCGGAACTGCCGCAAACTGGTGGTATACGCTTGTGTCCGAGAATGCTATGTCGCCTACATTGGAAGCTCTCAAACTCCTGGTAGAGGCAAAGTTTGTTCCCCAGGATAGTTTCATTCGGGCTCGCGAAAAGCTTACCAAGATCCACCAGAAAACGAGTGTGGCAGCGTACCTCTCGGAGTTCAGGAATTTGGTTATCAATATTCCCGGTATCAATGAGTCGGAAAAATTGTCGTGGTTCTATAAAGGTCTCAAACCCCACATTCTGTTGGAGGTTCGTAAAGGTAACCCATCAAAGTTTGAAGCTGTAACTACAATTGCTCTTAACGTTGATGGAACATTTTACGGTGCAGGTTTCTTCACTAGCAGAGGTTCATTTCACATCAATAGAAATGCCTCAGGTCCTATGCCGATGGAGATCGGAAACCTGGAACGTAAAAACGACGGGCAGCGTCAGAAAGTCTTGATGGACAACCGATGCTTTACGTCCCATAAGGTGTGATGTAGACCTTGGAAACACAAAAAAGGAAACGAGAATAAAGGTAACAGGAGTGGTAATCGCATAGTGGCAAACAATACACAGGCAGGACACAGTAATGATTTGAATGGATTTGAATCGGAAAACCAGTTTGTCCACTAGACTTGGTGAAAACTCAGGTGATACCAGTAGTGAGTGTGAACAGATGTCCCAATGAGCAGAGTGAAACTGTTGCGGACATCACCGGAGCGTAATTCTCAAAGGACAGTATTAAGTCGAGAACCTCCGAACCCGAATCAAATGGAATCACGTCTAGTCATGATGACAGCATCCCCACTGATGTACCTATACCAGTGGAGCTTTTGTTAGTACTTGAATTTAGACTCAATGGAATAGCAGTCAAAGTACTGAAGGACGATGGATGCAATACAAACGTGGTTTCAGCCGAGTTCCTGAAGCGAAATGGGAACTTGTTTGAGATTCGGCGTGAACGAGTCATTGTTTGCCATTCACAGAGGTGAGTTACTGAGGAAGTACCTGAGATCATTTCCCACGGAACTCTTAAGTTAGGCGAACATACATATACTTCTAGTTGGGCTGTGTCCCAAACCAGGTATGATTTTCTGTTGGGAATGCCGTGGCATGTTGCCCAAAATCCACGTGTCGACTATCGGAAACAGATTGCGATGGTGAAACACGCTTCCATTCCAGTGATTGATCCCGATGACGAAAACCGTATTGAGGTGTCCAATTTGGGAGTGAAGAAATTTAGACGAATGCTGAGGCATGGGGGTGACTTCGAAGTATTTCAGTTACTTGAAGTTCACAGTATGAGCGAAGTGACGGAGTGAAAGTTCGATGGAAGACTGAGCAGATTACTGCATACATGTAAAGAGGTCTTTCAGTATGAATTGCCAAGTGGGCTTCCTCAGTTAATCATGAGATCAAAGTGGAAGAAGGAGCAAAGGCACCTCATCGACCTTTATTCCAGTTGTCTCCATCCGAGCTTAGGGCAGCAAAAGAGTACGTCGAGTCTATTTTGAAGAAAGGGAAGATCAGGTCCAGTAAATCAACATATGGAGCACCACTTTTCTTTGCAAAAGAAAGGGATGGAAAACTTAGAGGTGTTGTCGATTATCGCGCTTTGAATCGCATCACCAAAAAGAATAATGCTCCACTCCCTCGTTCTGATGAAATGTTCGATCGACTTGGAGGTGCGAGTTTTTTCTCCAAGCTTGATCCGAAAACGGGATTTCATCAGATATGGGTGAAACCAGAGGACGTCGAAAAGACTGCATTCAATACAAAGTATGGGCAATTTGAATATCTTGTTATGCAAATGGGACTTCGCAACGCTCCTGCTACGTTCCAAACTTTGATGAACCAGATCTTCTATGATTGCATCGATGTCTTCTTGGTTGTCTAAATGGATGATCTGCTTATATTTAGAAAGAATGAGAAAGAACATTACGAACATCTGGAAATTATATTAAAGAGACTTAAAGATCACAAGCTGTACATCTCTCCGAATAAATGCTCTTTCTTTCGGGCTGAGCTGGAGTTTTTGGGTTTAATAGTCGGGAAGGACGGCATTCGTGTCAATCCTGAGAAGGTCGAAGTCTTACAAACTTGTCCGAAACCTGAATCTCTAACGGAGTTGAGAAGTTTCTTACGTCTAATACAGTTTTTCCGTAGGTTCATTCCGAAGTTCTCTGCAATTGCTGCACCTCTCACAGATCTGACAAAGAAAGGTCGAGGTATAGTTAAATGGGATCAACAGTGTGATTATTCTTTCCAGAAGCTAAAGGAAGCGATGACATTGGCTCCGATCTTAGTCGCTCCTAATTGGTAAAAGCCATTTCGTGGTCATGTAGATGCTTCACAGCTCGCTGTCGGTGGAACTCTAACACAGTTGGATGAGAATGGAAGGGATCGTTAAATTTCTTTCTATTCAAAGAAGTTTTCACCAACTGAGTTGGACTACACTGCAAATGACAGAGAGCTTCTGGCTTTGATTAATTTTCTGGGAAGATTCATTTGCTATCTTAAAGGTTCTGAATTTGAGATTTTCACAGACAACCAGGTGCTTAAGAGCTTCTTCACAAAACCGAAACTGAGTCGGAGAGAAGCACGTTGGTTAAAAACTCTCGGTAACTTCGGAATCTTTACCATCACACTGAAGCCCGGAAGAATTCACTTCTTGGGTGACGCATTATCCCGAGCTCCGCACGTGATGAGAGGAGATAGTGACGTCTCAGTCAATGACGTTGAAGTTCCCTACCTTGACGTTGATCAGATTATTCCTCGGTATGATGAAGACCAGTTCTTCGGTCCAGTGGTAAAAGCCATGGAAGGAGAGCGGCCAGAGGGTATGGTTCAGAAGCAGAAACTTGAATAAATTCTGCCGATGTTCCGAAAAGATGGTTGAAGGCTGTTTTACAATGTAAATTTGTGCGTACCAAGAAAGTCAGTTTCGGATATTTTGCAAATTGCTCACGACTCGAAAGTTGGTGGACATTTGAAATTTGCGAAGACACTGCCCAGATTAGAAAACTTCCATTGGAAACATAAGAGCCGGGATGTTCGAAAGTATTGTGAAGGATGTCTCAAGTGTCAGCAGTATAAGGACTCCAATCAAAAAAAATTGACTGATCCAATGTCACTGGAATGGCCTGACCGCAGATGGGGATCAATAGCCACAGATTTCATTGTGAAGCTACACTTGACGAGGAGCGGTCATGATGCGATCACGACTTGGGTTGATCGACTTACTCGTCGAGTCCATTTTCTGAAATTCAAAACATCTGATACTGCTGAGTGCACGGCTCGAGCCTTCTTCGGGAACACCTTCAAGATCCGTGGCTTGCCGGACGATTTGACCTCAGATAGGGATATCAACTTCATTTCAAAGTTTTGGAAGACACTGATGAATCTTTGTGGGGTGAAATTAAGAATGTCTACAAGTAGACACCCACGAACAGATGGTGCTTCCGAAATTACGAATAGGATGATCGAGAACTATATCCGTTGCTATTGCTTGTATCATCAGGATGACTGGGATGAACTGCTTCCTTCTGCAGAATTTGCATACAACTCGGCTGTGAGCGATGATCTGGGTATGTCACCATTTGAGCTGGACTTGGGATGGACACCTAAATCCCCATTGGACTTCTCGGCTAGCAGAAGCATACTTCTTCAGAATTTGGACGAATTTCGTGCCAAGCTCAAGGTTTCTCTAGAGGACGCGCAATTCGCCTACAAAGTGGCAAAAGGTCGGCAAGCTGCATATGCTCCAAGGCGATACAAGGTTCCAGACTATTTAGTTGGTTCAAAGCTATGAATAAATCTTTCTTTGTTTGCGGATGTTCACTCTAGGTCCCAGGATTCTAAAAAGCTTGATGCGCGCAGATATGGGCCATTTGTGGTTAATGCGCGCAGATATGGGCCATTTGTGGTTAAGGAGCTAATTGGTAAGAATGCTGTTCGACTGGATCTCCCTGCTCATTTTAAAATCCATGCAGTCATTCATATCATTCACACCACACCAAATTTGGAGCATCTCGATGACATTGCTTTACCCATTCCTCCTGCACCTGCACCGCTTGAGCTGCCTGGTGGACTAGAACAGGAAGATGAGGTTATCTTGGATCACAAAAAGGTTGGACGTAGTTACAAGTGCTTGGTTTTGATGCATATTGTGCCACGTCATGAGGCGGAGTGGCAACCAACGAAGGACTTTGTTGATGTTACGGAAGATGGATCTGCTGTAGTAACGGATGCTTTCCAAGAGTATATTCGGAAACATAATGTACTCCCGCAGTACCATTGACGAGGACGTCAATAGTCCGCGGGAGGGAATAGTGTAACAATGTCTCTGTTACACCACTGTGTATTAGAGAGTTTCTCGCTGTAGCTATTCCAATTCTCTATTACACAGTGGTGTAACAGAAAAAGTTTATCACTTTTGGAAGAATCTAGAAGCTTTGTGTAATCTGGTAGCGGTTTTATTGCTTATGCTCTCTGATACGCAGTCAACTTGTATAGTAGTGTTCATTTGCATTAAATTTTGAAGCATCAAAAAATTCTGTTGTTCTCCACTTTAAGCAGGTCCAGTTTTCAAACTCAACCTTATCCATAATGCGGTATATTCTAACTTCATCGGCTTTTTAAACTGCAACTATCCAAGCTTAGCACAAAAATACGTATATTGGAAGCTATCTACAGGGTTTCATATCTATCACATATATTTTTTAAAAAAAGGAGTCTAATATGTGTGTAGTATCTCAACAATGATTCATATTCGCGATTATTATAGATAAACGAGAGATGTACAGAATCCGAAAAACAGCAGATTACAAATTATCTAGCACTTTTTCTCCATTTTCTTAAGTTTATTTCTCAGGCTTTTCGTTTGTGGAACTTCAACTGCAAATCAATGTTTCATCAATAGGATGAAAAATGAAGAATTTTTCAGTACACAGTACACAATTTTTAGGTTGTAACAAAATGTCAGAGAACCCCTTCAATAAATATTCGTCAACATCAGTTTTATGCTACATTATTTGACATCATGTACAACAAATATCAATACGCTTCAACGTTCTTCATTATTAGTTTATCTACAACATTAAATTACTGTGACTATCCAACCTAATTTCGCATTCATTTAAGCTTTAGTTGTAATACTTATTTACTTTATCTATATTTAATCGGTAAGTTAGCGACGATAAGAACTCATATATATCATAGTTCTTACTTACCAGCAAAAAAAATTCACTCGCTCCCGCAAATAGGTTTTCAATCGAGCTGAGTGATCTTCTCCTCAAATAAAACTCACTTACAGGAAAAAAACTGCTCCAAGTTTCAATTAAAGCCATCCTTGTATTAGTACAAATCATCAACTGCAGCCTCAATCATATCATAAGGTAGCTTCTATGTTTTCAAAAGTTTAAGCCTATAGCAATTTTGTATTCAATTCTGCTCAGTTGATGACTTTACGATTAATTTTCTCACTTAAAGGCCATTTTATAAACTTTCTCTCTGACTTCAACCGACCTAAGTTTTCGTCCTAAGCATTCACTAAGCTATGAAAAAATCATACAAATTCCGACTGAAATTTTGCCTCGCCTTTCCGAGTTCATTCCTGTATATTTCATCCTTGAGGATAGTCAGTAAAAAGTTTCAACTTTCCAATATCCATCCCATTAGTTCTTTAACTTTTCCATTTTTTGAGGTTTCACTACTTTTTCATCCTTAAGAAAGTATTCATTGAAAGTTTATTCGGATGCATCGACGAAGTTCGCATTTTTTTCCTCATCGTACAATTAATTTAGGAATTCTACAGCACTAATTCAAAATTGCTTCTAGTGTGCTCTTTTGATACATTCCGACTGTAAATCTTATCAATGCCTTGCTATTTATAGGGTCCAAGATTAGTGACCCTTGATTACTTTGATACTAGATAATTTCATCCATCGGTATTCATCTTCTTATCTTCGTAATTAGAGCCATAATTTTGACATTAAAGATCGATTTTAAGACCTTGTGGCTTCAGTTTGATATTCATGCCAGTTTCGGCGTTTTCAGCTTTTCTCTTGCCAGGTTCTGTTTGGACCCTTAGTCATTATTTTGTGGCTTATTTCTTTCCCATATGGCTCCGAAAGCTCATATCTTCTTCTGAACTAGAGAAAATCAGGCCCCGTTCCTACTTTTAATTTTATTATAACCGTACAGCACGCAACACAAAATTTCCGAAACCTTTATTTATTGCAATTGATTTCAGTCTGGCCTATTTCACCTCCAAATTTTGGCTGCTTTGATCTCTACAAGTTATTATTTTTCGTATTAACTTTAGAAACTCTCTTATCTTTTATTGGAGATTTTATTGGGTCTTTATCTTGTCATCATATACTTTGAGCTCTCCACATTCGTAATGTATTCTATTTTATCCTTATAATGAAAGTTTAAAATGATAATTTCTAAGAACTGTTTTCGATAATTTATTCTGTAATTAATTGACCGCATTCTGTGTGCTCCGAATTTCTCCACATGTCGCCTGCATCTTTTATTTCGATAAATCTTTTTCAGTACCCCGGTATTTCAGTCTAACTTTCTAAAAAGAACGGTTCTATGTTGATCAATTAGTTCATCGTATGCTTCCAGTTCAATTTGCTTTACGTTTTTTGCTTAATTTTTTCCCGATTAGTTACTTTCCTTCCAACTGGTATGATCCAATGAACAGAATAGGTCGCATATTCTCTAGCTACAAGTAGTGGCATAATTTCGACTAACTTATCGTGATCCTTTAATGGTCTCGTGGTTCTGTCAGCTAGTAATATCCCATGATATTTTTTCTCCAATATGTAATAATAATATAGATTAAAATAGTTTCTGATACTCTTCATTCTTTGATCATATGAAGTATGTCGAAACCTGTTCGCACCTATTTCAATAAAACCCAGAAGTACCCCGAAAACTTTCATCCAAATTCGTATTCTCGTCCTAAAATCCTAATGTTGTGTCTTAAACTTAAGAAATGGAGTATGGATTAGATTTTTTTCTCAAGCCTAATTTCCCTTTGGGTCCTTTAATGCTATCAATAATTCCAATTGCAAAAAATCGTACCCCAAATAGTAGCTCACTGGATGTACTAATAATGGGGGCCATTCTACAAATTGACCTTGTCGCTTTTCGAAAGAGTCCATCATTTTGGAAAAAAATGTAATTCTGTAATCAAAATGACAAGTAACTGTACCTCTAACGCTGATCGATAAAAACGCTGTAGCATAATCGCTTAATTTTCGCGCGCGCACTGTACAGAGCACACCGCACAATGCACATGCCACGTAATGGCAGGACTTTACGGTAAACCGGTGTACCTACTGTACTGTACACGACCTTACAGTACCGACTGTACAGTGCACGTGCCACGATGGTAGCACTGTACAATAACCGTACCACGCGCTGTACACCGCATCGCTTACAGTGTACCGGGACCGCACTCTTACTGTACACGCACCGTTTACAGATCGCAGTACCGGATGGCACGTCCCGCCAAGCGTACCGCACGGCCGTTTCCAGTAGGTCCCGTTGCTCACTTATCCCGGGGGCGCGGGTGTAGATATTTGTAGATAGCTAGGGTTGGAGTTAGGTTTAGTTGTAGCTATTTAAGAACCTGTGAGCTCCCGATCCGAATCACCGTAGTGCCGGCAGTAAAACGACTACCTCGTTAAGTTTTTTGCTCCCACGCTACCGCTCTGACCAACGTTCGTGGTCTTTCCCCCTCACTCCGCTCTCACGTCGTTACTTCGCGCCCCATCATCCACGGGACTAGGGTGGTGAGGGTCGTGTGAGTCGAAGCCGGCGTAGATCGCCGGTTATCCGCAGGATACTCTACGCTACACGATAAGTGGCTACGGCCTGTCGCAGGGATAACGCGGAAGAGTTCCGCTCCGTTTGCGTGTCCTCACCTCCCCGGTCCCCTGTCCCCTTGCACGCTTCGCCTCGGTGACTGTTCAGTTCGTTGTCACGGTACGACTACGTTCCCGGTACCACTCTTCGTGTAGCACGAGCTATCCGTTTATGCTTCACTGGTCTCCCAACCTAGAACGTAAATCGCTTACCTATAGACACGGGATAGTCTACCGTTTTCCGTCTGAACTATGTCCGATCACGCGAGTCTGCACGGGACGCAGACTCCGTCGGCGCAGGAATAATCGGCCTCGTCGCAAGGTCTCTCCCGGGACCTGGCGGAAGTGTTACGGTCCACACTCCCCGATCGTTTGGATCAGATATTCGCGAAGTCCGCTCCCGTTACGGGTGAAGTTTTTATGGTCTTATACGAAGCCCTGGCCGCGGAGCTCTATTCCTTAGCTCGCCGGGTTCGGAAGGAGGCTACCTATATCGTGGAATCCCGCCTTTCAGAAAGGATCACACCTCTGTCCACGCAGCTGCGCACGTTAAAACAGCTCGTAGCAAACGTGGAGGTTCGCCGACGTTTGGCCGAGGGCGACATCGAAAGACGCCCTGAACAGGACGCAAGTCCCGGTGCCCGTTTCCCGCTTTCTACTCCGACGCGGAACGATTCGACTTCGAACGATCCATCGAATGTCGACGCGTTGCCCCCTAGCCCTTTGAAGGCAACGGATGATGAGCCTCTCGTTGGCTCACAACACGAGGGACGCCCTGGTCCCTCAAACGTTCACCGCTCTCAGCCCCTCTACCCGGGACAAGGGCCGTATGTCCCGAGTACGTCAATTTCTTTTGCTGCTACGCAACCGCCCACAACGAGTCCGTATGCGAACGCGCGGACTTAAGATCCGCGTAACGTATCCCACGTTAATTTCCCTTATGTCCCTTATTCCGAGAACGTTTCTCCCGTGAACTCTCCGCCACCTACGTCTCATTCGGGTCTTGCGATCGGGGGTTATCGTCCTCAAGACCCTACGTTGTACGAGCGGTTGTCTAACGTCGAGCACCTAGTGTTCAACCTCGGAGTCGCTAGCTCCGCGTTCGGTACCCAGGTGCCATTGGAACCTGGACTCGCCGTTGTCCACACCCTGGTTCCTGCGTTCGTGAGGGTCGTTGATTATCGCCTTTATGGGTTAAATAACGTCTCGACCCACGTAATGGGTAGTGAAGGGGGTAGGATCGATCGACAGCTTCGTCGCTTCCTGTATCTTACCCCCAATTTCGAAAGTTTTGATGGGACGCGCCCTATCAAACCGTTAACATTTCTCAAAGACGTGTGCATAGGCTTTAGCGAAGCCCAAGTCTCGGAAGGGACGGCCCTTTTGATGATCGGTCGACTCGTGGACAAGGAAGCCGCCCGACTGTACGGCTCGATCATGTCCGCCGACGTTAGAATGGGCCGACCTTCCGGTTCCGTGACCTGGCCCCGTTTGGTCAACGCTTACGTTCAGCGGGACCTTACGGACGTGGTACTCTTCGACGCCGCAAATCTCGTTACGCAAATACGTCAACGTCCCGACGAAGACGAGAAAGCGTACGGCGACCGTCTCGATGAATAAGCTGCGGAGTTTAGTTCGGTTTACAGCGATGACATTCTGGTAAACGAGTACAGCCAAGGTTTACTCCCAACGACGAGGAATTCGGTAACGGAAGCGCTTCACTGCATGCCCTTCGGGGCTCGGTCGTCTTTGTCAAACGTTATTCGCTCAGCGCAGGCCGAAGGAAATACGTTCGGTGCTCGGCACGCGACGTTCGCGACGCCCGCTACAGGAAAAGGGCAACGGAAGTCCGACCTATTCCTAGGAAACCCCACAACGACCGGTTGTTATGAATCCGATGGGCCACCGCCCGAAGGCTGAGGATCCGTCCTTGGATCAGGTCAACCGTTTTGGTTAATGCCGCCGGGTGTCGCGCGTGACACTTCGAATCGCTCGCCGGCGTCTAGTTACGCGACGGCCCCGGACCATTGCACCAAGTCCCGGATGCACTGTCCCGTCTCGCTACCACGTCAGCCCTTCCGGGATCGATTGACGACTAACTCCCTTCATACAATGATAGAGAGTTTACGATGTTAGTCGACGTAGTCACCCCTGTGTCAACGACACCCGATACGGAGGTGACCGACGAACCGTACGACCACCTGGGCGTTTGCGACCCTCCGTTCGTGGGATCGCCGGAAACACAGCACGTAATCGCTGTAATGTGTGCCAAACGTAGGCACGAGCGGACTCGGTCAAGGGAGTCTACGGATAGGACGGGGCCTAACGAGTTTGACGAAGACGCGTGGGAAGACACGGTCTATGTCGACCCGTTTAACATCTAACGGGCTCCCGTGCACACGACGCATGCGCATCCATCGTGGGACGATCTTCCCTCACCGTTAACTTTCGACGAGATTCTGGACCCGCAACGGACCGACGACTTCTGTCAAACGGTTTTATCCCGACAGTCCGGCGTCAAGGACAGTGCGTTCGTCGAAGACACGGATGGTCTTTGAAACAACGAGCCCCGCGATCGCCGGAGCTAACGCAGATCGTAATGCCGAAGGTACTGCGTCCCCGAGTGCTAATGTTAATGCACTACACTGTTCTCGCGGGCCATCCGAGCCAGAAAAAGATGTACTACGGGTTAAATCAGCTCTACTACTGGCCGTTCATGGCCACGGACTGCTTAGAAACGGTACGCAACTGTCGACATTGCGCAAGCAATCGGATCTGGCTACGAAAGCATCTGCACCGGTTTAAGTTGTTTCCCGCGACGACACCGTTGCGGTCGGTCGCGATCGACATTCCCGGCCCGCTTCCGATAACGAGTGCGGGGAAATGAATCCTGCTCGTCGTGACGGATCGTTTCACGAAGTTAACGCAAACAGTAGCGCTGCGTACGATCAACGCTTACCACGTCGCAGTGGCTTTTTACGAAGCGTGGGTGTTTAAGTACGGGCCACCCGAGTCACTACTGTCCGACAACGGCAGAAAGTTTACGTAGAAGTTCTTCCAAGGAGTATGCCGTCTCCTTGGAATGAACAACTTTTTTACGTCCGCTTGCCACCCCCAAACGAATGGGCTGGTCAAACGGTACAACCGCACGGTCCTCGCGATACTCCGCAATTACTTTAATGAGAACCAGGACGACTGGGACGCTTACGTTTCCGTGCTCACGTTCTCGTACAACTGCCACGTTCACCACAGCACGAATACGACACCCTTCGAGTTGTTTTTGAGCCGTCCGCCCCCCTGCCTTTTCGTTGCACCACTCGGCCGTCTCGCGTGAGACCCCGGACCGGATGACCGGGAACGATTTCCTACGTCGTGTTGACGTCGCGATCCGTAAAGCGAGCGAAAGCCTGAAACGTACGCAGGCCCGCTACAAACGTAACTTCGACGGGCGCGTCCGTCAGGTGAACACTCGTCTCAAGCCCCGGGACTTCGTGTAGCTCGACCCCACGGACGGGGTATCGAAACCGAAACGGACTTCGTGTACCTCGACCCCACGGACGAGGTATCGAAACCGAAACGTTCCGCGTCGTCCGCGATAGCGAACAGTAAGCTCCGCCCGGTTGCTTTTGGGCCGTTCCGAGTTCTCAGCAATGACGTGCGCAATGCTTGGAGTGCTTTATTCAAAGAAATACAAGCAAATGAATGTTTAAAGATACTCGCACAAGATGGAGCAGAGAGTGCTTCAAAAAATGTTGAATCCAAAAAAACACTAAAAATGAATACATCCTTAAAATTCGGTCAGTATCACATACAAAAAGCGCCGTCAAGTTGTATTGTCCTTATTTGGGAGTGTTATAGACCTAAAAGAAGACACTTTCAAGCGATTGAAGAAGCATACCAGTGATGAAGTCCAAAGCTTCTAGATACTCAACAACTATCAATCAAGATGCTTTGACGTTGGATACAAGTGTAATCCTAGCTGAGCAGCCATCTATCAGTTCGGAACGAATTAAAATGCCGAAAAATAATGAAAAATTGTATAGCGTGCATGGGATTGATCTTCATAGTTTCTCAGGTCAAGTATATCATAAAAGCAAAAAAAGCGATTAATTTCGCACGTTTTATGCTTTATAATGCCCAGGCAGTAACTAATTATAAAATGCCTCTCTAAAATTAAATTACGTCCTGTAACATCACAGTTAGGTACTTATATTCATTTCAAAAGTCTTCTGATATGTTAAAAGTTTAAAAGTTTAAACTTTAAAAGTTTTCTAGTAAAATTCCCTACAGGTATACTGGATTCCATAATGTTTGCCAACAATCCATTAAAGAATATTATAGGAAGTATGAACTTTTTCTAGATTAAAAATGACAAAAAGGTGCCATTTTGGATTGAAAGCCTTTAATTGATGGCCAAGAGTGTTTCAAATACAACTACTGGAAGTTTAATATTTTCTTTATAAGCATCAAAATGGATAGTCTAATTTATATGAAGAAAAAATAATGATATTCGCCAAATATTTTGTAAACATAATTAGCAGCAAACTTTAGTGCAATAAAATATTTGAAAATGTTGAAGATTGGAGCATTTCTAGTCAACTTGGGTAATATTTCGGTATTTCTGTGGTTTTCGGGAACATTTCTACGAAAAATTTTACAGTTAATAAGGGTTAAGATAACAGTACGATGTCATTTTGAGTGTTCTTTGTTCATGCAAATGACCAATTCAAAGGAAATCCTCAATGAGATTCTAAATTTTATATGAGACGAATACATTTACAGTTAATGGTCTTTGGTCCGTTTCATAGAGCTCTAACAACTGAAAAAACCTCTGACACACAGACCAGATTTTAATTTGTAGATCGAAACTCAGAATCAGATCATACTATGTTTCAATGCTGATTTCAGCTACAATTATTATTCAGTATCGATTACAAGATGTTATAAGGCAGGTGTGTGATTCCCGTAGATCTAACGGAACCTTCAATGTTCTGGAAATATTTCATCTCTAAATTATTTATTTTGCGTAAGATATAACTGAAAAATTGAGAGAAGTAAGTCGGAGCATACTGAATGGCGAATGCAGAGAAAAAATGACGAAAAGGGTGGCGATGAAACAAAATTTTGTTATTTTCCAGATTTTCGCCTTTTGTACTTTATGAACGAAACACAGTGATCATCTTCCTGGGGCAACACGAAAAATAGTTATTTTGGAATAAATATGCAACAATCACATGCATTTCGTGATGCCTTGAATTTCAATTCTTACCTTTTCGGTTCCTCTGCTCAAAGACCTAATCTGCTATCTCATTATACATTCTTTCTAGCTGCTATTATTACATTGAAATCATCATAATAAATTCGCAGTGTGGCCGAATGACATAAATTTAGTTTCTAATGGTCTTCGAGTAAGATAAAAACCAGTATTTCTGCGAGAAAAAAAAGAAAAGTATACAGTCGCATTTTCAAGTTTTTCCCAATCTATTTTGCGTCATTTCCTCGCTTTTGTGAGAAAAATCTCGACCAAAGCGAACCATCTTTGCCTCTTGGTGAATTTTTGGTTAACTGATGAAATCTAAAATCGAAACATTTCATTTCAAAAATAATTGTGTATCATAATTAAGGTGAAACAGAACCGCCATTCTGAGCTGCGATAAGCGTAATGCAGTCGCAAAATTACAGGAACGAAACTCAAAATCATTGTAATACTTTTTGCAGATAGTAAATCATTTCAGATAGTAAACCATTTTTGGCAACTTCTTCACTTCTGCAGTCATGATTTATGATCTTCCTCCCTTTGCCCCTAAAATTCCCTAACTTTCGCACAAATCATAACATTATAGACTGGAAAGTAGTCCAATTTTCCAATGAATTTGACGCCATCGTTAGGGGCTATTTCGAAAGGCAAGCAAGTTGCTCAAGTGTCTTTCAGCACGATAATCTTATTTAAATTGTAAATTTAATTTCTCATTTTGGTATTATCTATGGCCAATGAACCCATCTTTATCAACAAACTAATAATATTCGACAAATACTCTCAATTTGTGGTACTGAACCTATAAATTTCATCCAAAGGGATTTAAAATGGCCGCGCGTAGTTGAAAAAATCAATTTTGCATAACCACCACTAGGATATGCTTTCTGTAACCCTTTGGAGTTTCCGTAAAATTCATCGATATTTCGACCGAGATAAAGCATTTTGAACGTTTTGCGGAATAGCATCCACATATCCTGTCAGCTTTAATATTCTCAAAATAGTTATAATTTCTTCTACTCCTTTTATCGATATTCGATATGGCAAAAGAAACTGAATATACTTGACACACTTCGAAGAAGGGCTTAAAAAAGGACATTTTTCTTATGCTTTTACCTTTCATCTGGTTTCGACTGTTAAATAATCGTTCTCATAATATTCAAACCTATTTTATATGCTATGTCTCTTCCCTATCCATAAAGTCAGCAAATTTCAAGTCAATAATAGCCTGCGATGGCTGCAGATCACATAACTTAATGGGATAATCCTGCTTTTCTTTAAATTTTCTCCTCGATACGTTTTCATTACGATTAATTGACCTGAAATCGCATTTTTCATCCCCTATTTATGAAATATCTGAGTAAGAAGGTCAGTTCCAAAGCTAAGAAATCAAAATAGACATCTTTTAGATTCATTTTTTTAATACCGAAACGTTACACTTCATGATCTCAGTGCAGGAAACCTTTTGAGTCCTAAATAATACGTTTTGGTTTTCGGGGGTCCACATGTAATGTACATATCCTCCGGAATAGACAATCTGTATCCCTTTAAGTAATTCCAACATGTTTTTTATTCATAGCTTTCACCGAATCAGGGAACATCTTTTCCGTATTATAATTCCGTCAAAGTTGTAAATTTGTTCTTTCCATTTCTCATGGGAAATTAAAAGCCTTCAATGAGCAATAGTAACAATGTGTGGCTAAATAAAAATTTGCAGTTTACTGGGCCCCAAAAATCCATGTTTTGATCTTTTTACGAGACCTGTTTGTAATTTCCTCCCGCTCACACAAGGCTCGATCACTTCAATTTTTGACTGGGTCAATTTTTTCTTTTTTGCCGCAAATTAATTTAATATTCCAATGAAAACTTTCACTTTCTTCTAAGGATTCTCTGACTTCTTTAATTTATACAATGATAAGATAATGTCTCAAGAATCTTGAAGCCAGTGTTTGTAGACATGGTTTTGGGTTGCTTATTCAAACTGCAACAAACTAAAACGACACGAAACAAGTTAAAATTTAAGTACTGACATATTCTATAACTTTTACATCCAATTTCATATTTCGGTATCACATGAACAATGTAAAATTGATTAATATCTGCTAAACTATTATTGATTTACGAGGACAATTCAAATTTCGTACTCACCGACTACCTGCGCTAATCCTGTCCTTTTAGACCGAATCGTGTACAGTAACAATATCAACCGCAGTAATTATCGGTGATAGACTATGAAATTCCCTCACAGACATTCAAGGGACTAAGAAGATGCTCATTGTTTTCTGGAATGATTTTAGGAAATAAAAATGATCCGAAGTCTTCGTTCTTATCTAACGGATTCAGAGGTATATTCTGCGAATTCAGCTCATATTTATGATTTGATGGTATTTCTCGAGTCAAAAATATTTAACCAATTTGCAATATCACCATTTGGTCCTCAAGTAACATTCTCATCGAGAACTTTCTCATTCCAATTCCTGATATCCCTAGTATCCGCAAGAAAGTTTCCTGTTATTCAAGCTCTGTCACTTTCGAACCTGGCACAAATAGCCTTTAAATACCTCTTTACTACTCTAAGGGCTCTCACTCTACAGTACATCAACTCGCATCTCTTGTCTTTCGTCCTTTTTTTTTGAGACAGAACAGTGTAAAACTGTAAAACTGTTCTGTCTCGAAAGAAATCTGGCAGTGTGAGCTTTGTTGTCCTTTTCGATTTTATTCATACTAACTCCACTCCACCCATCGTCACTCTCCATTTTCAAACATTCCAACCCTTCCACTTGGCTGTAATTGAGCTTCAACTTAGCTGTCCATTTTACTTTTCTATCTTTAATGATTAGTGATGATAGATTCTGAGTGGCCCAACGAATAAGAAATCCCCTGCAAAAAGCCATTTTCGCTGGTACATGAATAAATCTGCCTAATGCCTCGTAAGAATTAATGCTAAGTATAATCGGAGAGTAACAAGAACCTTTATGGGTTCTAAAAATGTTTCCATATGCACCCATTTTTCTGCTGTGACCATGTTTAGAAAAGGGGGGGAATGATGGGGTAGTTTACTTCGTCGTCCTACACTTCTAGCAGAGGGAATCTAAACGGTTTAGAAGATGAATTCCATGCAGATTTAGTACAATTTCAGTGAGGATGCGGACAGCAGTCGTTATTTTTCCTTTTCCTCTGAGTGTTCTCTTTTCCTATAAAATCTATTGTTAACGAGCCGCAACTTACTTGGCGCCTCTTCTATAATGTATGCATGAATCATCCTAAAAAGGTCTGCGCGGGTGGAGAGATTCCTGTTTCTGGTTTTCAAGGAAGAGATGCGAGGGAAACTGAAAAATGCCGTCGACGTTGCCCTATTCCGGTACTGTACGACACCTGGAACCAGCTTCTAACAAGTTTGATCCTTTCATTTGATAGTAAACATGAAATTGCATCAGGTTGCTCTACGTTTACTACAGTAAACGGGCCAAGTTGGAGCTGCGGCATTATCAGCGCAGTATTTATACCCTTAATCCCGTCGATATGAAATAAATAAATGGGAGTGTTGTTTTACTCCCCTGTTCTCAAGCATTTGATCAGTCTCCTTTCCACCAAATGTCCCCGCCAAACCGCAATCATGCCATGCGAATGGTACGTCGACATGAATGTTCAAGAAAAGTTCTTTCAAATGGAGTGTGTTTAGAATCAAAGCGATCACCATGTGAAGAACATCTGCAACTGAGGATACTTTGGCTGCCATCAAGTCACTTCGAATGGCAGCGTATGCAACTGCTGTTGCGGCATGTAGAACAGTGGTCATTGGTTGGAGCACAGGGAATCAGAGTCCCTTTTGAACGGGGCGCGAAGTTCAGTCGGGAATAATGAGCAAGGAAGGTACTGGGACGCCTTCGTTTGTGAGGGTAGGTGCAGCACGGAGTTCGGACGTCACCAGTGGCCGCACAGAAGCCGGTGAATCCGAGTGCAATTCCCTCAACCTCTCGATTGTTTGCAGACAGTTCAGTGAAGCAAGGATTCTCGGAGTATCAATGTGGCTCGCCCGTGTTAGGCAATGGCAGCTTCTGCTATTGCCCCCGAGACAGATTCTTTGCTGCATGGAGCCCCACATTCGCCTTCAATTGCGCGCTAGAGACCCAGTCGTGGGGCTTGCATTCGGGCTCGTTTATGGCATCAACCCGGCTCTCGGCATGAAGGAAGCCGCGTGGTATTATTGCTGGGATCATGTGCAACCGTAAGAAGTTTGCGTGACAGTGGTCCAGGTGTGGCGACAACTGCTCCCATATCCTTGATCATGGGCAGGGCAGTCTGGTAGAGGCAAGACCTTGGGGTGTGTTCCCGACAACGCCTTGCATTTCTGTGAGGGGTAAGAAAGTATTTTTTCCCAAGCGAGTCAGAGTAGCAATGGAAGGACCACAATTTGGGCGACGGGTACGAAAACGCCAAACTGCTCCAAAGAGTTCCAAATGTTGACTCGTTTACGGATACTTATGTCACTTGGACACTTAAAGGAGTTAGACTCAAATAGAAGACTCGCCCCGGGAATGAAAATTCACTGAGGCGTGTTTTTTCTCCCGCAAAATGCCACTCTCACGAGGCCATGAAACACTATTGCGACGCCCAGTAGGATCTGAACAGTCAGTTACACCAGCACTGTGATCCCTAAACGTGTGGGGAAAACCATATGACAAGAACTCGTCCATCCGCCCCACGACCGTCGCGACAATCGCAACCTAAGCTGCCTTCTACCACTGCAAAGTTCTTTTGGGATGTTCATCAATTTGCATTCGATGCTCACGATGTTCAATCGCCTCTCACCGAAAGATTCGTCAAACTCGCCTGCGCAAACACAGGGCATCAGCAACCCTCCGAGCGCAAGCAGCACGTGTCCCTCTCGTTCCTCCCAATTTTCCGTAGCGTGAAGGCCCCAATGATGTGTCGCTTTAAACGCTATTACGTTGCTACTTACGAGTGGGCCAGATGCATGGTTGGTTAGGACTGTCATTGCAATTAATTAGAAAAGGGGGACGTTTCGCCCTGGCCTAATTTATACCTTGAGCATTGTTGCCAATAGTATCTGCAGTCGTTTTTGCGGTGGGACTCAGCAAAAGTATTGTCGAGGCAATGAGTATTGCCTGCCCGCCGTTGACTTGGACCTGTAGAGCCACCAAACGACGCTTGGTACGAGACATGGGGGTCGGCATCATCGGAATGGAAAGCAAAATCAGCTACGCGGTGGAGATGGCTGTGTTTTGTACCGGGACAGTAAGAATGTGGACCTTTTCCAGCAGCAGAGAAGATCAACGGACGAGTCGAGACAATCCCTGCACCCGTGCCCTCTTTGGAGATCTATTCCTGGCCTAATGCCATCACTGGTTGGGCATGAGACTTAGAGGGCACTGTTCATTGACTACATAATTAGGCCCGATGTTGGCAGACTGATCTTTACTAAAAGTCGTCATGCCTTGAGCGAATCTGCTGCCTGACGGATACAAGCCATTACATACAGAACTGTACACGCAGGGGTTTCAAAAGTAGGAATATGGGAGAAATGCAAGCAAGAATTCAAGATGTGCAGCTGTACCGTAAGAGAGTTGCTCGCTTGGAATCCATTAGCTAATGCGGGCCCGTAACAGGAAGGTTACAGGGCACTTTTCTTCATCCCCCTCCCCTTTATTCATGAGGATTCGAATCCATACGTCGGGTCGTTGACGAATGACGTATTTGAGACGCGGGCCCGCACCAATAGTTGTCAAGGCGTCTTTTTCTAGACTATAGAATGGCCCGAGTGGCACCCGTCGAGCACATTAACGTGTTTGCGTTTCTGCAGTATCGACACCGGCGCACTATTCATTACCTTGTGGAAGGATGGGCGTGCAGGAGTTGAAAGTAACCCAACAATGTAGAGAGTGCCCGCATGGGTACACTCTCGTGCTAGCCTGTCCGAATGTGTGTTTGTACAGGCCCGGTGCATTAAAAACTTTACAAGTCTAGATATTTGTCACATTTTGCCTTAAATTGGTGTGTAGGTGGCCAGTGCATGGCATATCACGTGTTGACCAGGGGGGGCCGCAGATGTGTACACTATTTTTGACAACACTGTTTTTTAGTGCACGCAGTAACCGGATCGAAGGCGGGTGGAATTCGTCGGGATTCGCTCTTCACAGCAACTATATTATTCCGCTTGCCTGGAAGGGTCACACCAACGTCAAGTACATAATCGGGAGTCCGCGCACTGGAGACAAGCGAAAAATTATTTTCCTATCAATCTGTCGTCGCCGTTGGCTCGACGCCCCTGGCGTAAGTATCCGGTGGTTGCAAAAATAGGCAGCGCCAAGAAGCGTCGCGGCAGGCACTGTCGGCAAATTTTTCTAAAAATCAAAAAAAGCGCTAAACGTTTCGGAAATCTGGCGCTGCAAGGCGGTCCCTTGACCAGAATTTCCAAGTCCATAACGGCGACACCCAGCGTCAAGGTAAGTTCAACAATTGTCAAAGCTGCAAACATGTCCTCGCTCTTTTAAAATGGCACTTTCAGCCCAACTTTTCACTGTCACACTAGGAGTTGCCCTCGAGATCACCATACGTTGCTATATAACCTGCTCCTTCCATGCCCTCTCTACCCTTTAACATTTCTCGCGAGGCTCTGACTGTTTTCATACACTGACCCACACCTTTTTGTGATCTAATCCGTCCCTAGTCACTCAATCTCAGTCTCAAGCACTCATCTGAATATTTTTCAGAGGTATTGCCAGTTGGACTCCGGCTATCCAATGGGAACCCGGAAGCTACGGCGGTTGCTGCGCCACAACAGAACATCCAATAGTTCCTCACCAACTGCAAAGTCCTCCCCCGCTCATCCCCGCGCTGCTGGTACTCTTCTCCTTCGTCAATTCATTGCAACTCTTGGTCCTAGGGCTGAAGCTTCCCTCAGTCGTGGGTGGGTTGGTGGCGGACGTGCAGTACCCGCTGCAAGTGAATGGGACTATCGCTACCGTCAAGGCAGGGATGAGCACGATTCTAGGATTGTTAGACATCAACTCAATGGAAGGTTACATCGTTACGGCGGTCGACTGCAGGCAGGTGGCTGGACCCGTCTTCTACTCGGTGATGACTTCACATCGGCACCCTCAAAAAAACAGCTTCATCTGCTAGTATTTGCAATGGCATATTGCCCGTGTCTCAACTGCAAAATTGAGGCTATGCGGGCTGATTTGGGTATGGTAGATGTCGACGAAATGCTAAAGGATGCAGAGCAAGGGGACATACTGGGAGAGCAAGAACAACAACAGAACAAGAGAGTATCTGTTGAAGCTGGGGTTGATTATTTGATACGCGCAAGAAGGGAAGCTCGCTTTGGAAGCTTACCAACTATTGAAGCTTTCGAGGTTATTGGTGAGAACCTAGGCAGCCATGAGTTTGAGCTAGGTACTGTTTCGAAAATCAGCGGAAGAAGCTGCCGAGTCAACTTTTCACCATTTGCAAAGCTTTTTGTGTCTGGGAGAAAGTACTGCGGTCCCCTCCAAAAGAATGAGATATCGCAAGTGGTTAGCGAAAAGGCCAAAGAACACTTCAGGGTTCATAAGGGGAAAACCGAGAGAAGATTCTACGTCCACGGCACTTTGGTTCAATTTAGTGTGGACGGTTGCGGGGTTGCGCTGGACGCCCTGCAAGATAATATGACGGATGACATCGCCCCTATCGGAGTATTGTTTAAGAGGCAGTTTATGTCCGTGTTCATTGGACAACTGGCGTTAGAGGATAGTTTTGGATCGTTCATCCATATTGATGCGCCGTTCTACATGGGCTTTAGTCAAGATTCTGAAGGGGCGCAGACTGTGTTCAACGACGGATCCTTGGGAGAAGCTAGGCATTTGGGAATCAACGAGCTTAGAACACATATAGATATTTGCAATGGAACCGAACTTGAGGTCATGTTACGGTAATTGTTAGCTTAACTGTTTAGACAAAAACTAATATGTGAGGAAGTAAATAGGGCAGGAAGAGGAGGTTCAGCGGGAGGCCATACGGTCTATTGCTTGGCGGCAACCCTTTACTTGTTGACCTACCAGGCAAACGCCCCATGTTTATCGCAAAACGCTTACTCATCAACGGGTCCTCGGAAAGCTTGAACGACATGCGCTGTGCGCAACATCCCTCATCGTGATTCTCTATCCAGTTGAGAGGACAAGTCCTATGAAACAGCTTTGAAAATACTCCGATTCACAGTTTAGGTCACGTACCTAACCTCTACCAAACTACCTGCGACGCACGAAAATTCTGTTAACATCAAAGTCAAACTCTTGAACATTCTCGTTTCCCTAACTTGGGACATGCAAACCAATTAATCCTACTGCATGTTTGCTTTCAGCAATCTTCATCACTCTGCCCAGATAAGTCTTCTAGGGGGCTTTGTTTGTGGAAAGTAACACTTGCAAGCTCTTCTATACGTGCAATTTCACAATTCACTGCCAATACCCAAATCTGAGACTAGAATCACGCTAGCCAGCTCTTATCACTCCCGGCAAATGAGTAACCCATTCTTCCTGTGCAATATCAATCAGCTGCTTGATACTAACGTCAGCACACCAAATCATATTGAATGACAGCGGCGGCCCTGACCTCATATTTGTGAAGGTATGCTTACAAAAATGAAGTGTCTGCACTGACGAGAAAACCTGAGGGGCATCGGTATTCACAAGAAAACACCGAACATCCGGCGCGGAGCAATCGCGTGCACTCATTTCTGGCCCGAAAGAAGCTCGGGAAACTTCCCGGTCCCAAGGCATGCATATGCGGGAACGGTTGCAGGAGCCCAAACAACAGAGCAAACTTTGATCCAGTTCAACGCCACCTTGTTTGTAAGTGCAGATGGTGAAACACAGTAAGGCTCAAGCTAGCCCTTAAAACTCTGTGGTTCACCCCGTACACTTGCGAGCTCATAGGCGGAGAACGTGTCCTCTCGCCTGCAATTTTGAAGGAAGCAATCATTGCTCCGATGCATTCTTCACCGAGGAGGAATTTCTGGATGCCTGCAATCGCAACATGGAAACCAGACTTGCCGTTGCTCGGATTCAGCGATCGCGACAGTTTCGCAGAGCTCTGAGTGATGATAGATGTCTCAGTTTCACCGATGGGCTCAACAAACGCGTTGCTGGGCAGTGTCCACATTCGCGACTGGATGCCTCGAAAGCACCCTCCAGGCAGACATCAGTAATAGAGTTTGATTACCCAAAGCCGTATAGAAACAAGCGAGATTCATATCAAGAGGAAAGTTTAAGCTCCCTTGCAACCCGTGCAGCCTTTTCCCAGTTAAAGGCTGGATTCGGTACGAATTGATCACCGGCAAACGTAAACCCCAGTCGACAACTCTCAAACCATACTGTCCAATCCCTGGCAACGTCCTTGCCATCAGCCTCCATCTGATAGATGTGATCGCGGAAGCGGTCGTTGCTGACCACAACGGCAGAGTTTCTTCTGGCAAGGTCGCAGATGTAGGCGTCATCATACTCATGCTCGGGGGTTGTGACCAAGGCGTTGCCCAACCCTTTTACAGCTTGTAAAAACGGAGCATCCTCGGGATGATTCTTGTCAACGCCTTCCAGACGAGCTTCCGGTAAGATGAGAACGGTGGGATGCCCCCGTGTTGAAAAGTAATGGACTGCTTCTGCTAGACCGCGGATTGAGAAGCGGGTGCCATTGGAATGGCGCCATGAAATGTTAGGGCCGTCCAGAAGGACGGGTTGCAACCTCCCATCAACACGGGTGACGCCACTGACTAGGGAGAGTGGGGCATTAGCGAAAGGCGAGACAGGTTCTTTCGGAGCAGAACGCAAGGCAAGAGAGGACTTGCCTATGGCGACAAGAAGGCGTTGTGCAAGGGTAGAGACCTTTTCTCGATCTGCGTCTAGGTCGACAGAAAGTTTGAGGAGTGTTTGGATTGAGGATTTGTACGGGGAGAGGGCGGAGTGCTCAAAGACGGACAGCCATTTGTCGAGAACAAAGCGCAGGAGCTGGGGCAGAGTGGAGTTTGATGAGGGGGCGAAATCGGAGAGATACTCTTCACCAAGGGCTCGAGAGATATTGGAGTTGATAAAGGGTTCCAAAGACTCGCGCAACAAAAAGAGGGGATCTGGCGGTTCGTGTGCCAGGCCCTGGGCAGGGTCAGCCAGATGGCTGTCCACATCCATTCGGTCCACCATGAAGGTAAAAGAGATGTTGGGGCCTGTGTGACTTGAGGAAGAATGGTTTCGTTGCGAGGAAGGTGGCGGGTTGTCAGAGTCTCAGCCTTTCACGGCGTGGAAACGGTGATGAGCCATAAGTTTGACAGCAGCTGACGCCAGCGTCTGTGAATGCACAGTATGGGAAGCGGCAGATATTGAAGGTTCAATCACAAAAGTTGAGCTGTTGGACAGTACCGTAGCTGGCGAAGTTTCAGGGGAATCTGTGCAAGTGTACCGAGTGTCTGTACAGAAGTTGAAACTATATCCTTGTACCGTGCGGTAGAGTACCATACTGTAATGTAGGGTACAACTCAGTAGCCCTACTTACAGTACAGTACCGTAATGGACTATGTTCCTACTTCATCACACGTGTGATAGCTGTACAGGTGGAATAAATATGTGGGTCTTGTTTTGGCACCATTTCGCTTTGCCGAGAGGCACTTTTCCGCAAGTTCCACAAGTACTGTATGCAACCCGATGGAAGTTGAAGGAGAATAGCCATCACACTGTTGTGTTGGTCAATGTAACCTATGACACGTTGTATACGTTGCCGCAGAGATCAGCATTGAAAATGTACAACTCGAGTAACCCTTTCGCGCTCCTGTAATGACCGAAATGTACGGTACTGTACCGTAAATACTGTACTGTACTTTACCCAAGTGGCACAGTTTCAAACAAAGTCGAAATACTGTACCCGGCCCTCCCAAGGTCAACAGAGCCCTCGCAGCCCCGACACACCCGCCGCCTTTTCGACGATCCAGTTTTCCCGTATCGCATACCGCGCCGACACCATTCCCTGTCAAATCGCATCGTCGACGCAAACCACCTCACCCCCCCCCCCAAACCGTATCCTCTCATCTCGTTTTCCACCTTGCCGACATCCCGCTCTATGCCGAGCACCCTCCCACACCCAGCACACCGCCTCACAATGGATAAGCACTCGTTCCACGCACGCCGTCCAATGCCTGCAACCATGCCGCCACCCAAACGCCGTCGCACGAATTTATCCGACGTCGAGATGACCGACGTCGAAACACTACGGCTACAATCGCTCCCCCACGAAGCGCTCAAGCAAATCCTGCACCATCTGCACCCATCCCCCGCCACCCCCGACTCCCTCCGTTCCTACTACTCCCTCCGCACACTATGTATAGCCCTCCGCGACGCCTTTGACGCCCACATCACCTGCGTCCATCTCCACAACGCCAGCCCACTGTTCATTTCCACCGTCCTTCCCCGTTTTCCATACCTAAGTCGACTTTCCGTTCCCGTAGGAGCCGCACAAGCGCGGTTGATCCCGGAATATGACAAGTTTTTCACGCGCTCCGTAGCACGTATCCGATCGATCGTGTATACATCCGATGGATCAGATGGGGCGTTACCGAGGCTGGTGGCAAACGCAGTGGCCAAATCGGTGGAATCTGTGTCGACGACATGCGCGCCGTTATTGCAAGCGCTTGCGGGGCATGCGGTGTGGATTCATACGTTGGAATTATTGATGAATGACATGGATGCACGGATGTTTTGTGCGTTTCCATGTCTGACACATGTGAGATTGCTGTACCGGGATGCGGGGTTGATGACGGGAATGGTGCTGGTGAGTGCGTTGAGGCAATGCGCGAATTTACAGACGGTGGAGTTGCGGGTGCATGGAGTGTCGACGAGGGAATTGGAGTTTGTGGGCGAGGTGCCTCGACTGCGGAAATTGTCGCTGTTTGGATGTGTGGTGGAGGGGCAGAAGCGGATGGATGGGGTGGGAGAGTGTGATGAGTTGGAGGAGTTGCAGTTGGAGTGGATGCGCGGATTGAACGGGTTGGATATGCGGGTGGTGGCACGGGGGCTTGGGGCCAGGCTGAGACAGTTGCGGATTTGGAATTGCGACGAGGTGGATGACGCTGGATTGGAGGCGGTGGCAACGTGCTGCCGCCTGGCAGAGGTGGAGTTGAGATTTGTGCGGGAGCAGTTTAGTGCGCGAGTGCTGACGCTGTTTGGTGAGCGCATCAGTTGGGGAAGCTATGCGCTCTGAGGGTGGTTTGTTTGTTTGGGTTTGGCTTACAGTCGAGGTGGAATCGTGTATGATGCGACAGTAATCGGAGACAGGGTGTCTATATTGTCATGTACAGTATAACGTACAGTATCAAATAAACAGGATTGCAGGAATAGATTTTTTCGGTGTTGTAGTCTGACTTGGGATTGCAGATTTCCAGAACAATGCTGGAAATCTAAGCGGGACTGTACTGTACTGTAAAGAATACGGTAGACAGCCCAGCTCGTTACCACGGTATTCACAGCAACTAGCGTACGACAGTCTCGCCGCTCCACAGGCGAACCTATTTTTCAATCATTAAAACACCCCAATTTTTTCCCTTGCACAATTGTCTCGAAAATCATTGCATTCTGAGCTGCCGTTTGTGCACACGACCAGTCCAAAGGCTGACAATGACTTGATTACTGCCAGGACACGGGAAACCAATGTGTTGAGAATTCATCCAATCTACCGTGTTGCGCAGGAGATTGATGGGATGTGAAGGGCGGGATGATGGATATACAGTGAAAACCGAGCAAATTGTAACGAAAAGTCGGAATGGGTCATGGATGATGTCAAGATCAAGGGTTGAAGATACGGTAGACCTTGCTCACATGGCGTGGTGGCGGCGGGTCAAGGCGCGAATGGCAGGCAATGCGATTGTTGAGCAATCTGGTTGACGGGTTGAACTACTGTATGTACAAAACTGTATGCAGAGCAATACAGCAGATTTTGTGCAGTGCACCCTACTGTGCCCTGCACCCTAACTCAAGTTTTTATGGAAAATGGAAAATACATTCGTCATGGTACGGTGTAGATAGATGGTAGGAGATGATTGGATAAACCAGTTTTCTATGTTCTTTTCATTGGTGTAACGGGTTTGCGGAGATCTTCCGCTTATTTGTCCTACCGTTGTAGAAATCACCCCTATCATCGTCTACTGTAGTGAAATACAAAGTGTTACAGCAGTAGAGGTTGGAAAAAGGGTCTTGTACAGTACTGTACTTACTGTCCGCATATAATATTCAGATTTGAAGGCATCTGCCGTAGATATCCAAATGGGTTGAACGTGGTTGCTGAATATCGTCTACCGCTTCCGCGTTGAGGGGCTGGAATTGTTTTCTCCCATCCTTGTCAAAGTGGAGGTTTCGTGAGGGAATGTATTTGCAATTACTGCACATGCAGTTGCATGCACTTTTGGCCTCAATTGGCATGCCCGATTGTTTAATTGCAAAGTGTGGAAAGTGCGTACTGAAAACCTCGTACAGAGACGCTGGGACGCTGGCTATGATTGCTTGTGGCGTCGTTGCGATACGTTGGGCGTTGGAGACACCTTTAGAAATAAGTCGCTTCAAGTGGCGACCTGGCTCGGTTGGATATTTTCCTTTGGAAAAAAAGTGTCTACTGTATCCACCTGCTTTTCCCTCTGTAGACAAGGCAAATGACCTCTTTTCCCAACGAAAATTACATACTGTACGGTAGATTCTGCATTGTCTACATGATATGATGTACAGTACCGTACTGCATTATTCTACGAGTAATCCCAACGACAGTAGTGAAAAGACCCAATCCGAGGTATGGCAGTGTCTCACGGGGCCCTAATCGTTTTGCTGCAACTGCTTTACTCTGCTTTATCATACTCTTACAATAAAATCTACCTTATTGCCCCTGAATCCGGTTAAAATAAACTTGGCGTATGCTATTCTATGCAAGAAATCGCCACACGTGTACGACACTAGCATCAAGAAAATGACCAACGCCGTTGCCACAAGTGATTGTTGGCAAGCAGTTTTGAAAAAATAAACAAAAATCAAACAGTTTGATGTTGTGACTCGCACGTAAGAATATTTCAATTAAAATATCTGGTTGGCCTGAACACGCCGGTGTGTCGCATTAGAACAAAAGAAAGCGTGTTATATACAGTAAGGTTGCTGTACACACAACAAGTGTACAGTACAGTACGTCCAGTACAGTACAGTACAGTACAGTACAGTACAGTCATGCCGCAACAGTATCGATCGGGGGCGCATTGGGGTTTGGACAGTGCTGTACCAGTTATGCGCCTGTATTGTTTCAAATAGCACACTTATTCGTCACCTCTCCAGCACACTCTCGACAAGGCCAAATTTTTTCCTTTTTTTGCCCTTACCTCTCCACACGGCCCACACAGCCCTCCGCCGCTGCCCTACCTGCCTATATACCAACATCCGGTCGCAAATTCATTCAACCTTTCGGCTCGCCGCCACCCCGCGTTGGCTTCACCCCATCCGTCCGTTACTCTTCCTCCATTTCGTTCCGTGTTAACCCCCCCCCTCCACCCACCATGCCACGCGGCTCTGTCGATCTCACAGAGGAGACTATCAAGGAGTTTCGTGAGGCCTTTTCGCTTTTTGACAAGGATGGGTATGTCGTTTTCCTTGCGCCCTGCGTCGCATTCCTTGTGCCGCATCTCCCGTTGCATCGCCCGCATTACCGCACTCTTCCGTCCTTTCCTTCATCCATCCCCCTCCCCATGCTGGCAACATACTGCGCTTTTCCCTCCATCGAAATATCATGTCCACACTGTTTCGCAAAATATACTGACTGTCCCTCATTTCCTTACCCATCTCTTCCACCTTGTGTGCTCGTATCCGAATGTCGTTGCGGTCGACTCGTCGGATCCGAATACCAAAACAATACGAAATATGCAGCGATGGAAGTATCTCTGTGGCCGAGCTTGGTACTGTGATGCGTAACATGGGTCAAAATCCAACCGAAGGTGAATTGCAGCAAATGATCTCCGAGGTGGATGCCGATGGTAACGGTCTTATCGACTTTGCAGAGTTTGTCACTCTCATGGCCCGCAAGATGAACAACACCGATAAAGATGCAGAAATCAGAGAGGCCTTCAACGTCTTTGATAAGGACGGGTCTGGCAAGATTTCCAGTGATGAGTTGAGGCAAATTATGAAGAGTTTGGGAGAAGATCTTACCGATGATGAAGTATGTTAACCATTGCTTGTCCTGTCGTATACATAACTGGTACCATTTTGTGTTGCTCACTTTACAAATTTGTTGCATGTTGATAATCGCTTGTGTGTGCGGTATTTGTTACCGGTGTGCAGATTCAGCAGATGATTCGCGAAGCAGACACCAATGGTGATGGTGAAATCGGTACGTCTACTCGACCTTGTCCCGTGATGTCCTGCCTGCTTGCACTCCCTCATGCTTGAGTTCAAGCCCTCTAACTTTTTTCCGAGTTTTGCCCGTGGATACGACTTTGCCCGCACTGCATACATGTATGGTTTGTGGCGCAGACTATGAGGAATTTGTTCGCATGCTATCTTAAACAGCTGTTTGTGTACAGAGCTAGCGGAGCCTCAGTCGGCTCGATCGGGCCGTCTGTGCGGAATGGCTGCAGGGGTATTGATGGTTGCGTCGACGTGGTGTTTGGTTACGGCCTTGTGAGGCGAGTGTGTTTTAATCGAGGTTGATGGTAAATCTTTGTCAAACGCGTAAGAGGCGAATCCACCAGTGCGATTCATTCGTAAATATCAAGTGTATCTCTGTGCCTGTTCCACAGCCACCATGTGACTGCAACTTTTCAATGCCAAAGTTCCAGGGGTATGCGAATTGCCGCTGTCCATCTGGAAATAATTGCGCACACATATCCCGTAGAGATTGCAATCAGTGAATTGCTTTTCCACTCCTTACCTGTAAGAGGTTGGGTTCCTCGGAGGTGTGGTAATTGGCGCACGTCTTGAAATCTGTTTCAGTCGTAGAGGCCAGGCGCTGTCGTAGCTCTTAAACTGCGGGTTTCACCTTCTGAAGGTCCACTCTTGAACAACGCACATGGTATACGGTGGATGGTTTACGCTGTACTGTACTATACAATACAGTGACCTTTGGAACAGTAACCTCGTGGGCACGGTGTTATCCATCCAATCTCCAAGGTGCACCCTACAAACTGATTGCGTTGCAAGTCCACTGTACTGTACATACAGAACGGTACAGTAATACAGTAGCACGAGCAATCCCTAATCGGTCAACTCCCCTCGATCAAAAACTGTCGCCATCGTAAAGCAGCAAGACCTCACTAATGCCAAATGTTCTCAAAAGTGTCCTTTATCTGCGAATAGCGTTCCCGCCGACTGCATACAACTGCCTAATCGCAGCTCTGTATGCTGCGAGGCACCCACAGCGGCTCATTCAACACCGAAACGCCGAATCCCTTCTGCTCATTGCAGCCCGCCTCAGTTCTCTAATCGACATACTTGGCCCGCATGCCAGATACTAGACAATGTGTTTGTCTGCGACACCCCTTGTCCCGAATCCGCCACAGACTCGTAGTCTATGTTTGCTTTCTCTCATCGCTCTTCGCGGTCTGTCCATGTGCTTGATTGGCAGTTTGCCGCCTTTTGGTACTCATCATACCGCTCTTGGCTTGATGCCAATGACTGATGGTACTGCTTGTATTTCTCAATAGGAATGGATTATTATTTAGAGCGTTGACAAGTTCAAATCTATGTTGTACAAAAGTGGACATAGATCCTGCGCCACGTTTTTTTTCCTTCTTTGAAACCTCCTACCCATTCCCCTTTCGCAGTGAAATCAATATTCTACGAAAAGCTGAGCCCAGTACTAGCAATCCTTTATCAGTTATACGCTCCACTACGTACCCCAGAAACTCTTTAGCCTCCTGAAGAAGCTCGGAAATTTCGCAAGATTGTTAATCATACCAACCTCCCGTCTGAACAGAGTGGAGCAGAGTCTCGACTTTCCTTGAAGCGGATACGTAATTCATTCTTTGCTGTGAAACTAGTCCCTACACCCCTGAAAAAGGACAACTCAATTCAAAAGAAATACTAGAAATGCATCCAACATCCAACGCCTTCTCTACCTGATCGTCGATCGCCAAAGGAAGATTGAGCGACATAATTGATTATTTATACAGCAAGTGGGCCTTGACCGAGAAACTGCCCATTGTTGTCAGTATCAAGATGCTTAAGACTAGTTTCAGTTTCACCGTATTCGATAACACCATTGCTCGCAAGGGTCACATGAGCACGCCACTACGAAACCTATTGCTTTCAAGATCATGCCTTTGAAATGTGTGTCAACTCCAACGACGTGTCATACTATGTCCAGTATCTAATTTCTGGCTTCCATGACAAAGCGCTTGATATCACACGCTGGTGTTAAAAAGTTTAGGTAAGCGAGTTGTGGATTGAAACTACTGAATGATGCCAAAAGGAGCCTAGGCCCATTGCTACGCAATTATTATTATAATCAAACTGTTCACCATTGCTGAGCTACTGCACTTTATCACCCAGCAATTCGACTTTGAAAAAGACAAAGATATAGTCGCGTATCGTCCCGAGCACTTTCAAATCAACATCATGACAAATGTGATGCCATCCAGCTTTATAGAGAAGATGAACCGCAACCTCATACAATTCTACAAACCACCTAAATTGCTCCGTTGTTTTATAAAAATTAACATGTCAGTCTAACAGAATAGGTTCTTCCACAAAAAGAAAGCAATACAAAAACTCATCCTCGTTGTTCAGGGAGACAACTCGAAACTCTAAATGATTGCTGTTTCTCTCAAACTGCCCCCCTGCTCCATCAACAGGCTACCGCTTGTATTCAATGTGTGCGTTTGCTCCAACTCTAAGAACTACTCATTCCGCGCAGACGCTCTCAAAGCCCTGAGTAATTGGACATGTTTGGACCTTTTGTCCATTCTCATTTTGCCTTTCATAATATTCCAAACGGCGACTTACTCCAAGTTGAACATTCTCAATCCTCTTTAGTAGCACCCCACTAGATGCTCCCTATTCAAACCGTAGTTGTCTACAACCTGAAGGTTATTGATAATTCCCTCCATGCCTTCCCTCACCATTCGACGGCACAAACCAACTTGTCTTAATTGCGCCAACACTGCACGCACCGCTGCAACCCATCCAAGGCTGTTTCTTCAACCTACTTTGTGGTAAGGGTGTCAAGGTTTTCATTGCTGTGTCATTAAACATGCGCATGAGTTTAAGCGCATTCAAATGTACCGCTGCAAAGTATCTAGAGTGAAATAAAATATGATTGATAGATTAATAGGGAGGGCTTCCATTTCCAAAACGTGCAGTGAGTCTGCAACGCCATGGGACAGTTGAGCAAAGACATGAAACTCTCAATGACGGCTGTCACAATGTCCATGTGATTGATGATCAATCCATAGAAGGGTTTCTGCATGGCTTCAAATTTCCAGCAATATGTTAGTTTGCAGATTAGGAGCATAAAAGCAGCACAAATCGGTAGAGAGTGAAGCAGGCATTAACTTTTGCCCTTGATAAGTCACTCTGGAACCATTCGAAATCATTGTGAACGACAAGAAGCCGACTAAATGTTCCTCAACTGAGGCTCCTTCCCTTCTCTGAACCGTGATATTTCATTTTAAAAATAACAGATCACTTCTTCCCCTTACCGAGGGCTGCTAAAAATGATTTTGACCGATGAATCATGACTGGAGATACGAAGGTCTCTACCACGGGAAAATGAATACCGGCGAAGAATGTTGTACTTGTCAAAGTCAAAGAAATGGAAACCGTGATGAATCCTTTGCTGTGTAAGAATGATTGACGCAAAGTGGAACCATTGTTTGCGTTCACGACGAAACGTATGAATCACAAAATTGCAAAGCAACGCAGTTGATGAGGCATGTGTAGCCGATATAAACTACTAATTTAACGAATAAACGACATCTCCCGGGAGAAAGACTGCCAAGGATCATAAAACGTTCTTTGGATACAGTTGTTGCGCGATTGATTCAAAGCGTGTTCAAATCTACCCCCATATGTCCTTCAACGATTATGAAAAAAATCTCGCATTTCGGTCAGCGCGCCGATTCAACCGTACCAAGGGGCAAATTCCGCAGCGCCTCAGCTAGACTATGTGGTGCAGTGTTACCACCGGCCTCCTTGCTCGCATGGCGTGTCATGGCGAGGGTCTCTCTCTCAGCCCGAGTAACCTGGAATGCCTCGTATGGCATGGTGTGACGACCACCGCGTCCTGAAATAAAAGAAGACGTGTCTTTACAAGTTGTTGCAAACTAGTGCAGCGGGCTACAATTCTGGGTCCCTGGAACGACAAGTAGACGGAATATACAGATCATAGAAATATGTAGTAAGGGAGGGTAGGAGTCTTAGATCGGTAGGAGCCATGGTTTGAGATTGCCGTACAGATCTGTTTGTAAAAGCACTGTCCGATACTTTCTGATTTTGAGCACAAGCGGTCCAGAGTCCAGAGCATCAGGTCGCACTAATTCCAAGTTTGCCCTCTGCCGAATGTCTTATTTGTATTGTCATGAGGGAAGAACCACCTGCAAAACGCATTTTTTTTCATCCTCAAAACCACAAAAATATCTAATGACCATGCAATGATCATGATTTCTTGCTAACCGAGTTGACTTGTATAGCCCTTTAGGCGACTTTTCGTCAGGCGTCAAATACACGTTCACCACACCTATTGAGTACACAGCGGCTGCATTGTTCCAACACAACTCAGCTTTGTCCAACATGGATGGAAATACAGTTACAATTGATCCCTGATATCCTAAAGGTAGCCAGCACTGAGGTCATATGGCATTGCACACTCCGAGTCGCTCTAGCGGGTTATTCAAAATTGGCACCACCCCCAGGGTATGCCACATAACTGTGGAACCAAAACGTTCTGACGTCTCTAGGTTTAGACAACCACTGTAAACCAATCCTTTGCTTCCAATCCGCATCTATGTAAACATCAGCAGAGGCTCGCCCAGCAGAAGTTTGCCCATCGTTTGCACAGCTTCCCATTCTTTTGTCAAACGCAAAAGGCATGCAAACAAGTGAGCAAGCAGTAATGGGTTTCAAAACGCTCTACGTACTCAGCTTAGCTCACTCTTGCAAGTTTGTCGGCGTCACCTCAAACTTGCACAAACGATGGCAACGTCATCTCGAAGGCCGTGTCTCAGAGTGGACAAGGCGGTACAAGCCACGTTGCGTCGAGTCCACGCGTCAAGTTGAATGTCAAGTTGCCGATGAAGAGGCGGCGCAATTGACAATGCAACTTATGCTGCAGTATGGCGTCAACAAAGTTCGAGGCAGCTGTCTCATCACTGGGACAGATTATGAAGAATCGGACATGCCGACCATAGCTGGTTGCTTCAAGCACATGTTGAACTTGTCGGATCGGGCGGCCTGGGATATTGTGGCACATCTGTTTGGCATGAGCTGCTCTGACACCCTTTCTCCTGTTGTTGAGCATGAGTTTTCAGTGAATGAGAGTGGGGGGCACGGTGAGGCCGAGTATTTCGAAGAAGAGAGTAGGGCGTGTGGATGTCAAGTGAGGAACGAGCGGAGAAACGCTAGTAGTGATGATGCTCGTCGTTCAGGGGATGAAACGGGAGATAGCAGTGAGATAAGTGAGGAACTATCTCTAGAGGACGAGACATCCAGTGGAGACGCTGTCTCATACACGTATGATGAAGAACAGGGGGAGGCCAGCTGCGAAATCAGCGGCACTTGTGACGAAAGTGGAGAGAATGGATATGGCAGCGAGGATATCAAGTATGACAGCGATGACGATGAATACGGACACTTTCAAGACCTTTCTCGAGATTCTAACGCAGAGGAGGGTTATGAGGTTGATGGGGAAGAAGGCTCCACTGGAGAGAGTGAGAGTGACTCTGGAGAAGAGCACGGATATTATGGGGAGGAGGACGGCGTTTCAAGGGAGACCACAAATTTGGAATCTGAGAAAATTTCGGTTGATCATTGTTATGCACAAGACGGGTCGAATGTGGAGTTGAGTGTCCTGAGTGAGGGTTCCTTGAATGACTCGTGGAGTGATCGACGGAAAAGTAAACATGCAAAGAGCGGTCGGCGTTGTCATAGAGATGAAAGTTGTCAGAAAGAGGCCAGCAGTCATGCCAAGTATATCAACTGTCCTGTGGAGCATGACGGGGCTGAAATCTCTCAGTCACTAGCGCACGAATTAACAGAGGACTGTGATGTGTCTGTGATTTACTACCACGAGGAGGTGACCATCAAGAAAAATAAGGTCGTTAGGAGGCACCACTATCGGCGCTACTGTTAGCTCTCCTGTGATTCTCTGTTTGGTGCCGAGACCCACATCTCACCATTTGAATTCTGGTGCTGGACATATTGGGAGTAATATCCAGTGCACGCATGTATTCAAGAGTATGCAACTCGGTGATGGGCTGCGCTCAAGGGCCGGCAGCTGTCAAGACGTGCATGGTCCGCTCCAAACAGAGTTGCGCACCTCGACGCCAAGGTTAGCGAGGAGGGTCACTTGGATGAGATGCGGCACGACTCAGGACGCAGTTTGTAGAGAGAATCTTGTCAGAAAAGCCGATGCACGTACCAAAAAAACGGAGAAACAAAGGTAAACATCCTCAGCACAATACAGTACAGTACAAAACCGCAAGGAGATGGGCTGCGACAGCATCGGAAAGGGAATATCCTCAATTCCCGCTCCAGATGCCTTTCCATCTCATTCTAGTCGTTTGGCAGACGGAACAAACAGCCATTACTGGTGAGTCGACATTGACTCGTCTTCATTTCTTCAGAGCATTGCCGCCGAGATTCCAAACCATCAGCAAATATCAAGTCCTCTTTTGTAGCCCAATTCCCCTTTCAACAAACCTTGCCCAACGTTTCAACCTCGGCATTTCCACCATGTCCGACACCGCGCCAATTGTTCAAATGGAGCTTGCACACTTCCCCCCGCTCCCCCCGCTCCCAGTACACACCCCCGACCCTCCGCGTCCTCCCCTCGTCACAATTGAAAAGCCCCATTTCAAGTTGCGTCGTGCAGAGTACAAGCCTCTCGTGTATAAAGCAACATCCCGCTCTCGACAATGCGCACCTGCAAACTACGTCAACGCTCTCACTGACCTCCTCAGTGTGCAGGATGCCTCTGACGAAGAGTGTCAAATCACTGCCATCGCAGTTGCCAGTCATCTTCAAATTCGCCTCTCCTCGTCACTTTGGACCGTTCAACTCAAAACCCAAATCCTTGTCCACCATTTGCTCCGTCGCTCCCCTCTTCCTATAGCCCGTTACTTGTCCCAAACCATGCATTACACATTTAGAAGTCGCCCACTTCAAACCCCAACTACACCGAATCGCCAGTTTATCTCAACCTACTGCACATATCTTCAGCACCGCACAGCCCTCACCGCATCTTTCGACTTTCCCCCTGAAAACGCCAGCGAATCAAACCCTCAACTCTCCAACATGTTCCAAAGCGCTTCCCTTGCAGACCTCTTCAAAATTCTCCCCCCCGCATTTCGCGTCATTGACGCCCTCGTCACCATCGATATGCATGCCGCCGTCGATATGTCCCTTGCCGTTCCCGCATTCACAATGTTGAAGCGTGATCTTGCTATACTGTGCGTCACAATCGCGCCTGCCACATTTCGAGTTGCAGAGCTTTTCGACTTTGTCGATAACCAGGACAAAATTACGGCTTGTCGCCTTGTTAGGGTTTACACGGCGCTCGTGTGGAAAGTGAAGCGATTCGCTCTTGATAGTGTGGATATCCCTACTCGATGGCCCGGGGCATGGGCAGAGCTCCAAGCAGTTCATGGTGATGTTGCGCGGAAAGTGCGCCTTGAGGCGGGGAGGAGGTGACCGTGCGTGGGATGCGACAATGTCGCAATCCAAGATGAACCTCTACTTGTACAGTTCATCGAGGCGTGGTTCAGGGAAGGATGTTGAGATTACCAGAATAAGAGGCGGCATAACTTTCATGAGCGTTGCAAGGACGCCCACGCCGGTTACAAGTTCATCGTGACTGATAGCAATTTCGTTCTCTACCAGCTGAACACTGCGTATCGGATTCTGCTGCACGCAAGCTCTTACCGCTGCGAATAGGGACGCTAGAGTTGTGTGCTTGCTGCTCTCGCGGGAATACTTGGGTGAGTCTCTCGCCGAACACTCGAAGTAAGTGATCCTGTGCATGGACATGGAATGAATTCAGATGACCCACAGCGCTTTGTTTCCGATGCATTGCTACTGCCCCTCGCTCCAGCGCTCGCTGTGAAACCAGACCTTTACACTCGTCCTGACCGTACCGCATGGCTTTTCGAAAGAAACTGCAATTGGACCTCAGGGTCACGTCATGCTCACGACAGCAGGATGAACCATACAGGCGCCCTGTCGGTTCAGTTTGCATGGTTTAAATGGACTGCTCGCAACATAGCCCCCCCGTAGGAGACTCGGTTTGCGCCGTGTCATGCAAGCGCGATTGCTCATTGACGATATCCAGCAAAACTGCTCTATAAACAATAGGCCCATATGCGCTCGGGTATAACTCAATTACACAAACGGCATCACGTATCTTTATCCTCCTTGTTACCCGTGCGATTCGCAATGAGTGTAGCGGCAATAATCATAGCGCCGCCCGCAATACCCGTTGCCCCAAAACTTTCGCCCAAAACCAGAGCGGCTAGGGCACTTGCCCAAAGCGGCTGGGTTGCAAAGATGACGACAGCCTCACTCGGCGGGACACCCTGCTGACCCTTTGTCTGGGCCCAACCAGAGGCGGCGGATGAAAACAAACCAGTCCACAACACTACAGCGGCACTGACAGCGATATCGGAAACTGTCCACGCACTCTGATCGGCTGCCGAAACAGCAGACGGAACACGGTGTTGCCAGTTGGTAAACTCGGTAGCAACAGCCCAGCCAATGGAAAGAAAAGCCTGTGCAGCGATCTTGGTAGCAACCAGCGGGGTTGCAGGAAGGTCGTTGCAAAATTTGCTAAGGCGAATAATATAGGTAGAAAAGATGATTGCGGAAAGGACCTCGAGACCATCGCCAGTCAAAGACGAGACGGTTCCATGACCCTTATCCGAGCTAAGCAAGGCGACGCCAGCAACTGCGACAAGCGAAGAGAGCCAAGTACGGGGCGAGATTTTGTCGAGACCGAAAAGACCGGAGAGGACTGGAACGATGACGGTTTGTAGCTGATTGAGAAAGGCGGCCCTACTGGCGGAGGTGTGCTGCAGACCGAGAACCTGTGCGACATTGGCGAGGAATACAAAGAGGCCCAATTCGAGGCCGGCACGGAAAAAGGCAAAGGATTTGGGGGGTTGTGTGGAGGGGGAGTTGCGATTCAAAAAGGCGGAGAATTCGGCGTATAGGACGGGTACGTAGAATAGGGTGGAGAGTAATAGACGCTCGGTGTTGAAGACGGATGGGGCGGGGTGTGTTGGTTGGGCAAAGAGTAGACGTACCGCAGGAGCGAAGGAACCCCAACAGAAAGGCACGGTGTATAAGAGCCAGCGGGTGGGAATGGTGGTGGAGAATGGACCTAGGGGAAGAGTGAGGAGGTGGGTTTGGGTGGTGGTTTGAGGGGTGGGAGGTTTGCCGTTGGAGGGGGTGGTGGCGGTGGAGGTGGAGGTGGAGGTGGGTGGTGGGGAGGGTATGGATTGTGGGGGTGAGGTGGGGATGGATGGCTTGTTTGTGGTGCGAGTGCGGGGAGGTGGGGGAGGATTGGAGGGATTTGAGCAGAGTTGAATGGGATAGTTGCGTGGTCGCTTGTGCAGGGTGGGGAGCGGGGAGAGTTTTGTGATAAAGAGTGGGTTGAGATTCATTTGGAGGTGGGGTGGGGTTGGGTGGGGTGGAGGGAGAAGAAAATGAGACGACGGGTGGGCTTGTGAGTGTCCAGCTCTAAAAAGGTAAAAAAGGTTGACTCGTTATAGCTCCAACCGCATGCGATTGCTCATGGCCGTAACAGGGTGTCGTGGTCAATTATGGGAAAAAATGGCGACGATTGGTGATGGGTATCGGCGATGTGAAATAAATAAACGCTTGAGGATTGTCGTCGCAGCCGCTCATTTTTCAATTAGCGCCGCCCAAAAATATCTTTTTACATTCCCAATGTTTTCACGCTGGCAAATCATGTTTACCCACCAGAGAGCTACCGCGGGAGCTACGCAGTCATACTTGAGGGCCATCATTGACCCGACCCGCTCTCCGTCTTGAAATAATAATCGCACCAACAATCCCCACCAACGCCACTGCACCAGCACCACCAGCCGCCCCGGCAATCAGCCCAACATTCACTCTCCCATCTTCCAAACTCGCACTATTCTCCCTATCCTCACCTGTACTATTGTCCCCCCCACTTTCTTGTCTCACATACTCGTCTCCATTCTTCATATACACATCTCCAACATCCACCCCACTCATCCAAGCCTTGTTCAACAATGTCCCCTCATCCAGCTGCCACCCCACCACAATCACCCGCCCCTTTCCAATCACCATCTTCATCCCGCTTGTAGGCGTCGTCATCTCTCCCTGCACCCTCTTCACCTCCCTACCATCCGCCCCATACACCACAACCACCGGTCGTTTATTCCCCAACTCCCCCTGTCCCTCCACAACTGTCCCCGTCGCCTCAACCAACACATAAACATTCCCAAACTCATCCACCCCGACATCACGTCCCACCTCCGTAGCCCCTCCCTCCACAATACTAGCCTGATCCGCAAACCCCTCCGACCCCACACTCCCGTTCCACCCAACCCCAAGCCCCTCCCTGTAAATCTGTCTCACCCTCGCATCCCTCTCCTTGTAAATACTCACATAATCCGTCTCCGCCACATAAAAACTCTCCCCATTCCTCGCCACTCCCACCCCAACAAACTCATCCTCCGTCTGTGTCCGAACCTCCACCCTCCCCAACCGCTCCAAACTCGGGTACCCAAACCGATACACCACCCCATTATACATCCTCGTCACCCCACTCACCTCCTCCGACCGTCCCACCACAACCACCTCCCCACTCCCATTCCCCCTCCCCATCTCAATCCCCATCCCCCTCACCCCCACCCCCTCCCCAAACACCTCCCCACCACACTGCCAACCACCTCACCATCCACCCCTCTCACCCTTACCACCACCGCCCCCGTCCCAGCCCCCACCCCACCCCCCCTCATACAAACTCGAACCATCACCCACCGTCCCCACAACCACAACCTCCATTCCATCCTCACTCATCCTCACCCCTGTAAACCGATCCCCAGACACTCCACTCCCATACGTCCTCACCCAAACACGCACCCCATCCCCATCATACTTTGCAATTATCGCCCCACCCACCATCTCCCCCACCACATACAGATTCCCCTCCACATCCGCAATCATCCCACCAAACTCATCCCTGCCTCTTGACCCGAACCGTCGCGTCCACATCACATCCCCCGCCGCATCCACCTTGACAACAAACAAATCCTGCTCCCCAAGACGGTCCACCTCCTCATCCACCGCAAACGTCTGCACGTTGTCTTCAACATCCAAAGCTTCAATCACTCCACCCAGATATAAACTACCATCCGCCGCTTGCGCCACATCACGAATTTCACTGATGCTGTCAGAGGTGGACAATACGGGCAGTAGATTCCTAGTGAATGGTGTGGTGTCGTCGAGTCGGTCAAACAGGCCGGATTGTACAGCCGTGGAGGCGGAGATTATGCACAAGGAGAGGAGGGTGTGGAGGGCGCGATGCTGTGGGTACATGGTGCGGTGGGAAACGTGGTGTCGGGTTGGACGGGTGCTTGAACACGTTGGGTAATGATGCGGTTAGTAGTGGGAAGGGAGTGGGTTGGATTTGTGAGGTGGGTTGTTTGTTTGAAAGGAATGAGGGGGGGGAAGTTTGAATGGGAGTGGGTGGTTTTGAAGTGGTGGGTTACGGCCATTCGGAGGGGCGGGTGGGGGTTGAACGGTGTTGTGGTTGGAAGGGCTGCGTGCGAGGTGGTAATTTGGTTACGTGGAGGAAGGAGGGTTAATAAGGGATGCGGGGGATATGGGCGGGATGGTTATCCACGAAAGCAAGGGGTGCAGGGGTTGGGGAGACGGGGTGGTGGAAAGTGGTGTGGGCATTGTGTGGGGTGGTTAAGTGGGGTGAAAGGAGAGGGAGGGAGGGTGTTGTGAGGCGTGGTTTGCGCAAGGTGGGACGGGGAAGATGCGGAGTGTGGTGTTGTGTGGAGGTGGAGAGCGGTGGAGTGGATGACTTGCGTGCGGATGGATTGGTGGATTTCATGGATTGACGGGGGTGTGATTGGGGACGGTGCAACGAGTCATGGACAGACGGTTGCGATGGGAGTGTTGTGAGAGGGTTTGGGGCGCGATGGGGGCTTTTGATTGTCCAGGTGATGATGTTTGACAGATTTGTGATGATATTGGCGCGGAGTACGGGAGTTGGGTGCGGTACGAGAGAGGAGAGGCGCCAAGATAAATTTGAAACCTGTTTGCTCGAGTTGTATTTCAAAATCAATTGCGAGCGGACTCTGCGGCTGGGTCTGGACTGCGACACTAAGGCACTGCGGCGCGTGTTGGCGGCGTTGGTATTGAGTCTGTGCGCGCTCGATGAACCTCAGAGATGAATGCCGACTCGGTCAACGCATGTAAAACTCGGTCTAGAACGGTACTGTAAGCATGTCGGATTTGAGCATAATCTCCTACAGTACGGTTGGACCGGTTTGACGTTGCATTTCTCTCCGACATGTCGCTGCAACCCATCTGTGCTCCCTCAACTTGCAACTGCACTGGCCATTTGAACATCGCACGCCACAAATGCAATGATAGGCACAACGCGTACCCCTGCGTGCTGCTTTCTTCCCACAGCCCTTCCAACCGCATGGCGACGCGGGGCATTTCACCCCACGACGACTCTGGCAAGCAAAAGGGACGGCCTGATTCACCAATGCAGACCGACGTTTCGATGCATTGTAAACATGGCAGAAACGGCGAGGGTGGAGCGTGCACTGGTGGACAAGTACGCCAAAGATATATCGCGTGCAGAGGGGTTGGTGAGGGAGTGGGAGTTTACGATTCCAAAGGGCACGGCGGCAATGGCTAGGGAGCGTGGTGTTGATATGGGGCTGTTGTCAGAGGCGTATGGAAAGGTTATTGCGGAGAGTGTGAGGGAGAATGTGGGCGGGAATTTGGATGATGAGGCCTTTTTCAGGGAATTTCAAGCGGCTGGGGATGGGAATGAGAAATTTGGGGTGGCGGGATTGGTGTTTGAGATGTGGATGGGGGAGATGAAGGGGGGAACGGGAGGGGGGATGAAGGAGGGAGAATTGGAGGTGATGTCGGGGATGTATGGGGCGGTGTTGGGGAGGAGTGTTCGCATGATGGGGTTTGAGTGGGAGTTTGGAAGGTTGGTAGAGGGGATGAGGAGGTGGATGAGAGGGGAAGGGGGGTCGGTTGTGATGGATCAGGAGGAGTATGGTAGGATGTTTGATGTTGTGGGGGATTGCGCGGCGACAGTGATGGGGACGGGGAATTTGGAGAATGCAGAGAGGTTTTTTGAAATGTTGAGGGCAGAGAGGGATGTTGAGGATGTGCAAAAGGATGGATATGTATTGGCTGTGAGGGGCAAGTATCGGAATCAAGAGGGGAATGTGGTGGGGTTGGGGAGTGTGGTAAGGTTTTGGCTCAGAGTTTGGTTGTTTGATGGAAGAGTTTTGCTGGTGCCTCGGTTTGGGGAGGAGGATGGCGATGTGGAGAGTCCCATGGATCAACTGCCGGTCAGTCTGATGTGCGTCATGGAGGGCATGCGGCAGGGCGAGTCAAAGACGGCATTTTTTCACCCCTATGCCGCTGGAGAAATTCTCGAAATGTTGATGACTGTGGATCAATTTCCACCCCAAGCGGCTGTTATTGTCGACATTTTTTTAAATTCTACAACCTGAACAAATTACACCAATGCTTGTGGAATGCTGTACATTTTACTGTAAGCATAATTTCATTGCTGGTTGTTTTATGCACAACAATGTCACGTCAACGGCTCTTTGCTTCACGCAGTCGTTTCGTACACTATTAAACCTACATCTACCACATCGACCACTTCAGCTTTGTGCCGCCATCCCCGTCTCGCTTTTGTCATTTGCTTCTTGTTCCAAACCCTTCAACCCCCGCCTTGCCCTCTATTTTCTTCTAGTTAGTCATGATGAATTGGATGTTTGGAAAAAAGGATGTTCCCACAGGTCCTCCTCCCCCCCCTCCTCCCCCGCCGGAGACCCTTCAGCAACAAATTAAGAAGAACCAACGGTATGGCCATCCACATCCCCATCACACCACACCCATCCCTCTCTCCTTTTCTTCCCCCATCCTTTGCCACTAACACTTGAATTGCAAACTTGCTCAACAACCCACCAAACACCACAGCTCCATCGACAAAGCATGTCGCGAACTTGAACGTGAGAGGATGAAGATGGAGCAGCAAGAACAAAAGCTAAAGACCCAAATCAAAAAGACCGCAAAATCCGGCCAAGTCGAAGCCGCCCGTATTCTAGCAAAGGATCTTGTGCGTACGCGCCACAACATCACTCGCATGTACCAGATGCGCACCCAGATGCAAAGCGTGTCCATGCAACTCACCACCATGCGCACCAACGAGTCCATGGCCAATGCAATGGGTAATGTTGTCAAAATTATGGGCCGTATGAATCAGACCATGAATCTGCCGGCCATGCAGAATGTTATGATGCAGTTTGAAATGGAGCATGGAAAGATGGAAATGACTCAGGAGATGATGGATGATGCCATGGGCGATATGCTCGGTGGTGCCGATGAGGAGGCTCAGACCGATGATGTCATTAATCAGGTCATGGACGAACTGGGCTTGGAGCAAGGCTCAAAGCTTGGAGCTGTGTCTGCTGCCACTGGCACCCCAGGTGAGGTGGATAGTGTCGCTGATAGCGAGCTTGAGAAGCGTATGGAAGAGCTTCGTCGTTAGTTGGCCTATGCGTTGCCCGTTTTGACCTTTTTTTTCTGTATAGATGTTGTGGGCATAAATGGGCCTCGACTTTTGTGGACGGTCACCGCTTGGCCGTTTATGTGCGCTTTTGTGCTCTAACTTTGTAAATCGACGTGTCGCGCGCTGTTGTGGTGCTGCAGGTGTGAGTACCACAGGACGCTGGCCGGATGGATTGATGTAGAATGCCAGTTTGTGCGACATTGCAAGAGGTTTTGTTGGACTAGGTGAATGGCAGTCTGTTGATGGAGAGCACTCTATTGCATCACAGGCTCAGGTATGTCACTTGTAGAGTTCAACGAAAGAGTATGTTGGGGTTGTTTACGCGTTGGTAAATGAAACGCAGCGGTGCAAAGTGATCGCCTCTGTCGAGTTACACATGATCGCGCAAGTAGTTTGCCCTTACCGTGCTGCGTCATCTCGACCTTTTACTACTGCCAGTAGTGTTGCTCGTTTTCAGACACGCATAGCAATCTGAAACCCCATGTTGTGTCTCCATGATCAGAGATTCCCCTGATCGGAGGCTCTTGCGGCGAGCGCTGTGTCTTCTCGGAACACCTGTCCACACGTGAGCAAGACGGGCAAGGGAATGGGTTGCCGAATCGACAAAGTACGCAAGTTGGACCGGAAAAGCACAATACGAAAAAAGTAAAAATATTCATATTCCATCAAAGGTTTGTCATATCGCCTCCAACTGTGCGTTGATTTGTCTTGACATCATGACACTTCATTGATCCCATCCCCGCTGTCCTCCCAAATTCTCTCCTCGTCGCCGTCGACCTCCCACGACGACCTCAATAAACATCACAAGCTGCTGAATCACGATTCATGCAGTAGCGTCCTTTTCTCAAACATACACTCATCCAAATTTCGCAACACCCACTCAACCACCTGATGAAGAAAAAGGTCGACTCACGCATACGCCAGGTTTTGCAAAATGCAGTAACCAACAACCACAGAGCCCTTATCGTCCTTGTCGGCGATAAGGGTCGCGACCAGGTCGTCAACATACACTACATGTTGTCCAAAATGGCCATGCAAGCAAGACCCTCCGTTCTCTGGTGCTACAAGAAAGAGCTGGGCTTCAGTTCCAATAAGAAGAAGCGCATGAAAATCATCAAGAAGCGTATCAAACAAGGGCTCATCGATCCTGACCGCGATGATCCCTTCGAGCTCTTCATCTCCTCCACGTCCATCCGCTTTGCATACTATTCAGAGTCTCACAAGATTCTTGGTAATACCTACGGCATGTGCGTCTTGCAGGATTTCGAGGCCCTCACCCCGAACCTCTTGGCTCGTACCCTTGAAACTGTGCAAGGCGGCGGTGTCACAATTCTTCTCATCAACAAGATGGCGTCCCTCAAACAGCTCTACTCTCTCACCATGGATGTGCACGCACGTCTTCGAACAGAGTCGCACACAAAAGTTGTCGGCCGCTTCAACGAGCGCTTCATACTCTCCCTTGCAGACTGCCCCGCCGCAATTGTCGCCGATGATGAGCTCAACGTTCTTCCGATTTCGTCGCATGTGCGTTCGATGTCCGGAGATTCCGATTCTGTAAGCCACCGTCCAGTAAGCACAGAGAATGCACCAGAGCTCAAGCAGCTGAAGGAGTCGTTGGAGGATACTCCACCGATTGGAGCCCTCATTGCAAAGACAAAGACTATTGATCAGGCAAAGGCACTGCTGCGTTTTGAGGAAGCCATTTCGGAGAAAACCCTCCGCAGTACGGTCGCTTTGACTGCTTCTAGGGGAAGAGGAAAGTCCGCCGCCCTCGGCCTTGCCGTGGCCGCTGCAGTCGCGCATGAGTACTCAAATATTTTCGTTACGTCACCATCGCCCGAAAATCTCAAAACGTTCTTTGCATTTCTTTTCATTGGATTTGATGCAATGGAGTACAAGGAGCACACTGATTATGAAATTATTCAAAGTACAGACCCTTCTCTCAGCAAGGCAGTAGTTAGGGTCAACGTCTTTCGGAATCATCGTCAGACGGTCCAGTATATTACCCCGTCAGATGCACCCAGATTACTCACCCAGGCAGAGCTACTTGTCATAGATGAGGCTGCGGCAATTCCATTACCTCTCATCGAGGCTATGTTGGGTCCCTATCTCGTCTTTATGTGCAGCACTATCACCGGTTACGAGGGAACCGGACGCAGTTTGTCATTGAAGCTCATGCGAAAGCTACGGGAGGGGAGCTCTGTCCCAAAGCCCAGTGCTGCCACCTCTGTCAACGGCCATGCTAATCGCCAGACAGACAGGGATGCATCGGCAGTAGCAGCACATAGCGGAGCAGGGCGGGTATTTAGGGAAGTTCAAATGGAGGCACCGATTCGATATGGCGAGAAGGACCCCATCGAGGCTTGGCTGTACGATTTGCTGTGTCTCGAAGCAGGTGGCAAGAGGCAGATCCTTGGCGGCGGAGCTCCACACCCCAGTGAGTGCGAATTGTACTATGTGGAGCGCGATGCTCTATTTTCAAGGCATCGAGCCTCGGAGGCCTTTTTGCATCGAATCATGTCCCTGTTTGTCTCTTCGCACTACAAGAATTCCCCAAACGACCTGCAAATGTTGTCGGATGCTCCAGCCCACGCGCTCTTCGTTCTGCTCGCCCCCACTCGGCCTAACACAGACAAACTGCCGGATGTCCTCTGCGCTATTCAGGTGTGTCTGGAGGGCCGAATTTCTTCACGCAGCTCCCACATGCAGCTGTCCAGGGGGCAAAGGGCCTCGGGCGATTTAATCCCGTGGACGATTAGTCAGCAGTTTCAGGAGCCAGACTTTGCAACCCTGTCCGGTGCACGAATAGTGCGTGTTGCAACACATTCCGATGTGCAGAAAATGGGTTATGGAACTCGCGCCATGAAACTCTTACTCGAGTACTACAGCGGCAAGCACGACGTTTCACTCGACGATGACAACAAAAAGGAGCCTGGAACGGGCTCGCAGGGCGAACTTGAAGAGAATGGTACCCAGGAGCTTCTCATGAAGGCAGACAACACCTTGTTGAGTGAGATTATCGGACCTCGAAAGAACATCCCTCCTCTTCTGAGACGACTCCATGAACGGCGATGTGAGAAGCTAGATTACCTCGGCGTGTCATTTGGACTTACGCAAGGTCTATTCAATTTCTGGAAGAGACTCGGATTTGTTCCCTTGTACATGAGACAGACGGCTAATGAATTAACAGGAGAACATACATGCATTATGGTGACATCAAGCCCCTTTAGCAACGAAGGCAGCATCTCAGAATGGCTGCCAGCCTTTGGTGCCGATTTCCGGCGTCGGTTCGTTCAATTGTTGGGCTTTGAGTTTCGCTCGTTACCTCCAGGCTTGGCTCTTGCCGTTTTGGATGCGGGGCCTGAGGAGGCTGACACCTCAACAGGTGATAGCGCACCGAACATGATTGAAAAAATCAAGGCGACTTTCACTCCGTACGACAGAAGACGTCTTGAATCCTACGCTCGGAGCTTGGTAGACTATCACGTTGTTGTAGATTTGCTTCCAAAGCTGGCGGAAATGTACATCTTGGGTGAGCTGAAGGGTTCGGAATCGGTGAGGTTGTCTACTGCGCAAGGGGCCATTCTGATGGCTCTTGGTTTGCAAAAATGCACGGTGGATGACCTTGAGAAGCGACTCGGGATTCAGGCTTCCCAGGTGTTGGCATTGTTTAACAAGGTGATCAGGAAAATTGCAGGATTTCTTCGTGATTTGGAGGAGTCGGACATTGCAGCTCGAATAGGCCCGGTCAACGCTGACGCCGCAGCCACTGCTGCCCTACCAAAAGCATCTTTGAAGAAAACGTTGGACGACGAACTGGAAGAGAAGGCATCGCGTGATGGAGGAAGACTACCAGGACTGGATGTCGACGGGTTGGAAGTAACTGAGCTAGAGGGAGCCGAGAATGCCGAGAAAGGCGGTAAAAAAGAATCGCGAGGCATAGAGAAGTTCAAGGTAGTTGGAACAGAGGAAGATTGGACAACTGCGATACCAGAAAGCGGTGAGAACGGAGTTCCAGGCGTTGTGAGTATTAAGACTGTGAAAAAGAAAAGGAAGCACACAGAAACAATTGTTGAGAAAGCCAAAGTTTCCTCGCGGAGGAAGAAAAAGAAACACGCTTCAACGTAATTAATGTCTATATGGGGAACAGGGCTGGGATCTATGAATGGGTGGAAGGTCAGAGGTGTATTGCCAACTGCAGACTCAATCAGTGATTGTGAATATGTTGAGTTCTAGCTCTACGAAGCTGTAAAGGCACTGTCTATACGGCCGTTGGGGGAGATTGAATGTTCCCTAAAAGAACTATGTACTCAAGTTTTGTGACTAAAAGATTGCCATGATCTTGTACCTGTGCACTGCCTTCACGAGCCGACTCTGACATCTCAAGGACGTTGTCGGCAAAGTGTGAGACGCGAATTACCAAGAAAACGTTGCTCTCCTGAACCCCACAGGACTCTGGTCCAAAACGGTATTTGAGGGAAAAATTCCCTTTTTCACACTGGCGGGCAGTAGGAGCCCCCAAAACTAGGGACGAGCCAGTCATTCTTCCCCTGCACAGGCGATGCCACAATTTGAAATTCCATCAGATTCGCAAGCTGAAAACGGGAAGAGCGGCGTGACGAGTTTGACTCGCATCGCGAACGTATCCAAAATGGAGCAAACAGAAGGACAAAGTATGGAGGACGACGAAGACGGCTATGACACTGTTGAGTCGTCGTTGTCGGAAGACGGAACAGAGATATTGTTAACTTGCTGAGCAAGCTTTGCAGAGAAACAGTCGAAGAAGACGACATTGACTCTGTTTTTCATAGATTGTTGGTGGTCCTTCAAAAATTGATCAAATCTTGTGTTCATCTTAACTGCCTCTGCTCTGACCGAGGGACGCATGGTGCCTAGTGATAAAATGCGTAGGGTTACATCCATGACGCTTGGGGTGACAGTCCAGCCAAGGACAAACAAGTCGTTTCTAAACTGTCGATTTTTTGTGGCTGCAATCGTATCCTTTAGAAAGCAAATCTTGCGGTCTGGGGAATTGGTATTGAGCCAGGCGTCTCGTCCCCAGCCGACAGTTAGTCGAGAGCCGGTCAAACCGGCAACGACATTACGATTCAGAAGACGTAATGGAATAGTGCGAAGGTCATCTCCATCGCCATCAAAGCAGGGGTGTAAGAAAGAGTTGAACACAAAATTGGAAAGTTGATCGCGTTCGTCGTTATCCAAGAGACTGGGACGGAAAACAGTGACGACAACCTGGGGGTCATCGTCAGTCTCCATATGAAACTGATTGATCTGATCAATCACGTCTGCGAGTGGAACACAGAGAACCATACCGTGAACGGTCCAAAAGGAAGAGTCTGCCGAGGTGGAGGGGCGCTTGGAAACGCGAATGTCGAGAAAGCGGGCACCGGCTCGAAGCTGATCGAGAATGGAAAGGTTTTGAGTGAGGGCAAAGTCTGTTTGAACAGAGGCGCATGCGCGACGGATGGGGCGGAATGAAAGAGGAAGGAGAGAGGCACGGGAGGTGAGGTCTGGACGGGTTGCATAGGCGGCGGAATCGTGGGTACCGGGAAGGATTATGTCGTAGAGGGTTGGGAAGGTTGCGGTCATTCTGAATGGGAGGGGGGGTGGTGTGGGACGATTGGTGGGGGGGAGGGGGGGGTCTTGGGAGGGAAGGGTAATGTGGGTGGGGTTGGGGTGGGTATGAAGGTTTGGCGCATGTGAGGTTTGGGGTGGGGAAGCGGTGTAAGGGGTGGGGTGAGGGACGGTGAATGATTGCGGTTATGGTCGGGGGGGGTTTGGTATTTGGGGTGGGTAATGAGTGACAAGAGTTGCATAGATTATGTGGGAGCATGAGCAATGTCGGCAAGTGCAACATACATGGTACGTGGCTGTAGGAAACCATGTCTATGTACTTGAAAGTGAACACCAATAAAGGGCCGGAATAGTCTTGTGCTTGTATAATACTTTATCGACCCGCTGATTACAGCAACCATTCGAGTCATCGTTAGTGCGACCTAGTGGTATGCAGGAAAATGTGCACTAAACTGAAATACGTATTAACTTGCTTTCAGGGAATGACGGACACAAATGTAATGATTCAACAATGCAGTAATGGAATTCGCACTATATGCAGAGCACGCTCCCTGTGCGAATGTTTTCGAATTAGCCACTAAAAAAGATTCATGGTGGCCTCGTGTGCGCAATTTGTGGTTCGAACATTTGGCATATTTTGAGAGGGTACCTTGTAATAAATTTAAAGTATTGAACAGTTTCTGAGACTTTTCTTCCACGGATGCACCGTAGGTATTTGTACTGTACTGATGTCTGCAGTACAGAGGTTCTGTACCTGTTGTCAGCAACAGGTACAAAGCCTCTACAGTTCTGTATGTATTTGACTTCAATTTGGAATGATGAGGTAAATCCGTTGCCCCTCATCTTCTCAATTATGTGGCCGACAAATTTCCCAACTACACCGTAGTATGATACATCTACTGTACAGTACGGCACAGTACTGTACCCTCTTACTCTAAACAACAAACTAATCAAGCCTCGAGACCTCTGGCTTTCTCTACCCTCTGTGCTCTTCTGGGCATTGATCTGTGCTGTACTGTACTGTACTATACTGTACTATACGAAAAAGTTTACATCAAATGGTTTCTACGGTGCCCACTGCATGATCCGACTATACGTCTAGGAAATCACCGGACGGTTCACGTCGGTCACATGCAGCGGCGTGCGCGAGCAGATAGCCATAGCTATAGACGACCAGCTGATGCAACTAAGGCGCTGATACACACGCCGTCCATCACTCCTGCAGTCGTACTATACTTCCGCGCTATTCGCGGGATCAACTCTTCAAGCAATACAAATAGTTTGGGAGGCAGGCGCACTAAGAGAATCAAACGCAATCGGTTGAAACGTAAAGTTCGGTGCACGGGTCCGGGTGTCGGACAGTGCAGGGACGCGGCACGACAGCTTGCATTCCAGACCCTGTACCTTGTCATGATGCGCCAATGCGGCACCCCCGCCAGCGGCCGAGGTGGCCTTGATGCGGACGGCGGCTTTGAACGGGGAGACGACGGTCATGTCACACGCGACAGGCCGTGTCTCTTCGTTGTTCGGATCGGCCGGGGGGGGGGGGGTTGAGAGGTGAACCAGGATGTCCGTGGGCTGAAACTCTGTGCCCGGGACGAGGAGCGGCACTTGGTACTGACTGTCGAGCCAGGTGGCACGGAAGGCATGGTACGCGGCCGCGTTGCGGAGGGCGTTGTGGCGGTGTGTGCGGCCTAATCGGGGGCAGAGGTCGGCCGCGTGATCGCCAAGGGGGTCCTTGCTTCGCTTGCAATGCTGACAGGTTATCGGGAGCGAGTCGGTGTAGACCCGGTAATCCGAGGTGGTGGGATACCGTACTACGGTATGACGGTTTAGTGGGCTCGCGTAACCTTGGTAGCATTGAACAGGAGAGTAACTTTATGGCATCAGTAAAAGGGGGTGTCCGCTGCAGGATCCGACTATATTGCTAGCTAGGTGCTAACCGGGTGGTCCACGTCGGCCACGTGCAGCGACATGCGCGACATAATAGATTGTGCACTCGACGACCAGATTGTGCTACTAATGCGCCTAAAAATCCGAGTACGGATAACTCCTGTTGACGTGTGGAATTATTCGGCAATGCGAGGCAACAGTCCCTCTATGAAGCGGACTGTGTCGGGGGACGGGGAACCCAAGGAATCAAAGGCCAGCGGTTGAAAATCGAAATCGGGGGCCTGGGTAGGGTTATCGGAGGGCGGGGGGAGTCGACGCGACAATTTTCTCTCCAGGTCCGTCACTTTGTTGCGGTGTGCAACTGCAGCAGCACCTCCCATTTCCCTTATAGCTCTTGTTCTGACATCGTCCTTGAATGGAGAGACTACGGTAACATCGCAGGCGATCGGGCGGGCTACAGTGCCGTCAGGGGCTGCTGGTGGGTGAACGAGAATGTCAGCAGGTCGCAGGTCAGTGCTGGGCACAAGGAGTGGGACCTCGAGCTGGCAATCCAGGCCGGCGGCACGGGCAATACGGCCAGCGATGACGTTGCGAAGTGAGTTATGCCGGTGTTTGCGACCGAACCCAGACGGGCACAAGTCCACAGCGTGGTCTCCTAATCTGTCCATTTGGCGTTTACAATGCTCGCAGTTCCGAGGGAGCGAGTCATCATAAACGGGCAGTCCCAAGTAGCGGCGAAGCATTATTTTCCAGTGTACCGCGGATATCTCCGTGTCAGCCGAGGGATGTGCGTAAAGAAAGGCAGCACCGGGGCCTTTGCGGAGCGCTAGGCCGCGTATGCGTTGCCGTACTTCTGCATTCATGTGTCGGTCCGGGTTCGGAGATCTAGCCCAATGGTCGTCGCGCCAGTGAACCTTGGCCAGCGCCTCCTGCTGCACACGTTTTAGGTAGGTTTGGACGTGTGTGTGTGCAGCAGCGATTGAACGGGGGAAGAGGTGTTGACCTTTTATTCAAATGCAGTATGAGGGGACCTTGCTGCCCCTACTGGACCTAGTGGGGCTCAACAACGCTGAATTTGCGCTATACTGTACAACACAGTACATGTTCTGTACAATACAGTACTGCCCTGCCCCAGAGAGATTACCGTACGCCAGCAAAAGATTGCCGCACACTTCATAATTCTACTACTGTACAATGAACATTCCCACTGACCTAATTGCTATCAGCGCCGCGATGGCACCTACCTGTCCACCCCCCCCCCAGCGTGTGCCTTGTATTCTTCAATCTATCGAGCAGTCCATCCACCACCCTCTTGGCTCACTTGCGACATCCTTCCCTGCAAACGTCGCATAATGCCTCGACGCAATCAAGTTAACAAATTGTCGTTGCAGCGGAGTACACGGTACCAGATAGACGACCTCGTATACTCTGCCCAAAAGATTGCAAGGGCTTGAAGAAAAACTACTCAGACCTCCCCAATTCGCAAGGGAGCGTGAAAATCGAAATAGTCTCGCCGCGCGGAGCCGTAAACTAGTCTGGGCTGGCCGCAGGCCAAACCGTCGCCGCCGTTGGGGCTGCTCTGGTCGTTGGAACGTATGTACCAGTGTACACGTGTGTATACGTGTGAGATCTGAGGGGAGCAGCGAGCAAGAGGGGATGAGCTGTCGCAGGGCCGAGCGTACCGGCGGGCGTATTTAGGCGCGCGCATGTTGTGCCGGCAAGTCGATCGCTTTCCCTCATGTCTATTTCCTTTTCAGAAATTCCCCCACTACGGGTCAGGGCGGCGATATCTTCAATCAAGCACATCACAGGGTGCTTCGGAGCATGGCTGACAGTAGCATCAACCAGGGCGACGGTATCGCTAGGTCGAGTTCGGCGGGCGGGGTCGGAGACAGTTTCGCGCGTGTGCATGCGGCATGGTCGACACTCAAGCCCGGACGTAGGGGCCTTCGGCAAGGTGGTGACGGAGCTCAACGCTTCGAGGTTATTTGGGGAAGAAAGCATGTTCGAGCGAGGTCCGTATGTGCCTATAACGCACATGAAGTATTTCAAGCCTCCGGCGGACCCGTTTTTTTCCGAACTTCGAGCCAAAGATCGACGGTCCGCGAAAGAATGGGAATATGTGAATGCGGCGGGAGTCTGGGCGGATTATGACGGCGATGGCATTGGAAGTGGCGAGAACGGAGGCGGTTTCGGCGGAAGAGATGGGTCGCTTCTTAGCACTGGCTGAGTTGTCCGACAAAGCAACGTTGGAGGTGTTGAGTATGCGGGCGCAGTACTTTCGATAAATTACTGAACAAGGATTGGAGACGGCGCGTCAGATGTCGTTTCTTGTGGAGCAAGGGCACGATGCTGTCTTCTTGGAGTCGTACAGGACAGCGAGAGAGACGCTTACATCGAAGATGGAGGTTGAGGCCGCGAAGCATCTGGCCAAGCTTCGCCTTGAGAGGGCATCTGCGCACAAGGGTAGCGGCGCCGGCGGGACCGGTGCCGAGGATCAGTGATAGGGGACGAGATGGCGGATGCCGTGGGAGCTCAGAAACATGAGCTGCTGTGGCGTGGGACGGCGCGGAGAGCGAGCGCTTGGCGCTTAATCTTGGGAGCATCCGAGCTTGTGGAGCGGGCGGTGCGGTATGCGGTGCGAGGCCTGCCAACTGTGCCTTTCACGAGTGGTATTGTGATGGGGGAAGTACCGCAGGGAGAGGAGGACAAACGGTTTGCGAGCAAGGAACTCGGGAAGATGGTGCGGTTGCGACTGGTCGAACGGGTCAGGGAGGGAACGGCAAAGAGGTTGGTGAGGGGTGGTGTGATGGTCTCGTCGTCGTTCGTGGCATGGCAAGAGGAGGGACGGGAACGAAAGGGGAAGTTTGTGCTAAATCTGAAGCGTCAAAGAAAACATTGACCGAAAGAGAGGGTGGGGATGGAGACGATTCAGTCGTTTGCGACGCAGGTTTGGCAAGGGGACGTTTTGATGTCCTGTGACTTCAAGGGGGGGTATCGGGACTTCTACCTTCATCTGGACATGCGGAAATACTTTCTGTTTCGCTACACGGGGGAGTTCTTTCGCTTTATAGCCCTTCCGTTTGGGTGGGGGCGATCCGGGCTGGGGTTCGTGAAGTTGCTTCGCCCGCTGGTCCGCTACATTCAGGAGGATTTGGGGTATGGCTTGTTGCCATATATCGACAATTTCCTGTTGGCACCGTCACCTGCAGGAAGGGCGGCGACGGAGGAGGACTGGGGGACTGCGAGGGAGAAGTTGGAGTGGGTGTTCCGGGAGTTGGGGCTGGCAAGGCATGCGGAGAAAGGAGATTGGGTAGGGAGTCGGCTAATCGACCACCTAGGGGTTCAAATTCACACGGAGAGGTTTAAAGTGTTCGTGACGGATGGGAAGGTGCGGCAGGTGAGAAAGATGGCGATGAAGATGTTGGGGGTGGCGCAAAGGAATCGGAGGCTGGTTCCAGTGGACTACGTGCGCCGGTTCTGTGGTGTGTGCGTGTCGCTTGGATTGGCGCTGCCGTTAGCTCGCTTCTATACTCGTTCCCTCTACTTCGACTTGTCGCTACACGAGGAAAGAGAGAGGGAATGGAGAGGGGGAGAAGAGGAGAGAGAGGGAAGGGAAGAAGAAAAGGAGAAGAAGGAAGGTTGCGGTTGGTTGGAGTGCGGCGCTGGCCGGAAGCGAAGCCGGGGGCCAGAGCGCCGCTCACACGAGGCCGGAGCCAACGCATCCAACCTGCCCAAGGATCGTGTGGACAGGGTGCGGCTGAGTCGGCAGAGCTTGAGGGATCTCGCGTACTGGCGTTCGTTGACTCGCGGAGAGGGGAGGGACGTCGTGCGGTTACTGCCAGACCTGACGATGAACAGCGATGCAGCAGACGTCGGTTATGGTAGGACACTGCGGTTAGACGAGCGAGGAGGGTCGTCGGGTTTGTGGAAGGGGCGCGAGCGATGGCGCACAGTCGATTAATTTGAGGGAGTTACGCGAAGTACGGTTGTTGCTTCATCATCACTTCGCGGTCTACGTTTCGGGCCCGGAGGTGAAGAGGGTATTGCTACACGAGGACAATCAGGCGGTAGTTTACGTGCTCAACGCGATGGTTTCGGCCTCGAAGGAGATGATGGCAGAACTACGCCTGTTGGAGGTGCTTCTTCGGGTGCTGGGGGTTCGATTAGAAGCGCGATGGATACCCTCTGCGGTGAACGGGTTTGCAGACGCAGTGAGCCAGACGTGGGATCCGGAGGATATTGCGGCGACGGAGGGGATAGTGCAGTCGGTGCAGGAGGAGTACGAGTTGGACAGGGTGGCCTTTGGAGTGCGGCCCTTGGGGGAGACTTTGGTTGCGCGGGTGAAGTACCTGGAAAGCCAGATGCAGGAGTACTGGGGGGACGGGGTGTCACGGTTGTACAACCCGCCAGCGGATATGCTTCCATTAATGGTGCGCAAACTGGAGGCCGAGCAAGGGAAAGGGGTTCTATTGGCGCCGAGATGGCCGGCACAGCCATGGTTCGTGCGCTTGTGCGGCTTGGCGTCCAAGATGGTGGAGCTGGAAGCGGGCGGCGGGAAACTGTGGGACGGACGCGAGCGCAAGGCAGGGGGGTGGGGGATGGTCGTAGCCGTCATGGACTGAAGGAGGTGTGGATTGAAGGGCTGAGGTCGGTGGTGATGAGTCGGACAACTGAGGGGACGGGAGGAACTGTAACGGAAGGCAGGGCCGAGGCTGCGTCGCTGCTGGCGGACTGTGGGTGGAGCGCGGGGATGTGGGGGAACAGGACGAGCCAGCTCCGCAAATGGCTCACGTTATGTGATGATGAGGGACGAGACCCATTGCCGGCCGCGGAAGGGGATGTGTTGCGTATATTGGATACCTGTCGAAGGAAGGGAAGGTGGGCCCGAGATCGGCCCCACAGAATATCACGGCTGTGTCACAGTGTCATGAGGAGGCAGGCTACGAATCCCCTACCAAGACGCGACTTGTCGCGAAGTGCTTGAAAACCTACCGGATGAAAGTGGATTAGGAGTCGGAGCAAGATGAATTGGTACGACTGGGGTTGCCGCCGGCGCACATGCGTAGGATCCTGGACCAAGGATTGAGTGGGAGGGCGAAAGCTACGGTTAGAGCGTGTGAAGCAGATGTGTTTGCCTATTTATTTCAGCTTCGGTCTGTGTCAGTGGCGCATGTGTCAGTGGGGGACAAGACGGTGGACCACGAAGGGGTTGTGAGAGCGCGGATCGAGCGGCGTAAGGCGAAGGTTTGGCGAGGCCTCTTGTTGGCCTATCCGCCTAGTCTGCGATGGAAAAAACGAGAGGGCGTGTACCATTTGTTTCAGAAATGGCCGAGGATTCGACCGAGAAGTGCTGGGTACTTTTGTCTGAATACGCAAGTAACGCTGGAATCCGCGAATTTGGGCGAGGCGATGGGGTTGGTGTTGGGAAATTTGGGAATTCATGCGCCGCATGGTTGTTATTCTGGTCCACACAGCATGCGGATCGGAGGTTTTAACGAGCTGGTGAACCTCAAGTACTCCATCTCTTTCATTATGCACCGCTTGGACTGGGGCGTCGGGAGGGAATGTTACATGTCTACCACGATAGCCGCATTGTGCGTACGCAAGACTCGAATTGGTTTTTCGCGCATCTGCAGTCGTCTTCTGGCGCGCCTCCGTCTTAGTTTGGTATTCGTACCAGTGTACACGTGTGTACATATGTGAAGATCTGAGGGGAGCAGCGAGCATGTGGGGATGAGCTGTCACATGGCCGAGCGTACCGGCGGGCGTATTTACGCGCGCGCATGTTGTGCCGGCGAGTCGATCGCTTTCCCTCATGTCTATTTCTTTGTCCCGGCACATCCCACCCGTAATAATTGTTCGCGTTGCACAGTCGAGCGAGTCGAAGGCGAATACTATGGAGTGTAGAACAAAGTACACGGAAGATGCGAAGTATCCAAGTCGCATACCATAGGTTTTACAGCAGAGTACTAAGTCAAGGTATAAGTACCAGTTCAGAACACAGTCATACTCACGATGGCAGACAGTTGCAAGTTTGCCACCAAACAGATTCCAATACGAATCATGATGCAATAACAAAAAACATAAAGAGCGGTCGCAATGTAATAGTCAAGACAACCCAGGCGACTATTGAGTTGGATACGGATTCAAATTCATAACCCGTGTAAACATCATTGTTATTTAGTACTGGTCTGCATTCAGCTATATAAGTACACAGTACGCGGATATCTGGGCTTGGAAGTAAACCAATGATTGATCTTCAGTATAAATACTGCGCAGCCGAGCCGCTTCGATCGTCCCGCGCTTGAAACACACAGAGGGTTTACTGTTCTAGATCTACGAGTAAAGTAGTCGGAACTCACCGCCGTTCGTTCAGCTCGGCCCCAACTATCCCCATTCTTGTTCCCTACGCTCTACGACGCAGCGCTACCCGAAGAACTGATCGTACAGTTCGAGCTCCGCGTTTGCACAGAGGTGATCACGCGACAATCGGGATTCGTGTTCACTCTTCATGCAACTTTTCGAGATCTAACTCTTGATCTTCAGGACATCGAGTCAATTCAAGATGCCGGCAAGTACTCGCGCACAACTGAAGGAGAAGGCCGATCGCATCATGAAAATGATCAAATCGTCAACATTTAATGATGTTCTCCCGCTAGGTCTACATCAAGCTGCCAAGACCAATTTGGAAACGTTCGCTTCTACTGATTCGAACAGTGAACGATCATTTGAGCTTCCACCTCAAGATCTCATCACGGACTTTCTCGAAGACCTGCTACCCCCTACCGTCGAAATTTTCTCAGAAGAATACTTCAAGATGCCGTTGTTTCTCACCCGCGCCTTGTATCAGCTTGCTGAGATGTTCTCATTTGCGTTGGTCCTCGATCACTATACGCGTTCCGGGGACGTTTCTGAGAGTGAAATTAAGGACAAACGGGTTTGCTCACACGTTTGGATGTGCTACCTGGTCGCAGCCAACAGTGAGACATGCAAGACGGTATTGGAAAACGTCACCACGACCCGCAACCCGCTCGGTCCTAAATCATTCATTCCTTTACCTTTCACGACTGAAAAAATGCCGAGGAAAACTTCAGGCCAAGGAATGAAAACATAAACATAAGATAACAACGGAAACGATTCTCAAAGGATTTTGGACCCCATCGCCAAGACGGAACTTGTAGCTCGCCCGACAGGGAATCAAAACCATGCCGGCGATGAGTGTCGTGTGGAACCTCACGAACGGGGTCAAGCAACTCACGCCCCCCATACAGCAAGAAGAGTATCGCTTCGGAGAACGTGATCTCCCCTCCAACTTCTATCGTGCCGATGTAGAAGTGGATGATCGTGGCCGCAGAAATACTTCACAACGCAGCATTGAAGATCCTCGCAAGGCTAATTACGTCCAGGCAACGTTCAATGACACTCGTTTCTCTGGCGATTTATCGGAAGAAATTGAAGAGACACTCCGAATGTATGACATTTGTGGCCGTCAGTACCAACTTTCCCGAACTCAGAAGTTAGACTTCTTCGTGCATGTCTTCTCAGACCACGCTCGAAGATTCTTCCTTGACCACTTCTTCGATCATGATGTCCAATCCTTCGGTGACATGGCTCGCATCATTACCGAGGAGTATGTGAGCGATGCCAGCAGAATGCAGGTAAAAGGGACATTGGAAACCCTACGCCTTCGTTCGGTCATGAACGAGAACGATATTTCCGACGTCTACGTCGGTCTGAAGAAACTGGTTGAACAAATCAATTTCCTGGCTCTGCAGTGCCCCGGAGACTTTCGTTCGGACGCCCAAAAGACCGACTATCTGTGGAAAGCAGATCCTGAATCCAATGAATGATCCCAGGTGCCTATTCAGAGCATCATTGCGTACAAGTACGCTTTCAAAAAGTTTGTTATTTCCCTGTATTAGTACATTCAACAGCTGATGCAAATCAAGTTTGTGAATGGGGGGGAGCTTTACTCTGGATACTCACAACGCCACAAATGAGCCTGCCGTCACAGCTCACATGCGTTACGGTCGCAATCCAAGGCAAATTGCACGGCAATATCGCCCTAGGCACCTGAATGCAAGTGGCAGAGCAGAAATCCACCAATACAGCTACGAAGAATTCCAAGGAGCCTGCGATAAGGGCATTTGTGTGAAATGCAGTGTCGACCTTGGAAGCATGGCCACCGTTGTGCAAAATCGGATGTGATTCAAAATGCCCGCTCACGCATAGCGAACAAGGAAAAACCTTTCCATGTACTCACAGACTTCATAAGTGGCGAAGAGGATGCAAATGTTGGAACTGATCCCCATATCCAGGGCGAAGACCAAGACACATTAGCACTTCTGAACGAGTTCGACTCTCACCTCATGAGTGCTTCTCCTCCAATTGTTTCCACAAGCAATGAACATAATAACGCGGATTTCACTGGCCATGCCGCTTTTTCCAACACTTTCGACGACCTAGAGCAGGAAACTTATGCTCAGAGGATCTCCTCCGCTCTTGACTCCCCTGTGCAGCCTGCAGTACAAGATTTTCGATTCGGTCGCGGAATGTGACCCACCTGCGTTTGCGTCGCCAAACACACGACCCATTTGGTTTCTAGTTTCCAAGACTGCGACGTAATCGAAATGACAGAAATACGTCTCTCTCATCTTACCGAACAAACAAAGGACAGATCCATTGGAATTTTGTGTGACATCGGAGCTCTAACGTCGATCATCGGACGTAAGGAGATGGGAACGATATTCTCCAGTCTACGTCTCCAGAACCGCACTCTTCCTGCCTACCGTCACCGTTTTCGTTTTGCAGACGCTGTGTATTCATCTGTCGGCCAAAATTCCCTGTTGTTCGACATACCAACTGGTATCAATACCGTCTACGTCCAGTTTGACATCGTTCAAGCTGACATGCCGGCCTTATTGGGAATGGATGCATTGGACAGGGAATCATTGAAACCCTCTACAATTTCCATCAGGCTTTTTAAGAGAGTCCCAGTGCCCATCAATCATTCGAAAGTAGTCCACTTCGACTAACGGTATATACCGATTACACGGTCCCTCAGTAACCACCTTTACATCCCCATCAAGAAACAAGTTCATGACATGTTCTTCACTCGGCGTGAGCTGGTCCGATTGCACAAGCACTTCTTCCACCCCTCGGCGCAGAAACTCTTTGAACTTCTTAAGCGCTCCAACTCAGAGGATAAAACACCGAAAAAACTGCGCACGTTGCAAGATATCACCAAAAGGTGTGACCCTTGCCAACGCATTCAATCACCGCCTATTCGCTTCCGCGGCACAATCGGCGCTGAGAACTGCCGCTTTGACGAACGAATTCTCGTGGATATTATGTACATTGGATCTGATCCAGTGCTTCACATCGTCGGCGACTGGACGCGTTTCAGCGCTGCCCTATTCCTCCCTGATGTGAGCACCAAGAATATCTGGATAACCATCAATACATGCTGGAGCCTCATCTACACCGGCTTACCAAACCGCATCTTAACCGATCAAGGCACACAGTTTAGGGAGCGGTTCATCCGTATGGCGGCGGACTCTAATTTTGAGGTTTCAATGACAGGTGTCGAAGCTCATAGCAGCCTCGATCTCTCCGATCGCTACCACGCTCCTCTCCTGAATACCTTCCGGAAGTTGACCAAAGAGCACCCAAACATCGACAAGCATCTGGTACTGGCTTGCTCATTCAAAGCCATGAACGATACGATTTGCCCAGACAGACTAGTTCATTCGGTACTATTGTTTGCCGAATATCCCCAGCTTCCGACCCTCACCCAGTCTCTACGCCGTACACTTCAAGAAATATCAAGTATCGCCGAGCTCGCTCGTAAGGAAATGGCCTCTCAAATGGCGTCTGTGCGAATCAAAAGAGCCCTTCGACACAAGGTACCTTCAGCAATTAATCGTACCTATCAAGCCGGTGACAAGGTCTTGGTATGGGGAGAAAGAGAGGTCAGTAGCCGTACCTGCGAATGGACTGGACCGTAAGTTGCGGATTCCGAGGACGTAGACAAGAAGCTAGCATTCATCCGAATGTAGGACTCTGAGCCTGGCACTACACTTCCGTTCAATTTGGCTCAAATAATGCCTTACCTGGCCCCCATCAATGCATACCACTCTTTCATATGTAATTTGACATCTGCTCTGCAAAATCTTCTGCCGAAGCAGAGCAACAGGTCCTCCTCACGGAGGTCCTTGACCCCCATGATGGACGAGCTAAATCACCAGAAATGACAGAAACGAACCGAAAAGAACTCTAGGGACTCATCCCAAGCGGGGTTTTAAAGGTTATTCTTCGCGAAGACATCCCTCCAGATGGTAATGTTCTCCCTGGTCGTTTCGTTCTCGCAATCAAGTCCAACGTCGATGGAGCCATCAAATACAAAGCGCGTTATGTCATAGACGGTCACAGGGACCGTATGAATAACTTCCTCGTTCATACTTCTATCACCCTGCAACCTCAGTCTGTGCGCCTGCTTCTCGCACTTGCTTTCTGATTAGATTTCGATGTCTGGACTGCAGATTTTCCCCAGACCTACTTGTAATCCACAGAACCCTTCCTTCGAGAAGTTTAAATCAAGAACCGAGCCCCGGAATTTGAGCTGGAGCCGCACCAGTGCCTAGAGCTCCTGAAACTACTCTACGCCTTGTGTGGTGCTAGGGACTTCTGGCATGGCACTACCGACAATCATCATCTTTCCGAACTTGGTATGCAGCCAAGCAGGATCGATAAGGCTTCTACTAAATGCTCAAAAACGAGACACTCAAAGGCCTCAGCGCTGCATATGTCGACGACCTTCTTCGAGCAGGTGACTGTGACTTCCGCAATGTCTCCAACCGAACCAGCAAGCGCTTTAAGATGTCAGACGACTTCTCTTTCCCGGACGAACTCATGGGCTTTCGCTTAGATCGTACGAAGGCTGGAGAGCTCGTTTTGAACCAAAAACATTACTTAACGAAGTTGGAGCGCTTGCCACAGACTGCCAATCTCTCCCAGTTCCGTTCAGCCGGCATGAAACTCGCATGGCTTTCTAATTCTCGCCCTGACTGCTGTCTCTAGATCACACATCTTGCGCAAGTTACGGAGGAAATGTGGAATGCGAAGCAGTCTGAAATCAATCGTCGATTGAACAAAGCAATTCAGTACGCTGTTGAAAACCCTATATGCATCATAATACCTCGATCGGACAAGGATTCATTTCGATTTCTTGTGTTTTCCGACTAGAGCTTTACCAAAAACCCCGAAATGTCTAGCCAGCTTGGTTTCATCATTTTTCTTGCGGATAGGCGTAATATCTCCGTTCCGTTGGCTTTAAAATCACACAGAAGTCGAAGCATTAACCGCTCTGCGAAGTAGAGCGAAGTCATAGCCTTCGCGGAAATGTTTGACAACGCCATTGCAATATCTCAAGACCAATAGTAAATCACCTCTAACCCCGTTTTAGTGCAACTGCTAACATACAACAAGAGCCTTTTCGATGTCATATCCAAAGAGTCTAGAACATCGGAAAAGCGAACGATGTTGGACATTTCCGCCGCCCAAGACGCCCTCAAGGATTCCATTATCTCCGACATAGGATTAGTGCGCAGTCAGAGTAATCTCGCAGACGGGTTGACCAAACCAATGTCGCAAGGAGCCATTAGGGATGCCTTATCATCCAGTTACATCAATCCGAATATCGAGCAATGGTTTTTACGAGACAAACTAAGCAACAGGTGAACTTTGTTGACTATGGCCTAATGAAGGTAGCGTTCCTAACGGAATGCATACGTACACTCCCTCCCATCCAGCTATCAATCCCTTCCTCAAGATGGCCTCTATTACGCAGATTTCCCAAGCTTCTTCCACTTCCACAGATTTCCCCGATGATCCCTTTCCGGCACCGCAAAACCGCAGGCTTTCCTCCGTAGACTTGATGAACTTTTCCTCTGCCGAGTCCACAATCATTCCCTTTATGGCGTCCACAATCACACAATGGTCTACCACCTTCCCATTACCTTCTTTTTTAGCAAAACGCACTACCACACTACTTTTTCTATCCCTGGCAACTTGGATTCTGACCCGCTCCCGCCACCCAATTTCTTCCTTTCTGGATGCGCTCTGAGATCCAGCCTCATTTTCATTCCCCTCAAGAATCTCTGGGTACTACGTACATTCCTGACCTTGACCTTGCTCCATACCCACTCATCCATGATGATCGTCGCAGCTTCTTTTCCAAGCATCAAGAAAACCGCGTTAATCATGCTTGCATGTAAACAATACAGCTTTTCGTTCCCAGGCACAAGGAAACTACTGTACCCAGTCCGGTACGAAGACGGCAGCGGATTTGGTTCCCTCGCACCAGGCACCCCGTCAAGACCGCCACACCTGGATATCGCTCTAGGAAGCTCAGCATGTCCTTAAGGGTACATGCTCCCACCTCTTCTTCCCTAGCATCGTTCCTCGGCGCCTTCACTAATGACTTCTCTGGATGCGTCCTTCCAGGCTTGACTGCGATGGATCGAGTACGGAACTCCAACTTCCTTCCCCCACAAGGTGGCGCAGTGAGCGTTGCTACGTCAATTTCGTAGTACGACTTCGCGTCGCCGATACTACTTTTGCAAGCATAGTACTTCCCATATTAGAAGTACTTACCGTCCACAGTTACTTGGCTACTGAACATCACCGCGTACACAAACCAAGGAGATTACTCTTTTTCCGACAGCTGTTACTCTCACCTGTCGTCCCCAACCGCTCCTTGGAGACTTGTGGGAGGCGTCTTGGTACCTTCAACCCAACTATGGGCCTCTTTTTGCTCGCTTTTGCATCTTCGTATTAATTACTGCTGGTCGACGTCCACACTCTGGTCCAGTTGGGGCCACTTAGGACCACCACTGCAAAGCACGGGGTCCCTCTGCAAGCGATTTAGGTGTGGGTTTTAGTTGTGGCGCTGGATGACACTCAGAGGACCAGTTTTTTTGGACACCAACCAACTTGAGGTTGCCGAGGCCGGGCAGTGGTTTCAATCGACACAAAAAAGCTTGTACACTGTCTGATCGCTCGGCAACACTGTGCACCGAATATCCCGTGTGTGATAATATTTCTGGCAAGTTGTGATTTTCCCAGCAATTTTACCGACGACATGCTGGACGAAAATTTGAAAAAAAGCAAAACAAACTTCTCGCACGCACACAACTGACATCTCATATGCTTTTTTTCTTGCACTGCACAGTACGCACAAAGAATTTGGACGAGTGGGGGGAGTTTCATTACAGTAGCTAGGTTATACTACCTACTTACAGTGTTAACTCGCCCAAACCGTCGCCGCCGTTGGGGCTGCCCCGGTTGTTGGAACGTACAGTATAAATACTGCGCAGCCGAGCCGCTTCGAGCGGACCCCGGTTGAAACACACAGAGAGTTTACTGTTCTAGATCTACGAGTAAAGTAGTCGGAACTCAACGCCATTCGTTCAGCCCGGACCCCTTTATCATCCACCGTTCGTTCAGCTCGGCCCCAACTATCCCCATCCTTGTTCCCTACGCTCTACAACGCGGCGCTACCCGACGAACCGATCGTACAGTTCGAGCTCCGCGTTTGCAGAGAGGTGATCACGCGACACCACAGTTCTACAGCCAACAAGGGGGGGTGGGTAATACTTGTCATTTAGAAAAATCTCAGCAAGCAGCAATCGACAAAAGAAATCAAGATGATTTGTTCGAGGATGGAAAACCGAATACAGTAGTCTCGGGATAATTGAAACTGCCTGGTTACCGGGTCTGGGTTTCAATTATCCAGATTGTTTCAATGAAAAGATTTTGACAGCGAAACGTGTCAAACGTCTTTGCTCTACAGTTTGGGAGTAAAGAAAGGGCTGAGGCATCCCTGGTAAGGAGGTTTACACAATAGACTGTACACGCTAGCAAAATCCTGCAACTTTTTTGCAGATTTCTGCAATATGTGTACCACGCATGCCAGCAGTTACATAATTTCTGTAAAATAGTTCCGAAATGATACTGAAATATGAGCAGTTACAGAGACGAACTCTGCAAGTACTTATTGGCGCGAACGTAGTAAACACAGTAAATCCTACATTAGACGTACCAAAAATAACCCTATTTCTCCACCTTTCACTACCCATCCTTTTTATGAAACAACATGAGCACCATCTATGCCCAGAATCATCAATATACCATCGCCATCCAGCATGAATCCCTCTACTCTATCTCCTTCCTTGTCCCCTCCCTCTCCTCCCCAGCCCGGCACTTCCGACAGACCCGCGCCTGAAGTATCTGTTGCGACCTCATCCTCGCCCGCGCCACCGAAGAAGACTGAGCGTAAGTCCAATTTTACCTCAAGTGATGACCTTATTCTGGTTCAAGAGGTTTCCTCTGCGAAAGCGCACATCTCGCCCATGGTGAGACAGTGGGGCGATACAGCCGGGTTGCTGAGCGCTGTAATTCTAACCCCAATTTTGAAACTTTGATTTCTTAAAAAAGCGCGCAAGACCATTTCAAAAGAGTTTTACAAGACTTTGACGTTACGGATAAGAATGATAGAGGTCTTTCGGGGACAGGAAGTGAAATAGGGGAGCTGTAACATCTGTTGGGTGACTTGTCGCAGGCAAATAAGGATTTCCTGGGAGAAAAGTTGGCAGGCAGCAAGGCATTGAAAAAGGATGAAGAAGAGAACCTGGAAGCTGGACGGGATATAATTAACAAGGCATTGAAGAATAAGAATAAAAGGAGAGCGCCCGATACTCTGGAATCAGATAAGAGCTCTCAAGGAATACGAAAATCTGGAAGTAAGAGCAGATACGAGCGACGGAATGATTGCGCTGAGCGAGATGGTGAAAGGTTTGGATAGTGCGAGGTTTGAGATTGAGCACGAGAGGATTAAACTGGAAAGGGAGCGCTTTGAGCAAGATATACTTGATCGGGAAGCTGAACGGAAGATCCGCCAAGAAGAGCGCGAGAACCGCCGTATTGAATGAAAAGCGATGCACGAATTCATGTTGATGCAAAACGACACGCGGGCGCAAATGCAGAGTATGCCTAGTCTTGTAGACAAACTTCTCGGTACCAAAAATGATAGCTCGTAGTAAACTTGCTTTTTCCTGAAATTCTGCCTTTCAGCCTCTCACTTGTGCTCTGAAATTGCAGAAAGTGTAGTTATAATGCGCTTGGCAGCCTCTCAATTGTGCTATGAAAATGAACAACGGGTAGTTATAATGCGCTTGGCGTCCCGCCTGAGTGTGAGGAACAAAGTCCGCCCCTACGGCCCTACGGGACTGTGACTTTGTTCCTCACACTCAGCCTCCCCCTGCTCGTGGCTTTAATCAATCTGCGCCACCGTTTCTAACATATTGCTCTAACTGCGGCGGATCTGCTGAAAAGTACTGAGCAATACTATTAGGTTAAACGCAGTTGCGAAGGTTCCTTAGCAAGGCCGCGTCGATGTACAGTTTTCTATTAGCTGATTCCCCTAATGGAAGCTTCCTCTTCAAATCAACATTCCAGTATACCTTGACCTCTTTAAAGAACCATTCAACTGTTGCAAGCCCCTTTGACATCGCCCAATTGAATAGCTTCTGTCCTTCGCTGAGATTTGACCCTGAATATGGAACCTCGAGATGAACTCTCTGGCTGTATCTGGAATCACCGTAGATGCTGTAATGAATGTCTTCCACTCGCAACAATCCAGGTAGGGTACCATCCAGTCCGCTATGAACGTATAGAGTCCAGTCATGGCGCCTTCCTTCTATAGGTCCTGAAAGGTGCATCGCCATACCACACGGTATAGTTATTGCGTGGTACTTGATCGCACGTTGTGCTTTTGTCCGTTTTATACTACTCGTTGATTGATGTTACTCCCTCCTGGTCGACTAATAGCTATGACCGTCTCATCAATAAAGCCCACAATGTTTTCCATTCCCTCTGTCTTATTCTGTACCGCATCAGCATTGACAGCGAATCGATCCCTCCAAAATCCTCGAGTCAACCCAGGTACTATCAATCCAGCCCTTTTTGCTAAGAATTCGCCCAGCGCTTCCCAGAACATTTCTGACAGCTGCGGTAAATGTCTTCCGAATAACAGTTCTACATCTGCCCAACGGGCTGGAGATCCCATACGACGCAGTACTGCGCAAGTAGGGGCTAGTTGCATATCTGGTGGTTTCAGTGTGTCTTTTTGTCGCAGGCCACCCAATGACTGGCACCATCCGCATTATGTCCGCATGATTGAACCGAAATAGGGACAGGCAGGCATGATCCGTTAGCTACTGAAAGAAAATAGTAAAGGGACGTCGTACTGCCTCCTCGCGCTGTTCAACAGAGTGAGCCCAAAGGATGGTGAGGAGATGGTTGCTGGCTCCAAGAGTCGTCCCTGAGGATACATGTCTCCTGGCGATAATGGGGTAAAGGGATAACCAGCTCTGGCGTCGCTCGTTGACAGTCCCAGCTGTGTAATCGCATAGTCTGCCCAGGGTCATGGTGGTTTGGATGCTTTCGGACTGTGCATTGGTGTTGCTGAAATTTAGAGGTAAAGTAGTCGGCGTATGTAAATTTCATAAATTGGATATTACAGAAATAAAGTATCCAAGGTTCTATTGCTGGCGATCCATGCAGAAACTAATTGCAGAAATATTTCAGCGTATAAACTGTAATATAAATCGTTCAACTTTGAAAGAACTGGGGCAACTTGGTCTGGAGCATTAATAAGGCCATATCGGCGCGTAGCTTGTCCTGATTCCTTTTGATACTGTCCAAAACCGTAGTGGAACTCCCATATCTATCTAAAATCCACTTGAGCAGCGTCAAAACTCTCATTTGCTCTCTCAGCGGAGGTATGGGTTCCTCAGAACCATCATTCTTAGTCTCTCCTTCATCCTCAACGCAGTCATCTGTATGCAGCTAGTCACTCAAAATACCTTCCGATAGCGAGTCTTCGGCTACTTGCTCGGTACAATGTCCCTCACCAGAGGGGTTTAAAAGCGAGTTAATTTCAACACGCCAACCAGTTGGCAATAATAGTTGGGTTGTGAAACTTAAATCTGAGGTTTCTTTGTTAATAAAATTGGCAATATCCATACTTGATCCTGTTTTCCTGTTAACATCAACGAGGCCAGTAGTATCCCAGCAGTTCTGAATAACACTCGAAGGTAGTTCGGTCTAGATTCTCTTAAATGTAATCATAGCTGTCAAAACGTCCATCTTGTAAACGGAATCCCGTCTCATCTGCATTAGAGATATCTTTTACGCAAAATGTTCTTAATTTCCCAAGCAGGTTCGGGGGCTCTTGCTGAACCGCGGATATATCTACATCCCCAAATTCTCCGTTCGACCTGGAAAATCTCAACCCCAACGTCGCTTAAAGCCATCGAGCCAGCCATCCGAAAATTTCATGGAAAGTTTTTTGGTGGTAGGGAGCTCATCATTTGCCATCTCCAAAAGGTCTTTTCTCTTCTTCTTGATAATCAATCCATTGATATTTCGACTTGCCTTGCTTTGGTCACAGATATAACTAGATAACGCTGGTTATATTGCAGGGCAGCGTATTTTTCTAGTTCTCGTTATCTTCTGCATTTCTTTTTCGGGCTTGGCCAATAAATCGGACGACTGCTTTAATATTCGCCACACAGTTTTTCGAATGGGTGTCTCTCTGAGCTTCCATTTTTTCTTGGCCCATCCGGCCATTATCAAAGGTGTTGCTGGTTGGCACTGTTATCTCAACCGCCGCTCTTCCTCACATATTTTCTTTTTCTGGAAGACCGTTAGCGATTGATGGCCCATGCTGCGACCTAGCAGTCGCATCATAGACGCGGTTGATTTTGATGGGTACCTTTGGTCACTGCGGCCAACCTCAAAGATCTAATAGACGAGCAACATCCGCACATTAGTTTTACTTCACTTTAACCAAAATGCTTTGGTAAGTTTGACGTGTACACAATATGAAGAGGGTCTAGTTGACTACTGCAGAACTGTGCTCTACAGTATTTTCATATACCGTCAGGAGTTCTAGAACAGTTTTGTAAGGGCCAGAGCCTCTTGTCTCCTATTTTTTCAAAAAAATGAGGAAAAATAGGATTTGGAGGTGTATGATAACTTGACAGCTTCTACGAAGCCCCTTAGACGATGTCTAAAGCATCCAGGTTGAGATAAATCTTTAATTTTACTTAATGTTGGCGTTCTCCCGTAGCTCTTCCTTGGATACGGTTCCAATTAAAGCGAGGTTTCAAATAAGGCGCGTTTCAATTATCCCGAGACCACTGCAATGCATAAAATCTCCGCAAAATCATGGCGATACAGTTTGAGAATAGAAGATACTGAAAAAGCGATGATCTCTGGCAAAAAAAAGTAACAGAGGATTGAGGTGAAATACCGCAGGTTGTGTCACCGGGTGGTGAAAATGATTGGGGCGTTGAGTACTGAATATCTATGGTGGCTATGCCACCAAGATGTAGTGGATGAAAGACATACACTAGAGCGATGAGCTAGCAACACGCAGGACATATGCAGCCACTTCCGGCTGCATAGCACACTACAGCTGAAGTGGAGGGAAATCATCAACTAGTGATGTTAGAGGGAAACACACAGGACCGCTGCAGCCAACACAGCTTGTAAATCATTAGAAAGCGAACTGTAGACTGTGTTCCAATCGCAAATTCCTCACTCTTTGCTGCACACCATTTTCTATTTAATACGCCAGCGTACGTCTGTTTAGTAAACCATGGGGGGATCGAACTAGACTTCGATCTCGACATCCCATTTTCATTCTGATCAGCGCTTACGAACAAAAGCGCCCAATATCGCACGGTTATATGTCATTTAGTTTAGGCCACACTTCCGATACTGTAGGCTAATCAGGGCCGTTATATGAGTTTTTGAAATTTTGAAACATTGAAACATTGAAAACGACTATCATAATATTTTTCAATGTTTCAGTTCAGGGATCCATTCTATGAGTCCGAAAAAAATGATGTAAAAGTGGTGGAACACGGGGTAATCGTATCCGGACACTATTTAATCCCGGGAGAGCTATTCGTATCATAAAGCAGTTGATAAAGAATAGAAGTACATATATACCAAAGCGCCCCTCATACTGCTAAGCGTCTGCGTATTGCTCGGCTCTTTCCTTGAGAAAGATTTTTCGAATACTTTTCAATAAGTAGCCTCTGTCTGGAAAAAAGATTTTTCAATCTATGGTGCTCGTCAGAAGTATCGAATCAGGGGTATCCTCCCGACCACAACAGACTGCACCTTGAACAGCATATCCCCAATGCTCATTTTTTATGTGCGATAAATCGCTCATTATGATGTGAGCCTCGTATTTCAGCAAATAGGAAAGTAAATACAAAAGGAACTTGACAGGCGTGTTCCAAGAGCTTATGGTAGCTTTTTCTTAGTGAAAGTTTCAGGATAATCGGCCAAAAATTGACGGAGATATATATCGTTGAAAAGGAGGCCTTTGGAATCTTTCGGGGGTGTCATAATAGTTGTAATGAGCGAAGAAATTTACGTCAGCGGTTCTTTTCTGTGAGCCAATGTAGTTTTTGAAAGCTGGATACCTAAATTTTTCGCCGCTTCTTCACTGCCTGAGCACCTTCTGTGTTCCCACCAGTGGAGCCACGTCGAGAGGACCTTGTTGAACCCGTACTAGACCTCTCTCTCCAACAGTCCGACCGCCACATCCCCACTGCCCACGACTTCCGCACTGATATCTCCTCCTCTCGACCTCGCTCCATTACCCGAGCAATGCACAGAACCAGAAGCGCTCATGCCTTATTTGCTACTTAAGGGCAACCTGGCAGGCACTTTGCGTTGCTCTTACTTCTTCGCATTGCGCCAAATGTGCGAACAGCTCTTCCTAAACCCCTGGGGCACTTTCATGCAAAGATGCACACCACATGTGTTGCACTTGTACGTAGTACGTTGACCTCGGTATCCTGTGGTGTGCTAACCATAAAGGGTACAATACTTCTGCGATCCCTGTCCAGTGTAGTTCCCTTTACCGTCAAGACGACGTTTAACTACATCAGCTCTATTGAGAGAGTCAAGCCTGTAGCGTTGCTTACCATGTGCCAACCGAATAAGTCTCCTAGATTCATTGTCATCAGGAGCCTCTTGCTTCTCAGTATACTCCTCCTTAACCTCGTGGTGCTGTAGTTGCTTCGTAGCTGGGTAGGAAACGAGCTCCTGGGTGGCATCAAAAATAAAGTCAGACATGGGTTGGATCTTGTTCAGACAATTCCTGTAATTGTGGAGTAATCCAAAGTCTCATTTTATTGAAGCAGGTTTTGACGCTGATAGACCCTCCATGCAATAAACGCGTTCACAGCGAGTGTCTGGAGAACTTGTGATACCAACCTCTGTTCCCACTTGAAGTGCGACAACGAAAAACGCATGATTGCACGATAATGGGTAGCGCCATTAACACCAGCTTTAGTCTTGGAGTAGAAACTCCGCGCCTCATTCTTGAATAGCTTGAGAGGAACAAGGCAAGCATTATTCATCACATGATTGTCTACAATGATCCAAAAAGTGTTAGGAGTAAGCAAGAGGTTCTTTCCAGTGTTAACGAAGCTTGGGATTGTCAATTCATTGCCATAAGCCCATTCAACGAGTGGTCTGGCAACCTCAACTAGGCAGGGCTACAATTTATGACGTACTGCAGGTGGAATCCTAATCAGTACTGCATAGAGAACACTTGTGTCACCAGCAGCTAAATAGAGACAATAATCAACCTTCATAGCAGTTGATTGAAGCATAAGCTGCCCCATTTCTTCGCTTGGGATGTAGTTCTTAAATTCGGCATCCCCTGTTTCGCACGGTATCAGATCGGAAGTCGAGCAACTTGCAGTAGGGCCAAGAGTGGACCCTGCCAATTTTGTCTTGATCTCCAAGGATGCCGACACCGACAGTTCTTGATCGGGACCTTTTGAATCAGGGCTAATCCTAGCCATGGACTTCCACTCCTCAAACTTGGAGGTGTCGATAAAAACCATACTATCTGGAGAGCAAGCCATGTAGCGTGTTTCCTTCATAGTTAACATTCCAACTTCAAAAACAGTTTTGACCTCTGCCCGAGCTCTAATGGTACTAGCCACAAATGATTCGTTAGCAGTACCTTATTTCATTGCCTCAGTCGAGATCTTGGAGCTAAACCACCAATTCTGTAGAGAATCAAAACATTCTCAAAGAGTCTTATCCGCAACTTGACGTCCCGTTAGACCAAAAACTTCAATAAATTCGGTGCATGACATCATTAAAGAGCTGACGTTAGTTCCAATGACATGAAACTGAAGCAAAAAGAACCAATACGCACATCGCTGTCCCAGTGTCAACACTTTACAAACAGACCCATCTTGGCCTCTGCTGCCAACTTCAACTTCTGAATGGTATCATCTTTGTCTTCAGTTCCACTGAACAGTATGTTCTGGAGCGAGAAACTTGGTTGGGGGACTGAAATCAAAGTGTGTAGACTTTCTTTCATTGTTTGGAGAATCACGTACATAAACGTCAGAATCTTGCTAAACTTTTCAGTGCTATGTTAACGTACTGCCACAGCCGTCGCTCTATTATGATTAGCACTGGTGTACTCAGCTCAGCCAGCACTTTCGGGTGATATGTATAGAAAAATATACGCATATGCTTCTTGCGCGCATGTTATACCATACTGTAGTCCTCGCCTTTGCACCCTTTTATGAGGGTGTAATTCCACTCTCTCTATACAGTAGGTATTCCATTGATATTTATATCTATTTAAAGCCTATATAGGCCACAGAATCTTTAGATATTTGCTACTGTAGATATTTATGGATACTCTGGAAAGACATTTATACGAGTAGACACAGCTTCCCGCACATACTAGCGCTAGTCGACGGTGCCGGGATTGTGTATAAGTAGTGCAACTGCCGCAATCCGGTGAGTAAAGGGAGCAAACAAATTCATGGACCTTCAACTCAGACTCTGCTAGAAAAATAACTCTGCTATTTTCAGAGTCTCCCGCACGCGCCACTCTGCTTTTTACCTTGTAATTCACAACAAACCGGATTTAGTCGTGGTTTGAGGTTTTTCAAAAATGAGTTCCTGCACAATCCAGTAAGACTAATCCTACCGGTTACGGTTTACAGCGTTGTTTAGAGCTACGCGTAAGTGTGCAAATTCTAACCATGCGATTACCTCTTTTATTCCCTGAACACTTGGTAGTGCCCGAATACCAACCGGAAAGCCCCGTAATGCCCCGCCCTGTGCCAGACCCTGGGCTAGTTGCGTCTAGATCCAGACCGGACATAGTGATTTTCGTTCAACTGTCCCATAGCTCCCTTTGTGTGGTTACGAGCCGCCAACAGCAGCAATTGCGCCAAGTTGACCGTCACGCTCCCAGACCGCTCCCGAATCTCTACTATCTCTCTTCTGCTACAACTTTTCATCAATCTGGCCAATCAGACTGAGTTGAAAGCAATCCAAAATTGCCAAGCAGAACCAAGAAAACCCCCACTTCCAATAATATTTTGACTCTTGTGATATCTTAGACCAATAAGAACGCATATTTGTAGCAATTAACAATCAGGTCTCAGCGGATAAGGGAAGAGCCACTGAAATGGTGACAAGTGGAATTCGAAAAAACCCTATTTTGAATCAAGTTCCAGACCACAATCAGAAGCTACCTCGTGTTGTACGTATGCCGCGTACGCCACCAAACGGATTCAATGGATTGTTGGCCGGAAAAGAAGGTCTTCCGCCGATTCAAGAGCGCCGTAAGCAAGAGCCACGCCTCGCCTACCGAGCGGGGGTTACTAAGAAGAATTCATTGCAAATGTCTAAGGCGAAGAAGCACTGTAAGCTGTGCGACTTCACCTGCAACAGCCAGAAGACATTTCTGGACCACTGTCTTAGCCTTAAGCGCTTGAATAGCCGTGCTATCAAAAAGGACCCACCTTACTATAAGACTTGCTCCAAGAGCTTCGAAAGACGCTCTCACTAAGAGCGCCACCTTAGTGGAAAGGCCCAAGAGGCCCTACTGGCAGATAGCCTTTAGTACAAGTCTACCTGCGCGACTGAATCTAGTGCAATAAATTTGGAATTTATTTCAAAAAAATCCTTTGCAGATAAAAAACTGAAAAAAATTTGAAAAATTGAAAAAATCTCAGAGAACAGCACGCTGCACTTGAAGGGACAAAAATCCCCCCCTAAAAGTTATTTTAAGCCTGAATGTACACGTGTAATAAGAACTAGATAAAGGCACTCAAAAATGAAGAAAACAAAAAAATAAAAAAATAACGAAAGAAAATACGTAAAGTGGAGGAATTAAGTAGACTCTTTCCACATACGGAACAGAATGCCGTTTGGTCAAGGAATCGACCAGTATAACGACGTCCAGCGCGGGTTCGCGGAGCGTGTTCGTGACTATGAAGCATCTACCACTCTGAACGGTTCAGCCCTCATGGATCTCATCTCGGCCGACTATCCCCCTACACTACTCTTTGGTCCGTTCATGCTCTCTAATACGACATTATTAGGCAAGCTTTTGGACTTTATTAAGAAAAAGGGAATAAACCCAGTGTCACATGAGTTGGGTATATTCTTCGAAACAGTTGCGTCACATATATATTCCAATGGTGATCTCTTGACCGCCCTGAGAAGCATTGATTCCCATTTATCTATAGGTAATCTGCAGCCTGCGGGAAGTAAATCGGATCAAAGAGTGTCCAGCGGCAGTTTTACTGGCTAAGGTCACCTATCTGAGAACAAAATATATAATTATATGTCTCAGAGATTCAGAGAAGAAAGCAAAACATTCTCTGGGGCCCTAGGCGAATGTTGGAATAATTATCTCTCGGAGTACGTCTAAGCTTGTCAGGGCAATTCTTTTACGCCACCTCAACACCTTAAATGTCTACACCACCTGCTTACCGGCAACGCAAAACGTTTCTACAATCAGCACATGAAGGGAAACTTCCACGACTTCCGTCAGGCCATCAAAGTTTTACACGAAGAATATTACCCGGCATCTCGCCAGAACCGCATAACCCTGTACCTTCAAAGCCTGAGAGTTAGCCAGTTCCTTACGCCTGACTGCAATGTAAGTGAAGACATTGAAAAGGTTCATGAAGAGATATCGAGACTTACACCCCAAGCCCCAGAACACGCGAGATCTGAGAGACAAAAAGCGAAGTACTTTCAATCCTCTAATATTAGATAATCCTGGACTCAGGATGCTTGCAGTCGGGCAAACACAGGTGATCTTCATTACCAAGGCCTCTACAGCCAGCTGATCGCCGCCGTGCAGTCCGAACAGGAAGATAAATTGGGACGAATGGGGGTTCAAAAAAGTCTTCCTTTTTCTTCTGTAAATGAGATAGATCCAGTGCTGCGCGGTAGATTTTCTGAGACTCTCTATAATGGACAGGGACGCTATGGTCGAGATCCCAACAATGTCCGTAGGAGCCATAGATATGAAACGCATGGTAAGTCACCGACGCTGTAAAAGCAAATGCTGAACTTCGATAGGAGTTCTAGGGAGGAATCAGTGGCAATCTAGCAAAATTCGCTGCTGGGGATGTGGTCGTCCCGGGAACAAAGTCTCTGATCGCCCCAAATCCCTCTTCCAGAATTTTGCTCCTAAGTTACAATATTACCAAAAGAAGTTCTCGAAGGATCCTGCGAAGGCCTCGAAACGGGTTCTCTTTGGGCTTTGCGCCGAGTTAGAGAAACAAAATATTGATGACGATAGTACTGATAATGATGACTCGGAAAGTAATGAGTCCCAGTCCGCTGAAGATTTCTTTATGACATCATGGATAGCGATACTGACTCAAACGACCTCGGCGGGCACATGTCACAAGATAGTTTACATGAAGAGTCCGATAACGTGCAGGAGTAATTTTTTTTCACGATTCTCCCGTTTTGGATCACCAGATCCCTCCTTATCGAATGTACTGGGGTATTTTTGGAGAGGAATACTCAGATAAGCCGATGTACCCCTACGAAACGGCAAACTGTGAAAAATTCGGAATAAACGCTCCAAATGGAGTTATCTTGCGCCCCTTGACTCGAAAAATGAAGAGAGATCAGAAAAATCAGGACATCTTCCGCTCAGATCCAAACGTATTCGAGACACTAAATTCCACCACCGAAGGGATCAGAATGGGGAGCGGCGCGGAGGGATTTCACGGAATGTGTCTCCATATTGGGGCTCAAAATCCGTCATTGGGAAAGCTCAAGCTAATGCTTACTGTAGATCTGTGGGAATCATATTCAAAAGACGACGCAGAACACCCATTTCAAATTTGAGGATGGCGTTTTCACGAGTATCGGTAAAATACCCATAAGGATGCCGACCCCAGATGGCGGAATCATATGCATCAAAGTAGCCGCGGTCGGTGCAAACATACCGTTACTGATCGGACTAGAGATACTCTACTCACAAAAACTGATTGTCGATAACGTCTATAACGTACTTGTACCGAAGTCAGCAAATTGGAAAATGCCAATTGCACGAAAGAGAAGGCACCTGTACGTCGAGTGGGATTTTAGTAAAATACTGTTGATAAGGACTCAGCTGAAGCGTCTCCACCTTCACTTCTTCCATCCGTCGGCAAGTAAATTATTTAATATGATATCAGGAGCCCAGCCTTAGCAGGCAACGCCTGAGAACCGTAAAATAATTAAGGAGATCAGCGAGTCTTGCAAAACATGTAAGCGCTTTAAACCAAGGGCTAGATAGTTCAAGGTTACTATACCAAGCGTCATAGTTTTCAATCAGGAGATTTTCTCGGATATAATGTATCTCGATAATTTACCTTTACCACATGTAGTCGACACACAAATGCACTTCTCGAACTCAATGTTCCTGCACATTCTGTCAAAAAAGGAAGTATGGAACGCCTTTCTTGAGTGCTGGTCAACGATATACACAGGTGCAACTCTCGAGCCTTTATGGAAGCCAAAGATAAAGAGCTACAGAGGTCAATTCAAAAGGTCACTTGAAAGAGCAATTGAAGAAGAATGTACCCGACGAGTCTTCCATTCAACATATTGACTGAAAGATTCGTGCTTTCTATGAGAAATGTCGGTACCGAGGAGGAATACCCGAAAGCTAAGTTTGTGGTTCAGGGCTACAAGGACAAAGCAAAGAAGTTCCTAGTCCACAAATTATGAGGCAACGTTCACCGAGAAATCTAGTAGCCGTAGAAGCGATATTTTGATTCGACATATGGTCGCAAGACGTCAAGCAAGCGTACTTTCAGTCCAAGGGAAACCTTTTGAGAAATATTTACTTGACACCTCCTAAGGTGCTCGAGTATCTGACGGATATCTGCTTGAGCTGATAAAGCCCCTGTAAGGACTTACAAACTCTGGAGACTACTGGAACAGGACTGCGAGTCCCCACTTAAGGCAGGACTTGGGAATGAAATCTACCAAAGGTGATCTTTCTGTGTTTACCAAACATGAAAATTCTAAACTGATAGGGATGATCGGTACTTACGTGGATGACTCATTGGCATGCTGGAATGATCAGGTTAAGAAACTGACCGAGAAAACACTTCATAAATTTATATCGAGAGGGAGGGAGTACGATAGTACCATATTTGCGGGTTTGAGAGTCTAAAAAACCGAGTTTGGCTTCGAGCTCAGCCAACACCAGTATTCAAAGAGTCTCAAGATACTTCCATCTGATGGAAACTTCTCGGTTTTTAGTTTATTAAGACATAAAATGGCTTTGATTACGCACATAATGCCGGAGATATGTTGCGTAGTCAACATGGCCGCTCAAGTAACTGAGAGTACGTTCTCTAAAACAACATCAATCGCATTAACAAAATTGTCCGGCACGTGAAGAAGGAACCACTTATACCTTTCAAGTACTATAAACTTGACTTCAAAATGTTGAGTTTAAAAGTCCACGCTAACTTCCTTTGCCAATACTAATGGAAAAACATCACAAATAGGATACATCGTGCTCCTTACGGACGAATCTGTAAGGTGCAATGTGCTGACGTAATCGAGTCACAAAAGCCGAAGAGGCACGCTTTCTGTCCTGGGTGCGGAATTTTACGCCTTTGCTGACGCTTTTGATGCAGCTTACATAATCAAGCACGATCTAGGGTCAATCCTGGGAACAAGGATATTCTTATCAATTTTCGTGGATTCTAAAAGCTTACTTGATGTGATCAAAAAGTGCTCTTCAACCCTGGAGAAACGACTGATGATAGACGTAGACGTTGAACGCCATTGTAGTCACACTGTACCGCCATCGGCAGAGCTGATTTTGGTGATCTTTTTTTGATCTGATTCACTGCTAACCAGCACGCACTGTACTGTACTGTAAGGACAATTTTCGATTGTCGCCCACTATTACTATTGGTACCGTATAACCACCGAGAGGGTTTGAGGGCTTGCAATCTGGACCACTCGGTCCCAAATTGGACCTGATATTTTCGCAGATGATAGGCACCTATTGAACCTATTGAACCAAGTGTCGACTTTATTTATCTCTAACTTGGATCTCCATTACTTGGCGGACCTTAACTTTACTCACCCCGCCGTTGTTGATAACCCTAACCTATCTAACTAGTCTTTATACTCACCTGGCTACTAGGGTACCAGATTAAAGAGCTACCCCGGTGTTGGCTCTGAACTTGACTCACAACTTCCGTCTTTGCGGAAACCTTGCCAACGGCAACTTTGGCTACAGCCACGTTTATCCGCCCGGGTCCCCCTTTTAATTACCCCTCTCTATCAAATATTATACTAACCCGTTTGCTGTTTTTTGTGATATTTATTCACACTTGGCGCCCTGGACCCCAGCGTCTAAATACAAATAGGAACTTCAAGGTTGTCGTTGGTGACAACATCCTTATCTCCAAAGGAGATATTCAGCACTGCTGACCCATTACTACATCTTCTTTGTCCATTACTACACCCCTGGTGTCTACGGTTCTTTGTCATCAATCCTTTTCAAGGGTCTAGTATTCCGCCGACCGCGGTCCGGCCTTAAAACCTGGAGGACAAGTATACCGTCCAGCCGTCCAAGTAATTACCCCCGCTCTTCCAGCCCCACCTTTCCTCGCCGTCGGCGAGCTGTGCTACTGCATAGATGCGTGCTTAAATAGAAAGAGGGCCAGCGAAAACCCTGTGGGTCTTGAAGTGTGTGTGTTGGTTCTCCCATTGTCTGACTGGGTTCCGTTCATAGACGAGAGGAACTGCGCACCACGCACTGCACTACAGCCAGGCGTACCATAGGAATGAAATATGTCATTTCGGCTTCGCCCGAACTTCGAAAAATCCTGCTGATTGGTTTACGAAGGTTGGGAGATGCAAAGCTCTGATCAGAGTCCTTTTTCAAAACAGATGTGATTTACCATTTGAACAATGGCCCCTACGATCGGATGTATAATAGAGGAAGAATAGTGACGAGAGAGAGGGAGCATAAAAAATCTACGCATATGCTTCTTGCGCGCATCTTACACTATTTTGTAGTCCTCGCCCTTGCAACCTTTTATGAGGGTGCCACTCTAATCTATCTATAGAGTAGGTATTCTATTGATATTCATATCTATTTCAAGTCTATAAAGGCCAAAGAATCTTTAGATATTTGCTACAGTAGATATTTATGGATACTCTAGAAAGACTCGTACGAGTAGACACAACTTCCCGCGCATGCTAGGGCTAGTAGACGGTGCCGGGATTGTGTATAAGTAGTGCAACTGCCGCACTCCAGTGAGTAAAGGGAGCAAACTAATTCATCGATCTTCAACTCAGAGCCTGCTAACAAAAACACTTCTGTTATTTTCAGAGTTTCATGCAAGCGCCACTCTGTTTTTTTACCTTGTAATTCACGAAAATATGCTGTTCAAGGTGCAGTATTTTGTGGTCGGGAAGATACACCTGATTCTATAAGTCTGACGCGCACTGTACTTAAATACTTTGCTTATACCAGAATAATACATCCCAAACACTAGGTCAAACTCTACTTAACGACATGGAGCCGAAATTCTTCGTAAAGCAATGCAAGTTGCTGTAATAGAGTCACCAGTGTAACTACAGTGTATGCTTTGTAAATTACAGTGTTAATATAGCAACAACGCTTGCAGTGTAGATACGAGTAGGACTAAAGCGAAATTCGAACAACGCCGCCTCGTTTGAGTTTATGATCAAGTTTAAGTAATAAAGTTAATTTGCATCGAGCATGCTCGAACATCGGATAGACATTCTTGGTACTTTTAGTACTAGAAGGGTGTTGAGGCGTAATAGAATTGGATTGTTACTGAAGAGAGCGATACTGTCGACAGATAATGTCAACAGCCTGAGAATCCATAATATTTCCATTGAATATTCATTAGATATGCTCTGAACCAATCTACACTTTTTGGAGTATTTTACTTGATAAACTGCGAAATTCAAGATACTTTCACCTGAATTGTATTGAGTAGCGACAAAAGAGTACACTTCAATGTCAGCAAGCTTATGTCATCTTTTAGTAGCAAATGACATCAACAAATTAGTCCACGGCGGTAAAGCAATAAAAAAACTTCACAAAGTTATGTGAAAGGTAAATCACTACCTCAAGAAAAAAATCCCCAAGCTCTCCAAACTATGCTGGTGCCACTTGTGTCATCTCTTTACACAAGGAATCTGGCACTCGGATGCTTACTCTGTGCTTACCTATATCGCCCAGGGTGTCGCTGTTAGGGCGATGGAGACCTACGGACAGTTCCGAGTCGTGCTCTCTCAAAGGCACGCTGCAACTGCTGTAATGTCCAACACAGCATGCTTGATGGCTGGTCCTCAGCCGCTACTTTAGAGAAGGTTATAATGTAGATATCATAATAGTAATATTAGCTATCTGACGGAATATACTGGGACACAGCCGCCCACATCTTTCAAATATTAAAAAAACCCAACCTTATACCCAAAAAACCCAGAAGACAACGAAGGCAAGAGACAATCAAACATGGGATCTCCAATACTAATACATTCCACGAAATCAACTTAGAAACAAAGAAAGTTTCACTACTTCAATCCATACCAGTGACATAGCTCAGGCAATAATAAATGGAAGTATCGTAAATTCTTTCAGTGAGGACAGCAAAACTCACAGTTTTACCTTAAAAGGTCTTCTGGTAAAGAAATCTAAAGAGACGTTTGCAGCACTGCAAATGGGACACGAAATGTACTAGAATACACTCCGCTAAACAAAACAAAAAAGCAAAAACTAATACTTTGTATGCTCTTCCTTGCCATCAATAACAGCAAGTAGCCTCTTGGGAATGCTTTTGTAGAGACAAAACAGGTAATCAGTGGCGACAGAGCACCATGCCTCACGCACAGCATCCTTCAGCTCAAAGACATTGCGGTACTGAAGACCCCAATAATACACCCCTCTAGCCATAAATCACCATACATTTTCGATAATACTCAAGTGGGAGACCTCGCATGCCATGGAAAAGTACGTATCGACTTGCTGGATAGCCACAGGCGGGTATGCTGGGAAGTGTGGATGGGTGCATTTTCTTGTTGAAAGAGCCAAGTCTGCTGTTCGCCAGAAATTTCAGCCGCAAAAGGCATCAATCCATGCTCAAGAGTCTCGCAGTACTTGACCGATTCTTGTTTTCCTTCACAAACGATGAGGGAAGACGTTCCATAGAAGGAAATAGCACCCCATAACATCAATTAGTCACCCTCCATTTGACGAGTTGGAAACGACGAGTTTCCTTCCTCAAATCATGCCAGTAGCATGACAGGCCATCTGGCCCGTCCAAGTTGAACTTCTTGCCGTCTGAAAAAATTACCTTCATCCAAAACGCGTCCCCTCTGCTGATGTGACGGCGGGCCCAGGACAGTCGCTTTTCTTTGCGCTTCAGCTTGAGCAAGGGCATCTTACTCATCCTCCTGTACTGAAACTGCTGAACTCAGCGAACTGTCACGTTGATATTGAGGCTTTTGCGGAGTTTGCGTGGATTTTTCTCTCCTTTGGAAGCTTCTTTTATCAACGAGCGACGCGCGGTGTCGTAAACCTTGCGAACAACCTTGCGACTTACGGGTGCTTTCTTTTTCTTGTTCTGTTGCGAGAAGTACCAGACTGCCCTTTTTGCGCGATTTAGAGTTGCGGCTATTTCCCGAATTGAGTGTAGTTCGTTGTTATATGCGAAGATCTGGCCTTTTTCGAAATATGACAAGCCGCGCTGCTTTCCCATCTTGTGTGGGATTGACTGGAAGAATGCCGCAGAAGGTATCGCGTTGTCGTCCCCTCCATGTTTGGTGCCAAATAATGCTTTAGGCTCGTAGTTCTGTGTCGGTTGGGCTTCTTTATTTGGCGGGTAATGTAGTGTTTTAGTCGTATTCTAATATATTTCGTAACCTGCAAGAGAGGGAAAGCGGATTTTCTTGAAGGGATCTAGGCCAGTGCTTAAAATTCAAAAAGCATTTATATAGTTCGAAAGAGTGCACAAAACTGTTTTAGATCCGAGTCTTTAAACGCAAATTAAATAAAACATTGAGCTGCTTTAAAGATAAATCGAGGCGTTTCTAAGTGCATTTCGTTGACTGTAAACTTGTACTCACAAATACAGTGCGCCTAATGAATATAGAAACCGTAAAATCTAAGGCATAATTATACAATACGGAATGAGGATAGAACGCAAACAACCCTTACTTACCTACAGAGACTGAGATAGTACTATAGAGGCCAGAGAACTAGTATCTACTCTCCTATTTCCAAAGGAAAGAAAAAATTTAGTGGCGTAGTGGATAATAAATATAGAAACTATAAACAGAAATACACAAAAAGTAACTAAGAAGAAAACTAGAAAACAGCCTAGTAGTTTATTTTGCCTCCATTAGCCTTAAGAACTTCGACGCACCTTTTATGCATCGACTTAACTAGCTTCTGAAGCACAGTTTCCTCGATCTTGGCCCATTCTTGGTCAATTGCCACTTTTAAAGAAGAAACTGAGTCAAACTGCCTTCCGTTATTGTAAACAGCCCGCGCCAGGATACCCCATAAGTTTTCGATTGGGTTTAGGTCCGGGGACCGTGCAGGCCAATCCATTACAGTAACGTCCTTCTCAGAAAACCATGCCTTCGTATGGTGAGATACATGGATAGGGGCATTATCCTGCTGAAACACCCAATCAAATCCATGGTTGATGGCCGCAAAATCTAATAAATTATTCTCCAATGTCGTACAGTAACTTGCAGACACCTTCCTTCCATTCAAATAAACAATTGGACACTTGTAAAAGTAAGAGAAGCAAGCCCAAATCATAACTGAACCAGCGCCATTTTGGCGCTTGGCCAATAGCCTCTCATCCTTACGCATATCATGCCAGTAATGCTTAAAACCGTCTAGCCCATCCAAATTAAACTTTTTTTCATCTGAAAAGATTACTTTCTTCCAATCATTTAGTCCTTTGCCAACCATCTCTGTAGCCCAATCAAGTCTTGCTTTTTTGTGGGCTGCGGTAAGCAGCGGAACCTGTTTAATCTTCTTGTACGTAAGAGTACTCGTTGCACGTAATATCTGCTACACTCTCTTCTTGCCTATTGGCAAATACAAAGCGGTACAGAGCTGTCCCGCCGATTTCTCACCCTTGTGTGCCTCTCTTAGTAGATGCCTTCTTTTGGCGGGAGATATTTTTGGCGGGCGTCCGCTTCGTTTCCCTTTGCCATACTTCTCCGGGGCTTGGATAAATGTCCACACCACCTTTTTAGAGCGATTGATTTTCAATGCGATGGAATCAATGCTCTCCCCGGCACACCTCATCCTCATAATTTCTCCTTTTTATTGCTCCGTGAGTGACTTTCCGCGAGGCATTTTTTTGATGGGTAGTCGTCGTTCTCTGCCGTGAAGATACTAGTTGCAGTCGGTATTGTTCATTTAAAGTGTATAGCAAAGTACTTTATTGGTTTTACGATGTCGTAAATTCTACTTTTTGTAAACCGTTTTTATAGTTTCTATATTTATTATCCGTTTACAAACTGGAATAACGCATTTACGTCGCTACGATACCATTTTGTTGTAAATCTTTCTTGCTGTTATTTCTCTATCTGACTGAGAAGCCTTTCTAGGGTATTCTTTTAAGGCGGGGGCTGTAGCAAGTGTGCAGAACTCAGAAATCGGGGACGTTTCTATATTTATTAGGCGCACTGTACAGTACTTACAATTTTTTAATAAGGTACAAGATTTTGTTCCAGCTTTCGAGCATTGCTCTCAATTAAATTTCACGAGATTTTAGCGAAATTTCTCTTTGCTTGGAACTCTCTACTGGTGGAAGTCCTTGTCGTACTGTACTGTACTGTACTGTACAGTACTGTACCATATCAACAATTTCGCCTCAATCTTCAAATTGCAATATTGCGAAAGGCGACGCCGTAGGATCAACGATCTTCGATTCCTTGCCGAAATCGCATGCGTCGCCGTATCACCCATGCTGCAACTCCTCTCTACGACGTCGCCGTCATCGGCGCCGGCCATGCTGGATGCGAGGCTGCCGCCGCCGCATCTCGTGCCGGCGCTCGAGTTGCTCTTCTTACCCATCGTTTTTCCTCCATTGGAGCCATGAGCTGCAATCCAAGCATCGGTGGTATTGGCAAAGGCCATCTTGTACGGGAGATCGATGCGCTGGATGGATTGATGGGTCGTGTTGCAGATCATGCAGCCATTCAATTTCGCACTCTGAACGCCTCGAGGGGAATGGCTGTGAGAGGCCCTCGTGCACAGTGTGATCGTAATCTTTATCGTGATGCAATGTGGGATTTATTGCATTCAGAGGAATGTAGCGGTGTTTCTTTGCTGGAGGGTTCTGCGGAGAGCTTTCTCATGGAGGACGGTCGTGTCTCTGGCGTGCGATTTGCGAAAGATGGAGGCGTTGCGGACTGCGAGTTACTCGCTGGGGCAGTCGTGTTGACTACTGGCACATTTTTGAACGGCAAGATGTTTGTAGGGTCAGCTACTACAGCGGGAGGACGTAAAGGGGATATCGCGGCGGTTGGAATAGCACAAGCACTACGTGGTAACGGTTTGAAGCTGGGGCGCATGAAGACAGGGACCCCGCCACGAATCTATGCGGATTCAATCGATTTTCGGGGAATGCAGGAGGAACCGTCCGACAAAGATCCGCTCTGCTTTTCGTTCCTGACCGACCCCGCAGGTGTTTTGCATGGCCGCGCTACAATCAGCTGCTTTCAGACGAAAACAACGGTTGCTACGCACAACATCATCCGAGAGGCGGTGGCTGCTGGTATGACCCCCAGATACGACTCTGGTAATGGTCCCCGTTACTGCCCTAGCCTTGAAACAAAGGTCGAACGCTTTGGAGACCGCGATGGCCATATTGTATGGCTTGAACCAGAAGGACTCAACTCTGACTTAATATACCCCGCGGGAATATCCATGTCCCTCCCTGAGGATGTGCAGAGACGAGTGGTCAATTCCATTCCCGGCATGGAGCGAGCTAGAATTGCAATCTCGGGTTATGCCGTCGAGTACGATTACGTTAATCCAACAGAGCTGCGTCCCAATCTCGAATGCGGGCAGCTGCCTGGTCTGTTCCTCGCGGGCCAGATCAATGGGACCACCGGGTACGAGGAAGCCGCTGCGCAAGGCCTTTTGGCTGGTCTAAATGCTGCCGTGAGCGTTTCATCTGAAATGCAGTCAAGAGAGCAGTGGAAAGAGTGTGGTCCCTTACAAGACGGGTACTTGCGACTCGGTCGTGGTGATGCGTACATCGGCGTGCTTCTGGATGACCTGACAAGACTTGGAACGACGGAGCCGTACCGAATGTTGACCTCACGGGCGGAATTCCGAATTTGCCTACGACCTGACAACGCTGACGCGCGACTCACACCGATTGGATGGAAATTAGGCTGCGTTTCGCGCAATCGATGGAATGAATTTGTGCGCAAACGGGAGGCGGTCACACGCTGTCTGCGGGCAATGCATGGAACGCGGTTGACCAGAGCGCAGTGGTGCGAGCGAGGATTTGAGAGGCTTTTTGCTGGTGTGAAAAGAAGCGGGGGAAGACAGTTGAGCTTAAGTGACGGTTTGTCGCGGACAGATGTAACGTTTCAGGATATTGCAGCAGCATTTGGGGATGATATTGAGGTGTTGAAAGATATTTGTAGAAACGTTGAGTGGGGTCGACATGTTGAGTCGGAGTGCAAGTACCGCGCACATATTGAACGACAGCAATTGGAAGTGGAGCGCGTTCGACGGGATGAGGGATTGCGCATTGGGGAGGGGTTTGATTACGGGTCTGTGAAGGGTTTGTCAAATGAAGACTTGGAGAAGCTATGCAAAGAGAGGCCGGAAAGCCTTGGGGAGGCCGGACGAATTCCTGGTGTGTCTGCGTCGGGGATGGTACTTTTACGATCGTATGTTCGGCGGGGAATGTGCAACGGACAGGCTAGAGACCAGCTGCATGGGACAGGGAGCTGAAATTATGGAGATGCGGTTATGGCTGAGCAAGACTTGGGCTTTGGTTTTCGGGAGAAATTGTGTCGGAAGCAGGATCGGCGGACATGGATATACTGTCTAGGTTGAGTAAAGGCTTTTCGGGATTCGGAAATTTGAAGGGATGGATCTCATGTTGTCTGCCAACCCAGTACCGCATGCGTTCATCGTAGTCAAAGTCGATGTTATCGAGGCCGAGGAGAGTTGAGTCGACGCCAAGAATTTTCTCAAGGTCGACGAGAAGATCTGCGTATTGGATTTTTGCGTACTCTCCGTGTTGCATTCCGAAAGAAGACATGTAGATATGTGCACGTGTGAGGGCCGAGATGTGAAGAGGGATGATTAGTTGGAGGCGGGATCGGATGTCACGAGGTACAACATTGTCGTTTTCATAGAGGTATCGAAAAGCGCGAACCGAGAGCAGGGAGGTTGCGGCATCCGTTGAAGCGAAGGCGCCGTGGCAAATCACTAACACTAATGGACCGGTGGTGGGGAGATGAGAAAGGGTGGGGGATATAAGCGCAGCTATTTCTTGGGGAGAGGAAGAAACAGAGGGGAGTCCAGCGGAGTGGAGAAGCAGGATGGGTCGGGAGTTTCTGTCGCGGATGGGGGAGAGGCTGAGGAAACGTGGGGTGCTCGGACCTGCCGCCATGTCGAATGTGGGTGTTGTTTGTTTGGTAGAATTTTGGTATGGGGGAGACGAATAGGCGATTACAACAGCTGCCGTAGGTGCGCTGCCATCAATGGTTTAATTTATATATAGCCGAGAAAGTGTGGCATCGAGGTACTAGAAGCGAATTGATTCGGGAGCGGTTGCGCAATGGAATAGATGCGAATTGAAAAGCTGAATTAGACCCAACCTACGATATATTGAGAGAAATGCGCTGTGCAGCCTAGGAGAGGCACGAAAAACTTCACGTACAACAGTTTGAGCAGTGGGTACCTACTGTACATTCTGTTGTACAGTACAGTACAGTACAAGGTACAATATGTACAGTAGGTTTAGGCCGGTCCATACCGCACTTCAGGCAAGCTTCTCCGAGTCGGCTACGTTTTTGTAAACCTGTCCTAGAAGTCCCTCTGCGACACTGAGAGAGAAACTCTACTTCAATGAGTATCTATTGATTAAACTGCACGTCTCTACGCACTGTAAGTGCTAAATGCACACCATCATATACAGTACAGTAAGTTCACTGGGAATCACTTGCCTCTTACAGTACCTGCCGCAGTTCTGTAAAGTAAGTGATCCCCCGTGTTCCCCTTATCAGTGTTGGAATGCTGAATGTACATTTGAAGTTAAGTGTACTGTACTGTACTGTACAAAAGTGCGGTACGGTGCTTGTCTGTCGCGAAAATTCAAGGGTTAGAGTAAAAAGCAGACGGGCGGCGTTAGCGGCGAGTCTGAAAAAAACGATACACGTTTTTGCTAGTGTAGAACAGTTGAGTAGGTTGAGAATAAAATTGTGGTTACTCTTTTTTACTTCAGTGACCAAGGCGGTGAGGCCTTTTATAGGCAGTAGATGCCGTCGACTATCTCTAGCACATCTACTTACTACTAGCTACATTCCCTAGCGGATAGTCCTGCGGACGGTCCTAGTGACCCTTACACTATAGAAGTCCTAACAGGCATCGCTAACAGTACAATAGGATAGAGAAAATATAGACTACGTAGGATAGAAATAGTAGTAAGGGCAAAATAGTTATCCTAAAGGACTGTAAATAGTACATAAATAAACTATATGTGCACTGTATTTTAACACTCCCTCTCTTTGCCCTGACCTATTGTTTTCTCCATCCTTAGTCACGAATTACCCATTGCTGAACCGGTAGATCACACTTACTTGTTGTCAGTACGTAAGTTCGTGCCTGGCACTTTGCGATCTTCGTGAAGGCATCAGCGGAATTTTCCGCAGTCCGTACAAATCCAACATTGGATATTTCCTCCTTTGCATATGCATCTCTTACAGAACTAATATCAATCATGAGGCGTTTTTCCAAGGTGTAGGAACACTTGGTGATAACATCAAATAAACTTTTGGAGTCTGTAAACATCGAGAGTGGAATTTTGATTCCAAGCAAGGATTCAAGGTCGTGCTTGATCATGTATCCAATATCGAAGGCATCAGCGAAAGCGTAAACTTCGGCGCCTAGTACTGATCTAGTTACTCTGCGACTCTTATGACTAGAATAACTCAGCACATTACAAGTTCCAATCTTGTCAGTGAGCAAGACAATGTAACCAAGTTGAGAATTGTTGTCGTCGTTGTTTGCGAATGACGAGTCAGAGTATACTTTCAACTTTAGAGAATCTTTGTCCAACTTGTAATACTTAAGCGAAGAACTAGGGTTGTTCTGCACATGCTTTACAACTTTGTTCAATTGCTTGATTGCTTCCACTGAGAATTTCGTATCAGTTACTTGCGCGGCCATATTCACGGCACAACATATTTCAGGCTTTGTATGTTTTAACCAAGCCAATCTATGCCTTAAAGATCTGAACTCAGAAAAACAGGCATCCATTGGCAGAATGCGTAATTTCTTAACATACTGTTCCTGACTTAACTCAAATCCATAATCAGTTCTCTTTACTCTGACACCTGCAAATATAGTGTCATCGAACTCCCTCTCTCTCGATTCAAACTTATCAAGAGTCTTTTGGGACAATTTAACGAAGTCATTGTTGCCACAGAGTAGAGAATCGTCCACATATTTTCCGACCAATCCCTGAAGTTCTGCGTCTGTACGCTTTGCGAAGAGTGCAAGATCTCCATTGGTTGGCATCATACCGAGATCATTCTTCAGGTGGGAATTCGTAGTGCGATTCCAATAGTCTCCTGAATCGGATAATACATAAAGAGGTTTCAGTAACTCAAGTAAGTGGTTCTCAGGTAATCCAAAGTCTTTGGTTGGCCTAAGGTAAACTTTGCGCATCAAACTCTGAGCTGACTGTAAGTACGCTTGTTTAGCGTCTTGAGACCAAATCCTAAAGTCGAGCATTGCGGCAATTGCAACTAACAAGCGGGTGGAACGCTGGCGTATAGTCGTAGTGCCGTGTACGAGATAGTTCTTTTCTTTGTCCCTATGACCTTGTACTACAAATCGTGCTTTATACATCTCTTTGTCAGTATTCTTATTTTTGATTGACAGAACGAATCTTCCAGAGAGGATATTAGCATTCTTTGGTATGTCGTCTTTAGCGATGATTTTCCAGGTATTTCTCTCAACGAGTCCTTCCATTTCTTTCTGTTTCGCTTTCAGAAACTCAGCAGAATTGGATCTAGGATCTCGTGGGTGTGAAACTTAATTTATATTGACGTCAATGAGTTGGAGATTTTTAGAATATACCCCTTTAAATGTTGAATATAAAGCTTCGACTAGTGTTTCAAATACATCTTCGAAATAAGGTTTTACTTGAGAGCGTGAGTGTTGCACTTCCTCGCCATTTCTGTCAATAAAGACTTGTCTGTCATTAATTTTCGTGATTTTGTAAGGTCCTGTCCACTTAGGTTTGGACTTCTCACGATAGACTAGAACTTTACTTCCAACATTAAGTTCATGTTGAGCAGTGTTTGGAAGCTGCGAGTTCAGAGCGGTTCTGAGTCTGGTTTCTGAGGTGATAGTTTCCATCTCAGCTCTTGCCATTTGGAGCGCTCTCATTCGTTCCATTTGATTTGGAAGTTCGCTATTCATGGCCGGAAACCTCGGCAAAACTCCAAAGACGAGTAACGATGGAACCAGTCCTTCTGGGTTCATAGTATCGTTCATAGCCTTAACGGCGAGACGTAGAGCGAGTTTTATTTCAACTTCAGGCTCTGAATGGCGAATCTTGTGGTAAATAAGGCGTAACGGATCATGGTAACGTTCACCAGAACCAATAGAATTGTGGCTTTCAACTCCAGATAGGCTGAGTTTGATTCCATTCGATTTTATCAAATCTTTCCACGCTTTGGAAACAAATTGGCTGCCTTGGTCCACTTTCATTTTGTCAGGAAATCCAGTGTATATTGTAGCCCAGCACTCAAGAAAAGAGTTCCAAATAGATTCCGTACTTTGACTGTGTAGGAATACAGCATTTCCAAAATGAGTTTGCGTATCCACGATATGAAGTACAGGATTTTTGTCAAGAAACATAATATCAAGAGCTAACTCTTGGTTGAATATGATTCCATTGGGCGTGCTAACCTGAAATGATCTGGGTTTCGGTTCAAAACGTTGACATGTGCGGCATTGTTTGGATATTTCTGTAATCAAGTCTCGTGTCTCGGGCGTTGCTTCCTCTGGTCTAGCTCTGCTAATCAGATTGTACAGCTTCGAGGCAGACGGATGAAAAAAATGTAAATGAAGGCGCTTTACTGAGATTTTGTGAAAAGTATTTCAGAAAAATCCCACACGACGTAAAGATGACCGTGTTTGCGTATGATAGGTATAGTCCATCCATGTATTTTGGAGACAAGTAGGTTGTCAACGTTGTCGGCAACAAGTCCAAATTTGTCTAAAGCTTCTAATCCAATCAAAAATGGAATATTGGCATCAACTACATCGACATGTAGCGGGATAAAAGCGCCATCAGGCGTTGGAATACGAATTGGAATCTGCGCAATACTTGGAAAGATTCCATCACCAAACTTGTAAGCAGTTGTCACGTGCTTACGTTTTATCTTAATCCCAGCTAGGTTACAATATGCCTTTGCTTGTGATTTTCCGATCACAGATTTTTGGGCACCAGTGTCGAGACACATTCCGTGGAATTTCTCAGAGTTGGAGTGTCTTGGTAATTTACTGCCTTTGGCAGTTAAAATTTCATGGATCTGTACGTGTTCATTCGCCATATTTCTTTGTTTCCGTGGAAAAGATACGTGTCTCACGTTATAGATGGGAGGCTTGTCACGTTCCCTTACAGTTTGCCCGTGGTTAGGAGCACTTCGGCTTGTTTGAGTACCCCTAATTAAAAATCCTCGTCATCCAACAACGGTTGATCCTTAACTGTAATTTTTGAAAATAATTGTTCAGGGACATACGTTGAGTCGTCGTCATTCATTTCGTTTTCGTTTTCTTCAATGTCATCATCATTGTTGACGTCTCCGAAGAAATCCTGAGCAGAGAATATTTCTTCTTCAATTGATTGATCATCATGATCCAATTCTTGACAGAGCTCAAAAAGTACACGCTTGGTGGCCTTTGCCGGATCTTTAAAAGAGTTTCTCTGGTAGTATTGTACCTTCCTAGCAACATTCTCAGCCATTGACTGGCGACATTGAGAAAGAATGTGGCCCTTTTTACCACAACCCCAACAAATCCTATCATCACTAAGTTTGTTCTTCCTCAAGCTGTAATCGCTGTTGCTACGTGAGTTACCATCGTGACGATTGACTTTGATATAACGCGGGTCACGGCCGTATTGAGGTTGTCCGGTATACAATGTGTCAGCAAGACGGCTACGTAGTGCAGGGTCTGCATCTGAGATTGATGTCATACGTAGGTTCCTCTGATCTCTCATTCGTCCAACTTTCTCCTCTTGCTCGAATTGAGCGGCAGAAATGAGCTGACTGTAGAATGATTGATAACTTAAGTCCCCCGAATTTGCCCTACTGCAAGGATCACGAGCCCAAGAGAATCCAATAACGGCGGACTGAAGATACTCAATCTTGTGCCTTTCTGAGCGGCAGTGAGGCGGTGCTTGGGGAGTCAGCTTAGAGATCTCCTCGTGGACTTTCTCGATAGCATCATTTACAGTGCAAGTGGGAGAAATATACTGACTGACACGAATGTTGCGAAGGTACGCAGCAATTCTGTTTTGCCTTGAGACTGAGTTATACTCACTTTCCAGAGCTTTTAGAGCTTGAGAGTAATGCTCATACACACCTTCAATATTCGTTATGTAGAATCTTTTCGCATTTCCTGTAAGGAGATGGTGGAGATACTTGAGCTTTTACTCGTCATTAAGCATATAATCTTGGCAAGCATACTTGTACTCAGCTATGAACTCGTTCCAACATTCGGCTAGGCTTCCAGAAAATTTCTTATTTTCTTCTCTGAAGCGCATAGACATGTAGTGTGAGACCTTGTCTTCAGATGGTGCAGGGGGGGTGGACATTGGAGTGGAACGTATCGGGTTTGGGGCGAGTCTAATCGGTGATCCGGTCGGTGAAGCAAGAGAGTTGAAATATGCATCAATTTGGTTTAAAGCTTTGTTGAGGTCACCATTGCGAAGAATAGTTGACGCAAAAGTCTTCGAAAGGACAGCAGATTCATGGCGGACAGTTGGCACATTGCGTTCCGCGAGAAACAAAATCACCTTGCGGATAATGGAGGGATTACTCAGAATTTGTCCCGAGAAAAGCATTGGTATAGGGAATTCCTCAAGTAACCGAGCCCTTAATTCATCACCAGCGAGGGAACTATCCTCAACATAACCTTTGAAGCAGTCCACCAAAGATTGTTGCAACTCTGTGGTTTGTCTAATACCTTGACCGAAAACCATATCAATATACCCTCTTGCAAGTACAAATTAATAGTGATTTAATGCTTCGAAAATTTGGCCCCTTTTTGGTTCACTTTTTCTTTCTTTTTTTAGCACTATATGCCCTTTTTGGATGGCCTATTATTATTTCGCTTTTTGCTTTTCCTTTCACTGTAAACTTTTTGATTTTTCAATTTGTTTTTTTTTCAATTTGTTTTTTCTGTTTTCAACTTGTGTTTTTTTTTTCAATTTTCAAGCAAGAATCACGATTAATTTGATAATTCAATTTACTCAGAACAAGATCGAATATCCAGATTGGATCTAATTAAATCTAATTGCAAACTACCTTAAGATGATTTTTTCCTGCCTTGTGGCGCTGTAAATGCGAATGGCTATCGAAGCTGCGCTTGCACTCCTGACAGTACGGCGGATTTTTCTTGTTCTGTAAGCGATTCTTGTGCTTACGGCTCTGTAAATGATCAAAGTAGGTTTTAGAACCGTTGCAAGTGACCTTGCAGAGCTTACAGGTCCTCTTCTTTACAGCTACACGTGTAGAAGTAGCCTTAGTAACCCCAGCGCGATCAGCCAATCGACGGTCAGCTTTGCGGCGTAGGCGTAGCGGAGCCCTAGAGGTAGGTCTGTAAACACTGTCAGCGGTAGGACGATCTGTAAGGTCGACTACTGTAATGGGACGACGTGGCACACGTGGTAGATCTGAGACCTGAACTCCCCCTGAATCTGAATTCACCACTGGACTGCCTGAACTTGAACCTGAATCTGTACGGACACCTGTCGATATTTGATTGGTTGCAGAAAGTGACCTTTGATTGGTCTGGGTCGGCGATTTTTGAGTGCCAAGTGGAGGGTTCTGATTGGTCGAAGAGACAGGGACACTTGGCAAACAGGAGTGACGGTGGTATTTTGGGTGCTTACAGTCGGGTTCCTGGTGATGCTGACAGGAAGTGGCAGCTTACACAAAGTCGATCGGGATTCCGATCTTGTTCTTGATTCGGTCGGGCCAGGTTGGCTACGTGGCACCGCGAGCGAATCGTTGCCCTTATTGGCCACTGGATAGTGTTCAAAAAGAATCAAAAATAAACGTAAGTGTCAGTATTTACCGGCTTACACGTGGCTTGAAACAACGCGGAAATAGGACAAATAGGTATATTTTCACTATCGAATAGCGAATAGACTTACTTCTTAAATTCCCCGAAAAACGGTAAATCCGGATTGTCGCGAAAATTCAAGGGTTAGAGTAAAAAGCAGACGGGCGGCGTTAGCGGCGAGTCTGAAAAAAACGATACACGTTTTTGCTAGTGTAGAACAGTTGAGTAGGTTGAGAATAAAATTGTGGTTACTCTTTTTTACTTCAGTGCCCAAGGCGGTGAGGCCTTTTATAGGCAGTAGATGCCGTCGACTATCTCTAGCACATCTACTTACTACTAGCTACATTCCCTAGCGGATAGTCCTGCGGACGGTCCTAGTGACCCTTACACTATAGAAGTCCTAACAGGCATCGCTAACAGTACAATAGGATAGAGAAAATATAGACTACGTAGGATAGAAATAGTAGTAAGGGCAAAATAGTTATCCTAAAGGACTGTAAATAGTACATAAGTAAACTATATGTACACTGTATTTTAACATTGTCTCTACTCGCATGCACCGCCTGTGGATAGAACGCACGAACTTTTATTCTCTCAAGTTAGTTGGTTGGTTGATTAAAGTTGTATGATGGTGAGTTCTGAGATAGCGGGTTCTAGCTAAGGGCTACCTTAAATACATATTCTAAAGTCTACCAGTTGGAGCCCTTAGACGGGTTGAGTCAAGCTATGACTCTTCGGGTCATCAAATCGGATAAAGGAAAATGGTAACTCTAAATAGAGCACGCCCAGTACACGATACTGTAGATATGTAAAGCTGCTGGATCCGTCTTCGAAGTAAACGTTGGAGCAGTTGGAGAGAAGATGATGATTGAGCATCAGGGGTCATTTCTCCACAGCCCCCCCCCCTCGAAGGAATACTGGACTGCGAGATTCAGGAGTTAAAAGTGACTCCTCGGCGAGTGATCCACTGACTGACAGGGTGAGAGACGGCGCCGTCTTCGATGATGCGGTTGAGGACGGAGTTCTCTTTGACCTTGGTCAGAGCATCTGCAGGGTTGAATTCGCTTCGAATCCAGGCAACATCACTGATCTTGTGGTTGGCGTACACTTCTCGAACAGAACAAATGTCCACGATGAGTCGTTTTTCCGTTGTGACGATATTCTTGATGATCATATCGAAGAGTGATTTCGAATCAGTGAACATTAGCATGGGGATGTTGTGCTGCAGGATGATATCGAGGTCATGCTTGACTGCGATAGCGTAGTCCATATAGTCTGCGAAAGCTAGAGTTTCGAGAGTTCCTCCCGGAGCACTACCTCAAATATTTGACGGTCAAGCAATCCTCGTATTTATTTAGCTCGGGCAGCGGCGAATTTCGGGTCGTTCTTGCGAGGATCGGACAAGGAAAGGACTTCAGTCAAGTAGGCACGAAGAAGAGGACTGGGATTGGCCATGGAAGAGGTCGAGTAGTTTATTTGTGAGAGTAGTGAGTTTCCATCTTCTTTTGTGACAGGGAGGGTGTGATCAATAGAGTGCTTTGCTTCTCGGTCTTGTCGTCGCACCCAGACGCTTTTTTTGTTTACTTTTGTAACTGGGAAGGGGCCTCGCCATTGCTCATTGTCTTCATGATAAACGTTGACTTGATCACACGCTTTGATGATGTAGTCTGTGGCTGGTGGGATTTTGTCACAGAAAGCACGTTGCAGACTGAGTTCTGCACTGATGTCAGCCATTTCAATCCGTGCTAGGTCTAGGGCTCGCATACGGTCAGCATGAGGCAACAGTGGGCTAGAGTGCGGTGGGAAGCGGGGGATAGTTCCAAATACCAGTAGCAAGGGCACTGGGCCATCGGGGCCTGTAGCGTCATTCATGGCTTTGACACTGAGCTGCAGAGCGATTCCCAAATAGATACCAGGGATGTCGGCAGTGATCTATTGAATATACGGCGAAGGGTTTCATGATAGCGCTCACCATTTCCTAAGGCGTTTTGCGAATGAACTCCTGAGAGCTTGATTTCAATACCCGCGGTCTTTGCCAATGTGTCGAATTCTTGGCCTCTAAAAATGATGTCTTGGTCAACCCTCATGTGGTCAGGGTAGCCCACATAAGTAGAAACCCAACAGACAAGGAAGGCATTCCAAACGGATTGCGTTGACTTGTCAGGCGGAAATAGAGCTGCCGAGAAGTGGGTATGCAAGTCCACGACATGCAGTGCGGGGTGGCCTTGTAGCCAAACCAAATCCAAAGCTATTTCGTGGTTGAAGACGAACTTTGATGTGGGGGAACCTTACGAGGAAGCGGTGCGGGCCTTTGCTGTAGCGCTAACATGTTTGGCACGCCTTGCTAATTTCTTTTAGTGTTTGCAGCGTTTCGGTGGAGGTGTCTTGAGGTCGTGTACGTTGGAGGAGCTTGTAGAGTTTTGAGGCAGATGGGTGCCAGTAGTGCCTGTGGAGGCGCTTGAGCTCTGTCCGGGTGTAGAGGACTTCGGCTGGGTTCCACTGAATGTACATGTGTTTGCTGCGACGAGTGATGGGGAGTTTCCATCCGTAGATACGGCTTTGCAGCACGTTTTCGACGAATTCAGCGACAAGACGGTTTTTGTCGAGGATGTCGAGACACATGAGCAGTGGAACATCAGCGTCCACGACATCTACTGTAAATTCTAGAAACGAGTCATCGGGAGTCAATATCCTGATGTTCATTTGCCCCATACTTAAGAAGATACTGTCACCAAATTTGAAACAGTAATCAGACGGGTTGAGCTTCAGTTTCTGATTCATCTGTCGACATAAAACTTTCGCCTGTTGGCGTCCAATGCAGGAGCTCTGGGCCCCTATATCTAGGCATGCGACATTAAAAGTTTGTGGCATAATGGAGAAATGTTCTGTGACTGAAGGATGGAGAAAGCCTGGGGTTATGGTGGCGGCGACCGCCGACGGAACGAAACTTCTTTGATTCCGGCATTTTTCGTGCAATCGGGGCATACTCGGGAGTGGTAGCTGATTTGGTATGCCCCTTAACGAAAAAGCGAACTATTACAGTTTTTTTCTTCTTCATTGTCCGGACAGTCTTCGGTATGCGAGGCGAGGATGCCAAATGGATTATTGGCAAGATGCTGTGGTGTTGCGACGGTGGGTGACGTAGCAAGTTGGGAGTTAGGGCGCGATGGCGGTGTGATCGGAGGTGTAAGGCAGGTAGTAATTGCTCCTTTGATCGGAGAAAGAGGTTAATTTGAGTGGTGCGGAGTTGGAGGTGAAAGGGGGGCCGATGTTGGCTTAAGTGGATCGAAGAAGTTGTTGGTGTCCGGGGAGAAGGGGAAAGCTGGAGCGTTAAGTGCGGGTGAGAGGGGAGTCTGAGGGGTTAGTGCCACGTTCGAGGAAGGGGAGGTGTGTGGAGCGACGGATGGATCGGAGCAGGATGAGGATGTACTGGGGGATGGAGGTTGGATGGGGTGATGTGGGGGTTCGATGTTCTCGTAGAACATAATGTCTTGTGGATCGGGCAGTGAGGAAGATTCAGAGTCGGTGTCAGACTCTGCTTTCTGTAATGAAGGGGTTTGGAGAGCCTGCGAATATGAATGGTCATCAGGATCTGAGTCTGAGTTGATTGAATCAGGTTGACTCATAATACCCCATAACATTTCGGCAAGAAAGTTGATATGCTCGCTCTGTTCGGACAAAATCTTCCTCAGAATGGTGATTTTCTGTTTAGATGTCTTATCTTGGTGCATAAACGCAATCCTGTTCTTGAATATGCGGTCAGTATCGCGAGGCTTTGTGCAACGTCTTTCAACGTGATCAGTACTGGCGCAGTTAAAACATTTGGGGTCAGTTTTGGAGGTGAGTTGTTTTCGTCGTGGTTCTCTGGGGTCTCTGCCGTAACGAGCTTGGTTCTGATACCAGTTGACAGCGGGGTGAGATTGTCCGAGTCTTGAGAATTTGTCGTTTGGTACGACAGTTTGTTTTGTACTTATCAGAGCCGGGGCCATGAAGGGCTGTGTTTTTTGTGGGGGTGGGAGCGTACCTATGTTACCGGTTTTCATGGGTTGGGATAGGGGAGATGGGTCATGGGTTGGGTGAATTGCGTTGTGTGGAAAAGGACCTGCGACGTTATATGTAACACAGATGCGGTGATTGTGCTCCGCTCGATCCATTGCATCCAAGAAGGTCTTGAAGTCGCTGCCGGTGTTTTCCATGTTGTTTATCGGAGCTGCGACCCAGGGTTTCATACGAACTGCCAGAACCGAGACCCTTTTTTGGTCGTTTTCGGTGTTTCGTCCAGGTGGACATTGCGGCACAAGCTCTTCAATTTGGCGAGCAAGCTTTTGAAGGGCTTCTCCCTCATGGGCACTGCAGTGCATGAAATTGTTAATATTGAGGAGGGATACTTCTTCTTCTATCGACTGCATGAGCGTAACGCTACTGTAGCGTTGGTGAAGAGCTTGGACAAGTTGGTCCCAGTCCTGGATGTGACGAAGCGAAGCGTAATAGAAGCGAAGTGCTTCATTCTTGAACATGTTGTCGATGAGGGGGGACCGTTGATTTTGGGGGATGTTTTTGACACTGCAGAGGTGTTCGAATTGCGTAAGTGCCATGCTGAGGTTTTCTTTCGATGCACCTCCAAACTTGGATAAATCCCGGTTATAATATGGATATATTTTGTTGGTGCCGGCTTGGTTGTCAGGATCGAAGCTCAGCTGTCGGGCAACGGGGTTAGTTCGGTTATTACGGTCATGAATGCCTGGCTTCTGGAGTTGTCGGGGCAGGTATTGGTTGTGGGCCTCGTTGATGTCGTTCCGAAAATTTTTTTCTGGCCAGATTGTGATGATGATTCGTATCATGAGTAGGTTAGAGTTCTGGAACTGAGCTGGAAGCGGAAGTCCACGATCCTCCATAAACGTTCTTATAGATTTGTTTGATAAGATCTCGGCTCTTGTTAGGTCCCAGACTTAGAACTATTCTTGTAACACGGCGCGTAGTTCTTCTCCTCGAGCATCAGGGTTGAAGTCATCGAAAGTTCTGAAGAAACGGACGAAATTTCTTTGAAGAGGGTTGTCGGGTTCAACTCGTTCCCAGTTGATAAAATGGGAAGAGTTCCTTTCAGGAGGATTCTGAGGTGGATCTGCCATATTGACAGATGGATCGAATAACGAGCTTGAAAAGTTTTCACGCCTAGCCTTATTCGCGAATGTGGGTAGAACGCACGATCTTTTATTCTCTCAAGTTAGTTGGTTGGTTGATTAAAGTTGTATGATGGTGAGTTCTGAGATAGCAGGGTTCTAGCTAAGGGCTATCTTAAATACCTATTCTAAAGCCTACCAGTTGGAGCCCTTAGACGGGTTGAGTCAAGCTATGACTCTAAGGATCATCAAATCGGATAAAGGAGAACGGTAACTCTAAATAGAGAACGCACAGTACAAGATAAGGTAGATATGTAAAGCTGCTGGATCCGTCTTCGAAGTAAACGTTGGAGCAGTTGGAGAGGAGATGATGATTGGGGAGCAGGGGTCGTTTCTCCACACCGCCGCCCGCTGTGCAAATCAATCAACGTCGTCTGATCGCACATATAGTACTGTGAACTGAAATGAATATTGTCAAATTATCTCTCTGTAATATATTGCGAGAACGCTCTCCACACAGCTGGCGGTTATCCGCCGGCCTGGTGGTTCCACATTAATATGCCCCGCGCCTGCTGTTCAACGCCATGGTAAGCCAAGACAGTCAACTAGGTAAATAGCATACCGAGCTTTACTTTCTCGGTACCAGGGCAGGCGGTCGGCCTCACCCCTATCCTGTAGCCCTCTCTCAACTGACCTGCCGTAATAGAAACCCCCTCGCCCTGCGCAAGATTGTACTCGCTCGTGGGATTCTCTCGCGCTACTGTACAGTTCACTGAAATTCAATGTCGCACTTGATCTTGCCTATCAGCTGGCATGGTGTACAGTACAGTATTGTTTTACTCATCATTTACTCACAATTGTGATTTACGCACCCACTTTTCAGAATTATATGTGACTAAAATTTACAAATGAATTACACACTGTAATTCATTAGTTAAAATTACCTTTCAGTTGTGATTAACACTGCTATAATCCTCCCCGTTAGTCACGGCCCGTGAGAAAGTAAATTGGCGGCAAAACTACACTCAAAGCGGTCCCTCCACCCTCACCCCTTCACCTGCTCACCAGTTCAGGTCACATCTGGATCCTATTTCCTGTCCTTCTTCCTCCTCGCCCATCCTACCCACCGGTTCCAACCATCGTGAACCCCCTTGCATCCCTTCCTCTTCTTTTTCCACGCCCCAACACCGTTTCGGGACATGATGACCCCATTTTGAGGTCCCCCTCAATCTACATCTGCAATCAATCCGTCTTAGAACACTTCTTCGACCTATCCCTCAACATTCGGCAACATTCGTGATCGCCTTTGAATGACTTCTGCCCTCTTCTCCATCATTCTTTCATCGCTTCCCACACTTTTAACTGCCTTTAAAGCTTGTCTTTCTCCATGATCATCCCCCGAAACCTTTTACCAACACATTTCACCGCCTTTAGAAGCCTCCTAGATTTTTCACCATCCCCTCAACCTTCCCTTGACTTGAACTCCTTTGTAGTCCCCTGTTCTCCTTCTACATCCCTCCCGTCCATTTTCCGACCATTTTTACCTACATTCAAGCCCAACTGTTCCTTTACCATCCCAACACTCCACTTCTCAACACTATTGACAGTATTTGGAGGCTGGTCCTCTACTTTCTGATCCTTGCAAACCGTTTCCTGACAATCTTGGCGGCCTTTGCACCCTATCACTCCTTCAAAATCCCAGCCATCGTTTGCCAGCACTCATGACCGCCTTTGAAACCACTCACGCTCCTTCACCATTATCTTGACTGGTTACCATCCATTTTGACCGCCTTTGAGGCCCCCCTACTGCTTGACCATCCTTACCCCCCGTTTCTTAGCTCTCGCAACCGCGTTTAGAGCCTTCCCGCTCTTTTACTATCACCTCCCACCGTTTACCAGCACTCGTGACCGCGTTTAGAGCTCAACTCCCGCTCCTTCATAATAACCCCTCACCTTTTCCAAACATCGTGACTGCCTTTCCAGGCCCATTATTCCTGTCGTGTACAACTCTACCTGTATCCAGTCGCCGACCATCCCTCTCCTCATCACTCATGAATGCTTCGACACAAGAACCAAGCGGTGCAGCTAAGCTCTTGGGTGGAACAAAATCAAACACGTCACCCAGACCTACCACTGGATATCGTCAAGGTGATGGATTTCATCGCATGGCCTGTCACACAGACCGCAACAGAACGTAACGGATACGCCGTCAACTTTATGCTGGTTTGTTGCATTATTTTAAGAAGATTGGCAACTCCCTCAAGATGTACTGATATCGAGAAAATATTTTTTGGAAGAACTCCTCAGAGCTGTCGGAAATTTTCTGGTGACCACAAGGAAAAACATGTTAACCGCGGGCATATCTCACATTTTTATGCAACAGCGCGCTAGCATTTACGCATATTGTATACGATATAAGTTAAATGGTCTCACTAATTGCGTCGGCTTTATAAATGGAATCGTTATTGGCATTGCACGCCATAACATGAGAGCCCAAGTGGCTCTCTTATTATGCAACTGGTTGCATACAACGGCCGCAAGCGCAAGCACTCTATTAAGTTTGAAACCGTCACTGCTCCAGACGGTTTGGTAGTGCATGCTTATGGCACTCGTGAAGGGCTACGCCATGACTGGACTTTGTGGTGTCACTGTGAAATCGATGATACCCTGCCAAGTGTACTATATTTTTGAACTGTACGTTACTGCCTGCATGGGGATAGTGATTTCAATCGACGATGGTTTCTAGAGGTTCCATACCAAGGAATTTATTTATAACCGTATCAAACGGCCTTTAATCGAGGGATGGCAAATGGTTAAGTTACAGTAGAGTGGATATTTAAAGAGATCAAGGCATACTTTACTACAGTGTACTTTAAGTGCAAGATGAAGTTATTGGAATCACCGGTCGGTTCTCTTTATCGTGCTTCTATGCTACTTAACAACATCCGCAATTGCGTGGCTCCGCAACAAGCGTCCAAGTACTTTTGTTGCCCTCCCCCGTCGTTGCCTGAGTACCTATCCTTGACAGAGGAAGAACCATAAGTCTACAACAAAAGCAAATGGAATCATCGTGTAAAGTTCTTCCCAAACATATCCATCATCATACGGAACTTTGCAAGTTCCAGCTCCTGATTCGCTTTTAACGCGTCTCGACGTTCCTCTCCTTCCTTCTCCTTTTCTTTTACTTCCATTTACAATTTTGCATTTTCTCAAAGGCTAACTTCTCCTTGTCAAATTCGATACGTGGAAGGTCGTGTCACAGAGGTGCATTGCAAATCTATCCATCTCTCCCGAAGATCCTCCCGCTCGCTGCAATTTCCGGGGGCGTCCACCAGAGGATTCTACTGCACTCGCTTTCCCGCTGTTTCCATCAGTCTCCACTGTCCCCCTGCTCGTGGCTATGGTCTTGAGTTCCCTCCCCACCCGCTCCTTCTCATTATCAAGTTCCTTTGCAGCCCTTTTTTCCGCCCCCTGCCTCGCGTCTGCGTCACTTCGCGCCTCTTAGTACATCATTGGTAGTTCGTCCATTTCACCCACCTCTCCTACTACGCCTGATCGGAGCTGGTACCGTTTGTCTGATCTGTCGAAAGTCGACTGCAGGCGCCTATAGCGGTCTTAGACACACTTACGCGTCACCGGTTACCTCATGATCGGGTTTTCATTTGCTCGCTCTGCGGCTTCTTCAAAGTTTTTACTAACGTTTCCATATATGGTTATATACGCTTTTGTAGCCGCAAATTCCCGCACAAGGATCAAATATTCTTCAGGAGGGAACCTTGGGTGTCTTCCTTTCTTCTCCTTTTTGGCGTTATGCAGATACACTTGACGTCTTCGTCTGCTGTTGCAGAACGTAAAGCTATGTATTCAGCCATAGACAAAGCGGGAGAGTGAGTGGGGGTGGCGGTGGGGTTGATTACCGGTGCGGTTGAGATGAGTGCTTGGATTGGAGAAATGGTCGCAGTACCGGATATCCTGCGTAATGGAGCTGTGAGATTTCTTTTCTGTGTGCATAAGGTTGAAAGTCTTGGGCTCGTACGGTACTGTAGGTGTCAGTATCTGGGTGCCAGACACGAATCAGTTTGTCATCTAGCGCTGCCATATAGGGAACAAGATATGCTCTGGGGGATAGCTTGGATTTTGGTTTGAAGATGGGAATGTACCCGTATTGGCCGAAGATGACCAGTTTCGTGGGAGACGGTGCATGTCCGTGCCAGCGGCGATGTGGCGACGTGCTAATGGCTGAGTGCATGATGATTTTGTATGTGTAGACAGCATCGAGGAGGACATCTTCCCAGAATGCATCGGAAAGATGTGTTGTGGCAAGTGCTGCCCGTGCCGCATTCAGGAGTGTGAGGTTTATCCGCTCATCTCGACTGTTCTCGTGCGGTTGATAGGTAGTTCGGGTTTTCAGTTGGGTGCCCATGGTGTACAGGAGCAGTGTGATATCCTCAGTAAGATACTCTTTGGCGTTGTCGACACGTAACGTCCGTGGGGGCGAGCCCTTATTAATGCTAAGGACTGCCATGAGCAAGCGTATGAACCAGCCAGCTTGTTGCCCTGTTATTAGGAAATATACATTGAGGAAGCGACTTTCGGCATCGATGAACGTTATAAAGTGCCGATTGCCATGTTTGGATGTAGGATTAATGGGGCCGCAGGTGTCCGAGCTGCTGTAGCTGCCCACTTCATAGTGGGTGTAGTTTCAGAGGTGCGGAGCTGGTGTGAGTTTGACATGGCGGCATGGTCGGCATGTAATAGAGGGCGAGGCGTTGCAGAGATGCGACGGTATGACGAGTGTGTTGTTCTCTTTTGCCATCTGTTGTAGTACCCACGGTGGTGCGTGTTTGAGGGTGAGATGCCATTGGTGTACGTCTGCTGCGAGCTTTGTGGGAGTTTTGGCTGATATGGGGTCTGGCGAAGTGGGTGTATGGACGCTTTGTGGTAGCGCGGCGAAGCATGATTCCACTCTTTCCGCAAGCAGCAGTCCTCAGCTCGCAATCATTTTCCGGTTTCCTATCCAAGGCCACATAGTGAGGGATACCCTTCTCAATCCATCTTCCTCCTATTCCATACCAAATTGATATACTTTCATCCACGCAGATGCAGTAAGCCGGTCTGACATGTAGTCTTCGGTCTTTTATCTATGATTATTTATCGCATCCACGAAACCGGCGATGAAGTCCCATCGCCTTATTGGACTTTCCATTTCAGCCTCTGTTAGGGGCCTTACATCACTGAAAGAAATATACCTGCGAAGGATTTCAAACCGGCTTCTGGGCATAATACGTCCAAAATTCGGTGATTCGATAAATATGGATGGCGACTTTGAGCTCCATAGAGATCTTCTGTCACTTAATTCCAACCGTGAAATCAGAACCAAAATACCGAAACCCTTAAAATTTCTCCACATTTGCATGGTTCCAGATTGTCTCCTTCCAGGCCAATATTGGTAGCTGCGACAATAGATAAAAAATAGCTCATTGGAAACATCCACTTAAAGTAGTCGAAAGGGTATATGTGACGCAGTCCATGTCCTTCCATAATGAATTCATCTCCTAGGTTATATATTTTCCATTGGCGCGCAGGAATTGATCCATTGAGGCAGTCAGTCACGTGACATTCAATCCACTTCTGTCCGCTTGCATAAACATTTGCATCGGACCAATCAGCACTTCCACCGAATTTCATTTCTTGATTACCATTGGAAGTTTGATTCGGAATGGCAATTAAGCTCGGGATGGTAGCTGGGCTTGTACTCGGGCTTAAAATCGCGGGAGATTCGGCAACAGGAGGAATCATCGAATGTAACTCGCTTCTTTCTTGACTTGTGCCCACTACCGAACAGTGAGGAGAGATTTTTACTGACTTTTTGGTGTCAACATAGCCTCCCGCGGCGTAATGCTACCCAGATGTAACGATAAAAACATGTTTCCACCTGAAAGTTGCCATTTTGCTGTCACCATTGTGCGAAAACGGCCGTTCTTCTCTTTCGGACTAACTTTCACGACGGTTCCACTGACAACTTTCGTCTTCCATAAGGCCCCATACAAGCACCTACACTTGACGTCAGACGTTGGAAGCCTTGATCTTGTGTTAACATGGTTTCCGATAATTGTTCGGGGGTCTTGTGCATCATTGTGAAGGGGGTGTTCTTTGCTAACAGAATGTCATTGTGAAGGGGTGTTCTTTGCTAACAGAATGAACGCTGTCTCAAGCAACTGGAATCAGCAGCGAACTAGCAACTTTTAAGCTTTCCAATCCGAGGAAGGTCAGATAGATTAAGTCTGGATAAAAAAGGGCGGGATCTAAGTCTTTAAAATCACTTTTATGGATTTTGAAAATTTAGTCAATTTGTAAGCTTACGCACCCACTTTTCAGAATTGAATATGACTAAATTTTACAAATGAATTACAGACTGTAATGCATTAGTGAAAATTCCCTTTAAATAGTGATTAACAGTGCTCATATCCTGCCCGTTAGTCACGACCCTTGAGAAAATAAATCGGGGGCAAACCTACACTCAAAGGGGTCCCTTCACCCTCACTCCTTCACTTGTTCACCTGTTCAGGTTACACTTGGATCCAATTTCCTGCCTCCCCCTCCTTGCCCATCCCACCCACCGTTTCCAACCATCTTGAACGGCCTTGCAGCCCTCTCCTCTCTTTCCCCACGACCAACACCGTTTCGAGACCCCGTGAAATCTTTCGGAGGTCCCCCTTAATCTCCATCCGCACCCAATACGTCTAAGAACATTCCTTCGACCTATCCCTCAACATTCGGCAACATTCGTGATCGCCTCTAAATGCCTACTGCCCTCTTCCCCATCATTCTTTCATCGCTTTCCACACTCCTAACCGCTTTTAGAGCTTGTACCCCTCCTTCATCATCCCCAAAACCTTTTACCAACACATTTCACCGCCTTTGGAAGCCTCCTAGATTTTCCACCATCCCCTCAACCTTTCCTTGACTTGAACGCCTTTGGAGTCCCCCGTTCTCCTTCTCCATCGCTCTCGTCCAATTCCCGACCGTTTTTACCTACATGCAAGCCCATTTGCTCTTTCACCATCCCAAAACTCCACTTCTCAACACTATTGACAGCATTTAGATGCTGGCCCGTTCCTTCCTCATTCTTGCAAACGGTTTCCTGGCAATCTTGGCGACCTTTGCATCCCCCCACTCCTTCAAAATCCCACCCACCGTTTGCCAGCACTCGTGACCGCCTTTGAAACAACTCACGCTCCTTCAATATTATCTCGACTGGCTACCATCCATTTTGACCGCCTTTGAGACCCCCCTACTGCTTGACCATTCCTACAACCCGTTTCTTAGCTCTCGCGACCGCGTTTAGAGCCTCCCCGCTCACTATCACCCGCCACCGTTTACCAGCACTAGTGACCGCGTTTAGAGCCCGAACCCCGCTCCTTCACAATAACCCCTCACCGTTTCCAAACATCGTGACTGACTTTCCCGGCCCGTTATTCCTGTCGTTTAAAACCCGACCTTTATCCCGTCGCCGACCATCCCTCTCCTCACCACTCATGAATGCTTCGAAACAAGAAACAAGCAGTGCAGCTAAGCTCTGGATGGAACAAAATCAAACAATTATCCCACACCTACCACTTCAGCAGTGCTCGCAGATGCCACACAGAAAAGAAATCCCACAGCTCCATTACGCGGCATGTCCGGTACTGGGACCGTTTCTCCCTCCCAAGCACTCAACCTATCCTAACCCGTCATTTTGACGGACTGCGAGGGGTTGTGGTCTTCACAGCCTTGCGGGCTTGTCGTCAAGCTCTCTCGTCCGGAGTTCCCGCCGTTGTCGTCGCCGTCTCTATCTGTAAGCCTATGTGCTTACAGCGGGAGTTTTTTAAGCCTTCTGAATCCCCGGTTCAGGTGGTGGAGTTTTCTTCCGGTCCCTTTTTCGCTTGAGTGGGCAGTCGGTTCAGTCATTGCCCGGAGTCGTCCGTCTAGCAGAACCCGAGGTCCTGTGTAGTGCGGACTTGTCTTCAAACAATAAAGCGTCATTCTTCTTCTTCATCATCCTAACCGCACCCGTAATCAACCCCACGTCCCTAACTCACCCTCCCGCCGGTACTGCGACCATTTCTCCCGCCCAAGCACTCATCCTAACCGCACCCGTAATCAACCCCACGTCCCTAACTCACCCTCCAGCCGGTACTGCGACCATTTCTCCCGCCCAAGCACTCATCCTAACCGCACCCGTAATCAACCCCACCTCCCTGAATCACCCTCCCGCCGGTACTGCGACCATTTCTCCCGCCCAAGCACGCATCCCAGCCGCACCGGTAATCAACCACATCGCCCCCCACTCACTCTCCCGCTTTGCCTCTAGTTGAAAACATAGCTTTACCTTCCGCACTAGCAGACGACGACGTCAATTTTATCCGCGTAATGCCCAAAAAAGAGAAGAAAGGAAGACACGCGAGGTTCTCTTCTGAAGAAGACTTGACCCTTGTGCGGGAAATCGCGGCTACAAAAGCGCATATAGCCACATATGGAAACGTTTGTAAAAATTGGAAGAAGCCGCAGAGCGGGCAAATGAAAAACCGGTGAGAGAGAGAACCGGTGACGGGTAAGTGTGGCCAAGACCGTTATAGGCGCCTGCAGTCGACTTTCGACAGATCAGACAAACGGGACCAGCTCCGATCAGACGTAGGAGGATAGGTGGGTGAAATGGACGAACTGCTAAAGATGTGCCAAGAGGCGCGAAGTGACGCAGACGCGAGGCGGGGGGCAGAAAAAAGGGCTGCGAAGGAGCTTGATGATGAGAAGGGGCGGGTGGGGAGGGAACTCCAGACCATGGCCACGAGCAGGGGGACAGCAGAGACTGACGGAAACAGCGGGAAAGCAAGACCAGTAGAATCTTCTAGTGGACGCCCCCGGAAATTTCAGCGACTGGGAGGATATTTGGGAGAGATTGAGAGATTTGCAATGCACCTCCGTGACACGGACCTTGCACGTATCAAATTTGACAAGGAGAAGCTAGCCTTTGAGAAGGCAAAATTGGAAATGGAAGTAAAAGAAAAGGAGAAGGAACGAGAGGAACGTCGAAAGGCGTTGAAAGCGAATCGGAAGCTGGAACTTGCAAAGTTCTGTAAGTTCCGTATGATGATGGATATGTTTGGGAAGAACTTCAAATGATGATTCCACTTGCTTTTATTGTAGACTTATGGTTCTTCCTCTGTCAAGGATAGATACTCAGGCAACGATGGAGGAGGGCAATCTGAGTACTTGGACGTTTATTGCGGGGACACGCAATTGAGGATGTTGTTCAGTAGCATAGCAGCACGATAAAGAGAACCAAACGGTGATTCCAATATCTTAATCTTGCGCTAAAAGTCCATTGTAGTAAAGTACGCCTTGATCTCTTTAAATATCCACTCTATTATAACCCTACCCTCTGACATCCCTCGATTAAAGGCCGTTTGATACCATTGTAAATAAATTTCTTGATATTGAACCTCTAGACACCATCGTCGATTGTAACCGCTATCCCCATACAGGCAGTACCGTATAGTTACAAAATCTAGTACACTTGGCAGGGTATCATCGATTTCACTGCGACACCACAAGTTCCAGTCATGACGTCGCCCTTCGAGAGGGCCATAACCGTGTAGTATCAAACCGTCCGGAGCAGTGACGGTTGTAAACTTAATTGAGTGCTTGCGCTTGTGGCCGTTGTATGCAACCAGTTGCATCATATGAGAGTCACTTGGACGTGCAATGCCAATGAAGGTTCCATCTATAAAGTGCATCTATAAAGTCGACGCAACTAGTGAGGCAATTTAACTTATATCGTATACAATCTGCGTACATGCTAGCGTGCTGTTGCATAAAACTGTGAGTATTGCCCGCGGTCAACATGTTTTTCCTTGTGGTCAACAACCACTCCAAGCCTTCCCAGAAAATTTCCGACAGCTGTGAGGAGTGCTTCACAAATCTATTCTCGAGATCAGTCCATCTTGAGGGAGTCGCCAATCTTCTTAAAATAATGCAACAAACCAGCATGGAGTTGACGGCGTATCTGTTACGTTTTGTTGCAGTCTGCGTGACAGACCATGCGATGACATCCATCACATTGGCGATATCCTGCTTCTCAAATCGGAAGAGACTTAGGCAATCCCTATTACTGAATCCGTTAAAATTAAACGTAAAGTTCGATAAACTGATCCTCCTGCTGCGGTGCAGCATGTTGTGCACATCTTCTTGGAGGGAGACGACTCTGTTTGCAGCAAAAGTTAGAGCTGCTGTTGATGCAAAGCTCGAATTTCTGTCCTCGGTACGCCGTCTGGAGATAACCATGAGGCAGCTCTTCCAATTCCGAAGTCTTTCTACGCATTTTTGTATTGTAATGTCCGTTAAACGGCCCCTGGTCACCGCGATGGTGTCGTTAGTGTTCAAATGACACTGACATCCGCGCAACTTGAGTATGAGTTGTGCAGTAATACTCATATTTCATATTTATGGGTACCTGGCGTAAATAATTCTACTTAAAATGTGAGAAATACTTTTCACCGTTTTTGCGGATCATGCTTGTTATTCCCAAGCACAATTTTATTTGAGAATTTCTTTAAGCGTAAGCTTTCGAATGTCAGATGTCTATGAAATGTACACTGACTTGAGGACTTACGCCAGGCGAATTTCGATAGAAAGGGCGTGGTCTCTTATGCCACGTAGGAAAACTGGAAAATGTATCCGAAAATCACACACGAAATTAATCTTGTTTTCCTTAGAAAGGAAGCTAGATACCACAGGCAATTCGTACCTGCTCGCGCTCCAACTACAGCTCTTAGCATATGTTATACCCCAAAACTACTGCTCTTAGCACACATTACGCGCAAAAAATACTTTTCTTAGTATATGTTACGCGCTGCACAGCCCTCACACATATCACCCCTTGAAGTTAGCCGTAGACATGTTGCGCCGAACGTCACCCACCCCGACACCCGCTGAACCATCTGTACGCCTTGTCCACCCCTACTCTATAGTATCTGAGGAGTCTGACCCTTCTACAGACCCTGTCACGCTGTTCGCCAATGCGCGTAAAACGATCGCTACAAATCCTGCCTTTCCATCTGTGTCGCCGCCCACTGTGCCTTCCGCTGTGTTATCCGCTGTGCCGACTACAATGCAGTTCCCCATGGGTTTTCATGGTTCGGCCGCTTCTTCATCCCCAGAAAAATTCTGCTTCCCCATAAAACGCTCCGAGCACCGGCTTGGTGGGAGCGCCAAGCACCGCAAATGAATAAAGTAACAACTCTTTTTACAAATTGGTAACGGGGCTCAGTTATACGAGTGGAGTTTGAAGGTGAATGCAGAAATTGGCGAGTGGCGGCTAAGAAGTCGAAGCCCTTTAAATACGAAACTTATGAAACGACACAGTTAAGTGTGTTCGAGTATTGGATGACCATGCAGTAAGGCGGAGCACGGCTCTAAGATGAAAGCATTCGAGAAGGTACAAGAAACGTTTCTTACTGAGGTTCAGGGTATCTTGTTTAATCACCAGGCGAAACCGAGCGCGAAATACCTGAGCGACCGATTCAATCATCTTTTTGACTTTCGCATCTAGCAAGTGAAGGTCTACTGTTGTTGAATACTGGGTTTGGGAACGCTAGCTGGTATCCGGTGAGCAAACTGGTTTTTGGTGCTGCTCTTTCCTCAGAACTTTATCTTGCAATCTATTGCAGCTATTTATACTGAACATTCAAAGGTAACCCATTATTCCCTAGCAGGAAGGACCTCTCTAAACGTATACACAAAGGCAATTATTTTGTATATCCTTCAATACCTAGTCCGATTTCCCAACCAGAGATGACTGTTCTCAGTCCTTCAACTCTTGGCTGATTCGATGCAGCAGTATGAAAGATCTGGGCCCCACAAAATCTTTTCAATTCACGCACGTAGACGTCTTGTCAGAGTATGATAACATAACGTAGCATCTTGTCTAACGGAAGCATAGATCAATACTGGAATTCAAACTGATAGCGATGTTACATTCCTAACAAACTTGCCCGCGTCTGGGATATCGAAGCCACTGACGGAGAAGGATCGCTTGCTGGATGACATGATCCTCGAGATGGATAGTCACGAGGAGTCTGTACGCAGAGAGAAATAGGAGCAGACAGAGGCGGAGAAGGTTTTAGTGCAGGACCGGGGAGATGATTAGAAGGGAGGCGGCGTAACTCAAGGGAGGTAACCCGAGCGACAAGTACATTGATAAACATCGAGCCACCGCGCAGAAGAAGTAAAGTAATTCCGGAGACCTAGGTGGCGTTAACGACGCGGTGATGGGATCTGTCAAGCGTCGAAAGGAGATGGATGAGACGAATTTCGAGATTGAAAAAGAGCGATTCTCATTTGAGATGGAGAGGGTGGCGAAAGAGGAAGAGCTACTTCAGAAAGGCCAGGAAGCTGGCCTACGTAGATTGTAGTTGTATGAAGATCGCCCAGAAATGGAGCGCGAGGAAACACTGGAAGGTAGGAGAGAAAGGAACAAGGTACTAGTACTCATGGACAAGATGTTGGATAGGTTCAGTAGTAAAACGTAACGCCATTGTTCGTACCTAGCTTGCTTCCGCGGAACCAGAAGATGAATCGGGATTTGATGTTTCAAAAACAAGCTCTCTTTTACTTTCAGATAGCTGAAATAAGCACTATACTCGCTTTGTATATACTCCCTTAACGAGGGTACTTGGCATTCGGAGTACGCTGTATGTTGGCTTCCCTTGTAGTAAAATATTCGAAATTTCATCAGGATCGTGGATGTTTTGTAAATTAATGCCACAGGAGCATGTCTCAACTTAAGCAGAGATCAAAGTCGTTTTTTCCCCACAAATGTTTCAAGTCCTTGTAGTTCCACTCAACACTTACCCTGAGCGCACTCATCTGCGTGTTACAATTTTTTTTTCTCTGCCGTGGTCCGACCATATCAAATAGGAGCTGCATGTAGGGCCTTTAAAATACGTGGAATCACCGAATATATAAAATTGTCTCCTATTTGTCCATAAACTCTTGCTGAGTTCTTCCTCTAGACCTTTTGCACGCAGCGCAGTAATTTAAGATCGTGACACCGCCCTTCTTATGGCCCATACAAACAAAATATCAGTCCATCCGGCTTCAACTCCGTTCGGTGAGTGAGGCAGTGCATTCTCTTGTGCCCTGAGTAGCAGCTCCTTTGCAAGCTTCCATGGCTGCTAGCGCCGTTGGTTCTAATTTTCGAGCAATCGATAAATACAATACAAATATGCAGGTGTGACCCCTTTTTTACCGTCAAAGAAGCGTAGAGTTCTGCCCGCCGGCGCATGAGCTGTGGTAGAAATTTCAGGAGGTGCTGCATGCTATCGAAGAAGTTCTCACCTGTGTCCCAGAAAACTTCGCTTATCTTAGATTCATGCATCCCGAACTCTTCTTGCATATCCGTTAAACGCATTTGATATGCCAGCCGTCTCAGTACTAGACACCAAGCAGATACTTGGTTGCAGGAAAACCTGTTCCGCTTCGTAACTGCATGTGCAAACGCACCAGTTCGGTGAGTCGCCCGATGTCCACTATGCGAAAGCGGAACTTTCTTGGGTATTCGCTACCGAACAATGCGTGGAGGCTAAAAACGTTTCGTGAGATTCGGTTGGACCTGGCCGAGATCATAGTGATTTCTGTCTGACACGCATGCACATGCTTCATGTAGAGTAGTACCAGCTCCTCCGATGTTTCTGAGATTAGAGCGGGCTGGGTTATCCTAATCCATGCGTCGCGGCGATTGATCCACTTTCTGATTTCGTAGTGCTTCTTTCGCATGCTATAATTTAATGAGAGATGCAGGATTGTGTCGGTTGTGAGGTTGTGGGTTGAAATCATCCCAGAATATGTGGATTCAGTCGGCATGATAATACTTTACAGAGCTAATACTGAAAGGCGCATACGGATTTCGTGTGGCGTAATCCCGCATCTCAATATGCGATCAGATTTTTGGTGCAATGTTTTTTCGAAAAAATCCAAACGAATTTCTTCTGGCGTAAGTCCTCTACTGAAAGACTATTCAAGATCAGAGTGGATGCTTCACGTCGATTGCGTCCAGTAAAGCCGGAGATATGATGGTCATAGTGTCGGGATAACAGAGCCCGTTTTCGTTGAGCTGACCTGTTAGATAGAATTTGTGAAACCGAGAGCTGGTTCAGGCCGCTACTCGGCTGAACCCCGGTATTTATTTTACTCTAGGTAGACTATAAAAGGCAGAAATACATTGAATAAAGATAGCACGGTAATTTCTGTAGGATACCGAAGGCCCGTGAAACAGTGTACGTTCTAACATTTTGCTACCTTACCAAGTACGGCAACAAGGGATATTACGATAGGAAGCAGCCTTCTTCTCAACAGGATGGATCTAATGGAGGAAGCGCTACCTACTGTATAAGGAGAGCCTAAAAGGGGAATTGCACCCTTACACTCTTTGACTGTATATAGTGTGGATGGCTATGTCACCCACATACAGTATTTGACAAGTCAAACTAATACAATGTACCTTATTTGAATCGAATCGACTGGGTAAACTATGATATGACTAAAACTCCCCGGAATTCTGGTCGTGAGAATCAAGAGGTACAGAGGGATGTTTTTGACGTATGACCCATTGTTCAATAGGCAGCGAACAAGTTTAGTTCTCCAGGATTGTAGTCAAGGCGGAGCAGCGGTTTACCTGGTTGAAGGCTCGGCTGGGTTCGCAAATGTGCGCAGGGACCCAACATTTGAAATGTGCTGGCGATCTTAAGGATGTTTAACAGCGGTGATATCTATCATAAGCCTTTTTTCTGCCGTTGAAGAGCATTTTGTTATGACCTCAAAGAGGGACTTCGAGTCTTTAAGCATATTCAAAAGTATGTCTCTATGAAGGAATTTTTGGAGATCCATTCGAATTGTATTCGCAATATAAAGGGCATCTGCGAAGGCAAGTATTTCGGCTGCTAGACCAGAGCGAAATACTCGATGTATTTTCTTGTTGGAGTAGTGGAGTATATGACACTTGTCCGAAGCGTCCAATAATAGGGAAATAAACCCTAGCTGAGAGGTAAGATGAGCATTATTAGAGGAGGCGGCATCAGAGTATACGGTTACCTTGAGAGAGTGTGATATCCAGGGGAGAGTGCGAAAGAGATATGTTGGAATGTTTTTGGACGTGCGTCACTATTTTGTTCAGATTTTTTATGTTGTCTGAATTGAATTGAGTTTCGGTAACCTGAGCAGCTAAGGGGACGGCGCAAGAAATATCTGGGCGAGTGTGAGTGGCCCAAGCAAGCTTTGCACGGAGGGAGCGGTAGTCCTTAAACGATGAGTCTCCAGCAAGAGTGGAAAGCTTAGAGATTTATGAGCTCTGTGAGAGGACGATACCATTGGACGTGGTAGAGATAAGAACATCAGCGTACGTAAAATTGTCGAACCTAGATTCTATAGAATCAAATTTCTCAAGCATTTGTACTGAAAGACGAAGAAACGCCTTGTTGCCACAGAGGATTGTATCATCAACATAGACACCTATCAGGCCTTTTATTCCACTAGAATTACTTGAGGAGAACAGAGCCATGTCACTCAAAGACGGTGAAAGTGCGAGTTCTTCTTTAAGTTGTGCAGCCATTGTGCGATTCCAGTAATCTCCAGCATCCGGTATACCGTAGAGAGGCTTGAGTATTTTGAGAATCTTATCATTTGGGAGTTCACTTTGAGGAGGGGGTCTCAAGCAGAAATTTCGGGAGAGACCCTCTGAAGGCTAAAGGTAAGCCTGGCTGAAATCGTTGCTCCAGATGCGTAATTTGTGAATTGCCGCGAGTGAAGAGATAACTCTGGTTGAATATTGTCCTAAATTCGTGGAGATATGAACCAATAATTTTTTATCCTTGTCTCGATGCCGTTGCGCGATGAATAGGGTTTTGTGGACAGGTGCGTCTGTTTCGACATTTTTGATGGTAAGTATGAATCTACCATTCAAAATGAAAGCGTTCTTTGGAAGAAGCGACTTTGAAACAGTAGTCCAGACCTTACGGTCCAGGAGGCCTTTTATTTCGGTATGTATAGCGTCCATAAATTGCGGAATATATCCACGAGAATCTTTAGGATGGAGCGTGTCTGAGAGGTAGACGGGTAATTGCATTGGTGGTTTATGATTGAATAGTGCTAACATGGAGTAAAAATTGCAGCGACTTTTCATCTGTGGATAGGAGGTGGCTCAAATTTTTTGTGTAGACGAAGAGTAGTCACTGAAAATTAAGTTTAAGTTCCATCCTTGCCCAGAAAGTATTTTTTTATCTTCAATACGTAAGATTTCGTACGGTCCAAGCCATTTGATATGCTCCTTCTCACGATACACTAATACCTTTTGACCCGGTTCGAAGTTCACAGTACAGTAAAAAGGAAGGTTGGTCAGAAGTTCCTGTTAAATACTCGGCCGGGAGCTAATGGTTTCTATTTCCGCCCTAGCGAGGGATAAAGCACGCATGACTTTTGCGTGATTGGGGAGGGAATTGTTTAGAGAAAGGAACCGAGGGAGAGTGCCGAAGATGAGCAGGGAGGGGAAAAGACCATCTGCATTCATGGTATCTTTCATGGCTTTGACTGAAAGGGAAATAATGATATGAGGGTCTAGTTGTTGTGCAATAACTCTCTGGGTTTACAGTAGGGATCGACGATCCAATTTGCTAATCGAAATTCGATTACTATTCTATACTTTACAGTCCTTACAGGACTACGTGGCAGTGACCCAGTAGGGACAGGCCATGGATCACTCTGGCCCTAATATTTATTTTAAATTTACTCACTAACTTTTAGACACGTGTCCTAACACACTGACAGTCTAACAGACTAACTTCTAACTTACTTTTTATTGTTCGGCCGCTATGGCGTGCCAAGTAAACAGTGACCGAAGTGTCGGCTCTGGAGCTAGCTACCACCTTTCGCTTCCCCTTCCACCTAAGGCGGCGTAGCGACTGTCGCTGTAGTTAACCTTATCTCCTTTGGGTCCTTTCGTAACCTCGTGGCCTGATCCTCCCTTAGGCTTCTGGTATTTTCCATTTTACTCTTTTCGCGGGCGTTGCGTCTTCCTTCGCCCGTGGCTGGCGCTGCGTCCCCAGAGAGAACTTTATCCGCTATCTCTTAGGCTTACTGCCATCCCCTGCGGGAGAACCAAATCCCTTACTGAGCCCCGTCGCTCGCCCGCGCCGACGCTGTGCGCGTTGGGCTCGTTTGGTTTCAGCCTGCCTTCCTCCTCCTTTCTTTTTCTCGTTTTCCTTTCGGTCCTTCGGAATTCTTTCATTTTCTTTGGCTTTGCCTTGGTTACTGTCCTGTGGAATTCATTTCATCGCAGCTCTTGACTTGACTTGCTTCTAGACACTTCTTTTCCTTGCCCCGACTTCCAAAGTCTCTACCACAATCACCTTTTAGGCACGGTAGTTGCACAGTTAACAACAGTTTTTCCCCTTAATGTCTTAGGCATTACCCGACAACACCCTTCCGGGGTAGTTTCTGTGCACTACTCTGCACTAGTTGGGGTTATTCTAAGGAGAATTTGAGGTAGATTCTGCGCAACGAGTCGTGGTATTTTTTCGCTAGCTGCAAGAGAATCACGGCTTTCAACACCTGAGGGATCAAGTTTGATACCTGCCATTGAAGCCATATCTTGGAAGCGAGCCGAGGTGAAGACGGCGATTTGATCATTTCGAATGTTGTCAGGGTAACAGGTGTAAACGGTGGTCCAACATTGAAGGTAAGTGTACCAAATATCTTTAACCGATTCAACTTGTAGGAAGCGGGCTGCCAAAAATTTTCTACCGAGGTCTACGACGTGGAGGACGAGTTCGGGAACTTTTTTGATATGGAGAAACATGAGGTTCAGAGATGTCTTTGAGTTGAAGACTATTTTTTCTGGAGACGAAACTTTGAATGATTGGGGTCGAGGGGAAAAATGTTGACAAGTCGGACATGAACCTGTGATTTTTTTGTAGGGGCCGTTTTGTTTCAGGGGTTGCCTTGTCGGGGTGTGCTCTAGCGAGGAGGTTATAAAGATTTCGTGTGGAGGGGTGAAAGAAGTCGTAATAGAGACGACGCAACTGACTTTGGCAGAAAAGGACGAAGCCGTAGTCCCATTCTAGGTACAAATGTCTATGCTTTCGAGTGAGGAGTAGTGACCAATTTGAATTCTTGCTCAGGAGGAGATTTTCGACGTTACCTGCGACAATTATTTTCCTATCTAGGACTCCCACACCTAGTAACACAGTTGTTTACGCAGTGACGACATCCATACTGACTGCTATAAGGGATCGATCGATCAGGAAAAGGTAAACGAACTGCAAGAATCTCGATAGAAGCAAAGGTTCCATCACCGACGTGAAAGATGCTATTTGACTGGTTAGGAGTCATCTTGCGTCCATTAATGTTGCTATATTCAGCAGCTTTTTTTTGTCCTATAGCTGCCTTTTGAGCACCAAGGTCAATACAGGCACCATTAACGTGAGAGAGGGAAGAGGTTGTGAAACGTGAGATCTTGGTATGGAGGACATTGGCAACAGTACAGGGAGTACCTGTGGCATTACAGCGCAGTTAGGGGGATGAAGGGATCTGACTATGGCTTTTTAATAGATTTCTGGTCAAAAATCCGTGGAATCGTCTTTAGTGTCTTCGAGGGGCATTGAAAAAGGAGGCTGATCATCAATAATTTGGTCTGAGGAGAAGGGGTCAAATGCATGTTCAGCGTTGGACTGTTCGACAAGTTTTGTCTCTTGGTTTTCAAATAGGCGGGTATCATAAGCGCTCTCTGGATGAAAACTATCGTTAAGTTCTGAAAATTTGTCGATAGTTTCGAAAAGTACTCGTTTCAAGACTTGCATTTCTTTATTCGGGTGTTTCTTGGAAAAAAAACGAAGACGATTTTCGGTGTTTTTTTCGATACTGTTGGGATGGGGGCATATGTTGAGAAAATGATTTTTTTCCCGCAGTTTCAGCAATGCAGAGCGGGTGAAGGGTGGTTTAAGTTGGAGTGACGGAATTGGGGTCGGGATGGATTTGTTCTGGAGTAGGAGTACATGGGCTGCCTGGAAGCAAAGTACGTGGACGCTGATGTGATAGGTCTAGAACGTCTATTGCCTGTAATTGAGGAATTTACCTCTGTTGAATTCCACCGTGCAGTTTCGAAAGTAGGTCTTGGTACGTTATCTCGTAGTTTATTGCGTGCGTGAGAACGTGTGTTGACCAAGAGCATCCTGCAACTGCGCCGCGGAGCAATTCAATTTTTGTTCATTCGCCTCGATTTGGACGGGGGATTCTCGGTTCGTATTTGATAATAATCGAATTAATTTTATCCCGAGCTGCCGAAATCAAAGAGGAGGTCGCGAAATGATCTTCAATGTGCAAATTACGAAGGTATCTGTAAAACTGATTTTGACGTGAGATCGTATTAAGCTGGTTGTCGATCGTGTAAATAGTTGTACCGAAATCAGCGAAACGATATTCAATATTCCTTCGATAATAAGCAACGGCATCATGGCAGAATAATAAATGGAGGAATTGCATTTTCTGTTCTTGCGACGAAAATAAATCTCGAGCGGCGTATTGGTACTCAGTGACGAATGAATATAAGTTTTCCGTGCCGGAGTACTTCCTAGCGGCCCCATTGTAGCACTGTGACATATTTATGGCCAATTTTTGAATATCCTGGTTATTTCCAGTGGACGGGGAGGGCGATGGAGAAAGAGGGGTTAATGGAACAGATTCGGTTGACAATATTTCCTTGACATGTTTGATACATGCATCAATTTCTAGGTCATGGAAAATAGCGGAGTCTGTATTCTCAAAAATGTTACCGAAGTTTCTAGCGACAGTAACATCACGACTCTGAAGGAATGATTTAAATTTTCAGTAAATAAGGGGATTTGAGATTATTCTTCGTCCGAACAGGAATGCGGGTTTTAAATCTTCGCGGAAGACGTCACACAAATCATTTCCCATGAAAGTCTCGTCAGACGCGTAGCCACGGATTTTTTCGACGAAATTGCGTTGTTCCTGGTTTGCGCGGGTTACTACTGAGCAAAAAAAAGTTGTTGATTTTTTGGTTGATTGGGTACGGGAAGATGAAGGGGTGGCGGCAGAATTACATGGGGAGAAGGGACAGTGGGATGAATACTTAAAGGAAAGCGTGGTGTAGAAGACACCTTAATATGGGGGACAGGGGCAAAAAGTCCGTAAGGGGGGGGTTTGTAAAGGAATATTTTGTGAACGAGGAGGAGCAGAGGGTGGGGATGAGTGAATTTGTCGATTTCCCTGGAGTTGAACTTGAATTTGCGGTGTAAGATTGGTTCGTGTACCCTGAGAGGGGTCGTCACCAGATTCGGAGCCATTCAGAGCGACAGCTTGAGAAGGTGGAAGGTTATCCGATGCAACCATGTTGGACGGCCCGGCGACAGGTGGATGTATGGACGGGTTACTTCCCTGAGGTGGCTGCAAATTACCCATTCTTCCGTCGGTCGAAGAGGAGAGTACGTGACGCTGCGACGGCCTTGGTATGCGATAAGACGTGAGTCTAGTGTTGTCCATACGACTATCTTCTATATTGTCCTTTTCTTTCTTCGCGTTATTGGAGAAATTGCAGGTCCGTTTTGCGAATAACAGTACGGTAGTGTGGCCTTACAGTAATTGCGTACTGTGTACATTTGACTTGTTTGTCCACAAATCAATAATTACACTTTCCTGTTGTAACAGATATCTGATGAGAGCTGTGTAGACCACTGCAAATTGTTTATGTAATGAAAACGGGCTGAGTGCATTGTAACGCTCGTGGAGCTGCCTAACTCGTAATGCAGCTACTCGGAGGAACTTGAGCGCGCACAATGCCAACTGTCAGCATCAAGTGAGCGAGTCTACGCGAACGTGCAGAAGCGCGGCGTGACCGAAGATATATCAAGACTGGACGAAGGCAGAGTAAATCATAAATGGCAGCAGGCATAGCTGCACAGCTTGGTGTTTAGCTTGAGTCTCTTCCTACCGTTGCCGACCTCCCTTCCCAGTAGAGCGAGTCCACCGTGAACATGTCAGAGAACACTCACCTGAGTTCCGCAACTGTACTGCGGTCTCCAGGTACTGTATTATGTGCAGTGATAGCGGTGACTTCAGGTGTACAGTGCGAGGTGTAAACCAAACAGAGCTCTGTAAGTCGCACGGCGAAAAAAAGCTTAGTAAAGTGAGAACCCAGATGTTTTTTTGAATTTTGATTTTTTTTTGACTTCTTAACTTCTTGATTTTTTTATTTGAGGTTTTCGTCTTTTTTTGGTTTTTTGAAGGCAAAATAATAGAAAAAATTAACTAACGAAGACCTTGCAGGTATAAAAGTCGGCGGCGATGAGGTGTACTATTTTCGAGATTTTTCAGGTCGTGTTGACTTGGAAACTAGCGGTCACACTGTGTACATTGTAAGCCTCGACGTTTAGAAAGTCTCTGTAATAGTGAGCTTACGCACCCCCGTTTCAGAATTAAATATGACGAAATTTGCCGAACGACTTACAGACTGTAATGCGTTAGTGGAAAATGCCGTTGGAGTCGTGACGAAGGAAGCTGAAATCCTGCTAGTTAGTGAAGACATGTGAGATTAAAATTGGCTGCAACACGAAATCCAAAGAACCCTCTCCCCAACCTGTTACCCTCGCTCTCATTCCCGATCTAACCTCAAAACACCTCCATCCTGCAACACCCAAATCCTGCCACGCTCTGACGTCACTCCCATCTTCAACCGCTGAGAGTCCGTACCATTCCATTATATACCTTAAACACGATGCAACAGGCACCAAGCGGCGCGCTTGCCATTTTAGAACAAATCAATCCCCCTTCCCTGTCTACCTCTCTTCCCATCACCACCCCCCCTCAACCCCGGACAGCTCTCCGTTGCACCCGCCGTCCAATCCACCACTCACGATGTCCGAACAAAAGCTCCTGTTGTCCCCAACACAGCCCACGCCATTCACTACGCCACTTCGGCCCTCACCAAGACCGTTACCGCTTTCCCAGTCACAGCTGGCCAAATCTTCCGGGCTGTTTCCTCCGTCCCGCCCTCCACTCTCCCCGTGACCCAGACTGCTCCGGTTGTCTCTAAAAACGTTCGCACAATCCCCCCGCAGCTTTCCGCCGTCCCCTCCTCCCCTCCTGCCATCTCTTCTGGGACTTCCGCCGTCATCCGGACCATTTTAACTGAACACGGCAACGCTGGAGCAACCTTCCCGCCCGTTCCTGCCGTCACCGAGACCGTTCCCTCTACACACGGCAACGCTCGCGCCACAACTATGGCCGTTTCTCCCGTCCTCTTCGCCTCTCCTGCCGTTAACCAGATCGTTCCCACCGCTCGCACGGTCTCGCCAGCGGCTCAAATCAACGAAAAGTCGGGACGGGATGATTTCAGAATTGTTCGAGTTATTCCCAAGAAGGATAGGAAGGGAAGGCGTGGAAGATTTTCGGCTGAAAAAAGACCTTGTTCTCGTTCGAGAGGTGGCTGCTGCAAAGGCCGAGATTGCGACGTTCGGAAATGTGAGCAGAAAGCTCGAAGAGGCTGCGGAAAGGGCAAATGAGAACCCTATTATGAGGGAGCCGTTCACTGGGAAGTGTATTCAAGACCGATAAAAGCGCTTACAAGCTTCATTTGATAGATCCGATAAACGCGATCAACTGCGGTCTGGCCTTGGGGGTGAGGTTGGAGAGATGGACGAGTTACGTTTAATGTGCCTCGAAGCGCGCGACGATGCTGATGCAAGGAGAGGTGCTGAGAAATGGGCAGCAAAAGAGCTCGACGACGAAAAAGAGCGAGTCGGGAGGGAGCGGCAGAGTATGACCACAAGTCGGAGAGCGGCTATTGATCCTGACGGTGAAAGCGTGAGGGAGAGCGCAGCAGAGTCCTCTGAACGTAGCCGACGCAAATCGCAGCGCGTAGTTGGTCCGTTTGGGGAGATGGAACGGTTTGCCATGCATCTGCGGGATGCCGATATGGCGCGTATTGATTTGGAAAAAGAGAAGCTGGCTCCGGAACGAACTAAAATGGAACTGGAGGTAAAAGAGAAAGAGAATGAGCGAAAGGAGCGGCGGGAGTCTCTAAAAGCCAATCAGGAGCTAAAACTCGCCAAGTTTCGTATTATGATGGATATGTTGGGAAAGAAGCTAGGTTGAGGGCAAGTACTTCTAATTGATCTCTTCGCATGCCAGCAAGTATTCTTCTAAAGACGGTGGCCTACAGTTGAAATGCTTGGAGGTTTGCTGCGGGTAAAGACAGTTGCGGACGTTGTTTAGCAACATTGCCGCCTGGTAAAGGGACCCGACTGGGGACTCCAACATTTTCATTTTCAGCTTGAAGTCCACTGTAGTAAAGTGTGCCTTGATTTCTTTAAAAATCCATTCAATAGTGACTCTCCCTTTGGAAATTCCCCGATTGAAGGCAGTCTGATACGTCTGCAAAAAGCTTCCCTGATATGGAACTTCGGGATACCAACGGCGATTGTACCCGCTGTCTCCATAAATGCAATAGTTATGTGTGCCGAAGTCTAGTGCGCTGGGTAACATCATTTCGAGCCCACTCTTACACCACAGTGTCCAATCGTGGCGTCGCTCCTCTAAAGTTCTATATGCATGCAGATTCAGTCCATCGGGTGCTGTTACTGTTTGAAACTTAATAGAATGTTTTCTTTTGTGTCCACTGTACGCAGCTAGCTGCATCATGTGCAAGCCGCTTGGGCGCGCGATACCTATCACTTTACCGTCTATAACTCCAACGCAGTTAGTCAGCCCATTCAGTTTTTCCCAGATTCAGTCTGCATACATGGGAGCACGGTGTAGCATAAATGGGTGACTGATTCCAACCGTTAACAGGTTTCCTCTTGTCGTTAGGAGCCACTCTATCCCCTCTCAGAATATTTCGGAGAGCTGTGAAGAATGCTTACCAAAAATTGGCTCCAAATCTGTCCATCGTGACGGTGCTAACCTTCTCAGAATAATGCAGCAGACAAGCAGGGAGTTGACGGCGTAGCGGTTTCTTGTTGTGGCCATCTTGGTAGCTGGTCAGCTAATTACGTTCATTACTTTATTGATGTCATTCTTTTCGAAACGGAAAAGGCTTAAGCAGTCCACTGTTGCTTAGTCCGTTGAAATTGAATGTAAGTTCTGACAAACTGATTCGTTTGCTTCTGTGCAGCATGTTATCATAGTCTGTCTTGTAAGAAATGAATGTGTTTGCTGCGGAGATAAGTGCTGTATTCGAAGAAAATGATGACTCCCTGTTTGTTGACAGTCGTTTTGCGATGGCGATGAGGGCAATCCTCCAATTTCGAAGACGCAAAGCGCATCTCTGATGATTGAAATCTTTAAGCCGTCCCCGTGTCATCCTTTTTGTTAGTGAGTGGTAGAGCCGAAGCTTCAGTTGACGTTTAGGATGCGATCTTTGTGCTGATGTTCATGTTCAGATGGCCATCAACACTATTGGCATTTGAATATGAGTCATACAGTAATACTCATATTTTTCCGTTCCACGTAGCCGGCGTATGCAATCCCAGTGCAAGTATGACAAAAATATTTCACTAATTTTGGGGGATTAGTGAAGTTAGTCATGAGCACAATTTTATTTCAGAATTTCTTGAAGCGTAAGCTGACAAATGCTCGCTTGTGGGGGTCGGAGTCTTTGTGAATCTAAAATTAGTTTTAATTACAACACGTAATGTTGCAAAAAGTACACTCAAAGGTCTTGCGGTTCCTTTTGCGCACGCGCTAGTTAGCGACGCAGTAGAGGGTAGCGCTAGCCCTGTCGAGGAGGGTCTTTAGGGGTGTGGAGCGAAAAGGGGCGTTGGTGATGCGGGTCACAGTGGGGCGGGCGCGGGTATCCGATCTGTAGGGGGCGGAGCTGCTGTCGGTGGGGGAGGATGGGGCTGGGCGAGTGCTTTGGGGAGCAGAGTGGGAGCGGAGGGGGGGGACAATAGGAAGGAGAGGATGCGGGGGGCGGGAAGATGATGGTTGAAGACGATGACTAGGTCGGGTGATGGGAACGGGAGCAGGCCGGGAGCTGCGATATTGAGCGTCAACAAATTTTTTTGGTTGTTGGTACTGTCAGGTCAATGAAAGAGGGTCGCATACTTTATGCTTGTGTAATAATGTTTGCTGAGCAATTCCGTCATAAGTATACTTATGCTTTGGACTGCGTTCAACGCGCTGCTTTTGAATGGATTGGGGGTAAGGCTAAGTTCAATCCAAAGGAGTATCACACTCAAATTAAGCTATCATACGCCTTAGGTATTCATAGTTTCATGTCATACCATAACCTAAGCCAGGCTTTGCGTCGAAAGGTTATTGAACGGGGTGCCCCTATTCCCCCGCGTCGCATGATCAGTTTGACGCCTACCGTTTACTGAAATCATCTCAAAGGGGGAGTGGAAGTTCTATCTCGGCAATTGAAGACAAAATCCCGTTGTAATGTTAGGAAGAATCCTTTGGTGCCCATTATAAGTAGGCTCATATCAATGCAGATGAGCAATTCATTTGTGACCTAAAGATTTCATCGAGCTCGAAGCACTAATTTCTTATCACAAGGGGAAGATTTACTGCAACATGACAACATAGGTTACTCATATTTTCGGCACAGAGTGTCTCAAAGTGAAACATTCCGTCTTTTTGTGAGGTTAGTTGCTCGTGAATGGTTTGAAGTAATGAAGGACTCAGATGGAGGTAGCAAGGGTGGCACGAATCATATCAATAAGTTTACGCCGATGTTCAGCAGAGATCCTGCGAATAAGTACAATAACGGTATTCAAACAGCAAGAAGGCTCGATAGAAGAATTGACCACAAAAAAGTTATTGAAGAACCAACTTATTGTGTGCTTTGCTCTTGCGCACTACGCGGAATTCAGGGACCAAAAAGAAAAAGAAAGTCGTTAAAAAAGGGTCTAGTCAGGTACAGGGGTATTCAGTTGGTAAACAAGCTATCTGCTCGGATTGTTGGTCCAAAGCGGAAACTGAGACTAAAATAAGTCGCGTAGAGCCTTCTAGTGAAGAGATACCCTCATTAAATAAGGAAACGAGTGCTGTAGGAAGGGTTACGTGGTTATTGATGGGAGTCGTGATTTAGAAATAGATAGAGGCGATGCTAGCTTGAGAAAAAGTATTTTGAACTACTCCTTTACCGCTTCACTTAATTTGAGGGATTTGTCCTGGAACGGATTGTTGGCAGAGTGGGTGAAGAGCAGTAATACTAGTTAGTAAAGGTATAAAGGTGACAGTTAGAGAGTTGCGTGCTGGTGCACGGTAACAAGAGGGACTGGTAGTTTATTTTTCCGGAAGTATTGCACTACCTTGCTCCTCGGAAGCGCCGACACAGGTTCCCAAGTTGCCTCAGAAATTGGATAGACAGTCGAGTGGACGCGAAGCAATAGCTCCTCGTCTTCAGCTCGACTGTGTGATAAAATGTTCTCTATGACATATTCCCGATTCGGGACTTCTGGCTTTTGTACCCTAGCCTCAAATTCCCTTGACTGATGCCGGGTCCGTGGGGGTAGTTAATTGTCATTGTCGTTCTCTTCAGATCGCTTTTCTTTGTTAGGGAGACTGTTCTCTCGCGAGCGGGCCGCAACGGATGGCAAAGGCATCGCCTGATCGCCGCTTTTATCCTCTGAGGGAGGAATTGTTTCTTTGGATACCGTCAACTTCCTGTTGTGATCCTGAGCCTCGAGCGAGTCTTGTGCTGCACTAGTTATTGTTCCCTCTCGATTTTCAATCCATGGAAGGTCAGGCAGTCCTTGGACAACGGACTACCTTCGGGGATACCACTTGAGTTGATTCGCGTTATGATGGCTGCGGTGGTGTGATCCGTTTGGTGCTGTTCCAGTGTAGGCTTCAATTGCTTCCGATGGGCCTTATTTTTTTCGTCACCCCAGGGTTTTGGTGCAGGCTCTACTCGGTCGCGCGATACTCGCTCTTTCGTGTCTCCAATTTCGATCACCACACTGTCATCTCGAACTTCCCTGACTCTATGTGGACCACTTGTCACGGCAGACAACTTGTGTTGCCGTTCTTTGCTCGACCCGGGCTCCCTCCTCAGTAATACAAACGATCCGATCGGTAATTCGTATGCCGTTTTTCGTAGCCTCGCGTCAAAGTTGCGTTTGTATCTTGCTTGTTCCTTCTCTATGGACTGGTCCACGATAGACATAAGACCTTTTAACCAAGACCTCCACCGGTGATTGTATTGTACTGTCGATGAGTTCTCTTCAAGAGTAGGCTGTGCTTGGATTGCTAAGGAAGTGGGAGCGCGTGACAAGACAAGTTCGAAGGGGGCCACGTTCGTTGTCCCGTGTACTTGTGTGTTATAAGCAAATGTTACCGCGTCCGTGAAGAGGTCCCAGTCCTTCGGGTGATCAGCTACGTAGTACCGGAGGGCTGCAAGTATTGTGCGGTTGAAACGCTCCGCTTGCCCATTCGTCTGCGGGTGGTATGTGGTTTTAAACAAGTTCTTGATGCCGAGAATGGAGCATACGCTCAAAAGGAACTTGGACGCAAACTGACTACCATTATCGGACGACAACTGTATGGGTGGACCGTACACAAACACCCAGTGTGTTACAAAGGCGGAGGCAACTGCTGCAGCAGAGATTTTCTTGAGGGGCACGGTTCGTACGAGCTTGGAATATCGATCAGTGATCACCAGCAAGAATCGATTCCCCTTGTTGGTGCGGATGAGTTCTCCGAGTATTTCGATTGCCTCGAACTCCAGTGGGGCTCTTGGTGCATAGAGCTTTAGCTCCTTCACATACTTTCGCAATTTGATTTTATTTTCGCGCAAATTAGGCACGAGTGAACGACTGCGTAACAATCCATCGACATCGGTGGCCAATAGTAGGACTTTTTCAGACTGTACGTTTTTCATAGAAACATACAGTCTCCGGCCACCTGGATGAGCGCCTAACTTGGAATGATGACTGAGTCTTAAAATACTCTGTTGAAGGGAGTTGAGTACGACAATCTGAATGTATTCCCATGTTGTTCGACAGAGGTATCCTTCGTTCCCGGGAGCGTCTCTTGTGAAGGGGAGCTGGTGTCCAGCATTTATTCTTGAACGGATCTTCTGGCAGAAGTCGTCTTTGTTCTGTTCCCTGGAGAGCTCCTCCGAAGAAATACATTCTAATTCTCCTTTATATCCGTTTTGAATGGATAGTACTTGATCTATAGTGTCAAAAGAAATCTCGATTTCATCAAACTCTGTGAACTTCCCGGCCTTATTGTCGTATTTGGGTTCGATTTTTGCGGACGAGTCCAACGCCTCCTCCTCCTCAAGAGCGGAGGAGAAAAAACGGTACTTCCTCGTTGCGAACGGTCGCGACGTCTTTGATCTCCATCCTTATCATCATCTCCGTCGTCATTACTACGAGGTCCTTCAACATTGGTAATGCCAAGAACTCCGTTTTCCAGGTGAATATCGAGATTTTGGGTACCCGGTACGGCCCCGGACTCGAAACGACTTATACTGGTGCTGATACGTTCAGCTCTTTCTATACCCGTAGCTTTTTCGACGGCTAGGACCTCCATCAAACGGTTAACATCCTGCCACGGAGTGGCAACCTCATCCCGCAGGGTTCCTACAACAACCTTCAAGTCACTAATGCTGTTTAAACGAGCTTCTTGCTGACGAAGGTCAACATCAAACCGGACTTCACTCGTCCTCAGAGATTCCTGAATTGCACTCATCACTCCTTTAACAGTTTCTATCTAGTTGCGCACCGAAATGCAAATCTCCTCCCGGAGAGAAGCATCATGCTCCAGGCAGCGGTAGTCGATGTCCTGTGGGGGTGCTTCCGTGACCGATGGTCTGTCTCCTCCACGGACCTGGAACGAGTCTGCGTACGGGGTGATGTTGAGGAGGCTACACCTTTAGGTGCAGTGCCAGCTCGAGGACGAGGGCGAATGGATCCAACGGAAGACATTCCACTTCGTAGTCCAAACATTCCTTACCTGCTGGTGGCGACTTGACCACGAGGAACCGAGAAACTAACAATTTTTGATAAAGGTGTGTCTTCAATCCTCAATGACGAAAGAATTAAACTCTCATTTGGAAATATAGTTACCACAGGTGAGAGTATTGAAAATCTTCTACGACTTCGGAGTTGACCCAATACGCTCTAGGTCGGGAGACCAGATTTGCGTAGTGCAATTCTTGGTGCGCAGTTCTTTTCGTCTGGGAACGAAACCCCGTCAGACAATGAGAAAACCAACGCACCCACACCAAGAACCACAGGGTGTTCGCTGTCCCTCTTTCTCTTTAAGCACCCTACGATGCAGTAGCACAGCTCGTCGGCGGCGAGAAGAAATGGGATTCGAAGAGCGGTGGTAATTCCTTGGACGGCTGGACGGTATACTTGTCCTCCGGGTTGTAAGGCCGGACCGTGGTCCGCGGAATGCTATAACCTTAATCGGGATCGATTCCAAAGAATTGTAGACACCAGGGGTGATATACTCGACAAAGAAGATGTAGTAGTGGGTCAGCAGTGCTGAATATCTCCTTTACAGATAAGGATGTTGTCACTAACGACAACCTTGAAGTTCCTTTTTGTATTTAGACGCCGAAGTCCGGGGCGCCAAGTGTGAGTAAATATCACAAACAAACAACAAAAGGGGTAGTATAATATTGGATAGGGAGGGGGAATTAAAAGAGGGGCCCGGGCGGATAAACGTGGCTGGAGCCAAAGTTGCCGTTGGCGAGATTTCTGCAAAGACGGAAGTTGGGAGTCAAGTTCAGAGCCAACACCAGAGTGGCTCTTTAATCTGGTACCCTAGTAGCCAGGTGGGTATAAAGACTAGTTAGATAGGTTAGGTTTATCTACAACGGCGTGGTGAGTAAAGTTAAGGTCAGCCAAGTAATAGAGATCCAAGTTAGAGATAAATAAAGTCGACACTTGGTCCAATCGGTGCCTATCATCTGCGAACATCCCAGTTCCAATTTGGGGGCCGAGTGGTCAAGATTGCAAGCCCTCAAACCCTCTCGGGTGGTTATACGGTACCAAAAGTAGTAGTGGGCGACAAGCGAAAATTGCCCTTACTGTACAGTACAGTGCCTGCTAGTTAGCAGTGAATCAGATCAAAAAAAAGATCACCAAAATCAGCTCTGCCGATGGCAGTACAGTGTGAGTGCCAATTGCGCTACACATAGGACCCTGAATCGATGCACATCGCGAAGCTTTTGTAAATTGTTGGTGGGATTTGTAAAGTTGACCATCTGTTGGAGTGATTTTTTTGTGCCATAAAAATTGTGGATTCACGAACGGAGAGCATGATGCATCTTTTAGGTTGATGACAAAGACTGACATGGTGACTGTTTGTGAATTGAGGACCGAATTTACAAAACGGACCATCCGCGATTCGTCCAGTCGCCCTCAATACTAGATAAGAATGCCAAACCTCACTGAAATTTACAACACCGTCATCGTCGTTACGAGCTGAATTGAATTACATATGTTTCACGTCTTTCCTAGTTGAAGTGGAGGAGTTATTGGAAATAACTCGAAAAGGTCATAGAAATCGTCTTCAAATCTGAGCATAGGGTTAGGCTCTCAACCTTCGCACCGCTTGAAGTAAACCAATGCCGCTTTCCCCTGTAAACACGAAGAGTACGAATTAGAGATCGGCATCCAAGACCCCAAAATGGGTTTTCAATAATTATCCACTTCGGAGTGAAATGGATCAGAAGGATCAGGTACAATAAGAAATCAAATGTGCTACGTGTACAGTTGCAATAACACAACGCTCCACGCCTATTCCCGCTGGGGGTCTGTTTCGAAAACTGAATTGTCAGTTTCTGTAAGAATCCTGAAATTTCATGATATTGTACAGTACTGTGTTACAATAAATTTGACTTCCGTGATAGGTACAGTACTGTACAGACTAAGGTACAGTAAGTGGACCAATGACTTGGCATCTTGAGAAAATCATTGCAAGTTTGAAATTCTAACCGCCAGAAGAATTGCTGCATCCGTCGAATTTTATCCTACTGTACCGGGAAAATTCCAATGGATCGGTGTCAAATCGGCAGCACGGATTGATGTCGCTGGGCTCTACTTGAACTAAAGCTAATCTCATCTCCCTGCGCCACCTACCCCACCTGCCTGTTGATCCCGCATCCCTCTGTACAAAGCCTTTTGTCCACGCACCCGTCTCTGTTCCCGCCTCACCATTAAAAACAAAAAAGCCATGAACGTCGAGGAACAGTCAGACCTTACAGCTTCAGACAAAGCCCAAGTTTCGGAACTTGCCAAAACCCTTCGCAGAGAGCGAACTACTGCTCGTGTTCAACAAGCCCAATATGGGGGCCTCATCTCCAAGTTCCAAGAACAGATGCCCAATTCGATCGATGACCACAACAAGATTTTTGCGGACTATGTGCGCGATTCCGCGCAAAAAACACTCCAGCAAAGTAGCGTGGAAGGGACCATGAGAAAATCCCTTGATGAAGCGAATGCAAAGTTCGCACAGCTAGAAGCCACTCATGCCGCGGTCCGCGAAAACCTTAGAACCGTATTGGAGGACAAGAACTCCTTGTCTCTGGCTTTGTCTCGTTCTCGGGAAGACGCTTCTCAAGATGCCTCGCTTATTCTGCAAATACGAGAGGAAATCGAACAGCTACGCGCCGAAAAGGACCGCCTCTCCTCGCAATATATCGAAGAACGCTCACAGAACATGGAGCTGCAACGTCAAGCTAAGGAAGCTACTTCAAAGGCAACCGAGTACGAAGAATTGGCTGAATCTTTCAAAAAAGACGCAAAGACCCTCTCCGCTGAATTGTCGAGGGCAAACAGCAGGATGGAAAATATGTCTTCCTCTCACGATGCGGCCATGAGCAGCGCAAATCAAAATAGCCTTGACCTCTCTTTCAAGCTAGCCGCTGCCAACACCCGCGCCAATCAGCTTTCCACAGAGGTTGGCAATGCAGAGCGCCAAATTATTGATCTACGGGCAGAATTTGACCGTGAGAGGTCTGACCTTCAAGCTCAAATTGAGAATTTGGACAAGCTTTGCGATATGCAAAAGGAAGAGACGAAAGATGGCGAAATCCGCATGGCAGGATACGCTGAAGTCCTTCGCACTCTAGCGGAAGAGCGAAAGGCGGCCGAAAAGCGAGTCTCGCAAAACAGTGCGCCGTCCTTGGACAAGCATGCCGAGGTATTGTTCAAGAATTTAAACAATGTATTGGATGCAAAACTGGACATACTTGAAAGCGAGCGACATGAATTAGTTCGGGCGCGTGCTGTGCAAGCTTCTATGGCTACCAGACAGCAAGCACTGATTCGAGAAGCTGAAACTGCAAAGAGGGAGGCAGAGGAGGCCCATAGACAAGTGGCTTTGTTGGAAGCAGAGCTTGAGGCCCAGAAGAATAGCTATGCAGATCTGCGTCGAAACTCTGTGATGGCTGCACAGGCGAGCGGGTTTAGATCCCCATCAGTACTGCCGACAACCGCCAACTTTGGAGCATCTGTACCTATCAAGAACCCATCGTTTGGGTACGGGTCTGCGATGCAAGTAGACACCCCGACACCTTTTCGAAACACAGGGAGAAGTATGGATACCGAGCAAGCGCTTGCCAGCGTGATGGAAATTCGACGTCGACACGAAGCGATTTTGGATGGCATTAGAGAGAGGCGGAGAGAGCAAGGACTTAACCATTGACTAAGGTTCATCACAACTATCCGCTTTGCATGCATTAGAGAAAGGCGGAGAGAGCAAGGGCGTAACCATTGACTACGGTTCATGACCACTATCCGCTTTGCATGCTCCGGAAGATGCTCGTATGTCTCAGTAGGTCAGAACGACTGTGAATCGACACTTCCTACCTAGTAAACATTTAGAGTTAAAAGGGTTTTCAGTAGGCCCGAGCGAATAACGCCATATGCGTTGCTGGTTCACCAGAGTAAATGCATGACTCCCCTGCGCAGGCGTCCTGACCCTCCTGAGGATAGCATCGAAGAGTGGCTTTGGTTTCCTCTTTGACTCTTCTCTCGTTACTTGCATCGCACTTCCAGGGAACAAGAAAGAACCCAAGCGATTCGCCGCCCTTCCCTATTCTCTCCCTCATTTCTTCGTAGGATGAGACTCTGAAAGTTTTCTCTACCAGTCGGTCCTTAGCTGCCTGGTGCATATCGCTTTGAATCTCGTCAAGAAGGGTAAGTGTTGTTGATTCAAAATTTTCATCGATAGGTACCGACTGCTTTTTGCCACCAATTCGTTTCGCCGCAAAGACGGCTTCCTTTGCAGCATCTTTTGGTCCAATCTCCATCCTCAGGGGTACACCCTTGCGCTCCCATTCATAGAATTTTGCGCCTGGCCTCATGTTGGGCCGATCGTCAACCTCAACGCGTACATTAATCTGCTTCAGCCTCGCGTAAACGGAGTCTGCAAAAGCAGTGACTGCCTTTCTCTGTTCCTCCGATTTGAAAATGAGAACTAACGCAACCTGAACCGGAGCAACTTTAGGCGGCAAAACCAAACCGGTATCATCCGAATGGGTCATAATTAATGCACCAATCATCCGCGTGGTGATTCCCCAACTAGTTGCCCAAACAAACTCTTCATCGGAAGTAGCGGTCTTGAATGTTACACCAAATGCCTTTGCAAAATTCTGACCCAAAAAGTGGCTTGTAGCTGCCTGTAAGGCCCAGCCGTTTTGCATCAATGTCTCTATAGTGTAGGTATCCTCTGCACCAGCAAACCGCTCTGAAGGACTCTTTAATCCTTTTACGACAGGAATTGCAAGTAAATCATTGGCAACGTCGGCATAAATATCGATCATCTGGCGCGCCCTGTCCTGAGCCTCTTCGGCAGTTGCGTGGGCGGTATGTCCTTCCTGCCACAAAAATTCGGTGGTTCGCAAAAACGGGCGTGTTCGCATCTCCCACCGCACAACATTTGCCCACTGATTCAACAGCAGGGGTAAATCACGATAGCTCTGAATCCACCGTCCAAACATGTGCCATATAATAGTCTCAGATGTCGGACGTACAACAAGTGGTTCCTCCAAGGCTGCATCTGGATCAGGCTCGAGGACGCCAGGCGGCGCCCCAGGGACGGCTCTTAGGCGATGGTGCGTGACAATGGCGCATTCCTTCGCAAAGCCGTCGACATGTTTGGCCTCCCTGGATAGAAATGATTGGGGAATAAGCAACGGAAAGTATGCGTTTTTTACACCCGATTGCTTGATGCGATCATTGAGTGCATCGCGAAGAAGTTCCCAAAGTTCGAATCCATGGGGCCGAATTACCATGCAGCCTTTGACAGGAGCGGCCTCGGCAAGTTCGGCAGCAGAAATAACATCGTGGTACCATTGGGAGTAGTCGTCAGAGCGTGGAGTTATGGTCTGGGGCTGGGGAGAAGATTTTTGGACAGAACTGGCAGGCTTGGATGGGGCGTTTGCGGACATTCGAGCGACTCCAGAAACAGCGCAAAGGTGACGGGAGCGTTGATAGAGGAGGGGTTTGATGGGCATGGAGGTAATGAAAAGGGCCTGTAGCGGAGCCATTCTTGTAGAGGGGCGCATTTGAAGCCTTGACCGGAAAAAAGGGGACGGTGGAAGGAGGGATGGGGTTGAAACGACTTTGGACGAGCAAGTTGAGGGAGGACAAGATGCCTGGTCAAGGGATAGAAAGCCTAGGATTCCAAGTTGACAGGGGTGCGAGATCAGGCATGCATGCTGGACTGATCCAAGTTGGGGGACTCCTTGAAGCTTTACTGTGGTGGTACAGTACTGTACTGTACAGTACAAGTATGCTGTATTTTTCTGTAAAGTTTATTTTACAGTACAGTACAGTGCTACTGTATACAGCAATGCAGGGAATATTAATCCTCAACGACAATCTCATATTTTGCTGTAAACAGAAAGAAATTACGCCCGCACAATATTTAGCTCAAAACCGTTCAGTGTAAAGCGTTTGTGGAGTTTGACGACGAGGATTGGTGGCGTTTCTGTAATTGTCTTGTATTTAGTTTTTGTGGAACAAGAATCCAAAATAATTTAAAGTTTGTATGAAAACGAAAAAAAAAGGGGGCCCAAAGAATAGATGAATTAATGTTGAAATTAGAGGGCAGTAGGAATAAGTCCGAGTTCATCTGGTGATGGACAGGAATATGCACTGAAAAAGGGTCTTCTTTACATCAATAACTCAAAAAAAAAAATTGGAAATGATGCTCTGACATCAGTCGCTAAAAGTCGCCGACCTGTCCTGTTTGGACAACGAGCATCTATCAAGTGCTCAATCCGACTTGCACCAACACCAACGCAACGCGTTGGGTTTTTCCAGACGCACGCGACAGTCGGTCACTGATCGCTTCTCTATATGTACGCCATTGCCGCTGTCAAATGCCTTCAGGCCCCCCCACTCCCTTTACACTCCATCTCCCTCACTCTCTTTTTGACCCTGCCATTTCAATTCGGTCCACCATATCCGGTGCCACGCCCTTGTTCACCCTCGTCTTTTGACTTACCGTGTTACTGTAACTCGACAAGCTCCCGCCCAACCCACAACACAAAAGCAGATTGCAACACCCCTTTGCATGTATCATGTCAGACTATTCCTCAGATAGTGAAGACCGAATTGAACAAGGGAGGGGTACTTCAAACGGCTCTGACGAAACTAGGGATAATCTCATGGACGAGGACGTAGATGGAGTCGAAGATGATTTACTTGATGATGACCAGTCCGACGCTTCACACCAGACCCCACACCATGTCCAAAACGACTTTGTCAATCACCAGCAAGTAGAGAATGAGGTTGAACAATCCCAACATTTTTCAGACTCCGACCAACAAGAAGATGATGATGATATGGAATTGGAAATCGAAGAAGAGGAGGATGATGGCGACGACGAAGACTACGACGGCGACAATTCCAGTGATAAAGATCGAATCACCCCACAACTAGACTCTAGCCCGCTCGCGACCAACTTTGCACGATCGCTTCAACAATCAGAACCTTCGGAACACTTCGACTCGGATTTGGACTCAGACGATGATGTACCTCTCTCCTCCCGCGGCCGTCACAACCATCAGAGCCATCTCAAGACAAATTCCCAACCTGTCCACGAACAACATGTAAAGCGCTCTCCAAAGCTTTCTCCTAAGCAAGAACCCAAGCAAGAGCCAAAGGAAGAACCTCTCCTGGAATCGCACTCCGATTCTGACCCAGATGACGACGTCCCTCTGGCGGAGCTTGCACGTCGCATGTCTGCTAAAAAGAGGAAACAAAGCACTCGTTCCCCGTCTACTTCAAAACGACGGATTGTAAATTCTACTACAAAGCCTCGAGCAAAGTCAAGTGCAAAACGTGTAAAGAAGGATGACGAAGAGAAACCGACGAGGAAGTTTGAAAAACCAGGGCAGAAGCGAGAGACCCCTCCAGCAAATGACCCGGCACGCTTGTTCTACGAAAGCATGTACAACGAGAAGATGAGGCTTGGGAAGAGATCTGAAATGGCTGAAAGTTGGATGCTGAAGCATGGGTTGCTGGATGACGTCATGACGAACAAGGTCATTCGCGAAAATGGGAGGAAAAAGAAGGGAGCCTAGAAGGAGAGGGTAAAGTGATAGAGCGGTGCTGGTAGGGGCGGGCACAACTGCGTTGGCGTTCTTGTGATCGACTATGAGAGGTTGAATGCAGTATGTTTCAGGAGAGCTTTGTGGTATGTTGATGGTTCGCACAATTTAATGCTGTAGCAGAAGAACTGGTGCTACATTCTGCCTGTGGTTTGCCAGAATACGCAGCATTCTGGAAAACCTATCGCAACCAAAACCCGCTCGGAGTGCAGCGCTTGCAAACCCGTAGGTGCATATCTTAATGGCTGGATATCTTTCCCTTGAGGTTATCATCGAGCAGTTCCTGCTTCCGTGCGCAGCTAGTGCCTTGACGTCAATTACTTTCATTTGCCGTGGTATTGGAAATTTCCGTGGGACTGCATGTCCGCTTGTGAGGTGGGTCATTTGAAAACTGGATACAACGGATGGTGATTAACGTAATCGAGCGTGCAATACAAAGGTCCTAGCTTCGCAGCTATGATTCGACGCCAGGAAATACCGTACAGTCAGCAATTAAAAGCGTTTCACTCGGTCTGGTTGTTCACCGGAACGTTCTTAAACATGAACCAGTCACAGAGCGCTACAACAGGTGATTGTTTTGAGAACGAAGCACATGTAAAACGCGAGAGCAACAAAGCGATTTTTACAAGATGCGATGTGTTTTTGTAAAGTACCGCAACTCCTCGTGTCAGTTGACATTCAGCCCTTTGACCACCTACTTCAATAGCATAATCACGTTCACAATTGCACCTTCATTCATCTTTAACGCCAGTAATATCTGTTTTGTAAATGCAGCATTTAGAACTACCACACGGCGAGTGGGTTGATGTAAAGCTTATTTTTTCTCCCATGCTGCAGTAGAAAAGAGCTTTTTATACTTGAATTTTGAGTGTAGGGGTAAACAAGCGGTTTGACTCCCGACAATGATGCGATGAACACGTCACGGACGCTCTTTTCCTTTTCTCTTGCCATTGTTTACAAATCGATTATCCAAAGTTCGGGTTGCAAATGAGATGAAAGTTGGTAAACTTTTGAGGAAACTTGGTTGTCCGACCGGTGGCTAACAAGGTTCTTTTTGTACCAGCAATTTTCCCTAAGCGAGTGCAGAGTGATGAGAGGGATTCGTATTTCCCAAAGAACCACATTCATATCGCACTGCAAGATACTAGTCTCGATAGCACTGCGGAGTATGCTGCAACGTCGATTGCAGGATTCGAAATGGTCTACACAGTTCGTGATCGGAGAATGGCAACAGCTTCTGAAGATTTTAATATCGCACTAGTGCAAAAGTGGGTCAACGCTGCGGAGGGTGATTGGAAGTTGCAGGTTTATTCCGCGACGATACTTGAAATGTCACATGGTACGGTAGTCTTTCCCGAAGATATTCGCCCGATAACGCGGCCCAACGCTTGCTACTCGCTGAGGGTGGCCACAGATTCCCCGACGTCCCCAGAAATCATCACTTATCATTCCACCAGCCTTAGGAACGCTGCTCCGTACCGCCTGCAAACTCCCTACTACCCTCACGTCAGCTCCTATTCCCGCTTTCCCCAGTATTTTCCTTTGGTCTTTATCTCCCTTCACCCCCCTTTGCAACCGGCCACGGGCGAATTCCTCACCATCCAATCTGACTTGGAGGACAACCAACCTGAGGCACTCCCGTGGCGTCCCTAGCTCATCCATCACATGCTGTTTGAGGCAATGCAACGAGGCGCCGGGGCTCTTGGCGAGCCCTTCCTCCCCCATCTGATCTCAGCCTGGATTCCGTCCCCCATGGCATCCGCTACAACTCCCTAGTCTCCGCAGCGACATCAGCAATCCTTGGTGCGCTTTCCCTCTCCTTCCCGCCATGTTTCTTCCTCTCTTTGGTCCACTACACTTCGCCGTCACCTCAATCTCCCCCTCTTTGATGACGTCGGGTCTCTCGTGAGCACTTGATGCAACACTGACATGGGTCACCAAGGCGACCCCGCTACCATCGGCAATGCCGCCCAAAGCATTACCCACTGCTGCAACAACGTGCGGAATGCTCTGGCCCAACCCCTTATCCGGCCATCCGGGCTCCCTCGCCAGCTAAAGAGACCGCTTGTTATCCGCGGTACTGTCCCACGCCTAGTTGACCTCCTCATCCAACTTCCGGTTCCCGACCCGGCCATACTACCTTCCGTCTCGACCGGCTTTGATGTCACTGTGCGAAGTCATTACATGTCGTCTGCCTCCCGTCGTGCGGTCTCGGCCTCACAGGCTGCCGCCAACCTCGCCCATGTAACAAGATGAGGACCTACAGTACACAAGCCAACTCCGGCAGTCCCTTCGCCCCACTGATTCGGTTGAGATACCCTTCTTGGAAAATTTATGCCGTTGACTTTTGACACACTACATGCCTCCTCCTCAAGTGCCACTCCTGCCTTGGTTGCTCATGCCGCTCGATTATCTCTCTGCTCCGGGTTTCCCCCGGCTGCAATTCTTCACCACATTTGTCAAAAGATAATCTTTGTCATTTGGTCCGTTGTGGCTGCTGTTACTATCGGCCGCATGCTTCCCACCCAGCACTTCTTGTAGGCACATTTATGATTCTGGAGGGCAGAGTGTTCCGAACACCCTCAGATTATCCAATCGAGCCGTCTTCTCCGGCAACCTGAATAGAATCTCCCTTGCCGCTCAAACACAGGAACAAACCTGCCTCCCCAGGCGCCTGGCGACCACGACTTCTCCGGAAATGAACCCTTTCATGGAGCTGTTGCTGAAAGACTATACGTATGCCGCACCTACCTGCAGAATGATTACCCAGTATCCAGCTTTCCGAGATTCGTCATTTCTATTTATGGCGTGCCTAACAGATCGCAGTCTCAACCACGGTCAAATAAAGTTACCTCTACTAGGGCCCTTCTTTTCAAAATAGCCACCCGAGTCTGTCAACTTGGGCATCCAGTACCCCATCGCTCTCTCTACCTCACCTATATGTCGCAGATTCCAACTATGCAGCACCAAGCAGGACGTACTCCCCCGCACCAGGTGGAGTCACGACTTGCAGGTAGCCACCCCTAGCCCTTCCCAAGACACTGGCTCCGACATCCCCAAGATATTGGCTCCGATATCCGTTTCCGTATCTGTGGTACAGCTTTCCAGGTCAGCTCGCCCGCAGCCCTCCGAAGCGCTCACCCTCCCACAGCTCCCGCAATAATGGGCAGACATCGGTAATTAGGGCCAAAAGGACATCCATGCCTCCCTGCATTCTTCGACAGTCAATCAGTTCACTGCCGACAGTGTTGCTAACGGATGGACGCTTACGAAGAATGCACAGCGGACCTCTGCCCCAGAGGCTTCCATCTCACGCACTGAATCCTATTCTGTGGATTTCGCAGTTCATTCTTATCATAGTATCGTTATACTGGAATCAGCGTGGTGGGTATAGGACTCCTGCGACTCCCATGAGCGATATCGAGATCATCTCACCGTTCTAAACCACCCTGTGTACGAGGGCTACACAAATTGCAAGGCACGCTGCGGACATCGTCAAAGGAGACAAGATTGTGCACTAGGAGTGCAAGTTGGCTCGTCGCGTAATCAATGAACTGAAAGATGGCGCACTGACCTGCATCTTCAATTCAGGCTATCGTACTTGACCCCTCGGGTGCCCCTTTGCTCCGCGGCGACTCGCCTTGTGGATGGATTCTTCCGGCAGGTAGCATACAGATGGTTGCATTTGTCGAGACGATCCTTGAGCGAAAACATCATTAGTCCCACCCTGCCACCGTGTAGTCGTCTGTTGCTATAGTATGTGTACATACCTCTTGCAGCATGACACCAGTACGCTAGAATGGTACTACTTGCTGGCCTCATTCCCTCTGATACGGGTCCTACTGTCCATGACGTCTATGTGGTCAATGATCCAACATAGCCGCGAACGTGACATTGTGAGGGTAGCCACAGACGCGCTACATGTGCCAAAACGTTGTCGCAATCGCAAATTACTACGCTCTCAACCGTTTTGGACCATAGGCCTCCGGCGATTGATAAAAGAGGGTATTGATCAATCCGGCGCAAGATCGTGCTGCAGCTTTGTCCCCCGATGTGACTCTCGAACCTTGCTCACTCGACAAGGAAAGGTCTCAACGGAGCGACGCCGGATGTTATCGTTGGCCCCCCAGTTGCTGTTTTGTCGCGGGTGGTAAGAGTGATCTCTTGAGGAACTGTTGGTATGTCGATGTACAGTACTGTACTGTAGTACTGTACAGTACTGTACTGTACAGCACCAGTCACCCTCTAAGATATTCCGGGCCTCATCCGACTTGACATCATAAAGCGCCCCATATTCCCCCGCCTTAAACCGCTATGCTGTAAAGTACTGTACTGTACATGGCATGGTACGGTACGGTACAGTGCTGTAAATCTCTGTACAGTACAGTACTCCAGTACAGTACAGTATTGGTGAACATCCGGGTAATGAAGCATGAATGTAACAAGTGTTTGTCATTTACTCGACAACGAGAATTGAGCTCCGATCCCCGTCCACAGCACAAAGAATAGCTCTTCGGCTTCTGTACATTGTTGCACATGTTCATTCTCGCCGCTGCATCTTCGCTCCTCTGCGAGAAGTTCACTGCAACAGTTTGTTGAGCTGCTTGCTTAAGCCACACCTCGCGACTTCGGCCTTCAACTTTGGAATATGCCGTCTCGTCCTTCCCTCATGCGTACCGTCCATTGTCGCCATTCTCTCTACCGTTTTATCCTACCCACTATGGCCTTTCTCTCCCCTGCTCCGATACCCATCTGTCCCTCCCATCATTCACGAACCATTTGCATGTCCGTCACAGCGGAGGAAAACCGTGGTGCAAGCGCCAATTCCAGCCAAAAGTCAACTCGGAAAAGTTCGCGATCGAAAATCTCTGAAAAGCCGTCCAGCGTCGCTGAACTCCGTGCCGCTCGATTGGAGAAAGTCGCCGCAATGCGCGCCGTAGGTGTAAACCCATACGCTTATTCGTTTCATGCTACTGACACAGCGGAGCAGTTACATCAACGGTATGCCTCCTTACAGGATGGGCAGGAAAGTGATGACGGGAACGAATTGGCAGTCGCGGGAAGGATCATGATTCGTCGCGTCTTTGGTAAGCTTGCGTTTTTCACATTGCAGGATCGTACGGGCACTATCCAGCTCTATTTGGACAAAAGATATCTCGACTCCAATATGGGGCAAGGGTCTTTTGCAAATCTCAAGGCGTGGACAGACGGAAGTGACATTATTGGGGTGAAGGGCGTGGCGAAGCGTACTGAGAAAGGCGAGTTAAGTGTCAAGGTTGCATATTGGGAGATGTTGACCAAGAGTTTGACGGCCTTGCCAGATAAGTTTCACGGCTTTACGGATGTGGAAAAGCGTTATCGTTCTCGCCATGTTGATTTGATTGTCAACCCGCGAGTGCGAGAGACGTTTCGTAGGCGAGCTAGGATTACATCGGCAATTCGCCGGTACTTGGATGAACGTGGGTTTCTGGAAATGGAAACGCCAGCTTTGCATCACGAACCGGGGGGTGCAGAGGCGAAGCCGTTTACAACATTTCATAATGCCTTAGATCAAGAGTTGACTTTAAGGATTGCGACAGAATTGCATTTGAAGAGGCTTGTGGTGGGAGGCTTCGACAAGGTTTATGAGTTGGGACGATTGTACAGGAACGAGGGTGTTAGTTCCAGACATAACCCGGAGTTCACAAGCATTGAGATATACAACGCTTACACAGATTACTTTGACACAATGAAGCTAACCGAGGATCTCATTGAGCAAACAGCAAAGGAAGTGTTGGGAACGACTACAGTGGAGTATCAGGGTCAGATGATTGAGCTGAAGACACCATGGCGACGTGTGACGATGCATGAGCTTGTGAGGGAAGCAACAGGAACAGATTTTGCAGAACTGAAAGGAGTGGAAGAAGCGAGAGGAGCGGCCCAGGAGGCTGGCGTTCCAGCATCAGAACTTTGTAAGGCAGGCAGTATTGGGGAAGTGGTGAACTTGTGCTTTGAGGAGCTGGTAGAGAGTCGCCTATTGCAGCCAACGTTTGTTATGGATTACCCCGTGGAGATAAGCCCTCTGGCCAAACCACATAGATCAACGGAGGGGCTTGTAGAGAGATTTGAGATGTTCTGCGTGGGGCAGGAGCTAGCCAATTCATATTCGGAGTTGACAGATCCTGTAGAGCAGAGGAAGCGGTTTGAGGCGCAGGCAGCAAAGAAACAGGCTGGAGATGAAGAGGCATGTGGCGTGGATGAAGATTTTTTGACGGCGCTGGAACAAGGCATGCCCCCCACAGGAGGAATTGGCATTGGCATTGATCGGCTTGTCATGCTCCTGACGGATTCAGCGAGTATTCGCGATGTCATCGCATTCCCTGCGCTGTCCTGCAGTCCTGCAGTTGCGAATGGTAGTGAGTGAGCGAGGATGAGCACGTAGAATTGCTTCCTAATTTTTGAAAGTGTGGAGCTGTGTGTACTGCCTGACTCGTAACTGTTCAGTTTAGAGCTATTTTTTCATCATGTAAGGGTTTTTGAGAATAAACGAGGAAGAGTATCGGCGTATTGAGATGCAGAGACAAAGTGACTGCTTGGCAGTTGGCTGAAGGTACCGGGACAGTGGGGAGACATTGCAGAGGGACTTGGCTGGCAATCTGATAACACAGCGTGTGTCAATTACTCACTTCCTGGCCAAGGTGGAGCGATGTTCCCCAGCGATATGGTGCGGTTTTAGCACGCAATATCAGGTGACCCACGTTAGCAGGTTTACTCAAGTCGGTAATTTAAAGTACTGCCGAGGCACAGGACTTGGTTGACGTAACGGTTGAGGACCGAAGGATAGAGCTGAGGCGTTGGTAGACCGGGCGGTGGACAGTACTGGAAGATAAGCGACACTGGCGTGCGATGGACTGTATGAACTCGTCGAGGAGACAAGATGCGGCGGGTGACGGGACACCCACAGTCACAAGGGATAAGCCAGGACTTGAAGGTCGGGATGTTGATTGGGCCATCGCGAAGGTTCAGGAGCTGGCGGGTCAATTTTGCAACCGAGGTCACGGATTTTGTCCCAATGTGCTAGATCTGCAGCGTCCCTAGCGCATTGTGTGGCCTTCGCACGACTCTCTGGCTGAGTAAAGATAGTCGCGGGCCTGAGTTTCGTGCCTGATACCACAAGTAGGACCTCGAGCTCGCAGCTTCGGCCCAAAGTGCAGAAGACATGAACGGAGAGGGATTTCCGCACCACTTTGTGTGGGATGACGGCGGCCCAACCCGGAGAAGACAGTTATCGGCTGCGAAGTCCCCGGAAGCGATGCACATTGGCTAGTGGCCGTTCCGGCAGGTTATCGGCGGCATGTGTCAGACACTGGAGGCCCAGGGTGTGCTCGGAGCTTAAACTTCCAGTTTGTAAGGGGAGCAGTAGCGGCGTTTGCCTGGTGCGTGGTAAGGACGTAGCGGAGGCTGTGTCGCTATGCCCGCGGGGTTACGAGCATTCCACTCATACTGTCATGCTTTGAATGGGCTTTCGGCATAGCGTCACCTGCATGCTGCTCACTATAGATTGTGGGTTGACGGGCTTTACACTTTGCACAGTTGGTCGCACTACTCGAGCTTGCCGCCCTCGACAGCACAGGAGCACGCAAACAGTGGGTAAATGGGGTTGGTCGACTACGAGTGGCGCGAAGGTTGAGAGTCCTGCTCGCTTGCACTCGACCATGTGCCAGGATCCATAGTGCAAGTAACTGAGCATTTCCTCTAACTAAAAAGTAGATACATAGTAGCCCAGCCAACAAGCAATCAGCGTTAGAAGTGACCATCAACCCGTCGTGTCGTGCAAGTGGAACGACCCTCATCCTGGAGAGAGCCGTCCTTTTTTAACGACATCCGTGGTCCAAGGCTCGGCTGGCGACTGATCGCGCTAGTTCTTGATGTGGAATCACGCATTGTGGTGCCACCCTCCAGAGCATGGGGATAAGAACGGAGACGAGCCTGTTCCCACTGGGTAATCCGGCTACAAATCCCTGAAATTTTTGTATCTTATCAGCGTGGGCTCGTTTGACCTCGTGACCGGGTTAGAGGTTTTCATTCTGAGGTGAGAAAGGAACAGCCGGTTCACGAAGGTACCATCAAGGCAATCGGTATCGCCGCCTTGTTCTCCATGCGACCGAGGTCCAACGACGCGGGACTTGCGCCGAGGCAGGGATCGGTTCGCAGCGAAGAAACCTAGTTAATCACATCCGTCGGCCCAAGGGTACAAAGTAAAGAGATCAATAGTGTTTTATCAACAGAGATGGAGAGTGCAATCTGCTAGGGCCACAAAAATTAAGTAGCATTGAAGGGGGAGACTGACTTCTGCATGTTGCGGACCACGACCAATCAGTGAAGTTGCACACGTGAACCAGATGGCATGGCTCAGTTGCTGAAGAAGCAAGTGCTATCTTCGCCAGCGAGCTTTCGATCTGGGCACCGATAACGGCCGTATACTTGTTGAACACCTTCCGACGCGGTCGTAAATGGGGATTGCAGGAGAGTCAAAAAAGGCATGCTACAGTACTACCGTACACTCTATGATACCGTACATTTCATATCTACGGTACGTATAAAATTTATCGGCCAGTTTGCTTTCAGAAAGCCACTCCAGTATTGACTGTACTTTTGTATCCTTGGAACAGATCATTGCTGCATCGTAAGCTACTGTAAAGAAGATACAGTACCTCGGAATGAGGCGAAATAAGGGGTGTTCACCAAGCGTGGTCGGAAAAAGGGAAACCGCAGGGATTGTGGAAGCAGGTTTTGTGTGACGAAGATGACAGACGCTTTCATTTTGTCTAGAATGATGTGGGGAGTTCGGTCAGCGGACAGGCCGCGATAGAGGAGACCACTAGCGCGGCATGCCACTGCAAGAGGAATTGATCTCCTCGAGAGATGCTCCATGCCATGGCTCTGTATGGAACTCCGTTGAACAATCAAAAGTTCACATCCTGCGCCTTAATAAGGAGAAAACAACTTTATCATTACAGAGCTTGTCTTCAAGACTTGTTAGATAGTGTACATTTAGTAGCGTGCAGACTTGAGAAACTGTGCACCGCGAAAAGTTAATTACCTTTCGCGAATAAATTGTGTGTGATGACGGTGTGATCTAAACTGCGTTTGCAGCCTTGACGCTAAGCCTACATATTCGTTGATGCTGATGGGCAGGTCATGCAGCAGATGCTGTACGCCTAGTGCATTTGCCCGGGACTTTGAGAATATAAAGACAATGATCTCTTCTATCTTGGATTTAGCGTATTGTATTGAATAATGATGGAAAAACGAGGCATTTGTTGACATCTAAGGACGTCAGATGTGGTCGGTGAATCAGACCACGGTCGGCATTGCCAGACGAGCTTGGCGTACGGCACCGACCCGTAATTCGTAATTTTAACCTCGTAGCGGTGTAGTAATACTGTAGTAATAGTGTTGTAATGCCGTAAAGTTTGAAGAGTAATTACTAGCGTTGTCATACAGATTTCTCCTGGTTGGAACCAACGGTAGTTACAGTGAAACACTTTACCTCATGATTGCCTCAACCTTGGGTTAAGGCACCCCACGACCTGAGATCCAAGTCTTAGGACTTTTACTTGTATTTCATTGAAAAGATGGTCGTCTCATAGGTGAATTTGAAAGAAATCTGTCACAGAAAGCCCTGCACGTAGCTTAAACAGCAGCATTTGAGTTTTGAGATGGTTCGCTGAACTATTTAATGTACAGTACTAGTTGGGTTGCCAATTTAGCGTCAAAACGGGTACAGTAGGTTTTGCAGTACTGTACCAAAGCAATGAATTTACTGCTCAGTGGTACAGAACTGTAAAACAACTGCCCGCCCTTGTACTGTAAGTAAATCGGTGAAAACTGAAGGCTATGTGAGGTACGTAAGCTTTCAAGTAATTTCCTGTAGGATGCAACTTGGAAGAAGATGACTGGATAACTTGTATCAACACTTTGTGATTGACAACGACCCCCTTGCAAAGCGCTTTTTCTCGGGCCAATCTCTCGTGCAGTGCATCTGTCCAATCAAGAGAAGCTGACCCTTCAGCCATCTTGTGTGGCATGCGGCAAATTTTGAGAAATTCAAGGATATACCCTAAATGGTGACTGAAAATGTGTATACCAAAAAATTAAATGTTGATAAATTGACTACAGCGGAAAATTTGGAGTGTGGAAGTTTCTACCTTCTGTAGCACGGTAGCAAAAGGGCTTCTCTTGAGTATAATATAAAACAAAGGGCTTGCAAATACTGCGCTTTCATGCCCTTTTGGACCTAATCTCATCTAAATTAGGCGCCATTTTCCTCTAAATAAGGTAAATGGTATCGTATTTGCAAAACAATATTCTTGAAGCCTTGCCAAAAACTCGAGAGCTTCTCCAGCCGACAATTACTTTGAGCCAGCTTTTTAGAGTAATTTAAGAGGTATCACTCGGCACCCTGTAGGATATTCCGGGCCACAACCGACCATATTTTTCAAATATTAAATCACCCCACATTTACCCCCCACTTTGAACATATTATTTTACCTACTGTATGTTCTTTGAACTTTTGTAAGAGGGGGCTTTTACAGAGGGAAATATATATATACTGTATAGCCAAATGAAGCCCATTTCCCAACATTTCTAACTCTCCTAAACCAAATTCTTGCTCTCTGTCGGCAGGGTACTGAGCGCAAAATTTTAAAGCTAAAAACAAGATTGGGACACCACTGTCGACCGTACTGGTTGCTCAGATTCCTGAAAGAAAAGTGCCCTTTCCCTTCCTCAACAAGTCAAGTGTTTGTTGCAAGCACGCTCTCATACCTCAAAATCTCGGACTCTCTACCTCACACACCCAACACCGTCGCAGAAAGGTCATTTGTTTCTACAAGAAAACCACGCCTCGAAACAACTTGATCACCGCTCTGTCGTGCAATCTGTCGTCTGCACTTCCGCTTCCTCCATCCCACTCATTCTCACCTGTCTAGATTCTCCGTCACACTGTCTATCTCCTGCTTACCTCACCAAACCGCACAACACACACTGTCACAGTCGTCACGTCGTTCCATCTAGCTTTACCCCGCCAATTTTGCCTCACGTCTCTTCGCAAACCCTGCGCTTTGTGTTTTATTGTGGCACCAACATCTAGATATGGATTTTCCTCAGCGAAACAACAACGGTAATGGAAACGACGGTCCCAATCGCCCACCTCGCAAACTCGACCAACCTAACGCCGCAGATGAAGATAACAACGCCGTCGACGTCTTTGGCGACTCGTCAGATCTTCCGCTACTCGTTTTTCTGTTCATGGCCGCAATGCTCGTCGAACACTTTCGCAGTTATTATCAGTGTGGCTGTTGACTGTACTGCCGCCTCAGTTGCATCTTTGTCTAATCAATATTACTCCAGCAAGTCTTGGCTGTACCCGTCAAGGTGTCATCTGTTGTAGAATAGCATAGTTACATGCAAAAGTGAAAAAAAGGATCTCGCTTGTGCCAGTTTCCTCGCACCTGTTTAAAATAGTTCGCAAAACAAAAGTCTTGGCAAATATCTGCTACAGAGAAAAAGAGTCCTCTCCAAACCTCTCATCGCCTCTTGCGTCCTCTTCGAACTGGCCCACACAACCTGCAGTACCTCCATTGTTTCTCACAAAGGTGCTTCTCTCCTTGATCCATACACACTTCTGCAAGCCGTATTGCATTGTTGGGGTCTGGTTGGGTCTACGTTCACGCCTCAATTCTTCTCGTTTCCACCTCTTTTGGCTGCTAGGTTCGGACTGCTCCGTCACTACGCGAGAGCCTTGCCATGACGTACTGAATATAGAGCTATAATCATGCTTTTGCAATGAAGTATACAGTACAGTAATAAGTCGGAAGGATTGTAGATCGAGTACGATCGGATTACGTAGTGCAACCTGGCCCTCACATCTTTCGCCTTCGCAACGCCGTCAAACACCCAAATTATCGCTACGGGTCCAGGGTGAAGCGCTACGGATCCAGGGTGAAGCGCTACGGATCCAGGGTGAAGTGCTACGGATCCAGAGCGAATTTACAATATTCTGAACAGGAAGGAGCTGTACTCTCCAACGCTGTTGGCTATGGATGGTAATCTTTAAAGCTCTCTTGTAAGGGAAAGACGGGAAACATGAAGTCAGCTTTCGTTCTTGCTGTAACCTTTCAGAAAGGTTGTGGGTGTAACCTTTCTGAAAAGTTGCGTGCAAGGAGATCACAGATCATTCGCAATTGAAGTATGTACAGGTTGCTGCTTGGGCAGGTGCACATTCCCATGCACTTGACGGATGGCGCCGCCGTTAGAATTACGCTAGGCACTGTAACTGAAGTGTCGTCGTCAAGAATAAATTGAACAAATTTTCCCTGCGAAGCCGTTGCACAGAACTTTTCGACCTGTCGAAACAAGTGCAGATTGACCGGAGTACTGAAGAAAATTGTGTAGAGAGGGTTTAGTGCTGTGAAGTGAAAGGAAAGATGTACAGACTGAAAGAAAAAGTAGGGGAGTCCCGCAAGGCATTACCGATTACGCCAAAGTTAAAAGATATACGAGTTCAGGAACTTGTCGGGAGAGGATGCGAAGTCCGAAGACTCAGCGGTTATCCACCTCTCAACGAGACTTCGTATGCGCACAAAGGAGTGTACCTTTGAGCATGGTCATGTTAGGTGTCCAAACTGCGAAAAAGTCGCTTCTCTCTGCTGCTTCAAACTGGCCATGAATTCAAGCTCCTCTACAGCAGTCGCAAGTGTTGCAGTTTTTTCCAGAATGTCAGCATTCACAGAGAGACGGTTAACTTGCACCCGGCAGAATTTGATGTACAGCTGCCTCATTTCTTCCCTATGCTTCGTCAGCCTTATTCCTACGTCCGGTGAATGTTTTTCAACTGGCCCTGCGTATACGCTTCGCTTCTCTCATATCAGACGTATTCCCGTTTCCAGCTTCTTTGAGAGATCTCTTCTTCTGTCCAAGCTCTGCCATTAACACGTCTGAACCTTCCGTCCTTTCTGCAATTCCATCCACTTGCATATGCTTTTCTAAAGGTTCGACTCTTGCAGACTCAATTGGTACCTCTACCAAGGAATCGTTGTCTAAGTCTTCCGCCTCATCCATTTTAGGAACCACCTTATTAGTCGGTGTTGCCTTTGCCACATCCCCATCCAACGAAAACTGCTCTGTCTTGGGATTGTCTGCGAGATGGCCCTCAACATGAGTGACGTGCAAAGTAGTGCGAAGATTCTGGGCAAAGTCCTCAACAACCAGTTCGCTGCCATCCTCAACGCGTAATGCTCTGAGCGTTTGCACGAGATTTTCATTGTATGTTTCAATCTCATCATCTTCAAGTCCGACCCCGCACTCGTAAAGAGTGTTGTGGTAGTCACCAGTCTTGACATGTACTCCCGGCTGCAAAATACTCAGCTTCCCCTTTAGCACCCCCGCCACAAGATTTTCAAGCGTCATCTGTCCCACATCTATTGACAAATGCAACTGACCCTTAGAACAAACAAAACAGCTTTTGTTGGCAGCTTTGAGAGGTTCCGAAATCAGTATTGTCTTGATACGGTTTCCTGTCACCACCCGATTAACAAAAGTTGTCTTACACTTGTCCACATTACCGCAATTGACGATGATCTTTAAGGCCTCCAACACAATCAGCCCACCTACAATTGCATTGGTGGTGGCCACTGCATGTACAATATTGCCCGCAATCCCTTTAACCGCAAAAGGACTTTGCAGGGGGACGCCGTAGGCATACGCTCGAAGATTCGCTGCCGCCGCTACGAACATGAGTGCATGACGGTCGTCCTTGTCAAAAGAGAGATTGCCTATTTCAGCTCTGCGCTTTGCGACAATGTCAAGCAACGTTGCCTTGAAGACAGCAGCGCTTTGTTCTTTGGACCAGACCTGCTGACCCAATAGGTCAATGTTGTCAACTATCACCGGAGAGACCGCTGCGACGGAGTTTACATCGTACGCAATTGGAGGTCGACGTTCCTTCCACAGATGTATCATCCTAATTTGATTATTGATATCGTCAACAAAGACACGCTGACATACTCTGGCGGCGAATGCTTGGACATCCTCCCCATCTGCGTACCGAATGCGCTTCGTTTGTGAATTTCCATGAGGTTCCTCGCGGAGCTGTGGAGATTCCTCATGAGCTGCGTCTGCATTTGATTTTGCATGTTTGTTATGATCATTCCCCTGGGTTCCATTCTCAGTGCCAACTTGCTTTTGTTCGTTCTCAATGGTTTGGGTGTTACTCACCGCATTTGAGTTTGCAGATTGGTTATGACCCTTTCCTTGGACACCGTTCTCAGTGCCAATTTGTTCTTGCTCGTTTTCAATAGTGTGAGTATGAATTGCTGCGTTAGAGGCTGCAGATTGGTTATGATCCTTCCCGTGGACGCCATTCTCGGTGTCAACTTGTCCTTGATCGTTCTCAGTGGCGTGAGGGATATTCACGGGAGATGGTTGCTGCAAGGAGCGGTGAGAACCATTAGTATCAGACTCTAGATCAAGAGTGGTGTTATTGCGAGACTCCGCGGCGCTATCCAAATCTTTCAGGACATTGCCATCGTCTTGAGGACCAAATATAAGCTCGAACAAAAACTTTGCCCATACAACGCAATGGACAGGTTTATCCGGGGTTGAGCGAATTGTGCAAACGGCGTAGGACTCCTGCGGAGGTCTTCCGGTGCAATCGTAGCACTCGTAACCTTTGCCAATAACGGCACACTGGCCAACATAACCCGTACTGCCACTCTCAATCAAAGGGATATTGGCCGCGAGACATAGCCTGTTCACATGTCTCCTAGCTTCCAAGTTGTCCAAAGCATTACAGACAAGATGGAATTGCTTGAAAAACGAGACGCCGAAACGAGCGTCCTTGATATTACCGACAAAGCCATTAATTTTAGCCGACGGAAACATGTCGTGAATGGATTCGGCAGCTTTCTCCGCTTTCGATTTGCCAACATGATGCTTGCGAAAGAGAAACTGGCGGTTGAGATTGGAAACGTCAATGGTGTCGAGATCGATGAGTGTGATGGAGCCGAAACCGGTGGCGGCAAGATTCTTGACAAGCTCACATCCGACACCGCCGGCACCAACGACAAGGATTTGGGCTTGAGAAACTCGGGACGAGGCTTGCTCATCGTATATGGCATCCAACGCGGCAGCGCTGGACGGAGTGACGGAAGTCATAGTTTCAGCGACCATGCAAACACGAAGAAAAGAAGGCAACACGTGTGGACTTGTGAAGGGGGGAGAGGATGAGGGGTTTAGATATGTGAGATACCGACAAAGCAGTATCAAGCAAAGATGACGGAAGGAAAGGCGGGATGGTGGGGGGTGGGGTGGGGGGGGTTGAAAGGATTTCCAAGATAGCACTGTATGAGTCAAGGGGAACAGAAACGGAGCAAAACAAGGCAGCGTCAAATGGGATTTCAATGCGGCCTTTCTTTCCGTTTCAGGCAAAGTGAGGTGAAATCGAAGTAATACAAGGGGTAGGTTGCAGTTATCGACAATCTGTGCGTTATGGTGCAGTTGAGAGGGTTCAAGGCGTAATAAGGATAAAATAGTGTGGCGGCGGTCCTGGCTGCGGGTGATTGCTGTCAAGGGATTATTTCTTTTGGCGCGAACAAGGGCCCTGCAGATGATGCTGGATTTTAAACTTACGACACTGCAATTTGATCCGTTGCATATATCTGGATTTACGCCCAGATGTTATAAGGATAATATTTGGAAATATTTGACCGGATTGTTGACCGCCAGTTTCTTGAAAAGTGCTGTAGTTTTCAAAAAAATTTCGGTCGGAAAACTTGTACACGGAGCCGACCTTGACTGTACTTTACAGTACAGCCCTCTTGTACCTTTTGTGTGCACAACCAGAATTGTACAGCAGTGTCGGATCCAAGATCCTACCATTATTAAAATTATTAATGAAATTATCACACGATTTCTTTCAGTTTGGCGACATGCGGGCATTTGAAAATTAATTTTTTCGTTTCGCGTTTGCCCAGAGTGCCAACACGCATGTTTCTCAGGACCTTGGGAGTAGGGTACAGTATCATACACTCGTTTGTCCATATTTTATTTGATATACTGTACTTGCTGTGAATGTACAGTACAGCACAGTACAGCACAGTACTGTACAGTGCAGAACTTGCACTGCACCATACATCCTAATTCCTTTTTCGAGCGCTACTCTACTTTTCTTCACACCGTCGCGTTGCGTTGCGTCCCAATCCGTGCATCGCACCAAGCGCTATTTTTCATGAGCAGCTCCCCTTGCCTTATCCTCGAATCCTTTTCACCAAACGTACCGGCTTCATTCAGTCGTATCATTTCTCCGTCGTCTCACCCCTCTTCCCAATCACCACCAGCACTCATCTACCGCAAAACCAATGGTCTGATTCCCCAAGTCCAATCGCTCAAGCCGCCCTTTTCCATTGTTCGTCCTCTTCTCCATGGATTTGCCTTCCTCCAGGTCCCCCGAACCTCCAAATTCAAAATCCTCCAAGACAAAGCCTAACCATCCGGCCAAAACGGGTTCCCCCACCTCAAACAGGTTCAAGGGCGGTGATCCGTACAGTGCTCGAGTTTTCGCAAACCACCAAGTGGGCACCAATGCATTGCGTCAGCGCTTTTCACATTCGAATTCTACACATCGCTCCGTTCAAACTCATCCGGCTTCTTCGGCTTACCAAGATTCGTGCAAATTCGACCCACCCACCCTATCCCATTCCGCCTATCAATCCCGTGCTCAACATTCCCTCCCACGTAAAACCGGTGTTTCACGTGACACCACTCATTCTGTACCGTCCCTTCTGGGCAGCCGTGAAAAGGCAGACGGTCGTGTCTCCCAAGCCATGAATCGCGCTGCACCTATCGCACATCCTCATCATGACACATCTCGACATTTTTCTTCTTCTTCTCGTCCCTCCACCCGCCTTGACCACTCCAAGCAACCCCGCGCGTCTCAATCACTCACCCCCAAGCCTTTACGCCCCGAAAGAGAGACCATAATCTCCTTGGGTGATGATGAGCCCGCCACGCATCCAAAGTCTTCCAAGCTGTCTAACGCGTCCCACCGTTCAAAACAGAAACCCGCTCCCGACGTTGTTGACTTGGATGCCGATGAACCAGCGTCTTCCGCTCCGCTCCACGAGTACACATCTCGTAATCCTGCACAGAAGCGCCCTCGTGCAGATTCCCAATGCCAACCACATACATATGAAGGCGAACGCAATCGTCGCCACCGCACTCCTTCGTCGCGAACGAATCGCAACCCTCCCGGCAGCTTCAAGGTTATGGCTTCTGGATCCGATGCAAAGCTGGTCAGGCCACCAAAATTGAAAACCCATTCATCGAAATGCCGTGAACGGAGCGTCGTGAATGATGTTGGGAAAGTCATAGGAGGTGGAAACACTCCGACACGCATTGACGAACAGGAAACTGTCATTGTCGATGAGGTTGAGGTCACACAAACAAAGCTGATTAAAGATAAGAAGACGTCACTCGCTGACGCTTTTGGACACCAGGTCAAGTTTGATAAGAAGAGGGCCAATGAGGTCATGGCTCATTGTCGAGGAGAGCGACGCAGCCTGATGATTTTATCGTTTCTCGGCATGAACGATGTAGAGTTGCACGACCTTTGGCGCACTCATGCGCCCCCGAGGGATGATGTGGAGCGGTCGTTAATGTTGAGAAGCAATCAATTAACGAAGCTTACGCCTTTTCTGCGTGAAAAGATGGAGATGTGGAACATCAGAAGTCTGGATTTATCGCACAACTTTCTATCTAACGAGTGCGACATCAGTCACCGTTTGCGGATTTTGAATTTGTCACGAAACCAACTCAATCGATTTCCCATTGGGATTGAGACACTTACCGAACTGGAGTTACTAGACTTGTCTCATAACAACATCCGAAAGGCCCCCCGTCAGCTTTGTCAGCTCAAGAAGCTGGAGATTCTGGACTTGGCCGGAAACAACTTGGAAGCTTTACCAGATGATTGCTTTGGAAAAGAATCGCAACTAGAAGCCTTACTGATATCCTGCAATTTCGGCATAGACTCGCTACCAACTTGCGCGACATACCTGACAAAACTTAAAGTATTCCAATTCGAGAAAACAGCGATTCACGGCCACTTGGCAAGATCTGACCTGAGATTGGAGGCGGCAGAATTGGTCAATCAGATCGCAGGGGTAGACGCCAGAACGTTGGCGAGACGAAAAGCAGCAACCAGCAGGGAATCAAGGTTACGAAAGGAGCCCGTTCACGAGTTGGATGTAATGACGTAATGACCGAACGTGGAGAGAGCTTTGATGAAATTCTGCTTGAGAAGATATCAGTAGGGCTGTCATGGAAGGTTGGTATGGATTGCTTTGGACATCTGGTTGATACACGCTGGTAGGCGGCGCCGGTAAGAGACTGGAGCTATCGTAAACTGTGAAGGCAATTGTCTGTGTCAGGCTGAGTTTGTAAGGACTATGTGCTTGGGTGTTACTACAGCTAGAGCAGCATTTCCGGGAAGACCTCGGCTTTTCATGAAGATTCAGAATCCTGTTAGCTAGACAAGAATGCACGGTAGATTCTCTTCGAATAAAAATTGACCAGATAGTTTGACTTGACAGGTATGTTTGAATCTTGCAGACCTAAACATCCGACAAGCACATGGCAAAGGCTGTATTAAACTACTCAACATGAACCGCTTCTGGCTTAGTGATGAATAGCTGATTGTGAATGTCCTGTTGGAGCGCTGAATACGTTACAGCGGCCAATCATTGCTACGGGAAATAAGCGACCTGCTCGGCGTTTCTCCAGTGATGAAGAAAAAATTTACGAGTAAACAGTGTGAGACGTCACTCTCAGTGAGGAGTAGCTGATGGAATTACAAGGTCGCTTCCCCAGAGGCGTAAGGAGGTGGAAATTTTAGGGGCGATACACGTACACACCGTATTTGGTAACAATCACTTCAAGCCAAGTTCGACAGCGCTTTTTAGACTACAGCAGTTGACGTGGCCACCATTGCGTACGCCATTTTAACGAACCATCGCAGGAATACCGATTGTTTGAGCTGCCACGTTGTCATCTTCAAGAGTCTGGGTCTACTTTTGGCATGTGACAGTCATCCACACAGAATACTGTCCCGTACAATGCCGTAAACGAAATCTAGCAAGCAGGGTGAAGTCTTGTTCTGTAAGCACAAGCCAATTATAGCGTGCCATGTCACAGTAATCTACCACTGAGAACACTCATTGGCGTATGTTCATTTGCTGATGTGGGACCGTTCATGTAAACAGTCAGTCGGCCATAGTTTGGAGTTCCCGTTGGAAGAAATTTGTAAATATTTTTTACCTTCAAGGTACAGTACGGCATACGGTTGCAATTCTTAGTTCATAAAGACTTCTCCAGCAGAATTACGTCCTCACTAACGTAATGAATGAAGTTTAATGCATTCAGTATCTACTGGGGACTGCGCACGTCCTAACTATACGGCTAAGATCTAACCGGATGTACCTCGTCGTCCATGCGCATCGGGGCTCGGGACAGGATGGCTTGAGCGATGGATGACCAGAGGGTGCAACTCAGTTGCTGGTAGATACGGCGGCGGATAACGCCAAGTGTCGAGTGACACTTGGACGCGATCCACGGAAAGGGGGGGGGGGATCTTTTAATGTATTCAAAAACCCGAAAGAAGTGCTCCACGGTATGCCCTGGAAACCTGGAAAGGCGTGTAACTTATCTACTAACACAGCAACACAAACTTAAGCGCAGAACAAGCACGCTTAACCTATGCACCAACTGAAGCTCAAGAAATGACACAAGCACAAGAACATACTCAAAAGCTGAGGGACTCCCGCAAGCAAGCACAACCGCGGGCAACATTTTGGCCAACACATGGACCCAATCGATTTCAAGATTACAACCCAAACCTTGCACCTCAATACTTTACAGTCACAGTTTACAGCAAGCAATTGCAGCAGTCGTAGGTCGCTGACCTGCAGTGCCCCTCATCGCCATAGCCCGAGAAGGCTCCTTACAGTAGTTGAGGTAACTGTACATGTACCGTACAGTATCGTAAAATGTTCTACTTGCACCAGTGCAGTACTGTAGAATGTGGTCTATTGCTTCATATCATCGCCAATGTGCTCGCAGTGTCCGTACTGTAGCTAAAATCACAATGTCTCACGAAAACAGCGAATTCATTTTTAAAATTTGAGCTCTCGTGAAATTTTTCCGCAACATGCAGGGTTTGGCCACCCTATTCAAACCTAATTTTTTGAGGTTTGTTTTTCAGTTACTTTAGGGGTCTTCAATGACTTGGCATGTTGCACTCAAGTAGATCATTGGTAAAAACTTATCAGTAAAGTACAATACTGGTGCAAATCGATCATGTTTCACTTGTCCTGTACTGTTGTCAAATGATCGCTATGGATGGATTCTGCCATGGGAGTCAATCAAAAAGGAGTCTGGTAAGTTGGCGTATGAATCGCTGGAGAAAGTAGTGGTGTGCGCGCTATCCTGCTGATGGCGAATGGTGGAGGGCACAAATTACCCGAGGATGCTTCCTCCGTTTTCGCTGTATTTTCTTTTTCTCTCTCTCCCTGGGGTGGGTTTCGTTCAGCTAGCTAAATACTCTTCGATCACCTCTAGTTCTTCTCGTCGCTGACCCTTCGGCGATATCCTTTGTATCAGCATGGGATAAGCTAGTGTCTTTCCACATTCGCGACGTGCCCCGACTATTAGCTGCAGTCGGTCACCTATTGATCGCGTCGGGCTATACCTTGTATAACAACTGCTTGCACCCAGCTCCTGTCATGTAGCCGTGCATCGGTTCCCCTCTTGTAACCGTTGCCTACACTCTGCGACATGCTCAGGCTCCCTTCTTGTAGCCGCGCATTGGTCGCGCTCTCGCTACTGTGCTGTAGCCGCTTTTCTGCATTATTCGCCATGCACCGGCTACCATCATGTAGCCGTGCTTTGATCGCGCTCTTGCTGTCTTGCTATAGTCGTTTCTTAGCGTTCTGCGACATGCACCGGCCCCCGTCGTGTAGCCGTGATTTGGTCGCGCTCTTTGCTACTGTGCCGTAGCCTTTAAAATAGTCGCGATACGAGTTTGCATTTACTGCTTTCGCACTTCTATTACACTGCTCATATTCCGTGTAACACGTGGCATATGACAACTGTACATTGAAGTACAAGTGTACAGTACAGCACAGTAATTTACGGCATTGTACAGTACAAGAAGAGCATCAAAGTTACATTTGTGAATTTTGTCGTCCATGGACAGCTATATACCGAGGTCAGAGGGTGGTGGTGGCCGAAGAGCACGTGGTTATAATGCAAACGAGTGGACTACGTTACCTTTATTCAGAAAAAAGGTAGAGATAGACCGAATGAAAGATTACATTCGGTGAGAACTATGTAGCGCGGAGGAAATGCAGGGCATTAGGTGTAGCCGGGTCAATCCCCGTGAGACAGCGCGCAAGAGTATTAAAGAAGAGAATAGTACGATTCCCTTGGAATGAGGCGCTGTAGGTAGCCGGCGATTCGTGCCGATAGAACACTGCCAACTTCCTCGACTAACCCCTACCTTGAGCGACTTCTATCACTCTCACTTAGCATCAACACTATGTTAGCTTTATCGTGAATTCTCAGAAATGAAAACAGTGCAGTATGTTATGCAAGAAGGGGATCGTTATTGTCGCGAAAATTCACGGGTTAGAGAGAAAAATCAGACGGGCGGCGTTAGCGGCGAGTGTGAAAAAACGTTAGAAGTTTTCGCTAGTGTAGAACAGTTGAGTAGGCTGATAATAAAATTGTTGATGTTGTTTTTATTTTAGTGCCCAAGGCGGCTAGGCCTTTTATAGGCAGTAGATGCAGTCGACTATCTCTACCACATATACTAACTACTTACTAAATTCCCTAGCGGATAGTCCTACGGACGGCCCTAGTGACTCTTACATTACAACGATCCTAGCAGACATCACCAACAGTACAATAGAATAGGGAAAATATTGACTACTTAGGATAGGAATCGTAGTAAGGGCAAAACAATACACTACAGGACTGTAAATAGAACGTAAATAAATTATATACCAGTAGCGCGATTCATTAGCTCAACTCCCATTTCTCCAAATCGAATAGCTGAGAAGGTAACAATGGCTTGCAGTATGTAGCTGAAAACCTCTCCGAAAGCTAGAGTCGGCAAGACCCTTTGCAGTGACTGCATATTTGACTCGAATCATCAACTTTGGTCCTGGTCAATTTTGTTACAATAACTTTGATGTGGACCTTTTGTAATATTTAAAATCCATTTTATAGTTTATAGTATGTAGAAAAGATAAATATTATACCTTTACAGAGGATATTAACTCCTGATTGGCTGAAATTGTTTCGAATAAACGTGTTTTAAAAATTTTAGCTGCCAATCATGATAGCAATATGTGAATTTACAGAGGTCGGCACAACTATAACACATTTGGTTGACACAAATTTTTTGATACAGTCAACCTGCTTCACAAAAACCCGTGCAAATTTGATTCTTCAAATATAATAAGCAGATTGAGATGACAAAATTTTAGATCCAGGAAAGACACGTTATTGTGTCAAAAAAATTTGGAAAAAGGGCAATTTCTCATGGAGTTGTGACATCTCGAATACAGTCGTTTGTTCTAAAATTTTTTCTGCCCTGGTTCCAGAGCGGTACAAATGAAATCCAGAGACAGCTTTTTTTCTCATTATCAATGTGCTACAATAGCCAGTGTATGGACTGTTTTTGTGTCTAAGATGTGTCTTCTGAAAAACAATAACCACTTAGAAAATTCTCACTTACATTTTAGAGACGTGGGCGACAGATTATTGTGCTGTCCTTCCCTGCGATGGTTGTTTCGGTACACCAATAATCTTTCCCGCGAAAAAAAAGTATATTCTAATATAAAAATCCAAAATCTTTAGTCTACGCTCTTGTCACGATTGCACAATCCAATTATTTTTGCGTCAAACGAACATCCGATTTCAATTCTCAGAATCATAAGAATGTCTCCGAAGAAGGACAATGATTCTCCTCCAAAGATTTCCAGATCAAATCTTGATATTAAATTTCTTTCTCGTTTGATTGAAAGTGGTGAATTCACTGCCAAAGATGACGCAAAAAGCGTTAAATCTACCCATTGTAGGTTCTCGAAGTACCACCTGAAAAATTTCCGCACTTGCTTCAATCCAATAATTAGGTCGATACCTACCGAAGCCAAAACCGAAAATCGAAAGTTTCTACAATTCATTTATTTTTACTTTTAAGATCTAGTAATCTAAAGATTTATGTAGGCAATGAAAGCGCATTTGATCATTATGGCATTTTTCCAAGGTGCTCAGAAGATTTAGGTGCTAAATTAAAGCGAAAGTTTTCTGATATGGAGGTCTACAGTGACGAATCAGAATGCGGGACTGAAATATGAGAAAGAGAAGAATTAATATTTGGGCCTCGATCATTCAAGCCTTTTTACTTAATCTCAACTTGGAAAGACACATTTATTACCCTTGCATGCTTATCTGTGGCCATTTTACTTCCATCTGGGCTTCGGTCCAACTACAAGTTATCAATTGTTAGCAATGGGAATACGTTGAAATTTAAAGTAGTTTGGCCCTATGAACTAGCAGATGTGAACTTTGCATCATTTATGGCTTGTGATCGGAGGGGGAAGAAAGGTGAATGAGGATCATTCAAAGATTGTGGCTTTTGAAAATGCTTTGCTGTCACTACGGTCTTCGCCAGACCGTGTAAAACATAGCATTGCCATTCATGGTGGACCTACATGTTGAAGAGGAGCCTTAGATCCGGTCAAACACTGGTATATGCATAGTCTATGTGGACTTGAAATCAGCACTGGATACTGTATGCTGGATACACGGCAAAGGAATAGTTTCGAGAAATGTCTGATCCAGACTTTGGTGGCTCGTCTAATGTAATATAAATGTGAACTCTTTAGTTTGTTTGAAGTTTTCATCATAAAAAATGCAATTTTTTAATGAATTTACAAGTTTTCAAATAAAGTATGTTTTGAAAGTAATTTTCAGAATCAACTATTAAACTGATTTATTTTAAATACTAATTCCTTACCTTTGAAAGCTAGTTGTACTGTATGAAGGGATTAATTTGGCAGGTTTACGGGTGCACCCTGTAGTATGGGAAGGAAACGACAAGTACAGAATTTGTAGCACTTTTAATGTTGGACTCCGGAATTTGCAGCAATTTTGTAGCCGGACTCCGGAAATCACAGAAGTTTTTTCGCCAGACTCCGGAAATTGCAGCAATTTTTCTTGTGAACAGTGCTGTACATTCTTACAAGCCCGGACTAGTCCGCACCGACGGGACTCACATAAAAACGGTTCCAGGAACAATACTTACAGCGCACTATATTGTAAATTAATTTATTGTAATCTGCTTCTGCCTTCCTGTTTTGACCCTCTATTGCCACAGATTTTCACGGCACTGCCTGCGCACTAGGGCCCAGTCGTTGATTGGACCCCGACACCCGTACGGGCTCATAATGACGAATGTATCATTTTCCCCAACGTCTCCTGCATTGTACTGTACTGTAAAGTACTTGTACATACAGTGCAGAGGAGCCACAAAAAGTCTATATAACGGCTTGCGTGTCGTGTAACGGAGCAAGTCCAAGAAAAGAGTCATCAGCCATCAGACAGAAGAAGTAAACACTTGTTCTTGCCGCAGTAAGAAAACGGCAATCCGTCAAACACAACGGTCAGTAGTTCTGCCAGACATTGTAGCCTCGGCTTTTAAGACTTACAGTAGACTTCCACAAGCAACTCTGCATCGTGCTACACGTGTCATACCTTTTGGGCTGTGATACTACACAGTATGTACTGCACTGTTTTGTATACTGCACCGGCTACCATCAGAATGTATTTGCGCTCAAGCAATGCTATTGTAATAACATCGCACGACCTAAGTATGTTGGCTACAGTTGTATACTGTAGCTCCACAATATGCTGCATGAATCCTACCTGCAGTAATCTATCCCTATCAGCATTTCGAGAGGGGCAAACCACCAGAAAAACACCGCATCATTGAGCAAGTCTGTTGCATTCCCGAGGAGCACGCCGGGCCTTTGTCAATAAATTATCCTTTACAGTTACCTACAACAAATCTGTATTGCAGTGCCGATTGCCGTTACATAGAATACTGTGTGGCTCCTGAAACCATAAAAAATATTTTTCTTCCCCCTTTTCGTGATTTTTGCATACGCAAATATGGATCTGTGTATAATATATCCGAAAATTTTCGATGACTCGACATCGTTCTAGGTTGATTTGTGTATATACACAAATGCAAAATGCATGCATTTTTCCCGCTGGCGAAAAACAGCAAATGTATCGCTGGTTCGACTCAGCCTCCTTCCTCACCACGATACCACCATGGCGAATGCACCCAAAGCCCATTCACACCTCCCTCCGTAAATAAACCCCTTCCGACAATAAAATCTCATCAAATACCTCCAACCACAGCGATAAAACGAGCACAGTTGATGCGCATTTTGAACCATCGTCTCTGATACAACATCGAAGAGCAATGGCGGTGACTAGAGCTGAAGTTATCTACAAATATGTGTCCACTGGTCTTCAACTTCCTAAAACACCTAGCACGCGAAACTCTATTTTTAGTTATGCCAATAAACGACGGCAGATTGCTGTGCCAAGCCTCCGTCAGGGTCGATGACCGACGATTCGTAAATCGCACGCAAGTAAAGCAGAACCGAGACGAAACAAGATATTTCCAGGGCGACGTGGAACAGGTTTTACCTAAGCTCAGACCGATAGCTTACTGGAGTTGCTAAAGGAACATCTCCCAATTTGCAAAGATGAATGGGATTTAGTTCCCCACCTGCATTCTCAGTGTATTCAAGTTAGATGCCGAAATGTTGACTCACTTAAGGGGATTTTTTCTACTCTTTATCGAACAAAGCGACCAAATGTTGACCCTAAGATTCCACCAGATGTTTTGAAAGCAAAGCATATTCGGGAGCAAATGACTGAAAGGACGGATATCGGAGACGGAGAAGATGTAGAGGATTGTGGCATCTATTTGCTGCCTTCCACAGGTCATTATGAAACTCTGCCGGAAGATTACATTCAGGAATCGGATCATAATGTGGAAGCTGAGGGTAATATAGCGCTATATAACGTCAATCTCCAATAGAACCAGACCACGATGCATATGTCCACTATTTCACCTACCGGTACTGATACCGTACCAGATATTTCAGTTCCATTTCGAAATCCAAGCCTTCGACCACTCGTACGCAAGCCAATTTCTCACAAATACGAGTGAAGATGGTTACTTTCCTTCTGTTTACAAAATGGATTTGATTCAATAATATAAACAAAGAAAATAAGACAGGGAAGAGACTCGTCTTCAGCAGGAGGAGCCCGAATTGTGAAAAATATCGTGCAGACGCAAGAGAAAGGCGTGAAGAGGAGACCAAGCCTCACAACAAGTTCATGGAAACGATCCTCCTTATGATGGTGAAATCCTCTAAAAACGATCTTCACCATAGCAAATACTGCACTACGGTTGCCCTATATGTCTTAAACTTCTGTTCTATATCTCTTCTTGCTTAGATTTCAATAGTTCCGTACTGAAAGCGGTGGGGATTTGGAAAATTCAAGACATATCTTTATGAAACGAATACATTACCTTCCATAGAAAGATGTTGCATAAACGAATCGAGAATCTGATTAATACCAACTAGTATAGTACGTACATTGAAGAGAGGTACCGTACTTACCAGAATAAGTTTTCGCTCAAAAAGTTATTTATACAAGAGTCTATCTTTCATGCGCTGGAAAGTGCCTTGGAAGGCTCTCATCCTAGATCCCGATGCCTGTCAAGCTGATTTAGCCTGTTTCAACCGTATTTTGTCATCGTATTCATATGTTGCAATTAGGTAGTCCTGTGTAGACTTGATGAGGAACGAATCAGAGCTCATGCAAAAAGCGGAATAAACGACACACTTTCCGTTCATTCTGGTGAAAGAATCTTCAAGTTTTCTGTACAATTTTCCTCATTCTGCAATTGCAGAATCAATTATGCACCCCGGTGCGTTCAATGCTCATGCGGTAAGTAGACCACTTGGAAAAAAACAAGAAGTTGCTTACAAAATGATCGTGCTGCCATCAATTATCGAACATATTATGTTTAAACAAATCAAAAGCTTGTTCTAGATAGATATTTATGCCGTCTACGACTGCGAACAAATCAGCAAGTAGCGAGTACTTCATTGAAATTGCGCGTTTGTACTCTTCTATCTCGTCATTAGTTGGTATTCTAATGGCTGCATAATAGTCTTTACACAGAATCTGAACCAGAATTCGTCTGCCAAACCGAAGAAATAGGGAGCAGACTAATGCGGTAATTCCGAATAAAGCGTAAAGCACAATCTCAAACCCTCTTATACGTAAGCAAGAAGAAAAAAGTCCTAAACAATGCAGAGCTGTCATACTACGTGGTCGATCCCGTCGATTGGGTGTGCAAGGAAGGAGTCGTGTATTGTCTTCATGAAAATATGGTGAAAATCGGAGGCAAATTGTAGAAAACGGCTGCAACAGGTATCGAAAAGACTGATGATAGAAACCCCTTCGAGTAATGGGGGATTTATCGCAGCCTGAGTGATAAAGACAGCTAAAAGCCGACATTGATGAGCTCTTCAAGTCTCTTCGTCGGATAGATCGATCGAGTCGCTGCCTTTCTGCAGCATCAAGCGTCGCTCTGAGTGACGCTGATGCGATTTGATGCCGTTTTCTTCTTGAAAGCAACCGGGCAACTAGGATTGATGAAAAAGGTATCTAGCAGAATAGAAGGCCTTGGAGGTCGACGGGAGCTGCTTATGCACTGGTTAACATTAATTTTCCTATACCACTCCATCTTTAGTATACAGATTGAGGTGCAAACTCACTGGGACCTTGCAAAAATACGGCAACTGCATTTAAAGGCCGAAAAATGGCTTTATCGATCAAAAGTTTTGCAACCAGAGCAAAAATAACACGACACAAATTGTGTCTTAAGGATCGAACCATTGTCTGTGTAAAGAGATTCTGTACAGAACTAAGCTTCGAGGCATTTATTTTGCTTACCTCCCCATTCCTTCCCCTTTTGCCAAAGCTGTCTTCCGTCTACTGCTTTCTCGATATTCCAATCGCATTTTTTCTCTCTTATTGTTCACCTTCGCATTCAGACCTTCGTATGACCAAATCTGAGTCTTTTATTGACGAACAAGACAATTTTGTTCTAGCTGTGAAATAAATTCTCGAGTTCTCGAGTATTTTGCACTCCAATTTGAACACTATGAGAATATGAATATTCCGGCTCCAAAGCGGGAATCTCCGATTCCCGAAGTAGTTACACACTCCTTACGGGATTCCCCCATGCATATGATGTTCTGAAAAAGCTTCATTAAAACTTCGATCTTTATGTTTAGTGTGCTGATTCAAGTCGAAGATATCTTTTTCTTTTGAAAAAATCGAGACGTAATTTATTGGTTGCATTACATTAGAAAAGCACTGAAAAAATGCAGGCAAACCTCTTTTTTGACATAGCGTTACAATTATATGGAATGTAAGATTGAATTATCTCCCGCTGCTATTCGGAAATATAAGGAATTGTACACCGCAGGCGTACTACACATAAATGAGATATTCAATGAAGTTTGTAGCACAGGTATTACCCACAAAAGCCATATTACACAGGAGCTCTTCGAAACAGAGAGTTAAAGTCAGGGACAGAACAAAAAGCGGGATTGGAGACCCCAATTAGCCATTCTCTCAGCGCCCTGAATCACATTTATGACGTTTTAAGAGCGCATCATGTGTGTAGATTATGGGAAGAAAGTATAATCTCGCTTTAAGGCCAAAATGCCAAACGAATATCAAAGAGATGGATAAAATGTGTAGAAGGTGAGCTCAATTCAGCAAATTTTCAAATAAATGAAGATTAGCAGGGAGGTTTATCCGTATATTCACGGAAAAATTAAGTTCTCTGGTGTCACTTTTTTTAATAAGGGCTTGTCCTGGCATTAGAGGCGTAATTCTTCATTCACTGCTTCGATGGCTCGAAAAAAGTCCTCAGTGATTAAATTAGGACGGTTTTATACGGCGAAGTAGTCCATGTAATGCTCTTGTAGTACGTCAATGACGCGAAAGGCCTCAAGTTGAATGAAAAGTGGGAACCCTTTGCCTTCGCACTTCCCTACAGGATAGGTGATTGTCAAATATCTCTGCGGAAGTACCAAAATCGTCGGACTTATTAATGAACTAATTTTGTAACTACCCCGTAACATCAGCACGAATTTTTATGAGATTTAATAAATTCGGAAGGCTTTTTTGGAGTTACTATCGTAATCCTGGAAACCAATGCAAAGCAAGAATCTCAATGCTATTCTTAAAATATTTCTGCCATGGCCCTACTCTAATAGATTCAAAACATGAGCCAGCTGAATTTTCTGACCAGTCGCCACGATCTGGACTACTGAACGCTTACTGGCATTATTGATATAAGATGAAGCCCACGCAAGATATCCCACTTGTTGTGGTCGTGGTCCTAGAGTGGATAATCGTATGTTTCATTCTAAATAACGTACGGGACAAAATCGTAACCAGAAACACCACCGGAAGCATAATTTAATGGAATGCATCCTATAGCGAATGAGAGAAACACAGTGCTCCTGATTAGAACCAATCGCACCACTGTGACCATAAGGCAGTCGCTCCGTTTGCTTGCAATCGCTTTCAATCCGGTAAGCCGTCCATTCTTGACCTCGCAGATATTAAAAGGGGGGAAGAAAAAGAAATATATGATGTTAAGATCGGCGATGCAAATTATTTCCACTATTAGAGTGAAAAAACCAATCTGGAAGCGCTAAAGGTACTCCTCTCAAGTGAAAATGACTAGGAAATCGAATTTTTCACACACTTCGCTAATTTTGAAAAGCCTTTCGAGCTCATCGAGACGGCTGGAAAGGATAATATTACGGTCCTATTGCTACCTATGCCGCACACTATTAGCAGTATAGACTCCACAAGACATTCCTCCAGAGTTGGTGATGATGGATATAATTGAAACGGACATCCTGTCTTTAATCTGTATGGATTTTTATGATAAGGATTCTATGACCCTGTAAAAAATCTCCATTCGCCTCATCCAGTAGACTGCACTCACTATGGAAAATGGAAGTTTCATTTAAACGGACGAATGGTAAACCACAATGGAAAGGTCCGCGAGCATTTACCTATATGTACCATTTCAGTCCTTGTCAAAAATAAACTTCACACGGAAGCAGCGTTCACGAATCCACCGCTAATACACACGGCTAACAAACTATCTAATTTTATATATGGTTCCCGTATTGATCAGGCATCCGTAGAAACAAGGAAAACGCTAGAGAATTCCCCCAAATACTGTGCAGCTTTCCAAATAATTTAGCCTGCTTCTAACATATTCATAGTTTCCTTGGGCGCTAAAGAACCTAGATTCAACGTAAGGATATTCCTTGACATAATGTGCATCGATGGGGACCTTGCTTCCCTCATTTTTTATAATAGCACTAGTTTCATTTCAGCTCTTTTCCTTCCGAGCTCCTCGGTGGAGGGTGTCCGGAAAAGTATTATCAAAAGTTGAGCAAGTATGTACAATGTGCTACTGGATTTTTCTACTTACCACGTCATCGCTATCGACCCATTTTCCCCCACCTTTTGATGTTAGCAGCCGTTGGAGTCCGCTGTACTGGTATCAAGTCTCACTATAGCCTTCACAGCGGAGAACGCTTTCATGGCCGTCTCCGTGGCACATATTGGAAATTTAAGGCTGCGTACCCTGCTGTGAATGGGATATTTCTTTTCAATGTGCTGTCAAAGCACTGAATGATACATTTGGGCCCGGATGTCTGGAAACATCAGCCCTCTTTTTTGGAGAATCCACGCAGAATCGAATCTAACTCGAACTAAATTAAAATCTTCCCAATTTAAAAGAAAGAGCCGGTATTGTCGCGAACGCTCGAGAAAAACAGCAAAAGAGATAGCCGAGGGACGCATTCAGCGTGGTCTAAAGCACATGATACCCCCTGGATGCAACTAAGGTACGTTCCAACGCAAAAATTATATCTTTTGGCTATGTTTTGGAAACGCGATAAATTTTCGTTGGCTACCCATTTCCTCATATTTTTTCGGAGATGAATATTTCTCCTATATATGTGCAGCCCTTTATCAAGTCCCGAATGTTTTAGAATGTGAAAATTTTTGCCTTGTGTCCCCAAAGAAATTAGAATTGCGATCCGTAAATTGCGATCCAGGTAATAGGGACAATATGCATCCGCGAAAAGTAAAGCTGCCGGGATGCAAAGTGGGAACCTATCTCGCCGCTATGGGTCATTTTTTAACTCGACCATCCTCCGATACACAATTGGACAACTGCACTCACTCAAATTCAATGTCACTAGCATCTTCCAGAAAGCGTCCGCGCCCCAAGAGAACAGTCTTGAGATTGCAATCATGATGTAAACTGGTTAATACCAGAAAATAAACAATTCAAGCAGTACAGCATCAGCTAGTATTGCGACATAATCACCCTTCCAAACACTATCAACAGTAATTGTGCTCCAAGAGATACGGCACCTCTAGACCCAGACTCACTTTACACCGAAGGGGTCAGAACGAAAGCAGAATGGTGCTGAAACCGACGAAAATGATCCTCCCGGACATTCTGGAGTTTTAACAACATTTTACATTGCAATTATAAGATCATGGCAGAAGCCCTGCAGTCAATGGATAAAGTCAAAAGGATTTATATATTGAATACCACTAAATTAAAGGTTCTAGCCCTGTCAAAAAGAAAGCACTTTCTACTCGCCTATTCCATCAATGTCATAATATAGAAAGGGTTGGGATTTTTGAAACTTGTTAAGACGAAGGCCGAGATGATAGCATCAAACTGAAGACAAAAGCCCCGCACGGAGCAAGGACGAGTCTCCATGGCTTTGTCACATCATAGCAGATCCCAAGAATAGAATCATCGTAAGGAAGATTGGCGTTCTGAATTGGATCGGGAAAGAATTGACAAATGGGCTGGAGATTTTTGCACCTAGTTCAATGAAAATCGGTTTCTTTTGAAGTACCACTCGATCGTGGCGGAACTAGGGATGATATTTTGTTTTCATTTGACCCGAAGTACCACAAATTTTCGCGATGTGGAGCTACGTTCAGGGATTGCTGGACCAAGTTAAGAACTAAGTATACTGCAGCTAAGAATAGCTTCAGCAAAAGTTGGCAAAATGTAACCGATTGCTTCCCGAACGTTACCGATGGAGATAGCAGTTTGTTCTACATGAATTTCATTTTCTGTAGTTTATCTGGTCTTGATATGGCTATTCGTCTCATACTGAAATCGTCTCAGGCGGTGATTGGGCTTGGTGCAAGGAAAATAGAGTTTGGTAGCGACTCTCTCCGGAGAAGGAGGCGAAAAGTTCACACAGAATTCGCTTAATATCGGAATTGAATCCATTGTGAAGTCCTTATCGGCTTCAATCACAGTTAAGTTCACCAATGAAGAGGAGGACAGTGATATAAGTCGCTATTAATCTCTTTAAAGCAAAGTATCACCCAGTTTAAGATCGCTAATGGAATCGGAAAGAAGAATTGTCGAGGATGTAGCACATTTTGCTGAAAACAGTATTACGTTGCAAGTGCCCATTTTACAATGCCGGCTGTCCTAGGGTCAGAATAAAGTAAGTAGCACATTTAATACTATTGACGGGGCAGAATAATATAACAGATGAATCTGGATACTCCCTTATGGTTTTATTTAATTCACTCTGACTGCTTCCGTTTAGTCTGTTTTTCTTCGCTCATGGCGTTAAAGAAACATCAATTGAAATTCTTATCGCATTCATTGGTGAGCATAGATATCATTTGGTCTATGAAAACCTAACGCGTATATCTGCTTTGTGGAATCTTCCCTCAATTACGATATTTCTAGGTCTCTTCTTCGACTATGCATTGCATCGTCCACATCAAATTCATCCAGTAAGAAAAAGTCTTTGTAAGGTGCCTCATTATGATATCTATTGTCGATATTCGATGGTGGTAGAACATTAAGACAATTAGATAAAGTTCCATTCTCAGTTCTAACGTCATTCATAAACTTGCAAAAACACTAATAACTTCTGTTTTTTTGAAACAGACACAGGTAATGGCCTCCATAACACCCCCCATATTGCAATGAAAATTCCGAAGGTTCGTTCAATAACCATCCTTGCGCAATATGCCAGTAGTTTAAAAGTGGAATTCTTCCTGGATAGATTCGTACCGTTCCATGGTGTCAGAAGTCGATTTATTCAGACGTAGGCTTCATCCGCGGCAATCAAGTACCCTCATTTTAATGTGTCGCAGGATCTCTTCAAAATTTTCATAGAGAGGGATCACCTTAAAAGCAAAGTTTTCATATTCCGAACCGGGATTGTTTGCCGAAAAGAACAAAATTTTATAACTGGAGCCAAAACCAGCCTGTACATTTACACCATACAAACATTTTCTGCTATAATATGATGTACTGTAGGATTTGGTACTTCGAAACGAGACGGCTACTTAATATTGATTGCAAATCCGTTTAAGGCACCGGTATAGCCACTAAATGGGCTTCGATCCCGACTTAATCCACGAATTGTGCGCTGTAAAACATTTTTATTCGTTTACGGGAACGATATTTGTAGCACGCCGTCCAAAATTTTCATAGTACCATCACAAAAAAATCAAAATGTCGACAAAGCCAAATGGCGCCAGAGCAAAATATCTATTTAGGTGCCCCCGAGTAGCCAGCGTAAGGTTAGCGATAGACGTGTCGTAACCGGATGCATGAGGAGAATTCCATTTTCCCTCTCAAGTCTCTCAATTCATGTTATTAACTCATAGAACCCTCGATGGTACATGCCGTACACAATTGTAAACAGGTGATCAGAAATTCATCGCAAATAAATATCTAAACACCGCAGCTGACGGGGAACGGTAGATACTTTGATTGCTACCGAATGTCGCAGTATCTGTTGTATCTGCATCATTTCCAGTAACGCGTATGCTCTTCACCTCCGAATAATGCTGTTCACAGCTGGAGATGGCAACAACTTTTCACGTTCAATTTTTCGAGCAGCTGTTTTATATTCAGCAATGCAGGAAGGTCTCAGAGACTCTATCCGCGCCGCGCCGCGACTGTGGCGTAACGTAGATGCTAGACAAGGATGGTGTGCTGTGTGCTGTGGATGGATTTATTTATTTTATAAAGTGAGAAGATATGAATAGGTCGTGAAGTGTTAGAGTGAGTGTCTTGTAACAGAGTGCGGTCGGTCCCCAAGCAACGTATCCCTTGTACTGGAACGGAAAAAACAGAATGATTGGAGTTTATCATGATTCTAAACAAACGAAAAGCAAACAATTAGTTTGACTGGAACGTGCCATGCGTACGAACCCTGAGACAGTGTCCTAAAGTGGCGTGGGAAGATTTTCTCCAATCGAATTGGAGAACGACTCGGTTCCTTCACTTTGGATAGATTGGAACCGTACGAAGAAATCGTTTTCATCAGACATATGGACGACAGACCCGCAAAAAAACTTCAAAGTTATACAAGTGAGGCCGAAAGCTAACACTGTGATTCTAGCGCATACATTTCTTGTCGAAATCGAAAGAGAATTTTGTAGTTTTCCGTTCTTTTCGACTATACGTCTTTTATAGTTGGAATTAATGGTTGCAATGACAAAAAAATCGAAGTATACTGAAATGTAGAAAGCTAGAAAGAAGTGTGTGATTTGCTCAAAAGGGGAAACTCGAAGTATTTTTACTTGAAAAAATCTTGACAGACCCAAAAAAAATACCAAGAAGCTTTGTTCTTTCTCTAAAGTAGAAAATTGATGGAGAGGTCAAGTACAAGGCAACACTCATTATTGGACTGCACCGTGAAAAGAAGAAAAAAATGCTTATACATTCTACCACTACATTTCTGCCATAATCATTTGTTCTTCTTCTCTCCATGGAACAGATATTTCTCTTCGGCTTATGGACTTCAGACATTGTTCAAGCATACCTGAAGTTAACCGAACCCCTCGCTCGTTATATGTAAATTTAATAACAGGCACTCGATTTGGAATTAGATCCTGCATAGCGCTTAAGATTCGAGATCCACTTTACAGGCTTTGCCACGCTGGAGACCTATCACACGCAACTATCGCCAAGCATCACCGCAAGTATCTAGACATGAAAACGCACCGCATCGATCCTGCAATCTACTACCCACCCTAAAATAGTTTTACTTGCAATGAGAAGTAAATAAATCATACACGTTGAGGAGAGAGAAAAAAATTAATCCGATGTAACCCCCCAAAAATACGATTTGAAGCCGGACGAGTGGCTGTAGTGCAATGCATGGGAAAAGGTATCAACAAGAAATGGCGAAGGCAATGAGCGGGAAAAGGTCGTAGACCGTTCAAATACAGGGCGTCCCAAGGATTCTCGTTCTATTTAAGCCCTATGATAGGAAGCAGCTCGGTGTCTTAGGAGACTTGTAGTAGAGGTTAATAAGCTATAAAACACCGAAAGTGTACTAGAAGGATGCAGTTCCCAAGTCAAGTGCTGTGGGGACGGTTCGAAGGACTTAGAAGAAATGGCGGAGCTGTGGGCAATAAGAAAAAGTGGTAGGAGCAGAGCATGCAGCAGCGAGAGAGGCCCTGCGAGGGGATTTAGAGACTCCCTCAGGGTACGGCGGTAGGTCTGCGGGGCTTCGATACGAGTCCTAGAAGGGGAACAGGCGCCGCGGCAACACGGCTAGAGATGCATGTCCTCTATAGAGACAGGGCGACACGGCCGAAAACCATACAATAAGCGCAACACGGGCAACGGAAAGGGAAACGGGGGCGAAGCCTGGGGAATGATCAAGCGAAGATGCTACAGAGCGGTGACCGAAGGAAGTAGACAGGCAATAGACAACGACGCGGGAGCCTCCTTCGAGTTGGTAAGGGTGGGGCGCGGGGCTTGGGGCGCAGCTCATAGCCCAAATTTTGGTGGCTGTTTACTTTGGGCGGTACTAGTTACCCGCTAATAAATACTAAGTGAGCATTTATGCTGCTGAAAAATTAGGACACTTGTCGACTAAGTAGATACTGTACACTAAACAAATATCAGGGGGATTTGGCGGCCGGCGGCACGCCCTCACGGGTCCAGGGCCCAGTGGACACTTGTCCTTTCAGGGCAGTAGGAATTAGACGTCCTATAATGATCGAATTTCGATCAGCAAAATGGATTATCGATCATTTGCAGCGGACCCCGAGGTTTGTTGCACGAAAGTTGCTCCGCGTGGATCTTACAAAGAAGTAGATCGATGTTAAGAATGAAATTTTTCTCATAATGGAAGGAAGCGTACAGTCAATAGCGAAATTCGTACCAAGGAGATCATTTTGTATAAAAGATTTAAGTATTTAAGAAATGTCGAGGAAAAGTATTGATATCGGTTGAGAACTGTATGCGGCGGAACAGATTGGTGAGTCGTACGAGAAGTGGAACAGCTGTAAAATTTAAAATTGAAGCAGAATTAAAAGCAAATAAGGTATTTATCAAGGGAATTGGAAAGATCTCTGCACACGACCACTGAATTTTCTCAATTCTTGCCAAAAAGCGAAGGCTATGTCTAACATTTCACTGAAAGCAATGAATTCTCCGAACATAGCGGTTCCTGTTACTCGGCACCTTGTATGAATTAAAATTAAGGGTGATAAAATGTTGCAAACGTTCTTAAGGAAGATGACGGCGCAGACTTGGTAAGATGGTCGCGGTTATAGGTAAAATGAGTCCAGGAAGCCTGTTTCGCGTAACGCCTTACTATCTCTCCGGTTTATATTGCGGGATAGCTTGGAATCTACAACACTATTCACGGACCTATTTAGCTAACGAAACAAATGATGTTGCTCCTTTGTTAACATGTCTCCTGTTATTTGCGCAGGCTTGGATATTTAGAATAAGCAGTCAGGGCGAGAGCTGGAGATTCAAGCTGGGCTCCTGTGCTTTTAACTAATCTAAGTAAAAAATGAGTTCCATGGTATGCATTAAAATTTTCTTAGGTAGCTTTTCTAGTTTAGGACGAGTTAATTGTCACTCTCAGTACCAATTATTAGCCCTGAGTACCATCTTCATGTAATAATGGGTCACTCTAGATTTTCTTATTCGGAAGCAGATATAATTGTATATTCCCAGGTAACTACTTTAAATTGCGGCTTCTTTACGCTAATGCGTTAAAATATTTCTTATGCTTACAGTTGACTGAGGTTGTAAGTGCAGTATTCCGTTTCTAACTCAATAAGGTTCCTTTGGATATTTGCATGTTTGTAGCGACCCTTTGAGATTTAAATGGGCTTCCGCTTTCAAAATTAGCTTGCAAAACGGTTTATGACCCGTCTATTTGCATTGCGGAGCTTTAGTTCATTTTAATTATCTCTGATGTGAAATCTCCGACACTTGGAATTGCTCTTTACAAAAAAGCTAACTTCTCTACACTCGCAAAATTTTTCTTTACTTTTCATCATGACGGATTCAGGCACTAAATTGAATGCTTCTTTATTTGAGATGGAAGATAAACTCTAAAGCACGACAATATTTTCGGCTTTGAGCGAGTAAGTTTATAGTTATTTATGCTCTATCTCAATTACACCGCAAAGGAGATGTTATTAATTTTTCAAGGCGTCCTTATCAACAAACTGACCGTCTACGTAATCAATCGTGCCAATTATGGGATTTAAGGCGCAAAAAGCATTTTTTGTTGCAATTTGTGACGTGAAGTTTGTCACTAAGGTCCTTTTTGGACCCCCACATTCAATTTATCACATTGCTGTACTTATGGGTGTGCGTCTTGAGTTTTTTTTCCAATTACCGGCCGCGGAGGATGGTAATTTAAGATAGAGGTTACTGCAAAACTACCACTAGAACAAATGTTCTGTCAAAATTTGAGTTTCTTATTTAGAATTTTTACTTTGTAAAGGCATGACATCTCACTTTCTGCTTTTGTAATCGAATATATTGGGTAGAGCCTCCTGAACAGTTTCTGCTCTATACTGTCTTAATAAGACTGTTATAACTTGTCTTTGGAGGCGCTGGCTTGTCTTTACTTACCCTTACCAAACGTAATTACAATCAAGCCTGTCCGCATTTTATTATATCAAGGCGAAGATTGATAGGCACCAGTGATTTGACTCTACTATGGAGCAATATTAGTGTGCCAGACCTTTCAAATAGTTAACGTAAAATCAAAATTGCGTAAAAATTTAAACCTCTTTGGTGGAAGCCTTGGATTCCTGCTTTTGTCGTGTTCCTTGGCGAAGGGAGCATCTAACCCGACACACATTGCCTTACTGGTTATGTTCGCGTTTAGGTGGCGCAGTAATTTCGCACACAAACAGATCTCCCATGGTCACTATGACGTGAATTGTTAGTGTCGTTTCTACTCACTAACACATCCTAAAAAACCTGAAAAAGTGTGATAGTACAACTGTACTATCACACTTTTTAGTCAACTGTACAATATAAAAATCTCATTAGACCATCACGGAAGGTGATTTGTGCCTTGCCCTGGTCCTAACTACTCCTTCAAACTATCTTTTTCAGTTCATGGCGTATGTTCTCTGCCAAGTCTATCATTACGCCGCGATCTTGGGCTAAAGTAACTATCGCGAGCAAGCAGGACGCACTTCGTTTACTGGAAACCCTACCGGACTGCTCACATGGATAGACCAAGCTGGATGCGGTGACAAACAATACAAGCAACTCTGGCTCCGTGGCTCCCAAATCGAAGTTCTATAAACCTGCCATTTTAAGTTGAAACAGAAAGGCCAAGTTGATCTTCCCTGTACCTATACGTAAAGTGGTGCGTCTAAGAAGTTATTTGGTATGTACTAGATTCATTTTCAGAGCTCGAATATGATCTGGTTGTATGCAGGCGTATATATGAACAATAAGATAAGTTCTTGCGCTGGTCTCGGTCGAAGGTTTCAATCCAAGACAAGAACTAAACCTATCAACACTCTGACTAGGGTAAAGTCGAAACCAGTGGTCAAAAGAATCACCTCCAGAAGATCATAGAATTTTACTCAAACTTCCGATGTAGTCAAGAATTTGTATAAAATTTCGAGTGTGTGTACACTGGTGTATAGTACTGAAGTTTTGGTTGGTAGTAGTGAACGCAGCCGAACGTCTCGACACGTCACAAGAGGGGTGACGACGGTAATTAGGTAACAAGGACTTGGTGGTCGCAAATACTGTAGTTAGGAATGTCTATTTCTCTTGTTGAGAAATTCCTCTAGTTGCAACCAAGCGGTGATATCCTCTGGAAGGTACGACTGTAGTGCCTGCCACGTATGGCGGACAACGACGAATCAAGTCCTGCTGACCAGGCGGCAACCCTGCAGGACGCTTGGGGTGCGTTAAAGCCCGGACGCAAAGATTCGGCCAGGTTGTGTCAGAGCTGAATGCGTCGAAATTGGTTGGAGAGGGGAGTGTCTTAAAGCGTGTTGCGCATGTCCCGATCACGTATTCGGGATAATTCAAGCCCTCCATGGATGCTTTCTTGTCCGAACTGAGGAACGAAGATCGTTTATCCGCGAAGGAATGAGAATAAATTAATACAGCGAGGGTCCGCGCTGAGCTGGGTTTGATGGCGTTAGAGGTTGCTCGAACGGAGAGTAAGGTGAAGAAAGACCTGGCTAGGAAATTCAAGATGGCAAAGATGGGATTGAAGGCGACAGTTGTGGGTTTGTCGACGCGTGCCCAGTACTTTTGGTACATCGCTGAGCAAGGGTTGGGAGTTACAAGGCAGATGGCGTTTCTCCTATAGCAAGGGCATGACGCAGTGTTTTCGGAATCGTACAGGGGTTCAAGGGGGGCGCTTACAGGGAAGTTCTAGATTGAGGCGGCGAAGCAACTTGCAAAGGCAAGGTTGGAGGGGGCGAGAGGACAGAAGAGTGACCCGGGGTTGGCCACCGATGAAGAATGATGTGGCGAAGTACGGGGGGGGAATGTGGCGATGACCGGGGATGGGAAGTCGTTTTGAAAGGGGACAGAGAGCAAGTCCGATGCTTGGGGATCGGCCATTTGGGAAACGCCATTTGTGGTAAGGGCGGTGAAATATGGGATCAGGGACATGCCGATGATCCCGTTCACCGAAGGGTTTGTTATGGAGGAGATACCTCAACCCGAGGATGGCAAGGATTTTGCTGGAACGGAGCTGGAGAAGGGAGTTTAGATTGGCGTATTAAAAAAGGTGGGGGGGCAGTATGTGCAGCGGATGGTAAGTGAAAGAAAGATGGCTTCGTCGTCATTTTCGGCGTGGCAAGGGGAGGGGAAGGAGATGAAAGGGAATATTGTCATAAACTTCAGCCGGAAATACAAGCGTTGGAAAAAGGGAACTGGGTAGATGGAGACTATGCCACTTTTCGCTGTTTAAATGGAAAGGGGGGATGTTTTGATGCCATGGGATTTCTAAAGCGGTTACTGCTATTTTGCTTTGCACCCGGACTTCCGGAACTTCTTTATGTTCCAGTATGCCAGGCGCTATTACCGGTGCATTGCACTACTTTTCGGGTGGGGGCGCTCAAGTTGTTTGGTTTGCAAGCTTCTAGAGCCGTTGAAAAGTATATAAGGGGGGCCTACAGTAGCGATTGCTGCCATATAGCGACTAATTTCTGCTGGCCCCGAGCCAACCGGGGCGAGAGGCAGGAAGAGAGAAATGTGCCAGGGCGAGAGTAGTGTTGAAGGGGCTTTTCGGGCCGCTTGGTTTGGTGCAGGTTCCAGAAAAGGGGGAGTGGGAAGATTCGACGAGGGTGGAAAATTTGCCTGTGTTAGTGGACACCGAGGCGATGAAGGTATATATAACGGAAAAGAAGATTGGGCAGGGTAGGAGAATGCCGAAGGAAATCATCGCCTTAGCCTACAAGAACCTTTTGCTGGTACCGATCGCGCTGCTCCCAAGTTTCTGCGAAATGTGTACCTCCCTTACGCTGGCGCCGCCGATGGCTCCATTTTTCACGGGTTCGATGTACTTCGATATCTCTGGATCTTGATTTTCACGAGCAGCGGAGCGGGAGGAGCCCCCGGAAAAAAGTGGGAAATAGGGGAAAGGTTTCGATTGGGGAAAATCGCTTGAGGACTCTTAACGCGGGGAGCGTTCTTATTTTCACGCACATCGACGCGGCGGAAGAGATGTATGGTGAGAAGTTGGGGCCCGAGGAGGGACCAGGTTTGTCTGGATTGTGGGATGGTCAAGGTTTTTGGGGGGGCGAGAACAGAGCGCACTCGATCTCTTTGAGGGAGATGCAGGCGTTTCAGCTGTTCCTCCAAGGGAACTTTGCCAGTTACGTGTCCGAACCCGGGTTGAGGCGGGTGTTTCTGCATGAGTACAACCATGAAATAGCAAGAAGTGGTGACAATTCGCAACACAATGGTGTCTGCCTCGCGGCAGATGATTGCGGAGCTGAGGAAGCTGGTGGCACTGCTGAAAGGAATAGGGGCGCAGATCGAGGCGAGATGGATCGCGTTGGCAGAAAACTAGCTCGCATATTCTCTCTCACGTGCTTGGTATCCGGAGTTTGTGCAGGCTACAGCGACAATTGTGGAGTCCATCAAGGCGAAGTACGGGCTGGACGATGTGGTATTCCGGAAGAGGCCGCTGGGGAAGACGGAGGTGACGAGGAGGAAGTACCTCGCGACGCAGATGGAAGAAGACTGGGGAGACGGGAGGGCGAGGTTGTGGAATCCACTATTGGATTTTCTACCGCTCGTGGTTCGCAAAGTGGCGACGGAGGGAGGTCAGGGAGTGATGCTAGTGCCAGTATGGAAAGCACAGCCGTGTTTCACGCGTTTGCTAGGACTCAGGTCAATAATGAGGGTGATTGGAACAGGAGGACATGAGTTCGAAAACAAGAAGTCCATCAACTCCCAGTGGGAGTTTACAGCCGTTGAAGTCGTGATGTGAGGACTGACCGCTTTCGAGCGGATTAGAAGCAAGGAATCAATGCGTTAGGGTTAGGAAAGGCAGTAGCGGGGCGGGGATCTCCGCAACAAGACACTGTTGGTGGTGCAGAATCCGTGATGATATCGGCAGAGCATGGGCGGGCGGAGGGGACTTGGAAAAATAGTGTGAGCCAGTTGGGGAAGTGGTTGGCTTTCTGTAATAAAGAAGGTAGGGAGGCCTTGCCAGCTACGGAGTGAGAGGCGGTAGCCTTTGTTGGCTATATATCGCTCGAGGACATATCGCGGTTGGTTAGTTTGGTGCTGTCTGACTATGAGAAAAGGGTAGAATGGGAGTTTGTTTCTCAGATGGATCAGGTGGGGATACCGGTATGCGAGATGTTGCGGGTTGTGAAGTTGGGTTTGTCGACCGAGGCTAAAGAATTGGTTGAGGCGTGTGCAATGCTCCTCTTCGCCGACTTTTTCCAGTGCCGGAGTGACGCAGCCGCTCATGTTGCCCCGGGGGAGGTGGAGGTCGCGTCTGATTGATAGATAAGGGTGAAGCTCATGCACTGGAAAGGGAAGCCGATTGTCCGTCCGCCAAGGCTGGTCGACCCTTCGAATGCAATCGGCCGAATATATTAGGGGGTCGCCCTTACCAAGTGTTATAGCGGTGGGGTAAGATGCGGTCGCAGTCGGAAGGGTGGTATAATACCGTCGCGGATCAGGTTAAAGGAAGCCGAAAATTGGGGGACGCGATACGTGAGCTATTTCGGGTGTTCAAGATCGCGGCTCCAGAAGTTTGGTATTACGGCACGCACATTTTGCGGATATGGGGCCTGAACGAGCTTTTCAACATGGGTTTTTCGCGGGGGTGGATAATGAATAGGATGGATTTGACTTCCGACACAATATTTCGAGTTTATTTCGATGCTCGCATTGCAAAATGCCAGACTGCAACGTTTTTCTTGGCCCATCTCCCAGTGGATGGTGATTGGGCACTCCGGGATAGCTGTTGATCTTCATTTTCGTGTACACTGGTATATACCTGTGAATATTTGATGGGGTAGTAACGAGCGCTGCCGAACGTTTCGACACGTCATAAGAGGGGCGACGACGCTACTTAGATAGCACGGACCTGGTGGCCGCAACTACTGTAGTTCTGGATGTCTATTTCTGTACCGGCCTCCCACCCTGCGAGGAAGTGTTAACATTTCTATGTCTCTTACGTGCTTTTATGTTAGGCTAAGAATTAGTACTATAGCAGGGAAAGGGGAAGTTGAAAGCAGAACTTCAAGCACTAATTGGAAATCATTACGTGGATGTCTTTGTTTGAACCAAAGCCAGAAAGGGATCTTCATGCTGATAATGAGAGAGTAGAATCAGGGTATCCCTACAGATTCGGCTATTTTTTGGGGGCTGGCAGGATAGAAAGAAGCGTATCAGCACCCGTTGTTGGATCGAGGCCAAAATTGGCAAAGGCGGAGACAAAAAAGATAGAGCACCCGCCGAGCAGATCAGCATAGACGTTGTGGTTCTGGATCTCTCGGAAAAGATGGATGCAGGAATTACGTATTACCAGAAATGAAAAAAAAGTAAGGGGCAGTTTGAGGCCATAAAGAAGTCTTAAATTGATATCAATCTACTGCAGATGTTAGAAAAGAACTCAGATGAATACAAGTCCACTAAAGCAGATATGCTGGAAGCAAGGATGTAATGCATGAGGAAGGATCATTTACCGATATATAGCAGGCTGAAAATGTTCAGCAAGCAAACAGAAAAGTAAGAGAGCCAAAAAAGCTAGAAATAAGTTCTAAATTTTTCTCTCAAAAATCTTCTCTGAGGGAGAAGATTTTTGAGATAATTGAGAAGGATGCCATCGTATTGTGAATTTTTAGAAGAATAAAAGGACCCTTCCGAGTATAATTAGCGGATGGGGATCCCAGAACGCGTGACCAACTTTTTTGTATTGAAAAGTGCGTATTGTTTCTTCTTTCACACAAGTGAATACAGAAAAACTTCTCGAGAACGCACTGCAAAATCGCAAGTAAAAACTAGAAATTAATGACCCTTTATAGCTAGTTTTACAATAAAGCGCAATTTTCACGGTCAGGTCTACTTTATTTTCGTCAGCTATACGTAAGACGCAAAGCTTAGACAAAAATCGTTCCTTGGGAATTTAAATGCAGTAGGTGTCATCATAAGTTGTTCATATATCTCCATTTGCTCTGTATCGATATAAAAACTAGATGTAGAATGAACTTGAGCCTCGTCCTGCGCTTTTTCGCGCCTATATTGCTCCACGTTCATAATTTAAAGCTCGTAAAACTCCTGCACAGTATCGAACGAATTCTCTTCCTCACTAATGTCTTTCGTGAATGCGCCAGCTTTATTCATCCATACAATAATGCTGTGCAGTATGATGCACGCATAGCTTAATTTAGTTTTGTCCTCTTTGTACCACATGTGACATTCTTTTCGTATCAAGTGAAAATGCGCTTGCAGCACACAGAACGCTGTGCGAGCCAGCGTTCGTTACCTAATTAAGCAATTCAATATGCTTCGTACTGTCAAGCGAATCGGCTCTTCGTTGTTTATTCGATCTGCTGCAATGAGAACCTGTGAAATATCAGTTCTTTTCTTTGCTGATGCTTCCCACCCTTCCCAATCTGGTTAGCTTGGTTACATTCGTGGGCTGTTTTTGAGTCCACTTCCTCACAATTAAGTTTTACCTCTGATGTTTTCGCCCTCTTGCTTATCGAAGCGCCCCGCAAAATCAAGCGCATCTGCGTAATTCCTTGCCGCTGTACTATAAATTGATGAAGGTAAGATGTCGACGAATGCCTATCAACGACTCTTTGGAATCAGTCTATCTTTTGCTAAAGTCTTCGGCTCAAAAGATTTGTTCCCACCTATATCCATTAGCCACACGCCTGAGGAAAAGTCCATCGCGGTCGATGTGCAGTTTATGCGTTACAATTCTGATACGCATCGACTGAACAAGCTAATCTGGATTACAGGCAGAGTGAATCTAGCTGATCCCCTGACAAAGAAGGATAATCCAATAGCCGACCTTCTACAGCTGACGATTTTTAAAGACGTGCTTACGCTCGACTTATACGCTGTAGAAAGCCGCGAGAGTAACGTATCACTCGGGGAAGAAAATATTTTCTGCAAAGACATGGGAATGTATAAGTTTTGATCGTCTAGCTGGTCATAATTAGTATACTTTTCGTAAGTTGACTTGGGCCGATTAGATTCCATTTATCAGCTTTTGATAAATGTCCTTTTAAAAGATACAAAACCTTCCCGATTTGGTGCGATGCATTGTGTCAAGCACCCAAACGATGGGTTGATGCACCTTGGTGCCGTTGCATCTGAGTGAATCATGATTCACTTCGTCCTATTATTAATTGACCTTACTCATGTTTCTCTACTCTCAATATTGCTATATACGCTGTCTTTCGCTACCAAATTGCGAGTAAATGGGCGAAGTCAAGCGCAGGGAAGAACCTGCTCTGCTACAACTCTTTGTAGCCATACAGCTATAAGACAACTCCGCCGCGCCTGGTCTACTTCCAAAAGCTATTTTTTTCCCTCCATTCCTTAACGTTTTTAAATATCTCCCCAAGCAGTTTGCCTAATTGAGGACCCCATAATGAGCTGCCCCTCCATAACGCGCTCTTTGTCTTGGAATCCTTCACCTCGAGGGAATTCCCTGGCACAAAACGCCATCCATGCCGCCGATACTTATACAGCTTTTTATTAGCCGCCAAGGACCCCATCTATTACACCACATCCGCCCAAGATTCATTCCGTAAGCACGATACATCCTTCCTCTTGTCAATCTCCGTTTCCACCTCATCCCGTGCTGTTGATCACTGCAAATTGATGGATAAGGATCTCAGCTCGTGAACATCTACAACCGCTTACCTGAATTGCATCATCTTGAGTGCTTATTTGAATAATATTAAACAAAGTTGAATACATATCTATCCGTGAATAATGTGCACTGATATTCTAAGAACCACAGCGGCTTTCTGACCCGAGGTCCTGATCGGACAGAGATGGTACCCGGCTCCGAGGCCTTGAAGCCACAAGACTGTGCTACCCACAGTCTGGTCCACAAATCACAAAGTAAAACTAAAGTGATACCAAAAAGAGTAACAGTACTGATAAGCAAATTCAAATTTTCACATCTCCACGGAACCTCAGCCTTACCCAACAGGGCTTACCTCGCTGAGTGGTGGTATGGCCAAAGTCCTTTCTTCGAGTGAAGACGCCTCAGGATGATCTGGCGGCGGTGACAAGTTCCTGATTCTCGTTAACTTGAAGGAACTGTTCAAGCATGTCTGGAATGTCTTCTCGCATGATACAAAAGGGCTCCCAAGTAGGTTCCTGACACTGAAGCTCACGCCATTTGCACTGAATCTCGAACGATTTCGTATGCTCGTCAAAAAGGAGTCCTAGTATCTTAGTGACTGTCTCTTAATGGGGGTCGTTGTGTTCCACGTGTCTAGAAATTTTTCTATGACATTAAACTATGATTCGGCAAAATACTTAATGCGAGTTGAATGAACCAAAGAAGTGCGGTGAAAAATTAGGTCCTCAACTTCATAGATCAGAGCATAATCGGCAAAAGCAACACGGCGAGAACCTTTCCATTTAACTCGCAGCTTGTTCCCCCCTAGTGGCTTTAAGGTCCGCAACGAGAACTAAATCGCCAATGTCGAAGTTGTCTGGTTGAATTTTTGTAAGCTTATGATGCCGCTTCACCTCAGCCTCGCGCTTGCGAGTTTGACTTTTAGAAACATCCTTACGTATGTGATCCAGAGCCTTATTGATGGATTCCCCGCGAATAATTTTCTGGTATGAATTAAATCCATGATACGAGGATTGAGAATGGCAGACGGGAGCAAATTGCGGAGGGGATTATCTGCGGGTATCCCAGTGAAAACTGTGAGGGGAGCTTTGTCTCCTAATCTTGAACGTGTAGTTCTGTTAACGATACTCTGAATGAGGGGCAGGACTGAAGGCCACTCAGTATCCTTCAAACGAAACTCAGAAAGGAGGGCACGAACAGCACGGATGAACTCTCGACAAACCAACTCAACAGTTCCATTTCTTTGGGGGGCAGTTCGGAGTTGCAAAGTGATGATTTGAGTGCAGGGCACGGTCGACCATATCCATCAACTGATTCTTGAATTGCGGACCCCTGTCTGAGATCCAGGTTTGGCTGAACCCTACGAAGAAAACCACTTTATCAAACAAGAAGCTTCAACCGCTGCATCAATAGAAACGGAAGGTAGGAACATGATGAAATAAGAATGATCATCCTTGATGATCAAAATGTACTCCGGGCCCTCATCACTCGGGCCTAATTACGAGAAGTTGAAATGGATAAGCTCATTAGGTTTGCCAGAATGTATAGCATGGCCAATGGGTCGAGGGAATCTGTAGGCACCAACGGTACAAAGACAATGCAAACATGTGTTGCAGAACATAGAAACATCCGTCTTCATGGACAGCCAAAAGAAATTGTCCCTGTTTTTTTTGGAAAGTAGCATCCGCCCCGCGGTTCCCCCAACTGTAATATCCAATGATACATATGCGCAAATGTAATGCCCTAGCCTCTGTAGGAATCCAGATAGCACCCTCCTCAGTAGTATGAAGGCCATGGGCACTGACAGCGGACGGGGCGGTATCATTCGACGTTGGAGAATGAGAGGCCGGGGCCGCTGTTTGTGCGTCCAGGAGATCTCGGTGGCTTGGCCAGCGGAAATCTTGGTCTGGCTCTGGAGCGACAGGGGCTACAAACAAAGCAGAAAGGCGTGGTGGGGCTCTTTGAAAATCGGAGGCTCCCCAGCGGGAAAGCAAGTCTGCCGAGACATTATCATCGCGGGCAATATGGACAATATTCTAGCGGAAGGGGGCAAGCTTCATGCCCCAACGCTCAATACGGTTCGCGGAATGCTTCGCTAGATTAATTCGAGTAGCCACAGGATCGAATATATAGGAGAGATTCTTGTGATCAGTGAAAATCGAAAATTTTGCCGGCGTATAAAGTATGTAGTCAAGTCATGTGGTCGACTCAACGATAGCAAATGTCTCCTTGTCAGCAGTCGACCAGCGAAGAGAGCTGCGCCTGAAAAATCCAGAGATAAAGGACAAAGGTTCGTGCCGTTGATCAGTAAAACGGCGAATCTTTGTCTGCCGGTGGGATCTGTGTCAAAACCCTCGACCAATGCTTCTCTGAGGCATTCGAGAATAGGCACTGTATCTTGTTTGGGTCGGGATGCGAAAGAGTTGCCGCATCATGCAGCGCACGCTCCATGTTGTGAAAGGCACTTCTGTGTACTTCGGACAAGGAAGTTGAGGATAGGCTAACTCGCGCCGCAGCAGCCTTAGTAAGCTTCCCCTTTGCTGCGTAAACTTCCTCTAGAACATCGGAAAGAGAGGAATTTTTTTGGTTTTAAACTCCGTAATAGCTGCTTGCATCCAGTTCGCGGCGCACACAAATTGCTGCAGCTCAGCGCCATTGATTGTTTCCTGTATTTAGAGGATGTCTGAAAGCCTTTCAGGGTCAAGGCGAATCCCGTCAGCCGAAATAGGCCGCCCAAACCTGTTGACTTGAGTCAAGAATAGATGGCATTTCTTGGAACGCAACTAGAGGTTTTACTCTTGACAGAGTCTAAAGAATTTACAAAGGATAGAGGAAATATGCGGTGGGTCCCTAGCATGAGCCAGGATATCTTCCAGCCAACGAAAAAGTGAATTCAATAATGTGTCGTCGCAGACGGTGGACAGCGTGCTCTGCAGATATGCAACTGCATTGAATTGGCCATGAAGAACGCGAGTAGGTGTGTACACACCATCAGGGCAAATAAAAATCTGGCATTCTCTAGGTTCCTGTGACAAGTGAAGCTGGCAATATACGTGACACAAGTCAAGTGTAGCAAAGCAAGTATCCCCCAGCAATCTCGTGCATGAAAGTTTCGAGATTATGCATTGGCCAAATAGTCGGGACAGTCTGCACATTGACAGCCCGTAAGTCGACGGTGAAACGGAACTGCTCAGGTCCTGACTTAGGAATGATGAGGAGAGCAGAGGCCCATTTACTGTTCGGGTAGCGATAAACAAGGCCAAGAGCCACGATGTCAGCAACTTTCTTCCTTATGAAATCTAACCACGAGGAGCGGCGAATTCGGCTTGATACGTATGATCATGGGAGACACTGCGGCTGGTGGATCACTGACCATCTTGTTTCGAAATATGTACGAGTACTCAAGCACGAGAGATCGTAGTTCATCGTGCTGTCCAGGTGGTAGGCCCGCATCAATTGCTATTTGAACCATCTGGGACAGGTCTTCCTGTACATCTTCCTCCATTTTTTGGCCGCGGTAGACGTTTTTCCATGCCCGACTCAGAATCTGGATTGTCTCCAAAGAAAACAGGATCCGGTGCTTGAGATTCGTGAAGCTCGGAATCATGCGAGCTACCCATTAAAAGCCAAGACAGACTTCCTGGCCTCAGATGTGCGCTTTCTGGTTCAGTGTTATAGATGGATGGGGAAAACCCGATGTGGGAGAAGTCAGCATCATGGAAAGTTGCACGACCAGACGACAGTTTCCTGTCAAGGTCAAAGCCAAGGCTATGTAGGATCGGTCAAGACAGCAATACCTCATCCACGTATTCGTCAAATACGAGGTATCCAACGTTTCGGAGAAGCAACGTTTCAAGTTCCTACGAAATTATAACACGACACAGGAAAAAAACCCTGATGTTATCCGGAGACTTTACGAGACAAATCTCGTTTATTTTGGCGGGAATAGGTTTAAGTCGTTCAACCGATCGAGACCAAGTAACCCTACTGCCATCACGACTTGAAAGACGTCACCGCCCGCTGCCACAAACGCAACTATCATTTCAAGGTCTCCGCCCTCCGCCATGCCATCATCATCCCCTCCTGTCTCATCCTCAACCCAGATCGCAACACTTCACGTTCCTTCTCCCACAGCCATCTTCCTGTCTCTTCCTCCCGCCTCGACAATGACTAACCTACCAGCCCTATCCTCCCCCTCGGCCATTCCAAACCTTTCATCGCTCCCTCCCCCCTCATCTATACTCAGCCTTCCATCTATCCTGCAATCTTTCGCCATGCCCAACAATCAATCCCTTTTATCTACTTTCACGTCTTCACAGGTATAATCAGCTCCATTTGTCTTGACGCAGGACCTACCCACCGAAAAAATCAATGGGGCTGGCGCAACTGTACTTCCTACAGACGATAGAAATTACGAAGAAGCAATTTCCGGAAAGGAGGTCCGAGTAACGAAATTGCGCCGTTTTAGTTACGCAAACTGGGATTACGCACTGCTGAAGTGTGTGCAAGCAACAGATGCTCATCGAGAAGGCCACTGTTCTAAGGGAAGGGCGTTTACAGCTGCCAGAGATCTTTTTCTAGCTGAGGTCCCAGATACGGTCTTCCAGTATCAAGCGAAGCCCAAACAAAAATCTGTTACAGATAGATTCAATCTTCTCAAATATTTATATCGAGAAGATGGAGCACCAGGGCAAAATGGAAGCCGCTGAGCGGGTCTCCTTGCTGAGTTCCCACGACAATCCGTATCGTCTCGAATCCAGTCTATAGGAACGCTGGATCGTTGTTGTAGCAGTACGACACCCAGGGTAGCAACTGGGTAAAGGACCCTTGACGGCTTTGAGAAAGGCTGCACGGCTGCAAAGGTTGAAGGAATTTCTTAGGTCCACAGATAGAAGCGCATAGTCGGAACTAGTGCCCAATTTGTTCGCAATGCGACGAACTCCATGAACCACAGTGTGAGTTCCTGATTTCGTGGCAATACCGACCTGCAGTGGCTGACATTATCGTCCTACTTTGTCATTGACTCGAGTTGCGAGGCCGCTGCTCACCAGTCTTCTTAAAGTTTACCCCACAGCAATGGGGCGCGGAGTCATGTCTTTCTTTGCAAGTGGCGTGAGTGGGGCGCCAGCAAACCAGGGCGCGAGCGTTATGGGAGCTTTCCCAGAGACCAACACGTTCACGAGTTCTGTGAGGGAATCCAGGAATCCCCCCTTGGAGGAAGATGTAGGGGCCCCTAATAGCTCTTCGACGTGACAGGTGCGAAGGCCAGATCCGTCAGGGGCTGAACCTAGGTTGACAGAACAAACAGCTCGCAGTACTTCGTCCTTCGCGATCTGTGTGATTTTGGGGGAGCCTGTGGGGGGTAGGACGCGTTCCTCGTCATCTCCTGGAGCTTGGGGATGCTTTGCGCGAAGGGCGTCGGTCACAGCTTGGGTTGCCGGATGGACAACTGATGAACCTAGGGCCTGTGTCGCTTTGCCATAGGCATCTTCTCTGGCGAGTCTCATCTCCCGGCTGAGGCTGGCTTGTTTCTGCTCTCGGGGGCGTTGGGGTCGTAGTAGCTCTGGAGGTTGCGAGTTCGAGATCTTTTTTCCATAGTGTTTGGAGTTGCCCTGCGTTCCATAGTTCAAGCCGTTCCCTCACTTTGTCGCTGCTGGATGGGGCCTCCTTTGAACCAAGATGTGCGTAGTAAGGAGGTGGGCTAGCGGTTGCGAGACTGTCTGAATCCGAGGTTTAGGCTCCTTTCAGAGGGGGGCAAGAGCCTGAAGTGGGTACCTGCCTACTCGACTGCGGCGTTATAACCTTGTGGGCTGGGCTGTTCAAGAGTGATGGGGATACTTAGGTTTAATAAAAACACGTAGAACGTCTGTTTTCTCATACTCAGTAGGGTACCTTGAAATTTCTAACGCGTAAATCAGATCGAGCTAGGAATTTCGTAGCTGCTTCATTCGGGGCCATTCGAATTTTTTATATGAAGTTCGTATGGCGTACGTTCTCTACTGGTCCAAGTGTTCGGAGCTGAGAATGGCGTGATCAGCGCCATAGTCGCCGTTCAATAAAACTCTAACGCAATCAGCTATAACTTTGATAATCTCATTACTAGAGCAGCAATTGTTGTACAACTGCTTCAGATCTCCATCAGACGAGCGCTTGGCCCTGAAATGTGCCTGCAATAACTCCCGCGCTTTGGCTCTGACTGTCTTTGGGCAATACCTCAAAATATGATATCCATCACACTCCTCGGAGTTAAGGCGACGGGGCAGCTCTGTTTTCTGACTGCTTTCTTTGTGGCGTCTTTCTGCGCGATGTGAATGGATTAAAACTGGATTTTTGGACCTCGAAGGATTAGTACCGGATTTCTTACCCCTTGCAGAGCTTCAATGAGAGCCCACACTTCGGCCTTAGTGAACCTCGTTAATCCACCTTGGCGAGACGCTACGACTATAATTTGCGTTACCGGACGCGCGAGCACTGGAATGCAAACCTTTTTCTTTATCGCGACTCCGTTCTAGTCGAGCCGAAAAAACTATTTACAGGTAACGGCTTGTTCGAGTACATACTTGTAAAATCCAACGCCAATCCTTCTTGAGAGAGACCTTTGACAGTTCAATATCATTCTAAACCTTTTCTTTCAACGGAGCCGGATTTAAAATATCCACCATGTATCTTATGGCAACCTTTTGATTGTTCTAGATCAGCTGTTCCCATTTCTTGGTCCGAAAAAGGGTGCGGTAGTCGGCAAAAAGCCTCATGAGGTGAAGCTTCTGGTTGAGTTCATACATATTCATACGAACAGACGACTTCATAGTGCTCTCTGATTGTTCCAGCGTGAGTTTGTACAAAGACTGGCCTTTATTGGCTTCGAGAAACTTGCGGTGCTTTTCGTCGGTTAGCTTCGAGATACTGTCAATGTCCGTCCCGAAATCCTCGAGATCAATGAGAGATTGGAGCAAATCGACACCGACTGCAGAAGTTAGCCGAATGGGGCTTATCCCAACCTCTTCAGCTGTACAGCACGCATCTCGGATACGTATCAGTTAGCTGTCCCACTATCGCAAAAACGTGTGAATGTGCTTCTGTACAAGTTGGAGAAGCTCTGGATGAGCTACTATGGCAATCATGGGCTGCCCAACTTTCGGCCCGTCCTGTGGTGGCCTCATGTTCAGGATGATACCAGACGTTTGTTGGCTGAAGTTATCCCTTTTGCTTCGTCTTCGGTGAGCTGAATGGTTCGATGACTCTGCCCCTCGAAGTCGGTCTGACTTTACTCTTTGATCCGTGCTTATATACTTATAAAATGGAAGATCACCGTATTACTGTTAATCTAAGAACCACAACGGCTTTCTGACCCGAGGTACTGATCGGATAGGGATGATACCCAGGTCCGAGGCCTTGAAGCGACAAGACTGTGCTACGCACAGTCTGGTCCACAAATCACAAAGTAAAACTAAAGTGATACCAAAACGAGTAACAGTACTGATAATCAAATTCAAATCTTCACATCTTAACGAAACCTCAGTCCTACACAACCCGGCTCACCTCGCTGAGTGATGTCCATACCACCCACAACGTGTATTTGGAATGGTGGTGTTTATTACGACTCAAACCTTTTTATGACCTCTGACGATGAATTCGAATCACAACCGTTTACTTTTTTGAATTTTCCTTAGACTGTGAGTTTATTGTCCGTATTGAATGGTGACTTTATTATTTGTACTAGCATATGAATAGCCTATTCTACTTTCTGTAAACATCTGAGGATGGCACAGGCATCGGAGCAGAGAGCGGGACTAGAATCACTTGCAGTAGCCTACGGCCCTTAACATTTCCTAACAGATTTCAGTTTACCGCAGCATTTGTTACTATGGTAGTAGAATCGCTGCGATTACTCAAAATGAGAGACAAAAAGGAGGAGAAAATCCCCTAATTCAATGACGAATCCGAAGGGAGTTTCCATCTCTTATTTATAGGAATGGATTCCGTATTCGAAAACTGGGAGTGTACAGTTGTCCTCGTTACTAGTAAAATTGTGCAGGATACAGAAGATGAAGATTAACTGGTATAATTCAACAAAAAGAAGAAAAAAGCTGCCGCCCCGATGGTGATAGAATTAGTTGAAAAAAGCTGAAAGCCGTAAAAAATTACAACTAATTTCCTATTGAATTGTGGAAGTTATTTACGGAAAGTTATGCCAACAGAAACAAAGGTAACAATTCTAACTTGTTCAATGAAGTTTTCACTAAAAAGTTAGAGATTTGCAAGTAGTCACAGACCATATCCGTCTGCGGGTCTAGATTCGATGCTCGAAAATTCTTAGTGGGAGGTTGAAAATGATTTCTCCTCTACTGTTTATTATTTCTAACACACACGGTCCGTTCGTTAAGTATACAACGCTTCAGTACACTAGTCGGCATGGCAACACACTTAGAGTGTCCAATTACTGCGAGAATAAGACATTGACGCGCCATTCTGATATTCAAGGGCAGTGCATAAAATTTTGTTCAATGCAAAAATTCCCAACGTGTCTTGGCATAAAACCACTCATCTCCTCCGTGAGTCACAAACGCTTCCATCGTGGGGCCAGAGCGGCGAGATTCAAGTCCTTCGTTTCCACAACAAATATTATGAATATTCACTCTTTGATAGAAATGTTGGAGCAGAATTCTGATAGAATAAATCAGAGTATCTCTCGGTAGAACAACAAATATATTCATAACTCTAAGGACAAATGTGGTCCAGGAAGAGCACTCAATATTGTTGGGATAGTGCCATTCCCACAGTTGATGGGGAAAGTCACAAACAGATCACGTCATCTTTCGTGATGCATCCTCTTGGACTCGACTACTGAAGAATTACACGTATGCTTGTGACATGTGATATATTGAATCTACAGTGTAGTGTGATCAACCATTTAGAAGGAGCCGAAATCCTTCGTAGGGAGACACAAGTGTACTACCAGAGTTGAGGTCACTGACTACCTGAGTTGGTGATATTCTTCAATCTTCACGTAGTGCGTCCCTTCTGACTACTGAATATGGAATAGGAAGTACAGAAAAGTGAACACGACTTAGTATAAGTAGAACTGTCTCACAATCAATCTGCTAGTTAATTAGTCCCTATGATAAGTGAAGGAAAAGAGAGCAAACCATCAAACGTAACCTGTGCGAATAAATATGATCCTTATTGCAACTATATCGAGGACCTGGAGCTTGCTTTTACCAAGCTCGAGAACGTTGGGCAGAAAATCATTTAAATCATGCAAGTGTCAATTCTATTGGCCTCAATTAATGTTTGTTAATGGATATGAAGCTACTACGGCTGCCAACAGACATTGAACGAGTACAAAGCCACGTGGGAGAAACTCACAATAGACTCATTGACGAGTACAGGGATAAGTGCTCACCAGTTGAAAACGAGGTTAAATGTGTACCTCCTGCAATTTCCGCTAAAAGCAGGAATTACTTCAAGTATGGAAAACCAGGTCATATAGCTTTTAATTGTAGAAGTCGGATGATGATGAGCAACCATAGATCAATAACGAATCAGAAAGGTACCTTTCAGGGTGCAAAGGAGCCATTCATCAGCCCAAAGCCAAGAGTTGAAGTGAAAAATACAGTAAATGCTCCATTTCAAGCCATCACAGCGGTTAAGCATGAAGAATTGTTGGGCGAGTTTTTCATCATCGACAGTGGTGCTACACACCACATATGTTGAGACTGCACTACGTTTACTCACCTATACCTTAGGAAGAACAATATTCAATTAGGAGAAAACACAACAGTGAAAGGCGGGAATAAAGGAACAGTGAACTTGATATCTAAGACGAAAAAAAATGTGTCCAGCTGAAAGATGTAGTCTATTCAACCTAACATGTGTCTTATCTTGATTTTTTCTCCTCTCTTGGACTGAATGAATGTAATTGTCATCATTGAAGACAGTACTTGCACTTTGGTTGACGCTCGTATTGAAGATACAATTGCACACGCCACTTTAGGGGGAAGTGGACTATATACAGCTAATTCGGAAACTGCTACTGATGTTGAGAGTATTACAGTAGTAGATCCCCCCAGAATGAGTTTCGTTAAACATGCCAACGTCCTAGGGGCAGGTCACATCGAGAGAAGCATATAGCATCTGTGTCTCGATCATGTAAGCGAAAAAACTCTTCGAGGGATGACGCGACGCCCTCACTTGGCTGGGTTTAACTTAAACATGCCAAAAAGCATAAAGTTCTACACATATGTATATGAAAAGCAAGTAAATGGGCCATATAAGGGTACTTTAGTACCGGTTAGGCCCTCAGTGGGAGACATAATCTTTATGCACAAATGTGGTCCAATTAGAATGGAGACATGTGGGCACTCAAAGTACTTTTACTTTGCTTTGACGGTGATTACTATATGCTTATGTTGTCACCCTGAAGCAGAAAATTGATGCTTGGAGGGAAATTGGCAATGGTATAGTTGAAAGAATGAGAGTTGGGAGGAAACGGGACGGAACCTTTTAGATATAACAAGATAAGTTAACTATAAACCAGTGTCAATACCACTAGACCCCGACATGTGTAAAGAGCTGACTGCTAAGGTAACACTTACTGAAAAGAGAGGCAAATGAGATTTTCAATATCAAATAGCGAGAAGCCATTGGAAGCTTGCTCAATTTAAGCACAATAACTCGTCCAGATAAATCAATAACAGTAGAATTCTTAAGCCGTCTTGTGAGCAAACCAAGACCTATTCACTGAAGTATCATGAGGTACCAGGAGGGTGGAGACACAGTTTCATTGCATCTCAGAGCAAAATATTTCAAGCTATCCGCTCATGGAGATCCTGACTGAGGTGGGCTTTCAGGCACGTATTTCATCAAAAAACATGTTATTCTATTTGATGTTGAAACTGTTTCGTGGAAATCATCCAAGCAGATATTAATAGCGTTTTCATGGACAGAGGAAGATTACGTTAGTCTGTCTACGTCTTTTTTTGAAATTGCATGGCTGTCCAATTTATTTTCCGATATTATTTTTACTCAAACGCAAGCTACACTGCAGTTCAAAAATATAGAAAAAGCATATTTATTGAAACCATTCTTGATATATTGTACTAAATCAAAAACAAGTCTGCACAATCGATTTATCTTTTACAAAAACATAAAAACCAATCAATGAATCAAAAAAACGCGGAAAGAAAGGGAAACAGTAGATTCACCCGAATTTACCCTGGCTCAAAATTATAGACAAATAATTGCTATCCATTCTTTCTAATCATACAGGCACCGTTAATATGGCTGCTAACGACGTCCAGCAACCACCTGATTGCAGACATGAGCGCGCAAAATAAAATGGGGCTGAAAAGGGGGCTGACCGACCAAGAAAAAGGACCCATACTTGCTCTCAGCGAGAAGGAAGTGAAACTAGTTGAAGTTGCACACAGGCTTAACAAAATCATCTCTAAAGTGTACCGATTCTTCAAAGACCCCTTTACCTACGGTAAAAAGAAGTCAACCGGTCGTCCCAAGTGTTTAACAGATCAAACAATTCGTCGCATAATAAGGAAAGCTTGTTCAGACAGACTATCAGCCCGAAAACTTCGAGACCAGCTCAGCTTAAACACTTCCGTAAGCACATTTAAGTGCGTCCTCACCTCTTCAAAACGTTTGATATTCAAGAAGGCTCAAAAGGCCCCAGCCCTATCACAGTTTCACATGCAACGGAGAGAATCATAGGCGAGGAATCATGTTACTTGGGCGATAAACAAATGGAAGCTTTTAGTCTTTTCAGATGAGAAAATATTCTGTCTAGACCGGCCGGATGGCTTCCATGGTTATTGGCACGGCTTGTGTTAGGAGCCAGACGTTTTATAAAGACGGCAAAACGGTAGAGGAAGAGTCATGTTTTGGGGCGCCTTTTCTCATTATGGTAAGACAGACCTCATCTTATTGAAAGGCCACCAGAACACAGACGTGTACTAAAGTACTATAGAAGAGCATTTGTTGTCCTATTTGGAACGTTTTATGCCTTTCGCTTGCATATATCAACACGAAGTCGCTCCTATTCATGTAAGCAATAAAGCGATGGGTTGATTTTCCGACAATTATATCCGTCTTATGGAATGGCCTTCGAGATCTCCTGACCTCAATCCTATCGAAAACTTATGGGGGATTTTGGCTCGGCGGGGTTATGCGGGGGGAAGGCAGTTTAATTCACAGCAGGAGCTTATAAACTGCGTCCAAGACTGCTGGAGTTCTATTGAGGATTCGGTAGTGTTTACACTCCTGAGTTCGATGCAGAAGCGTTGTATTGAGGTTCTGAGCAATAAGGGAGGCCGAACACACTATTAGAAGTGACTGGATGGTCTTACAGGAGCCGTGAATGGTTAGTGCAACTGCATTTTCTATCTTTTTGGTCGGCTATGATTTAGACGTCACTGTGAATCACCTCTTTTCCGTTTTCAATGGCACTTTGGTTGCCTTTTTCTAATGTATTTTGAGCTGCTATAGCGATTGCAGGGGTACTTTTTAGGATTCTATGCTTCGTTTTTCCTTAAACGGTCAAAATCTATTTCTATATGTTTTAGAGCCGCAGTGTATATCTATATTTCAAGACAATAAAGGATCAGTTGCGTATTGTTATTTTCAATGCAAATGTCTGCCTTTTTTTTACTCTTTCCTTCAAAAATCCATTCAAGTACCAAGGGTTTCTTGCGGAATTACCGGAGAGAAGCAGGCTAGTTCCTGTTCCAATCTCTACTCTTGGCGAATGGCATCCAGAGGCGTTTTCAATGGTTAAGGAGCTTGCAAGAACCGTCGCCAGCCGCGGAATGGAACGGTTTTCGAAGGTTCGAGGCATTCTTCTACAATGACACTCGGCGTTGGCAGTAACTTCTAACGCCGCTTGTCTGCTGTCTGGTATCCCATCAACTTTCTGGTAGCCTGTTGCTGGTGCTAGCATTCGACAGCAATGATTTGTACATGGCTTCGACCATCGGTACATGTATTTAATATGACATTCAGATTTGCAACTCCAAATGGGTTCCAGTCAATCCATACAAATCAATAAAGACACCCCCTTTTTTTCCCTTTTTAGATTCTACTCTGCCCTCAAACGGAAAATTAATGAATGACAGGCAACAAATCGTTACAAATGTACAAGCAATATGGCAAGAAAAAGAAGACACGCGAAGCTTACCCCAGCTCCCTTAGAGCAGAGGTGATTCGTTACTACGATGGCAGTGAGAAAAGATCGCTATCAGATACTGCAGCACATTTCAAGCTTCCCAAAGAGGCAGCAAAGAAAGTTTATAAGAATAGAGAACGCATACTGGAGGCGGAAATAGCATCATTGAAACTAATTACCAAGAGCTTTTACCCCGAGCAAGAAAATGATTTTCTGGCTTTCATTCGCTTGGGTAGGTCATGTCGCCTGCCCGTGACTGGAACAGTTGTAATGATCAAAGCTGCGCAACTTCGTCAGAAGTACAAGAAAACTGAGGAAAACTTCTGAGGTTAGCAGCCGGTGGATTTATCGATTCATGAAGTGCAGAGGAATTGCAAAAGCTATTCGTATCGGGTTTCTTCGATCAGTTGCTTCCGAACACGTCGTACCTAGGTCCAGAGAAATCTAAGCGTTTTGCCCGGGCAACAAAACAATGCGAGTTAAGAATCGCATAACGTTCACTGCATGCACAAATGCAGATGGTTCTCATATTGTGCCGACGCTATTCATTAGTAAGAGCAAAATTATTATGCATCCGACCTTGCAGAGAACAAAGATAAATTCCGCGAAGTTTGTATGGCACAGGAAAAAAGCCAGATGTTGGGAGAGCTCTTTTTGGATTGCATCAACAATATATGGTACAAGAATGTTCGAAAGGAAACTTCAGAGAATGGGTGTATCAGTTTTGACAACACTAATGCCCACGGTGACTTGTTGCTTGAGCTACCAGGTTTGGAGTGCATTTCTCTGCCTCCAAATGTTACGTCTGTTTATCAACCCATGTTCCAGGGAATTATTTTAGTAATTAAGAAGGAAGCTAGAACAGAACTTTTACGACAATTGATGTAAGAAGAAGAGAAGGAAGAATGACGCTTTATTGTTTGAAGACAAGTCCGCACTACACAGGACCTCGGGTTCTGCTAGACGGACGACTCCGGGCAATGGCTGAACCGATTGCCCACTCAAGCGAAAAAGGGACCGGAAGAAAACTCCACCACCTGAACCGGGGATTCAGAAGGCTTAAAAAACTCCCGCTGTAAGCACATGGGCTTACAGATAGAGACGGCGACGACAACAGCGAGAACTCCGGACGAGAGAGCTTGACGACAAGCCCGCAAGGCTGTGAAGACCACAACCCCTCGCAGTCCGTCAAAATGACGGAAGATTTGAGTGCGGCAGGGTACGGAGGTCTTCGCAAACCTTGTTCGAGTAGTAGAGCCATCCTTATACACCTTTCCCAGTTCGTCCCACGTGCGCTGGGGGCGCGGAGAGGCAATCCACTCGATGTGGCCATCGACAAGAACGTTGCAGCGAGAGCTCTGCAGCCGTGGCGGGCAATCTCCTCAGGAAAGAGCCGGATGAAGGTCCGGCGCCCACGCCGTGCGCGGGCGCCGAGCGAGATGAAGCGAAGGTTGGGTGTTGTCAGTCGAGATGAGATGAACGCTGAAAACAAGCTCCTATGAAAAACTCAACCTCCTGATGTAAGTGCTAACCTAAAGAGACGAGTTCGGTAGCTTTAGTAAAATGCAAAGACCTGGAACAGCAGGTTTAAAGTATGCCTACCCTGGTCATGGGCTGGATGCAACTCAGTGTCTGGAGAAGTTTTTGCAGACCATAAGTCAAAAGACGATGTTGAATTGTTGGACACGGGCGGGCATCTTGTCCAAGGCACAAATCAACGATGGATGCAAAGCAACGGGCCTCATGGAGCCTGAATTACATGTAGCCTCCCCTGTAATTCTAGCTGAGCAGCAGTTTGCCAGTGATGGGGGGGAGACAACGTCTGTCCTGCAGCCGGATGTTAGTGATCTTTGTGATGAGTTGTTGTCGATCAGGGACGATGTACAAAGCACGGAGCCAATTTAAAGGGTCGAAAGAGACTGCCGACTACGTCAACGTTTTGTTGGACCTAGAGTAACATCATGGACAAGATGAGATGTTCTATCTTGGCGTCGTGGAAGAAGCGGTCTCAGATTTGCTGAGGGATTTGGAAGAGTATTAGGCTTCAGCTGCAGATGCCGCCGTGCAGCGTCCTGAATAAATTGTGAAGCGGATTTCTAAGCTGCAGCAAGAAATGGATGATGCTCGCAGAGAGGAGGAAGAGTTGGAAAGGAGGCAGAATATTTTACAGCAGCGAAAAGCTGAAGAGGATGGAGCTGCTTCGCCTTATAGAGCGTCGGAGGCAAACGCCTCCTGGTTGAAGGAAATCGTGGACAAGACGGGAAAAATGAAGGTAAGCCCAGTTGTAAAGGCGAATTTCTTTGAGGCGCTTCGAGTTGCAGTGATGGAGACGAAGGCAGCTGCCCCAAGGAAGCCGACAACAATGGCGGACCTTTTTTGCACCTGCGTGGACCTTCTTTGCGCAGCAGAGCCAATAACCTGTACATGCAGAGCCAATAAACTGTACACGTGAGCTTTACCTCACACGTGGCACCAGTTCCGATTTTTCCGAAACTTGTGCCGTTGATCATGACCCTCGAAAAAATCTGGGTCTAAAATTGAGTCGGGTCTTAAATCGTTGAGCCTTAAACTGACGCACCCCTGTATATGAGCCGTCCGCCGCCTTTCCCGCCTTTGCGACTTCCTCTACAATGAACTTTCCAATACCTGCCACCTCCATGTGAGAACGCGCCCTCGCCACCGATCTCCATACGAGCCCCAATGAGCGGCGAGCACTTTATCTTGCCATCGGCGATCCTCTTTTCGCTCCCTACCCACTGGACTTGGACCTCACCGTTGTTAGCCCGCATTCAGCCCCTACCGTAATATCGCTGACCGTGGTGCTTCTAGTCTCAACATAGTTGAAAAAAGGAGAGTCGCGCACTTTTCCTCGGGACATGAAAAAGAAGTCATTGGTCGCCATCCCATCGCCATCGATACTTAGGGGGAAATCAGCAAATCCGCCCTCAGAGTGCTGCACGACCTCAGCTACTTAATTGCAGAACGACGCGGTAGGCACCCTCACGCAGAGTTCCATGACCTAAGGACACGTGTCTCAGCCGTAAACCGCACAGACAAAGTTTCAAACTTTTACCTAACGATGTTACTATACAGTACTTTTCTGTACTGTATGGCATTAGGCCGTACTGTACTGTACTGTGCTATGCAGTACTAGTCCTCCGTTAAACCGCTGTTATGATAAATCACCGCAAAATCCGACTCCATGCAAGCGGCCAGAGTTAAATCTAGATGAGCTGGCTAACCTCCGTTTCCTCCATGCTGAATTGATACATTGAAAGGTCACCTTTCCCCCCACATCCCTTGCACCGGCGCCTAACTGTACAATTCAAGCCTTGCATATCGCCGCGTCCCGCTTCGGAGCAGTGACACTCGAAATAATCATCCGATATCCAAAGCACCTTTGACACATTTCATCGTTATACTGCCTGTAGGGCTACAAAAGTGTTACGAACGATGCAAGCTTTTCTTACTCCATACTTTCCTCAACATTCAACAAAAAGTCGTGCCTATCAAAAGCCCTTGTTCTGCGCGATCACTACCAACTCCGCATCCAGTCCAAGGTTTTGTGACTCCTACGCTTTGCCACCGATAGTCTTTGTCCTCGGCGGACCAGGAAGTGGAAAGGGTACTCAGTGTGCAAGGCTTAAGCGCGACTTTGATTTTGCCCAGGTCTGCGTTGGCGATCTCCTGCGTCGTGAGGCTGCGCGTGAGACCCACTTGGGCAAGAGTGTTGCTGATGTTATGCAAAGGGGTGAAATCGTGCCTGGTGAGATAACAATGGAATTACTCAAGGAAGAGTTGCATTCCCTTGTAGGTAGATGTAGTGGTATTCTCATCGATGGGTTCCCACGCGCAATGGATCAAGCAAAGGCTTTCGAGGACTTAGTGGCCGCATGCTGCTTTGTGCTATTCTTTCGATGCGACGAGGCAGAAATGATCATGAGACTTCTCAGGAGAGGTGAAACAAGTGGACGAGCGGATGACCATTCAGAGGTGGTTCGAAAGAGACTGAAAACGTTTATCGAAAAAACGATGCCTGTTGTTGAGCACTATCGGCAGCGCGGCCTGTTACGGGAGATCGATTCTGGTAACGGTGACCCAGATCAAGTCTACCTTCGCACAAAAGCGCTGTTTAATACGAAATTTGCCTTATAGACGACGCTATGCCTTAGAGTTGCCAAGTACTTTCGCCCATTTTGTTTGTCAGTAACTATCGTCTCAATTTCGCCACACACAGGTTGCTACTTCATCCACCAGTTCCACACAACGTGGACAATCAGCTGTATGCGAGCAGTCCGTTCCTATTCGAACCGATCTGCGCCTCGTAAGAAGGGACACTTGCATTGCATCTTACAAATTTTGCAAACCTTTGCCACGTTTCAGGAGCGGCAGTTGGTGGCTAAGTAATCACATGTAATGCCAGGCATTGTCTTGTCAGTGCTTACTCCTCGTGCAATCTCGCCTGCATCACTCCATAAGTCCCAAGTACCCACGTGGAGCGCTTCGTTTTGCCACCAGTAATAAGAAGTGCTTAGGCCACAAAAAAATTGCTGCGCAACAGACGCCCAGCCCAAACCCTTTTACACCCGCTCTTCATTCCTACTCGTAATCGAACATGAAGCCCATATGTCCATTACATTAGACAGCAGAAGGTTAATTTCAGACACTGCCCTTGGCAGATGTAGCTGCCAAGAAAATGTTGTACTACCAAAAGTTGACAAGCTCTAATCAAACCCAAGGTTTCCCTTCACTTACACAGGCGGCTTTGCCTTACCGCGCCAAACTACTCGGAGAGGGGTCCCAACAAAACCCAGTCCCTTTCTAAATTGCGTAACCATATATCGTCTGTAATTGTCGCGGAATAACTTGGGGTCATTGACGAACATTGCAATAGTTGGTGGCCTGGTCGAAACCTGGGTACAGTAGTAAATTCGACCCTGTTTGCCTCCCCGGGTTGCCGGTGGCTTGTGCCATTCAACGGCTTCTCGAAGCACCTCATTGAGAACAGCTGTAGATACTCTCCGTCTGTGTTGCTCTAAGGCTTGATCAACCATGCTGATAATTCTCGACACTCTCTTTTTCTCGGTGACGGAAATCAATTCAACTGGAGCCCAGGGGATGGAAACAGCCCGTTCACGAATGTCGTCCATGGCTTTCTTGTAGCTTCTGTTGTCCTTATCAGGGACGAGATCCCACTTGTTAGCGAGTACAACGCAGCCCTTCCCCTCATCAGCGATTCTATCCGCTATTTTCCGGTCTTGCTCACTGCCTTCAGTGACATCCATCAGCAATAGAACTACATCTGCCCTTCGAATAGCCTTGAACGCGCGGTTCACCATGAAAAACTCAGTACCATACTTGACGCTTGTTTTCCTTCGAATTCCTGCGGTATCGATCAATCGGTATTTGCTGCCATTAACGGTAATCATTTCATCAATGGCATCCCGTGTTGTGCCAGGAATCTCACTAACAATAGCCCTTTCGTCCCCAGCGAAAAAGTTTAGTAAGCTGCTCTTACCCACATTCGGCCTACCGACTATGGCGACGTTAACAACATCCTCCTCAATTTCACCTTGAACCAAAGGTAGCTTTTGGACAACGCTGTCCAAGAGGTCTCCTGTTCCTGATCCATGAATAGCACTAAGTGGATAAGGCTCTCCTAGACCCAATGCCCAGAAGTCAGAGGCCATGATAAAGCGTTGTTCACTTTCACACTTATTAACGGCGACCATGACAGGAACATTACTGGCTTCCCGTCTCAAGAAAACTGCTAGGTCCTGATCCAGTGGATTAATTCCCGCCTGACCATCGACACATAAAACTACGACCGAAGCTTGCTTTATCGCAATTAAAGCTTGTGCGCGGATCTCTGGTAGGAATGTGGACTGATCGTCAAAGACAAGGCCACCCGTGTCAACGATTTGAAACGTGTAACCATTCCATGTCGAGGAACGGTAGGTGCGATCTCGGGTGATACCAATCACATCTTCAACAATGGCACCACCGCGAAAGGCTCCCACAAGACGGTTCACCAAGGTGGATTTGCCGACATTTGGACGGCCGACGACGGCGACGACGGGTAGCTTGGCTTCAGGGAGCTTCTTCACGGGAGTCTCGAAATCAGAAAAGTGCTGCTCGGTAGATTCTGACAGGGGAGATGATTTGGTGCGTACGCGGGCACTGATAGTTGAAGGGGGTGTGGTGTGACGGTTTTGAACATCAGATCGGATTGGGGAGGTAAATGTAGAGCGCAACTTGGTAGTTGGTGGAAGGAATGAACCGCAGAGGGAAGCGGAGAAGGCTGGGGATGGGGTTCCGGGCGACATGAGGATAAGGAGGTGGTTGGTGTTTGTTTCGTTGGAGAAAGGTCCGAACGACGCCTGATAAGTCAATGCAGAGGCTGGCTAGCGTATGAAGGTCGTAGCTTTCAAAATCATTGAGATTAACTTTTACACAAGATTTATTGACAGGTTGCCATTACTTATTCTGGCATTACGACAGAGTTGATGTCACATGAAATGGCGAAAAGCGATTGGATTAAAAAAATCTCCAGTGGCCAATTGAATCAAGTTACTAGGGTAGGTACATTTTCGTGGGTTAATTATGTGAAAAACATATTTCCCTAATTACAGTGGAAAGAGTCTGATCTCATCAACTTCGCGACGTGTACACGTGTGGATATTGTTGAAGATTTGAATGGGGACAGCGAGCATGCAGATTATCGCTGGCGGCACTTGATCGCACCCTGTAGGATATTCCCGCCCACAACCGACCATATCTTTCAAATATTAAATCACCCCACATTTTCCCCCCCTTGGTCGAACACAAATTTTACTTATTTATTTCTCTCCCACCCCAGCGCCCCCCCCCCTACACCATTTCTCAGGGGCATCTCAACATGTCTACAGTGCCGTACTGTAAAGTACAGTACAGTTGTCAGTTGGATGGCTTGCACTTGCAGCGTTGATCGAGATCATGCAAAGATCCGATCCATATTGAAAGGGTGGCTCTTAAAAGGCACGGAGCATCGTATGCACAACTATCGTAACAACGCAGGAAGCGAATGAAAACATGAATGCAAGAGTCCCATGCGGGACAACTGGACGCAACTGCACGTTGCAACGATCTACCATGAATGCAGCAGCTAGGGAAAGGACTAGGAAGCGGCAAAGGCGAGAGCAACGCAGAAGCGGCACATGCATGCGGACACTAGGCGGCAAGGACACGGACAATGAAAGAGCGCACGGCATTGAATTGGACCTCGGATGAGCGAGCAAGACGGAATGCAGGACGAGCACGCAGGCATTGGGCACAGACCGCAGGTGAGCGAATGCAAGAGCACGCATGGATGAGAGCGAGAAAGGCAATAGCAAAGCGAGCGTTGTAGAGGCTATATAAAGGATAGAATAGCGGCTGACCGGAAGAGAAGCGAGGGGCAGCACGCCGGCGACTTGTGCCGACTCATCTTGCCACGGCCCACAAACCCCTATTACCTCTGTTGAGATTCTGCCCTCTGCCAGCAAGTCCAGTTATCAGCTTACAGCATTCTATTGTCTACAGACCTAATCAACAGTTATGGGCCCAGAGGGAAATGAATCTCCGGAGAGTAGAATGCTTCATGCTCCCCGTCTAACCCCAAGCAAGGATAAGTTCTACTATAGAAGCGATGTTAGGATGTGGATGAAAAGGGTTAAGGTTTTTGCTAATGGGGGAGATACGAAGGCCAAAGGAGTGGCTAACGGATTGGGACATGCACTTTATTCAGCAATGGATCTCTGCTATCGCCGTGTGTTAGATGCGGATATACAGGATGGGAAACTTAAGCTTGATCCAGATGATGACGAGGACACAATGACATTTTCACAACAGAAAGGCGTAGTTGAACAAATGCTCATGACGGTAGCTAAGGACTCCCCAACGGATGCAGCGAAACGAATGATTACATTAGGGAGAAGGGTGTTCAATTGCCGTCGGTTTCGGAACGAAGATTACGCGGCCTTTGCCGAAAGGTTCCGTGGTGTTGCAAAGGCACATCTGAACTGTTTTCGTCACGTCCCCACCGAACAGGAGAAACAGCAAACAGCTTTGATAATGCTAGAGAATGCACAGCTCCCTGATTCAGTTTATAATAATCTGCTAAGTTTGCTCGTGTCTAAGCAAGAGGATCCAGTACAGCGTACGCGTAAGAGAAACCACATCATGGAACCAGAGCAATTCGACGAGCTCAAGCTTAATATCAATAACACAATACAGAGCTTGGGATCAGACACCTTAGAGGATGCTAGAGACAACATGCTGAAGTCCCGCAGAATCATGATTACATCAGAGAGCCGTATCAACAAGCGCATGGCTGGCGATGAGATTGCCCTCACGTTTGGGCTAGAAGATGCGATTGCAGCGTTAAAGACCATCAGAGTCTCTGATGAGAATAGAAAGGGGGGTACGCGAGCATGGTGAAAGAACCCCCAAGTGTGGGATCAATGATCGGCAGTGCACAACAATCTGACGCCATGCACAATTCCGGCTACATCCGCCCTGGAACGGGCGCGAAATACAATACCCGTTGTTATGCTTGTAACGGGACTAATCATTGGGCGGGAGACCCTCAGTGTCCCATGTATGGGAAAGGTGGCAGAGAAAGCAGATTTTGTAAACCCGACAGTGCAAGTGACCTACGCAACAAGATCAATGGCATGCGCAGCAGCTATGAAATACCACAGGAACGCAGCGTACGCTTTTCCGAGCCACCCCCATCCCCGAGGAAGCAAGACCAACTCCCCAACGAGAAGAACCAGTCAACACGCTACTTTGCGAACTAATGAGAGACCCAAACCCGATCTATGATCCGGGTGCCCCTCGTTCGATAGGAGGAATCAACGATGCACTGAAACTCTGTGACATTCTCGAGATAGACCTTAACATACGGCCACCACAGACATTCTATCTTCACGGATGGGGTAATGACTGCCTCGACCCCAGGCCGGTTGTTGGGGTATGGGATATTACGTTGTTAGATGTAAACGGAAACCCGTGCACACTTTGCTTTGAACTTGTTGATGGAGGCTCTATCCTAGTTGTAGGTCTTGATGTAGGTAAGATTGCAGTCCAAGATAACATATCAGAAGTCACAACACTGCGTATCAAGAGGCCGGGCGATAAATCCGAGCGTGTGTTTGCGACATATGTGTCGATTGAGGACGGTAACAAGATGGTGGAGCGGATAAGGGTCGAGCTCACACCCAGACCCGCAACTTGCATCAAGAATCTTATATCGGCAATGCTGGACGGTCAAGCACACAGAGAACCGAGACTGTTTGCGAAGAGGATTCATCGTGCCACACACGCGCCGGCAGAACAAGTTGCAATTATATGTTCCCAAGCAGGAATAATGAACCCAGCGTTGAAGCGAGCCATCGATGAAGTGGATTCCGCCTGCGATATTTGTGCTGGCTCTGGGATACCTAGCCCTAGCAACAAGATATCCCTGACTCACGTGAACGAAGCCTTCAATGTAGAAGTGCAGGTCGACCTCTGTTTTGAGTTTATCAGAGGACAGAGGCACAAGATATTTCTGATAACGGATACGGGCACAGGATTCTCCGAGGGACTCATAATGGTCTCCAAAAACGTGGACAGCATTTGTAAGCTCTTGGAACATATGTGGATTTTTAGACATGGGGCTCCCATGGCACTCTCGGCAGACGAAGAATATAATCGAGGACGCATGCGTACATTCCTTGAAGCAAACAATGTCACCTTCAAGCCGCGGCCTACACGACGCCACAATAAGACAGGCATAATCGAAAGAAAGGTACAAACTGTCAAAGCTATCATTCGGAAGTTTGACAAAGAGATATCGAGTTGCAGTGCTGAAGACATCGTCGCCAGGTCAGTATTTCTTTCTAATGTATTATGTAGTTCTCGTTTACTCAGCTCTTTTCAGCCGGTGAGAGGCTACCAACCATAGCTTCTTGTGATACCAGCCACGAAAGTTCCCCAGGTTCTACTGGATGCGCATGTAGAGCAAGCGGCTACGAGGGCCTTGCAACGAGGGGCTGAAGAACAAATGTAGTCCTCAGACACGATCGAACGCGTACAAGGCTGGCGATATGGTCTGGGTTTGGTATTCATCCTCGAAAGGGAACGAAAGGGATGAATGGGTGAGAGCTCTAGTTGTCAACATACATGAGCACTACATGGAGGTGAGAAGGCTTAAGGATGGACAACCGGTGAAAGGCAATACAATGAAACCTGCGTATGAGGATGTACGTTTAGCACCTAAGTCCGATCTGACGCGTGAACTCATGGCATGTTCATTGGAAAGCGCACTAGATAATTCAATGGACAGGGGGGGAAACCGGGGCAGGAAGCAGTGAGTGTCCACCGAATGTTAACGCTTTGATGACGATGCGAACAACAGCACATCTAGGCCACAATAGCCTAGATATTGGCATGGAAGAACCCAAGGGGCCACAGAGAAGTTATCAGGAGCTCAGCAAATACACTCTAAAAGAGGTTGGCATACAGCAAGACCAAATCACTGGCCCTGCAAAGCTCCCACAGATACTCGAATCTGACAGGGCAAAAGTGCTTCAGGAGATATATAACCAGATCGGAACACGGCAAGTTACCAAAAGAGAGATATAATTCGCGCCTTCGTGGATCAGTGAACAAGCCTTCACGAAAGAATATGAGGACAATTGGTCGGATGCCTTTGAGGAGGTAAGTGAAAAGGAGCTACCCGAAGATGCTAATGTCATTCGCTCGCATGTAGTGTATAAGGTTAAGACCGATGAAGCAGGAACACGGAAGCTCAAAGCGAGGCTGTGCCCGCATGGCAACGAGGACAGCGAAAAGGATAATATCAGGAAGGACTCAGCTAACGCGCAACTGTGTATTGTCCGGTTGCTGCTCTCATTGGTGACATTCCTGAATTTTCAGGTATGGACGGCGGGCACTAAGGGCGCATTCCTCCAGAGCGGTCCTATAAAGAGGAACATCTATGTACGACCACCGAGGGAGTGGCATCACACCGGTAGATACAGGAGGGGCATGTTATGGAAACTCCTGAAGCTCCCATACGGAATAATTGAGGCGGGACGACAGTGGATGATCACGTCCAAAAATTGGATGCTCACTGAGGGCGGGCTTATGAGAGTTTTTGGGATAAGTCAACTATTCGTCAAGCGTAGTAGGAACGGCAGCATTGTTCTCTTAGTTGCGAAACTAACCAATGACTTCCTAGCCGCTGGCAGCAAGGACGAGCTCGAGCAATTCTTCCAGAAGATGGGAAAGCGCTTCGAGATCGGTATGATTAACAAGGGCCCTAAATTCGTCTTTGGAGGTTGCGAAATCGAGGTGAAGCGTAACGGAGACATAAAGCTCTCCATGAGGGAGTACTGGAACAGGGTTAAACCCATCGAGATGTCTAGGCTGAGACGAAAAGCAAGAAACTTATTTGCGAATGCACAAGAGACACAGCAGTATCGTGCACTGGTCGGGACACTACTATACCTCGGTAATGGTGTGCTCCCACAAGCGTCGTATGTCGTATCACTGATGCAGCAGCGAGTAGCCAGATTGAGGGTGGAACACCTGGTTGATGCTAATCACATGTTAGCGGAAATCAAGAAGCTTAGCTCAAGTATCGTATATCGAAGGGTAGAAAACCCCACTGATGTTTGTTTCTTTACCATGTCCGACGCCTCGCACCCCAGTGACAGGGACTACGGCCAAACCGGGATACTCAGTGGGATTCTATTCCGAAATAGTAGAAATGGAAATGATGTCCTACATCTCGTTGATTGGACATCGCATAAGCAGCAGAGAGTGAGCCACTCTTCTTATAGAGCTGAAATCTTGGCGGCAGCCACCGCGGATGACAGGGGTTTTTACATGAAAACGGCTATCAACACACTATTTCCGAAAACGCCGATTAAGCATGAACTTAACATAGACTCAAAAGGTTTGTGGGACACTGTAACAAACTTGCATGAACGAAACGAATATAGGCTCAGGCAAACGGTCCAAAGAATACGCAACAGTTTCGATGCAGAGGAAACAAACATTATTAGATGGATACCAGGACCTATGAATTTGGCCGACGCACTGACAAAGTTCAATGTCGAAATGTTTAAGAAATTGGACGCAGTATGCAACTCCGGCTATCTTGACATCAAATGGGAATCAGGCTGCATGGTGGATGCCAATGAATGGTAGGCCAAGGATTGAATGTCCACGGACAGAGAACATTGGAAGCAGCATGGTTGAGTCGTCTTCTCTCGCATTTAAGACGACTGGGGGGAATGTCAGTTGGATGGCTTGCACTTGCAGCGTTGATCGAGATCATGCAAAGATCCGATCCATATTGAAAGGGTGGCTCTTAAAAGGCACGGAGCATCGTATGCACAACTATCGTAACAACGCAGGAAGCGAATGAAAACATGAATGCAAGAGTCCCATGCGGGACAACTGGACGCAACTGCACGTTGCAACGATCTACCATGAATGCAGCAGCTAGGGAAAGGACTAGGAAGCGGCAAAGGCGAGAGCAACGCAGAAGCGGCACATGCATGCGGACACTAGGCGGCAAGGACACGGACAATGAAAGAGCGCACGGCATTGAATTGGACCTCGGATGAGCGAGCAAGACGGAATGCAGGACGAGCACGCAGGCATTGGGCACAGACCGCAGGTGAGCGAATGCAAGAGCACGCATGGATGAGAGCGAGAGAGGCAATAGCAAAGCGAGCGTTGTAGAGGCTATATAAAGGATAGAATAGCGGCTGACCGGAAGAGAAGCGAGGGGCAGCACGCCGGCGACTTGTGCCGACTCATCTTGCCACGGCCCACAAACCCCTATTACCTCTGTTGAGATTCTGCCCTCTGCCAGAAAGTCCAGTTATCAGCTTACAGCATTCTATTGTCTACAGACCTAATCAACAACAGTACGTCTTTATGGGGGAGAAGTGTTAGCGAGTAGTACGCTCCCCGAAATAATGTTAGGACCAAGCCGTGAATGTGAGCCCCAGTGCCAACGGAACGCTACTGGGCGAGGATGTTATTCGTGAACAATTGAGCTGCCAGTAGAAACTAAATGAACACCGAAATTAAACACTTTTCTCGCATCTATGCTACATGATTACCCCCTTTTCTTGGTCCTGTTATTATTTCGGACGAAACATTCTTAGGACCAACTCTGAAAACCAACTTCAGCGCCCAGACCACATTACCATTCAATATAAAACGGACTTGCTTCTTTCCTAAATACCTTAAGGAGCAAAATATAACCAAAAAATATCAGCAAAGACAGCCAACAATGGGCCGAGGAAAACCATTGACAGAACAACAAAAGGGAGCGATTCTCGCTTTATTTCATCAAATGACACCCGAAAGAAAAATTGCTGAGATCATCAAGCGCTCCAAAACGGCTGTGCATAACTTTATTGTGTCTCAAACAATGCCGAAAAAGAAAAAAAAGGCAGGCCCTCGAAAAAAATCATCAAGTACGCAACTGCGGGCTCTTTTTAGGCATGCTTCAACCGGCAATTACAATGCTCGCGAACTGAAAACAAATCTGAATCTGTCAATTTCAGTACGAAGGGTACAGCAGATACTATCGGGAAGTGGTCATATGATCTACAAGAAAAAGAAAAGTGTCCCCGCGATGACGGTTGATCATAAAAAGGCACGTGTTGAATGGGCAAAGAATCACGTCACTTGGTCCCTCTCTGATTGGAAGGATGTAATATTTACAGATGAGGAGAAGTTTAATCTGGACGATCCAGATGGATTTGCCTACTATTGGCATGATTTGAGGAAAGAACCAGAGGTATTCTCCAGTCGACAACAAGGGGGGGAAATCACTAATGGTTTGGGGGGCCATTTCATACAAGAGTGTCTCGCAGCTTGCAATTATATTTGAAAAACAGGATTCCAAGCTGTACTGTGATGTTTTGGACGCCGCTTTACTGCTATTTGCAGAAAATGAAGTAGGAAAAACCTTTATTCTTCAGCACGACAACGCTGCTACTCATAGAAGTGATTACACGAGATCCTGGTTGGACAGTAATGATGTGTACACACTACCTTGGCCAGCAAAATCGCCCGATTTGAACCCCATTGAGAACATCTGGGGTATTCTCGCGAGGGCAGTCTACAAAAATAACCGCCAGTTTCATACCTTGGAGGATTTGGAAGAGTGCATTAATGACGCATGGTCACGAATTAACCAGCGCACTTTAAAAAATCTTTTTCAGTCTATGCCGCGTCGCTGCATAGAGGTAATTGAAAAACAGGGGAATTGCACTCATTACTGAAAGGATTTAAATAAAATACGCATGTTTTTTCTTGGTCCTATTTTTATTTCGTCCGAAATCACGGTCCTAATTGATTTTTGATCCTGTACTCCCTTTGTACTGGACAATTTAAATTAATTGAATATAATATTACTATTGCATGCACTTCTTTATGCATGCGAGGAGGGCTTTTTTGTATATACTGTACGCTACTTGGAGCTACAGTATGAAATTGTGTTGGTCCTAATAATACTTCGGGGAGTGTACCTACAAGAGGAGGATGTTCTTGTTCTAAACTGAATCAAAGAGATCTTCAAGAGATGAACTGTGCACTGCTGTACATAATTGCATGAAGGCATGGACCTAAGAATCAGCGATCCCGCAAGCGACGCTCAATTTCAGATCAATACGACAGGGTTATAAATAAACAGCGGAAGACGACTGTCTCTGGTATTTAAGGCATTGTGGTGACTAGATAACAGCAAATCTCAGCACAAAACATGAATTTGGACTAGAATGTAGTGCAATGCGCGGTGCGCAGTTCTTCTCGTCTAGTAACGGAACACCGTCAGACAATGAGAAACCCAACACACACACACGAAGACCCACAGGGTGTTCGCTGTCCCTCTTTCTCTTTAAGCACCCTGCGATGCAGTAGCACAGCTCGCCGACGACGAGGAGAAATGGAGTTGGAAGAGCGGGGGTAATTCCTTGGACGGCTGGACGGTATACTTGTCCTCCGGGTTGTAAGGCCGGGCCGTGGTCCGCGGAATGCTAGAACCTTGGTAAGGATCGATTCCAGAGAATCTTATACACCAGGGGTGTAATACTTGGACAATGAAGATGTAGTATTGGGTCAGCGGTGCTGAATATCTCCTTTGGAGATAAAGATGTTGTCACCAACGACAACCTTGAAGTTCCTATTTGTATATAGACGCCGGAGTCCGGGTCGCCAAGCGTGAGTAAATATCACAGACAAACAACAGAAGGGGTATTGTAATGTTGGATAGAGAGGGGGGAAATAGATAGGGGGACCCGGGCGGATAAACGTAGCTATAGCCAAAGTTGCCGTTGGCAAGGTTTCTGCAAAGGCGGAAGTTGGGAGTCAAGTTCAGAGCCAACACCGGGGTGGCTGTTTAATCTGGGGCCCTAGTGGCCAGGTAGGTATAAATACTAGTTACGTAGGTTAGGGTTATCTTCGACGGCAAGGTGAGTGAAGTTAGGGAGATCCAAGTTAGAGATAAGAAAACTCGACACTTGGCCCAATAGTTACCTTTCACTTGCGAAAATATCAGGTCCAATTTGGGGGCCGAGTGGTCCAGATGGCAAGCTCTCAAGCCCCATCGGGTGGGTATACAGTACCGAAAATAATAGTGGGCGACAAAAGAAAATTGCCCTTACTGTACTGTCCTGTACAGTGACCGCTGGTTAGCAGTGAATCAGATCAAAAAAAGATCAACAAAATTAGCCCTGCCGATGGCAGTACAGTGTGAGTGCCTATTGCACTACATAGAAATATAATTCAATGCTATTTCAGGACGATGACATTCAAAAAAATCTCAATGAAATTTGGAAACACGATTAACAACAGAGTAAATAGCCTCTACTGGTTCAAAGTTGGCGAGAAATAGCAAATGAACCGATACTCTTTCATTCTGTACTCTGTCATTATCTTCCTTTGTATCGATCACCAGAACGAGAAACTGGCAATCGACTGGAAAATATTAGCATTAACATACAACTGGGGAAATTGGTTTCGGATTTTGACAAAGGCATAAGATTGGCGTTAAACTACGATTTTTGCAGAATTGGAGAGGTTTCTCGTCGTCTCAAGCGGTATCCGGAAGCTGAAACGGGGTTTTAAGGCGACCGAAAATAGTCGCCGAATAAGTCCCGATAAGCGGGGAAAAAATCGAAAATAAAAGTAGACGGATATCATAAAAAAAGGTTTTGACGGAGTCTAAAATCTACATCTGAACTACTAGCCGCTTTGCAATTTCCGGTGGACGACCCCCGCTTTCATCGGTTGATTCAAGCGGATCCGTAGCTGGAGTACAGAGAAAGGATTAATTGCTTTTTGAGGTTCAAATACACGAAATATTTCGCTTACATTACATGGAGGGGGAAATGTGGGTGGTCTAATATTTGAAAGATATGGTCATTTGTTTTTTTATTAGAAGGTGTAATTATTGGGCGTCAAATTATATATTTGAAGAGAAATGAATTGAGCTTGTATTTATCTGCCAATCAATTTGCTAAAACGCAAGGATTGTTAGATGAGGAACGAATTTTTCAACGCATCATCGAAAAAGGGGGTCAGTTACTCCGCTGCAGCCTTTTCACAATGTGGCGCTTGGTTTGTAATAGATTGAAAGTGTAATACTGACTCCTTCAGTAACTAAGATATACTGTAAGAGGGCATTATTCTATTCATTCCGAGAATCATGAAGAAAATTAGACTTTAAAAAATAAAGTTCTCCAACTTGAGGGTCTTTGTTACTAAGTAATGCTCGCACGGCCAGAACGGAAATTTCTTCCCGGTCTCTGCAATATCATCAGACTTCAATAGCATACAAAATATTCACAGGATAATTTTTACTAAACAATATCTTAATATAAAACATTCTGATTGTCTTTAAAGATTTGTAGAGAAAAGTGGAAAGTCTCACTAAATTGGAGTTTGGATTACATCCAGATTCTTAAATATTTTATTCATGGATGCCTAGTTGAGGTACTTAATAAGGCATCTAATAATCAGCACGTAATTGAAAAGGGGGGCCACTAAATTACCAGAAGTCGTTACTTAATTTTTAGGATGATTGTAGCACAATATTTCTCGCTTATTTATGGAAAATGCAGTCTTCTCATTATTGCCTTCTGTGTTAGTAATGCCTTAGAATCAATTGTGTTTCCCTTTTAAGCACTTATTTACGATTAGGATTGTGATGGAATCGTACAAAAGTTATTTTTAGATATCAACTTTCCCCACTTGACCTCGACATGCATCTCCATTCCGTTCTTCTACTTCTCATATTGTATGTGGAGGCCTTCTGCAGTAAAGTAATATTTATAAATTATTCCTTATTAAGTGGCTCTGATATTATTTTCAACCACGACGCAGTTTATATGATATATATGTGGCATTAAATTGTAGTATTTATCAAGAAGTTATTGTAAGACGAACTACATTCCTATCGAGGAATAAATGATCCGGCAAGTTCAAATAATGCAATGAAATAGAAGCCATTTTTGATGAAAGAACCCACACTATCGGGGATGAAAAAGGAAGCAAAAGCACGACTTCGACTCACTTCTGGAAACGTCCTCCCGGTAAAGATTCCGCGAAAAATCCCATGGCAGGGTGCCGGTGCGTAAAGAGCCAAAGATAAGTGTTTGAGCCGATAAAGAAGTGCAGTGAAAGTATAAGAGAGTAACCATGGACTAGTTGAGTAAATTAACAGGTGCTTCATTTTTTGAAGAAATATTGTATAGGCTAACTAACTTAATGAGTATTAATTCAAATCTCAACCCAATTCAGTTACTTGATACGGATGATCGTAGTGGTCAATCCCATTGGTTCCACGGAATAGATAGAAACATTTAAAATTTTCCCAAGTTTTTATTACGGTACAATATCAATCACCAATCGTTCTCAACACTTTTTATTTCCAAAAATTCCTAATTGTGCTTAAACATGTCTTTTCTTAGAATTTTTCTTTGATTCGTGAAATTAGCACGTGAAGAGGTTGCTTTTTTGGTTTATGGCTGCTGTGGCCTCTACTAATTATAATAACCGCACAAAAACTTCCCCTTCATAATTTAATCGAGTAGTTTCTAACTTTTTTAATTGCGTTTTATACGAATTTAAGATAGAAAAATGCCATGACCCCAACTTCTGAACACTTTAATTGCACCCAACGCACCATAATCTTCAAATATCGCTATTTGTCTTCATATATAGTACAGAGGCTTCCACAAAGGCGTACTTTTCTGAATGTATGATTTATTCATGACGGATATCAGTAGAACCGGAAGGTGGGCGCAGATATTCATGGTCCATGTGGGTTAGAAATATCGTTGTTCCCAGTATATACGCCATAGAATATCGTTAGGTGTCACTTCTAACGGCTGTAATTTAAGTGAAATGAGATTCCAGAATAATCTGTAAGGAAGAGTAGAAGCATTAAAGACTGCTGAAACGAATCTATATTCTGGATGTCCTGAAAATATAAATACTTTTCAAAATTTTTAAGCTATGCTGGAAACCAAACTATTGTTCTGTTCTTGGCACAACGTCAATAACCTACTGAAATATAAGCCAAAGCGTTACCATTTTACCATAATCCTGCCCTTATATTATTCCTTTAGGGAGAAACGTAATTAATCTTTAAATACTAGCAAGTAATTACATGATTTGATGAAGGTAATGATATCTGTTCATGTGCTTTTTAGCCGACATGTATTTTAGCAAACCTCAGCTTTTGATATTAACCGTACATACGCAATGGTAACTCCATAAAGTATCTTACAAGTACTGTACTCGCAAATCTCCATACCCATTTCAAGATTTTCTTTCAATTAGCTTCAATGAAACGCAGAATTAAGTATAGCAAAAAGGTCGCTTATAATATTTGAAATCCATATTAACTAATTTCAAACTTCTAGTAACCTCAAACTACACCATCGAGTCGCTTCTATCGTTTCATTACCATTTTCAAGGCCTTTGTAGCTATCTTTTTTTTTCGAAAGTGAAACATAACACGTCTGCTTGATCTCATCTCTTCAGTTAGACTCCAGTAACCGTAAATCACAATCTTTCTTAGAATTGATCTACTTTCTACTTAAATATGCCAATGAAAATGTATTCCACAATATATTATAGCTTTTTTAGTCTCATACGGGATTTTCCCGGGAAATTTCATCTGACCTAGAGACCCCTTCCATAATTTTCGGAACTGACAAAACATCCTCTACTCCAAACTACGTAAGTAGATCTCTACTTACGTAGTTTGGTTAATCACCCTGATATTTTGCTTCGGTTTTGTCTTTTTCCTGAACTGTTTCTTCCCCTTGCGTAAAAAGGGATCAAAAGAGTCCATTTTCGCTAACCTCCTTGTGATGGTTTAATTGGATTATCCCTTTTAAAATTCATGTATCCGCATCCAAATTCAGGAAACTTCTTTAAGAAGTCGGTAATTGTCAAGTAATCTTTACAGATCAAATGATTACTGAGTCCTCATGCGATATTTCTTGAACTCGACAAGCACTGTTCTTGATTTCATCATTCGTCCGTTCTAGCTTTTCCAGATTACTTTCACCTTTTTATCCTCTTTTCCGCGGTCATGTTGGCCTGAATTTTAGTCTTCATCTCGACCTTTCCTTTTCATATCTCATTATTCTTTTGCCTCTCAAATAAATTTTGTTTGACGCTCTCACATTTCTATACAAGTTCTTCATCTTTCGAAGGCATTATTGCATACAATTTCATACTTTTCTTCTTAATCATGATTTTTCATCTTTCGCGTTTTTTTGAATGTTTCCCACTAGGCAGTACTCAGACTTGTAAAAACTGAGCTAATCCTTGTGCCAATAGATTTCTTGTTTGCCCGTCTTGACCTCTATTCTCCTACCAAAGCTATCCTTTTATACTACAGAATTCCCGTAAACCTGCCAAACCAGGAATTAACACTCCATCACATCAGTCAAGTTCCAGCAGGTGCTGATGCAATTGCAAACTTAGCAATCTCACTAAACCTAAACAGCATACTACCTAAATGGAGATCCATCCAATTGCATATGCGGAATCTCGAGATAGAGTTACGTAACTGTACGTAGTTATTCTCTTGTGCCAAATTCACCTCGATAGACTTCGTGTCATGCGAGTCATGCAATATATCATAAGCCTGGACTCGTAAAATCATCATCGTTCCAGTATCACACAAAAAAAACACGGAAACAAAGCGAATTGCTTCTTGAGATTTGAGGGCATATCCTCAACTCTCAGGACTCATTTTCAATAAATGGAAACTTTTATGCTAGCACATGAATTTTCTTCCTTAGAATTCGGGATCGATGATTGCATAGAAAATGTGGACAGACAGGTGATCTTGACCCACTAAGGAGAAATTAGTGCCATCTCCATTAAGGCCAATTCAATAGCTGCCTGATTTGCGCCATCACTTTATTGTTGATTCTCTAGGTGTATCCTAGAACTGTGGACTGACATTGCTTCATATTTTTTGGTGATATTGTTGTCGAGAGATTCCCCGTGCAAAATAAGCTTTTCAATTAGCGTTCGTATAATTTTGGCTTAGAGAAAAGACAGAAGGAATAGATATCGGTATTTTAAGAAGAATGGATCTGGATGTTGGGTTGTAAATGAATAGACAGCGATGGGGCGAAGGGCCCGGGATGATCAAACGGCATAGAGCCCTGGACTGTAGTATAACGGTAGAACTTGTAACATTTGTATATGAAAATGTAAGGTCGAGATAAGATGGCTTTTGCGTGGAAAAAAACCCTTCTCTCTTTTTCATTAAGTTCTTCAGCATTTATCGCCTGCTTCATACCGTTTTGTGTTGATGGCAGACAGTCATGGTGGATTTTTTTTCGACTCTTGTAAGCAACGTTTTCGTCTGATATTGATATTTTTGGTTGATTCTTCAATCCACTGTGAAAACATTGAATTGTGGGCGTTGATCCAAATTCTGGGTGTATTAGTTTGATATGGGTTGTTGGGGTTGTGGGAAGTATAATTAGGGTGTATTGGGAGCTTTGATGCGCGCTTCGTTGCATTTTTCGTTCTTTGTTTGGTCTTGGCGGCTTGAGCGCTGCTTGCGGCGTTGCAGAGACCTGGCTGAGATTTTTATTGTAGAAAGGCTCTCTGTAGGACGTCTTGTTAAGGGGTGGCGGTGGAAATGGCTGACATGACGTAACGCGTGATTTACTTCGGCGTGACGATGCGGATGAAAATTTGGTCTTACGAGCGGTCAAATCGCAGGAGCCGTATTCCAGTCGTACGATGTAACCTTGCTCGGATAGAGACCATGGGGCCCTGTATATGTTTGAATATTTCTCCTGGCAGTTCCGGTTGAGTAATGCTAATGTCGAGATGAAGATAAATGGTACATACTGGGAGGCCAGGGTCCAGAAGAAGATAAGTTTATGCTCCAATTACAGGTTTGGAGAATGCAGAGAGGTTGATTCGGTTAAATTTGGTCGTCTGGAGGGACATTTATCGGTTATTATGCAGCTTGAAGATGAGTCTGTGACAGTGAGTGTGAAAATGGGATAATGGCAGTGATGCACAGAAGGAGAATATGTTTTGAAGAGGGTGTTATGGCCGGCGGAGTGGAGGAAATATTTATAGTCAGGCTGGGTTTTTTAGTCTTCCGTTGTCTGATGGTTTCTACGATGTTTTGGAGCTCCCAAGCAAGTTCCTTGGTAGTTTAAGCGTCTCCTATCTGGGCCTGTTTGGCTTGACGATTTTCACGTTTTCGGCAGGGGTAGTTTCGATCACAATATTGGTCATCAGTATTTCGCGGGCTGTACATGCCCATGGTGATATTATACCGGCAAGGTTGGAACGATCCGCGCTGATGCCGAGACGCGGGAAAGTAGGATTATAGTTTCTTTATGTTTTTTACAAGTTTATTGGCGTTTCTGTCTGCTTCGGGGGATAACCGAAGGACAAAGATCTGCAGTCAGTCGAGAAAGTGAGTAGCTCTTTGTATTTTTGGATAAATATATTGGAGTCTTCTTGCGTGTTTGCGTCAACTTAGATGCCAACGGAGACTGTTTCTTGGTTTTTCCTGAGTCCTTCAAGCATTGAATTTACGTTGGTTCCAGGGTTCGTGATGTCAAGATACTTGCTGTTGCACTGTGCAGGTGAGCTGGAACGCAGTGAGTTCCACTTCCAGTTGAATGACGAGGTTCAATGTAGTTCAAATGGCACCCTTACTGTACTGCCACCGGTAGAGCTTGTTTTAGTGATCTGTTAATGACTCAATTTTTGTTCGTACTAGCGTATTGCTAAAAGCAAGCACTGTGCTGTACATTAAGGGCAAGTTTCGATTTTCTCTTATCATTTTTCTCGGTACGGTATTCTCATCCGAGAGGGCCTGAGGTTTTACAGTCCCTTCCACTTGTCCTCCAACTTAGAACTGATATTTTCGCCCAGGAAAGGCATTTGTTAGCCCAAATGACGACTTTACCCATCTCTAACTAAGATGTCAATTACTTGGCTGTCACTGAATTTATTTATCCCGCAGTCGTAGATTAAAATAACCTAGATAGCTATTATTTATACCTATCTGGTCATTAGAGCCCCAAAATAAACAATCACCCCGTTGTTGGCTCTGAAATTGGTTTCCAACGTCCGCGTTTGCAGCAATCTTTCCAGCAGCAACTTTGTCTAAAGCCCTATTTATCCGCGCGGGTTCCCCTTTTATTTTTCCCTCTTTCCCCATATTTTACAGTCCCTTCCATTGTTCGTTCGTGATACTTACTCAACCTTTGCGTCCCGAACTATGGCGTCTATAAAAATATGGAAACTTCGGTGCTGTCGTTGGTGACGACACCCTTTTCTCGAATAGAGATACTCAGCACTGCTTACCGTCTACCACATCCATTTTTGTGCAATATTGCACGTTTTTTGTTCACGTTTCTTTGTACTCGATTCTTCTCAAAGCTCTAGCATTCCGCGCATCCTTGCCCAGCCTTACAACCCGGGGGAAAATTATACCGTCCAGCCGTCCAAGGAATCAGCCACGCGGTAACCTCCCGAACTTCTCCTTTCCATCGACAGACTGCGCTCTTGCACCACAGAGTTCTTAAATAGTAAGAGAGACAGCGAACACTCTGTGAGTCTTGGTGTATGTGTTTTGGTTTTGTCATTGTCTGACGGGATCCCATACCTAGACGAGGACAACTGCGCCCCGCACATTGCAATACATTTACTTCCTCCGGGCAAATGGAGTGAATGTAATCCTAGAGGAGTATTTCTCGTTTAAATCCATGCGAATTGCGTCGCGCGTGTTGGAAAGATGGTTCTGTAGTGCAATAGTACACTGATGCACGATGCTGGACGGCTAAACCGATTTTGGGTGATCGAATTTTGGTCCATTTATTGAAAATAACTTTTAATTACACCTGGAGGCTGACTGCCAACTGGCCTTGGGCCATAGTACGCGCCTCATGGGCCGAATGGACACCTAAGGTGACTCGATATTTGTTATGGGCCACGGCAGACCATTGGACCAAGTGTCGCTTTATTTATCCACAAATGTGGATCTAATTTCAGCCCACTAGGGACCTGAAAATTACTCTATTTAGGTTTACCACTTGTAGTTATAGAGTAGACCAACTATTATTTATTATTTAACTGAGTCACAAACTCTCTACGTAAAAGGCACCCCGATGCCGGCGCTGGACTTAGTTCCCAACCTTCGTTCCTTCGAGGAAACCTCGTTCACAGCGGCTTTGTCCATTACTGTTTCCATTCCGCCCGGGTGTCCTCTTTCCTCTTTACCCTTTTTAACCTTTTTAATTTTTATCCTTCGAGATCCTTTTATTTTTCTAACCAGGGGTTATATCCTTTTGGTTTGTTTGTTTTCTTGGTCGAAGTGTTCGTAACGCCTTTGGCGCTTACGTGATTCAGCGCCTATATATAAGTGGAATCACCCGCCAGTGTGTCTGCAGAGACACCATTCGCTTCTCTTTGGGAGAATCGCGACTACGTCGCCCCTTAACTTACGTAACGTATACACCTTTGGTGTCCGTCCCTAAGTTATTGGTCTACGGATCACACCCCAAGATCCTTTGGACCCGGTCCGGCCTTACAACCCGGAAGCAGGAATGACCTCCAGCCGACCGAAGACTCCCCCGCTCTACCAACCCTACCGTGCTCTTGTCCAAGACGCCGCATAAGTTTACTTTGCATCGCACAAAGAGCTAAGGTATCGCAAGATACTTAAAGAGAAAGCAGGTCCCGAACGCCTGGTGCGTTCTTTTTGTGTTTGCTCGCTGGCCCGTTGCCTGAGGCATTTGGGCTCGAAGGTTTCATTGCTTGCGTTTCACCCAATGCTCTACACAATTTTGGTCTCCTGACCTAGAAATTATTTAGAAAGTGAATCCATTTTGTTCGAACTTGCACTGCTCTCTGAGCTCGCAGCAGCTTTCGTCAAGTTCGAGTCAAGAGTGTCTACCATTTTTCGAGTCGCCTTAAGCGTATCAAAGACAAGTTACAGCTGCTTTCATACTGAGTATATCGACAGTTAGTTCAAGTAGGACTCGCAACCATTCAGGTACTGGACACCGGGGTGGAACCATATCGGAGCCTGCTTGTCAGCCGCCCCGGCCACGCTCGGTATCTGGCGACAACCCACAGGCACGGGATGTTCCCGAAGCTGCCGTGGATGCTCGTTGCTTGTAGCACGGTGTGACCCTCCGAGAGGACATCCACACTTTGGTAAAAGACCGATTGGAGCAAGTCACTAAATGTGTATCCGCCCTACGAACGGAAGTTCAGAATGTGGATACCCGACTGCGGGCCTACTTCAGTCAATATGAAGCCCGCGTTAACACCTTAGGTGAACTCCATGAGATCGTTGGCACCCTCCTAGAGGAAGTCAGAACATTGAGACAGGACGTCAATCGTGTAATTGAAGTTGTCGCAGTCGAGAAAGCCGCAGGCCAAGAAAGAGCAGATCAGATTGCCAGTCTACGTCGTCGTTTGGAAACCGAGTCCGAGGATCGCCAAGCCCCAGTGGTCCTAGACCTCACACTGGATGACAGCAAGAATGAGTGATCCCCAGGCAGTGAAGAAGGTAAAGATGACAGTGACGAAGATAGAAGCGAGAGGAGGCACTCCAACCGTCGCAAAGGTGGGAGAGCACAGATGAAGAACAGCGGCAAGAAGCCGCAAAGAAAGAAGAATACAGCGGACTCTTCTTCCTCCGAGTCGAGTTCCAACAACGGAAGAGACAACGACTCCCACGGGGGAACCTCCGACGAGGAGTCGGTTGTCATCATCGACGAGACTTGGTGCCCTAAGGGCAAGCCGTTCAAGTCAAGGAAGTATAAGGACCTAATATACCGTATCAAGACTCACACTTCATCGGCGACCTCAGGTCGTGCCATAATGATAAGTTACAGCCGACTAACTACTTGTACCGTCAACCATTGTCGTACCGCACTTACCGCTTAAAGCGAAAGACTCAGTCGATGAGTTCGTCGCAAACTGGGAAGGCTCGGAACAAAGCGAAGCGTATACTGCAGAAAATCAAGAAGAGGGACTTCTTTTCGGGAGATGACCCATCCGGTTTTTATCCTTTCTCTCCCTCTTGGTACCAGAGGTCAATCTCGAGGGCATGTCGGAGGCTCAAGCCTTCCGTGTCTTACCGGACTTTCTAGTCGGCGCAACCGGGAGACAATTTCGCTCGGTCACGGAGACCGCTTCTCCGGAACAAGGATGAATAACCAGCTGGCTTGAGGCCGTGTATTGTATGCTACGCTCCTTCGCAACGGACCATGGTATCCACAATGTCGTACTTGCCATGCGAGATGTTACACAGTTGGCCAAAGAAGGGGAACGGGACTATTATTTGCGTCTTTCAGACGCCAGTACCCGTTGTGGCAATGTGCACGATGCCCAGGAACTCGTTACCATGTACACTGATGTTTTCGATCGCCGCATCAAAGGTGTGGTGAGCCATTACCGCCGCACCAACAAGAACGCAACCTTTATCGACATCATGAAGTACGCAGAGATACAAGGTATAGCAGTCCGCGCTAGGAACCAGGCCCTTCGCAAGGTTTCTATTGATGCACGAGCGCCAGAGGCGAGTGCGTCTAGGACGTTGCATCCTCGGTGGGAAGCCAGGTGGCAATCGAAGACACACACCGTTGCTCCTGTCGAGTCTCCTTCGCAGTCACGCCACTCGACAATCGCATATGACGCAGACGGACATGAGTATGAGGTTAACCTCTTGTAATCGGCTTCTGCCTCGGATGATCCGACGTATACCACAGAATGGACCCCCGAATCTTCAGACGTCTCTTCTCATGACCCTTCCTTAGCGACCTCTGATCATGGATATACGCCTGCACCGTGCGTACCGTATGCGGACAGTCATACGAACTTCAACCGACCAGGTTGGGTGGGCAGTCGAAGGGCAATGATCCCTCCGGCGAGGTCCCCCGCGAGGAATGAGGGAAAACGCCGTCGTAACTTCATATGCAACCCCTGCTATGAGCGCGGGCATATCGCACCTGAGTGAATCCTTCCTTTTCGTGATACGGCAGGCGTCATCCGCAACTATGAGAGGCTTTCTCCTCAAAACCCCGCGGGAATCTCGTCCGCGTGTAATCATCGGGTTGTCGCTATGCTTAACCCAGGAGCAAAAAGACCCGACTGGTCTGGAAGAGGGTACATCAAATACCTATGGGAGGGTCCCTTTCGAGCCGCCGGCTAAGCCGGATAGCCCTCACACTACCGCTTCGTCCCAGGACTTTACAACTGGCCCGAAAAACGAGTAAAAGGAGTCTTCCGTAAGGAAGAGGTAGTCATTGACCATGTCATCAAACCCATACCTGGGGGTTCTTTCCCCTGCTCTCCTTCTCTGATAACTATTAAGACCACAGCCAAAGCTGCGCGTCACTGTACATCCATAAGTACCTTAAAGAAGGTCCTGAACTTCAAAGACCCAAGCAGGAAAACAGAGTTCAGCTTGTGCCGTCCGTGGATTAAGTTCAAGAACCACAAGTTCGAGGACCGAATCTACGTAATGGCACGGAGTAATTACAAGTTGCATGCGGATGTTGGTCTTAGACCAGCACTAATGCACCCCCGTACTTTTAGTCCTGGATACGGGCGCCGGGTCGAACTTGATTCGGCAGTCTGAACTCCCAAAGGGATTCGAAGACCGGATGGCTTATGCCCCTCTACCCGACATATGCGATGCGAACAATAACCACTCAGCACTCGAGGAACTATCCGACTACCGGTACAGTTAGGCAGGTTCCTCGCCACGGTCGATTTCATCGATTGCGAGAAGTTGGCCGCTCCACTCATACTTGGTACGGACTACTTCGATCGCTTCGTTGAAGCTATTCGGCCTCGAGCTAAGCTCGTCGAGCTTGACATCGGCTTGAAAATTCCGATTATTAGAAGGCCATTGACAAGAGCTTTGAGCTCGAAGCCACTCCCGCCAGAACTTGAACCTCCTTTGAAGGACAGTCGTACTTTACGTAAGGTGAGAGTGCCTCGACGAACAATACTGCCGGCTCATAGCCAAACTTTCGTCCCCCATCACGACGGAACGTCACGGTTTGATTGTGGTACAGAAGAACTCCGGGCTGTACGAGTCCCAGAACATAGCAGCCACCAATGGAGTAGCTCAAGTCGAAGCTGGTATCCCCTTCAGGTTACTGGTCGCGAACTTCAACTCGTATCCAGTTACCTTTCCACGACTGCAAGTGTTTACGCAGGCTTTGCCTCACCCAACCATTGCAGTACAAATTAGCCTCACCGTAGGTGAGATAATTGGCGTTGTCGAAGATATTGCTGATGCAGGACAGTCAGCTCCGCCGAACGCTACTGTTGCCAAGAACCCAGAAGACCATAAGGCTACGGCGAACCTTCCAAAAGGAAAGAAAGATCTAAGGATTGATGACGCACCAAGTGTCGACGATCTCGAATGGATTCAAATACTACAGCCCATGGCTGAACGCTTCAAAGCAATGTTGAAGAACTACTCGAGTACGTGGGATGGCTCCATTGGAGAAATAGACCAAGTTGAACACCACATCGAGCTTTTTGCTGTAACCCGGCCCATAGCTCAACCGCCGCATAGAGCTGGACCAAAGGTCAGAGAATTGGAAGCCACACAAGTTAAGAGAATGCTGGATGCTGCCGTCATTGAACCGGCTCAGTCGCCATGTGCTGCACCTGTGGTGTTGATACCCAAGCCCGATGGAGCAGTATGCTTCTGCGTAGACTATCTGCAGTTGAATGCAGCAACAATCAAGGACGCGTACCCCCTTCCAAGGATGGAAGAATGCGTTGACTCCTTAGGAGATGCTTCGGTCTTCTCCATCCTCGATTTTTACTCAGTTTATTGGCAAGTATGTGTCGCAGAAGAAAAAAAAGACAAGACAGCCTTCGTTTGCCATGCCGGATTGTTTTGCAACAATCGCAAGGCCTTTTGGCATATTCAACGTGCCCGCTACGTTGCAATGTAGGCTGGACATTCCGCTCTCACCTTTCCGTTGGAGATCTAGCTTGGTGTACATCGATGATGACATCATATTCTCGAGGAAACTTGAAGAACATATCGACCATGTCGATGAGGTCCTCAACTTCTTGCAAAATGCAGGTGTCTCGCTAAAGTTGAAGAAGTATGACTTCTCTTCAGACAAAGTCAAGTACCTTGGCCATATCATCAGACCCGATCGGCTGGAGATCGACTCAAGTCGCACCGCAGCCTTGCGGAAAGACAAATACCCGACTACGCTCACAGAGCTTCGGAGCTTTATTGGCTTATGCAATGTGTTCCGTCGGTTCATTAAGGATTTCTCCGGCATAGCGGTACCGCTTAAAAAACTGCTTATGAATTGTATGCCAACTAAGTTGGAGCCATTCGATAAAGCCGAGGCGACTGCCTTCCAGGTTCTTATCGATACGATATTGTCCCATCCAGTACTAGTGCTGCTTAAGGAAGGACATTCTTACTGAATCGACACCGATGCTAGCCAAGACCAGTTTGGTGTCGCCCTGTTCCAAACATACCCCGATATGTAACTCAAGCCTATTGGCTTCTTCCGAATTTCGCTTAAGGATGCGGAAACCAGGTACCTTGTCACCGAGCAAGAATGCTTAGCAGTGGAGTGGACCTTGACCACCTTGCGTCCTTACCTTCTGGGAGAACATTTCACCATCCATACGGATCATTCCTCACTGAGATGGTTAATGAACGTCACTGATCCATCAGGACGATTGGCGAGATGGAAGCTTCTCATAAGCGAGTTCGACTTCGATATCTTATACAAGAAGGGCCGAGCTAATATCCAATTCGGCGCCCTATCGAGACTGCGCACCTTAGGTGAAATATTCAACGACTTCGACGATGACATCCCCTGTTTCCTCGCTGGGGATACCTCTGCAATTAAGAGAGGAAAGGCGGTGGACGCTTCTGCGGACGCTTTTCCAAATCAAGATCCAGTACAGACAGCCGAAGAAGTTTTGGCTCTTCAGAAAGAGAAGGATGAATACTTTTCGAGTTCATATCTCCAGGCGCTGGCGCGAGAGCAATATGAGGATGACTTCTGTCAGAAGATCCATTCACTATTGAACGCGGGCCATCAGATCCCGTTCACCATGGACGCTCCTTCGTACGAAGGATATCTTTGTCGAACGGCATCCAAATATTTACAGGTTTTTATTCCTTCATCTCTTCAACAATGAGTCTTACACTTGATTCATCACTCGAAAGTAGGTGCACACCCTGGGGGTCGAGGACTCTACAGTTCCTTGAGACAGTCCTATTATTGTCCATCCATGGTAATGTACTGCTAAGCCTTTGCTCGTCCGTGTGTCACGTGTGCGAAGAACAGAGTGAATCTGTGCAAGAATATGAAAGATTTAAAGCTATTCACTCCCAATAGAACCTTGGAATATGTCTCTATTCACATCCTCGGTGAATTTATTCGAACCAGCCGCGGGAACCGCTTTCTCCTGGTTATCACTGATATATATTTGAAGATAGTTCGCACCGTTCCTCTTAAGAATATCACGGCGGGCGCAGTGGCTTCTGCCTTCGTGACCCATTGGGTATTCGTATACGGCCCGCCGATCCACTTGCTGTCTTACAACGGAAGCCAATTTGTCTCGAATTTCTTCATTAACGTATGCTCCGTCCTTAGAATCAAAAACTTGTTCACGACCACGTACCATCCACAGACGAGCGGTTAGGTATAACGGTTCAACCAAACCATCTTTGCCGCTTTACGCCACTATGTGGGGGATCATCCGAAGGATTGGTACTTATTCAGCGACGCCATTACCTTCGCGTATAATACGCAGGTACAAAGGATGACTAACATCGCGCCTTTCGAGCTCAAATTCTCTCGTACGCCTAAGTCCATCGCGTTACAGTCTCAGCCTACGCTTGAAGGTTCTGCGTCGGCGAAGCGGTACCACCTAAGGGGTACATCATGGTTTAAAAGTCTGATGATTTCTACTTCTAAGCAGTCCATCGACATAGAGCAAGCGCTCTGTAAGCTAAACTACGATTCTCGAGTGCGAAAGCCCTTATATGAGATCCCAGGTGCTTCCTTCGTCTTCCTAAGTAAGGAGACGAGTTCCACAAAAGTAAAGCAACATAAGTTGTCACCCATGGCCACCGATCCCATCAGTGTTGTGGAGGTTCGAGACGACTCAGTCGTTATCGAAGATGGAGAAGCGCAGGCAAGAGTGTCTAGAGATCGCATGGAGCTAGCACCGAAGCCCCTTGAATATATTAATCGCTCGGCTACGCCGAATGACAAGTCACCATAGGAGAGTAAAGGCTCCCTTGAGGGGACAAGCCAGGTAGTGAACGCGGATGCTGCAGAGTCCCCCCGCAGTGGTCGGAAGAATTACGCCCACAGGGATACCCGAAGGGTGCTCGCTTTCGAAAGGTCTTCTGGGTCCTTCCTACTTGGTCTACCGCCTTTGGAGCTGAGAAGTAAGGTGTTTTACGAGAAGAATCCCTCTATTCTTCAGAATGGGGACGAGCGCATCTCTCATGATCGGTCCCGCCCCAAAACTAAAGAGGCTTACCGCGAAGACGACAGGCCAAGCCTAGTCTGTTTCGTAACTTTACCGCCCGAGTCACACTAATGCTGGTCTACGCAGTTATTTTGTTGTCGCACTAGGTGCTATCATTTCCGACACATCCTGCTTTTCGAAGTACTATCTTGCCACGAGGCAGCGGACTGGTGATACAGAGTTCAAGATGGCGTCGTAACGACAAGCTTAGCCTGACCCGACAACCAGAAATAGGCACATGATTCCCGTTTTAAACCTGTTGGCAATACCCCAAAGATTATAGGTCGGAAGGTCTCAGGAACGGCGAAGCCCCATGATTTATATTCGAGTCCCGTCGCGCGTTTCAAGCTCAGCTTGTCGAAAATGCCTACTGAAATGTTCGCGGGGCGCGATGCAGTCGTAACCAAGGCGCTACCACAGTTACCATACAGTACTGCACTGTAGAAGGTATCTGTGTATCGTATGTCAAACGAGGGACAGGCTAAACCTGGCTTACAGGCGGAGTTCTAGTTCCGGAAATATAACCCTAGGAAAAGCCTGACATGAATGACATGTGTAAACCCGGACCGTACCAGCGGGTCTTTACGTACTGTGCTATGGCAACTTCCGCCGGGCGCCAAAAAGTCTGGAACCAGGGCATCGCTCATACATATAACAGTCCCTTTTAGGCTGACCTATCAGGTAAAGCCTGCTGATCCTCGAAGACTGGAGCACTGCTTGCGTAACGCGCTGCGATCTTCAGAAGAAGGACGACACCAGAAGGTCGTCCCAGAACAGAACAACGGACAAAAAAAGGGAATTGCCCACTAAGCGGTGACAGGCTAAACCTGATCCGTTTGATATTTGGACCGCCCGAAAAATGCTCATGCAGGTCCACGAAGTTAGTGCAACGGCGCACCGCGTATGTTGTTCGTGTTTTCTAGGTCGAGGAGCCCTTGGCAGGCCAAGCCTGATCCGCCTGCTACATCGTCTCGCCCGAGCTATGCTCATGCTGGCACTGCAGTAGTACCGCGAGAATTCTAGTTCTGGAAGTCTACCGATAGGCTAAGCCGGAGAGGTGAGACGCGACTAGTTACACGCTGCTCACGCTTAGCGGGCTGCATCCTTTAATAGAGAATGTTCGCGAGTCTCGATACAAGGGTTCGCACGGCGCTGCTTGTGCAGGAGCTCTTCACGTGGGAACGTGAATTACCAAGAAGGCAGGTCAATAGACAACCCTGTCGCGAGACCCTGACTTAATCTCTGCCCAGACAAAGCTTGCTAGCCCTGGAAGAATTAGTGCGCGCTCACGTAACCCGCCGCGATCTTCAGCAGGGGTATAACTACTTCCATCCGACCCCCTCTTCTGTGCTACAGGGTACTCAAGTATTTTTGGCCACCTGTTTGAACAGGGTGGCAATTGAATTACCCTTCGAACACGCAAATTATAGTTTGGGAAAGACCTTCCCTGCCTAAGACACCCCTCCTCCGCCACTGGCCACTCCGGGAAAAGGCATCAGTAGAATACGTCTGACCGCCCATCACTCAAGACGTCCGATAACGACTCGGCAGGCTAACTTTGGCCGTACTGTATGAATTCGGGCTACAGTAGCCAGCTTCGTAAAAGCTACATGGACTGGGTCTAGATCAAATAACGGAGGGATCCTAAAAGGCATCCTCCGGCCGCGCTTAGCGCTAATGTCGATATTACTACACTCACCATTGCACATTGCGTTTACTCAACCTCTGACATTCTACTCCCACACCTGTTCTAAAGCCAACTTCCTCATATTTCCACTTCAGTCCATTACTTCCTTACTCAGCCTTGCCCCCGCCAGCTCCCAGCCCCTTTACTCTTCTCATCAACATTTAACTCCCTTAAATGCACGACCTCTTTCCGCTCAACCCCTCTTCGTCTTAGACGAGTGGAACTAGGAAATACCTCCACCTTCGCACGGCGCTCAGCGCGTGCGGTGGCCACGAATCGAGCAGCTAACACGAAAAATGTGAGACACATCCCGCGCATCGTCAATGGCAACGAAAAAGCCGTAGGACCGATTATTTCGGGGACCACATGGTAAATAAGGCACCAATCTCCTGTAGAGAGGGTCAGCCGCATGTTCGGAGCAGTTGGAAATGCCACGTACTGCAACGGCGACGGGTTCCCCATCTAAAAGCTGTTGGCGAGTTTCCCTCAGCATCCCCCGGACTTGGTCAAACATGGCAGGTACTGCAGACCCCCCACTCTCTTCAGGAGGAACAAATAGGGCAGAAAAGAATTTCCCAATGATCCCGACCGAATTGGCGGTGAAACCAACTGGATCAGCCCTCTACCCCGCAGCTGCTTCAGCAGGTGACGCAGTTGCTTCGTTCGTCTCCCAAGGAGTCCCGCTATCGGCTTGAACCTCCGTATCGGAGTCGGTTTCAGCCGACGCTGGCAAAATCCCGCAGGGAGTGGCCTCCTGTACAGTCTCCTGGACCTCGAGCTCAGTCATTTCCAGTTTCAATCGTTTTGCAGGGGGCTCCTCCTCGTCTGAGACCATGTCTATAACTTCAGACGTTTAGGCTTGGCCTGATGGCGAGTGGTTGGCAAAAGATCTCTCCGCCCTTGAACGCGACTCTGGGCGAGGGAAGGGATCCACAAGCTCCTGCAAAGCCGGCGACAGAGTGAAATTTTGACTTTCGGCAGGCGCTGCAGTTGGGGTTTCCGTTTCTGGCCTGGTCATCTCCGGCGTGACCGGTCAAGAAGTTCCCGCCTCCACAGTCCCCATGGGAGTTGTGGATTGACCTGTGCCCGAGGCGCTGGTTTGTGCGCAGGATCCTGGTTGATCCGAAATCCGGATAATCCGTCTTGGGCAAACGTCTTTGGCGGAAAGTAGTCTCCCCCTTTTCCTTTACTTCCTCCGCGAGATGGGATCACCCCGCTTGCTCCTGTGGCACGATCTGCCCTCCGACGACGGGCCTCGGTTTCGTCCAAGACGCTGCCTTCCCAGGGGTCTTACCGTTCAAAATCCCCTGCATTCGCATCGCGGCCTTGACAGTTGGGATAGCGATCGAAGCAAGGCCTCAGGTGGTTTCGGCATGACACCCCGCCCAGTGGGTCGTATCTATCTCGTGCGCAACGCGTTCCCAATTCGCATAGCCGTCATCCTCAAGGACCCGGCGAAGCACGTCTTTTCCCAACGACGCCAGCGCTTGACGCATGCGAACTGGTATCCACCATACGCGGTACGTATCTTACGCGTCCCATACCTGGTATTCCGCAACGAAAATCGACCAACTGGTACAGTAGAAGACCCACCATGCCGACGCAGGTTGGTCTATGAGGCGCGAACACACATACGCGAAGGTGAGGGCCATCTCTGCTCATACGCCCCAATGCACCTCCCGATCGTTGCACCAACGCGGAACCGAGACATAACGACCGGATATTTCTCCTGAGGAGTTCCACATTTCAGCCTCAGGCTGGTGCCAAACCACAAAGTATCCCGTCTCCGATCTCATGGGACGCTCATAGCGTACACAATCGCTCCAAAAACTCAACGCTGCCTTCTTGGCCTGGCGTTAGTCGGAGCGGAGGCGATGAGAGGTCTACTAGACGTCGGAAATGTGAACATCAGCAGTCACCCCATGGGACGACCAAGTCGACCAGAGTCGTAACCAAATCTTGGGCTCGCATCAGCGCGTGAGCATATTCGGCCTCTCTTGAGGAGCACGAACAACATAAGTCGATACGCTAGGGTAACCTGCTCAGCGCCACACCGCATGAAAGAAGACCGATCTTCTCGTCGACGTACAAGACCTGATCGCTTCTGCGACAACGACGCGACCGGCGCGGCTCCCAGCGACCCCTTCGCCACACTCGATGGTAAGTTTTTATATCCTCCTCTCAGATGGCCATGCGATGGCGCCACTCGAATGAGCGCAGAGCGCTAACAAGAATTCTTCCAGGTACTACCTGCTGGTCGCCGTCTTTATATCGGTAATAGTCGATGACGGATTCATCTCCGACGTTATTCCAGTCGTACCCCGGACACTTTCCAACGACGCGCGGATGGTCCCTAGTGCCTAGCCTGGAAAGGGAGTGGTTGGATGGAAAGTGGGGAGGCATTTGTGGAATGCGATTGCCGATGCGCCGCGGCGATCCAAACGACGAAGACACATTACCCTCACCAAAGGTGCCGGGGAAAAAAAACGATGAGAAGTTAAATGCGGAACTCAATTGCAACGGCCGATGGCCAAGACCGGACGCCGAAGTAAGGTGACTCGATATTTGTTATGGGCCACGGCAGACCATTGGGCCAAGTGTCATTTTATTTACCCACAAATGTGGATCTAATTTCAGCCCACTAGGGACCTGAAAATTACTCTATTTAGGTTTACCACTTGTAGTTGTAGAGTAGACTAACTATTATTTATTATTTAACTGAGTCGCAGACTCTCTACGTAAAAGGCACCCCGATGCCGGAGCTGGACTTAGTTCCCAACTCTCGTTCCTTCGAGACAACCTCGTTCACAGCGGCTTTGTCCATTACTGTTTCCATTCCGCCCCGGTTTCCTGTTGCCTCTTTACACTTTTTACCCTTTTTAATTTTTATCCTTCGGGATCCTTTTATTTTTCTAACCAGGGGTTATATCCTTTTGGTTCATTTGTTTTCTTGGTCGAAGTGTTCGTAACGCCTTTGGTGCTTACGTGATTCAGCGCCTATATATAAGCGGAATCACCTGCCAGTGTGTCGACAGAGACCACCACCCGCTTCTCTTTAAGAGAATCGCGACTACGTCGCCCCTTAACTTACGTAATGTATACACCTTTGGTGTCCGTCCCTAAGTTATTGATCTACGGATCACACCCCAAGAGCCTTTGGACTCGGTCCGGCCTTACAACCCGGAAGCAGGAATGACCTCCAGCCGACCGACGACTCCCCCGCTCTACCAACCCTACCTTGCTCCTGTCCAAGACGCCGCATAAGTTTACTTCCATCGTCCAAGACGAATGCAAACCGAGCTATAGTGTCGCAGGATACTTAGAGAGAAAGCAGATCCCGAACGCCTGGTATGTTCTTTGTGTGTTGCTGGCTGGCCCGTTGCCTGAGGCATTTTGGCTCGAAGGTTTCGTGACTTGCGTTTCACGCATTACACTACAGGTTCGGGTTCGTAGTTGGCATGAAAACGGGCTTTTATCGATGCCGCAGCACTTTTGATCATGATTAGAAAAGGGAAGAGGTTAGATTTGTCCAATTTAGCGAACTTTGGTATTTTCTTCGATTTCATGTAAAGGGTTACGACTGGGTGGTAAGATGGTTAACTGCCTTTCGCAGCAATCTCAATGAGGTAGAGTGGTTCGAGCGTGGGCTGCCCGGTTGGCGGCTCGAATTGCTCTGGCGTAGCGTGGTTAGCCGGGTTGAAGCTGATCTAGAGTGGATTTGAAAGCCTGTGTCGGGGGGATAGTGGGTCTTCAGACCGTGGGAGGGATACTTAACAAGTGACGGCATCGATGCCCATAAAGTGCGGGATAAATATTGCTTTCTCTCTCTTTCTCTTAGTGCTGCGGTGTTTCTGGAGGCTTTTGCCCTTCCCCAACAGTTCAATTTGGGACAAAATGTTAATTTAGGACAGTTTCGCGCCAAAAAAAAGAAGCGAAATACTTCTATTGCTGAACAGAACATGACCATTCTTTTCTTTCTCTGCTCTTCCTATCCAATGGGACGGTTTTGGAGCTCAAATAGCTCAAAGAAAAGCCAGGGGTCCCAAAATGCCCGAATCAATGCGATATCAGACGAGAAAACAAAAACTCAGAACTAAGAAGTGCGACTAACGCAGCAAAGGTCGAAGCAAGGCTGTCAAACTAATCAATAAAAAGCGCTTTCCCGTTCGCCACATCTCGAATATGACAGGAGTCCCGAAAACCACAATCGTTACTTTGAAGAAACTCCTGTGATCAAGAGACTAGGCTGCCTTAGACCACATGTCAGGTAAAACATCCCACGCTGGTCGAAACATAGTACTAACCAAAGATGAAGAAAAGTTGATCGTAAGCAGGCTAAAGGAGGCAGCGTCAAGAGTTTTCGCAATTAGTGTGGATGGCGTGAAAGATATGATGTCACGTATTGCTGCAGATGGGAGCGTTGGGTGGAGAAATGGGGTTCCGTCCGATGATGCAGAGAAGGCCTTTCGTTCTAGGAACAGAGATATTACCTACAGAAAAACGGAGAGCAAAGAGCAAGCGGAACTGCGATCTGAGAACTTTGCACACGTCAACAGATTCTTCGAGATATTGAAAAATCTTTCGGACAAGCATGAAGGACTCTTACGCAATCCTCTTCGTATCATTAATATAGATGAAACGAACGTTGACGCCGCATATGGAAAACGACGCAAAACTTTCACTGCAGCAGACTCCCACCATGGCGGATTCGTGGGATAGACGACGTGTTACGGTAATAGCCAACTCATAACTGCTCTCGTGATTGCAACTGCCTCAGGACTTATTGCTCCTCCTTTATTTATCATAGAAGCTAGGCGCATGAACGAGCGCTGGTGGTCCCCAATAACAGGGTCTTTGGGCGATGAGGTTTCAAGGATTTGTGCCCAGTACACGAAGCCAAACTGGCTTCCTATCGTAACCATTATTAAGTGTTCAGCTCATCAAATGGCTCGATGGAGAAGACAATTTTGGTTGCAGCAGTGAAACATATGAACAACTTTGTCCGCCGGTTCGTGCCAAACGAAACATACCTTTTGTGCTTGGATGGGCATTCCTCACGAAAGGGTATTGAATGGATGGAAGAGTTCATCAGCAATGGATGTGAAGCTGTGATACAGCGTGCTAACACGCCCAACTTTTTTCATCCATGTGACCAGACGGTCAACCAACAATTCAAGCAAGGAATGCTGGAGCTTCGTGATGCTTTTCGTCGTTTAGGAACTCTTGACACACGCCAGGTTAAATTCAATCTTGCATGCGCCATGCATGCCTACGAAACCATTACTTCAGCCCACATTACAAACGCTTCCAAAGTGACTGGTGTGTTTCTTTTTCAGGCGGACATTGCCGAAAGATTCAAGAGATCGCAACATGGTTGTACGGATAGGGCAGGGGAGGAGAGGAAAAACTAAATGCTGCGGTGCCTGCTTAGCGAACAGATTCGGCACGTCAGCGACGTAGCGATATTGACACTTTGAAGGAAGTAAGAAAGATTGTCAACGGCACTCTTGCTCCCTCGCAAACGATACAGCAGCTCAGCATCCTCCTCAAGAACTCAGACACCGTTAACTCGATCATAATGGGCGTTAAACTATATACGTCTGCCGCTATAGCCCGAAGCGCGAACCGGAAGGTGTAAAAAACGTTTGATGCAGAGCACCTTCGGAATGTGTAACCATAGGTGAAGTGTTAGAACAGCGTCGTCGCAAAGAGGCTGAAGAAGTTGAAGCTGAGCGAGGCAAAGAACGCGCACGCGAAGCTAAGCAGAGGGCTGTGGAACTAGATCGAGTAGTAAGAGAGAGACGTCAGAAAGGGCTGTCAGTTACGAAGAGGGGACGAAGGAGGAATTGACGGGGTGGCTCAAAGCGTCTCCCTCCACTGCGGACACTTCAGTTTGCAGCTTTGGTTGTTGTGGAACTGATAATAGAGGCAGAAGGAAGAGGGAGGAACCGTGATGGCGTCCCAAGTTAACCTTTTTTTGGAGAGCTTGAGCTTCTGGAGTGACCCTCACTAAAATGAAAAGAATAAGAGTGGAAGCACTCTGTTAAGATTTGTTTGAGTGCAATCTGGACCGCCGTCGTGTGCCGAGAACGCTAGTGAAACGTAATCGGAGTATAGACCGTTCTAGGTAATTTTATAGTGGGGGAATTTGGGGTGTTTTTAATGCATGAAAAATATGGTCAGCTGTTCCCTAAGGGATGTCGTGATGGTAAAGGCTTACAATGTAAAGAGTTGGCGGGAAGTTGTATTTAAATCTTTGCTAGGTGTCCCAAATTGAGCCGTTGGGGAAGGGTACACTGTACTGTTTCGTGGTTAGGACAGATTTTCTTAGTTGATTCGTCGTTGTGGAGGGGTCTGCTTGCAGCAGCGTCAGTTTTGCAGGCTCTTACACTGTAAATTCCAATGAAGTGCCCAACGCGTAGCATCCTTGAGCAAAGCAAAGTACAGTAATATACTGTACACTGTACAATATTTTGCTGTACAGTACTGTACTTTTCAAAGAAAAAAGTTGGAACGCAGGATTTGTAGAGAACGTATAATTCATGGCATAAATGAAATATTTTAAAATACTAAAGTGAAGTAAATGAAAATATTTTAATATATCAAAATAATGCGTCAAATTTTACGGTGAAGACGCCGCGAGTACTAAAGGTGGCATCTTTTTTTTTAGTACATAGTCAGGACGGAAAGCCCAATTTCAAGCGATTGTCTGGTCCGTGTCGAGCGGGACACGGTTCGATAGCATTCCATCTGCACGAAAAAAGCTGGTTTACTTGCCCCTTGCATCACCACGTCACTCGCTGTCCTGCGCGTCCCATCCACCACTTTCGAGAGTGCAACTCTTGTCACCTTCACATCGTTCGCTATCATTTTTTCCTCTGCCCCCGCCACTGGTTACTACTCCGCCAAAGTACACTTGCGTACCCACTACCTCGATATACACCGCTTTGCCTTTCGTCTGTACCCCCTTACCCAATTCATCCCCACTAATCAACGATTTCCCCACCCATTGTGTTCCCCGTGAACTATCCTGCGCGCATCCTATTCCTCCCATCCTCCGATGATCACCTCGTCGGGCCAAACCCAAACTCCTCCATTTCTCAACAAGCTGTACCAGCTGGTAAGCGATCCCAACACCAATGAACTCGTATCCTGGGCAGATGAAAAAGGCTTGTCATTCACTGTACACAAGCCGAGCGAGTTTGGTCGCGATATTCTGCCAAAGTACTTCAAGCATAACAACTTTTCAAGCTTTGTCCGCCAGCTGAACCAGTACGGCTTTCACAAGCAGAATCCAGACAAATGGATGTTTGGCCATGAAAACTTTCGCCGAGACCAACCCGAGTTACTTCGAAACATTACCAGGCGTCGCCCAAAGCCCCAACCGAATCCCGCTGATTCCGTTGCCCACGCAAGCACACTCGCCCCCAAAGCGGTCGTCGAATTGGGTAACTACGGAATCGAAGGGGAAGTCAAGTCACTTAAGAGAGACAAGGATCTCCTCATCAAGGAGCTTGTTGTCACTCGTCAAGCAGAGGAAAAGCTCAGGAACAAGTGCGATAATCTCGAATCACGTCTGGATGTCGTGGAGAAGTCGTCTTTGCGAATGCAGGCTTTTATCATGCATTACTTCTCCCACGTCCTTCAGCCCTATTCCGACGCCATGGCCTCACGAAAGCGCAAGCGTCTCACCTCAAGTTCCGGCTCAGATATGATCGACGTAATCGACAATACCATCCCCATCTCCCGCACCAATCAAGTTCAGCCGATTGCTCATCCCGCACCCCCTGACGCTTCCCTCGATGCTCTACGCGTCATGATGCAACAGATGCAAATGAATATATCAAGACAACCATCTGCAAACCGCGTCACCAACTCCTCATCCCCCACCCAATCTCCTGCTCTCGTTGAGCCGCCCTCCGCCATGGTGGAACGCTCTCCCACTCCACCGTCTGCACCTATTGCTTTTGCCCCGGCAACTGTGCAAGAGCTGCCGACGGAAGATTTCCCTTCCGCGGGTCCATCACAAGGAAAAGAAGTTCGCGCTAAGCCACAGCTCCAATTGAAGCAAATCGCCTCTCCAACCCTCTCACGGCCACCCGTCGGATCGACGTCGTTTGAAACGACAAATGGCGATTTGCCCACTGCTGCACAAAGCCGCCCTTCAAATGGCCCGAGCGGTATTCCCTATGAAGTGTTTGGACTTCTTGAGGATATTCCTTCTACTCCAGAGTCAAGTTTCACCATGGATGCCATTGAATCTGCATTGACGGATACGAATTCGAAATCCAATGGCACACATTTGGATACCCCTGACTATGATGGTAAGGATTTTGAAGGAACGAATGGTCAAGCTGCTCCTGTGGACACATGCGAGCAGAGTGAGAAGGCTATTGAAGATTTTCTCGACCTAGATGGAGATGAGACTCCGCTACCACCCCCTCTGACACATTTGCCGGAGGGTACTGATGTCCATGCCTTAGCGATGCGGATTGAAGGAATGATTGATCCAGAGAAACAAGGGCAGGACTCCTAGATGACGCCAGAGTTCTAGCGGGACTTGGTGATGTGCACAGCTGTTTTGATGGCGTCAAATCTAAATGCCAGTGGGGGAGTGGTTTAACTGAATGTAGATGTTACATTTTAACATACGACAGCAGCGATCAGTAGGCGCTGACTTTATGATACTTTTTGGTTACATGTGACCGCCAGTTTAGCCAGGCTTTTGTCTTCCCAGTGGTCGTAGCTTTATGTCGTCCGCTTGAAGAACTCCTGGTAGGTGTACACATGCATAGACTCATCAAATGCCTTTTTCGCGTGTGCCCATTTGAAAATCTTCATTTGGGTTGACGAAAGAGAGGGTTGTGACAATTTCCAGTGCAATGAAGATTCAGCTTGATTATTGGTACTGCGGTTCGTCAAAGAAAGTAGAAAAGTGATCGTGAATCGACTAGCAAGAGCATTTTCTGTGAGCTTCCTCTGCATTTACTTGAGTGTTGGGGCTACCACTCTTGAGCGTGTCCCAAGCATGTCAATTCGTCAACAACACAATTGCTTGCGAGAAATCAAAAAACCAGCTTTATTTGTCTTCGCAAGAAAAGCTACAGCCCAAATCTCATACCATTCCTCTTGCCGATCGTCTGAACCACGGCTTTCCATAGTATCCCGCTGCCACTAGTTATCAGCACGACGATAGCAGAGCGCCTTTACACTGCCCTCGCCGCCTCTGCATAGAGTATCAGTCCAGGTATCGCCGCTTTCCGCTTTACTCTGCGCGGTCTGTTGATCTTTGCCCCAGCGCGACGGCAAATTGCGTACATAATGGATAAACCAGGAAATTCAAAGAGCGCTGTGTTTTCGAATATTTTCGATCACGTACCCATTCATGCGGACGAGGAAGAATTCAAAGTGTTGGCTGAGAAAAATGGACTGGTCATCGAAAGAATCGTATCTCATGGGCACACGACCGCAGAGTGGTACGACCAAGAAGAAACGGAGTTTTGCGTGGTTTTACGTGGGGCCGCAGATCTACTGATCGAAGGGGAATCGATACCTACTCGCATGCATCCAGGCACCTGGGTTATACTTCCCCCGCACGTGCGTCACAAGGTAACATGGACTCTGGAATCGGAGCCAACGATTTGGATCGCAGTCAAGTGGAAAACTTGATTCCAGTCGAGAGTAGGAAAAAAGATGTGCCGATCAGGCTGTGTGATACAACAATTGAAAACAATAAAGAAAGCCTTTCCGGACCTCTAAACCGAAGCGTAAGTCTTGCGCAAAGGCACACTGTCTGTTTCTGACGGTTAATCAAAGGTTCTTTTCCTGCGCCTTGGAAGAATCTTCAGCAGAATCCGTCTTTGTCTCTGGCGTATCCACTTGAGCCGAAGATTGGGGAATGTTCGGGGCCAAGTTTTCGCTGTCCTTAGCGGAGCCGCTACCTGCCCCCTTCTTTTCAGCAACTTGTGAGCTTTCTTCATCCTTGCCGCTCTTCTTCCCAGCATCGGGGGTTGTGGTTGCGCCTTCCTTATCAGTGCTCGCTTTCTTGGAATTAGGCTTGGCTTTCTCGTCAGATTTGGTAGAATCACTTTCTGCGGTCGATACTTCCTCTTTAGACCCGCCCTTGGTTGCATCCTTACCGTTCTTATAGGATTTATCCCCATTGTTTTGCCCGGTAGACTTTTCAACTTTCTCGCCGCCGTCTTTTTCGGGAGCTTTCAGTTTCTCCCCGTCGGTGCCTTCATTTTTTTCCGCTTTACTGTCGTCACCATCCTTTTTCTTCTCCCCTTCTTCCTTCTTCGGTGAACTTTCACTGGTGCGTCTCGGACCTTCCTTGTCCCTTTTTTCCTTCTCAATACGTTCAGCTTCCTCCTTAGCTTCCCTTTCCTCCCTTTCACGCTTTGCCTTTTCCCAGTCTTCTTGTTCTTGGTCTGCCGGTTTCTTCGTCATAGGCTTAAGCTTTTTGATTGGGTCAGGCCCCGCAGATCGAATAATATCAGCAATAGTCATCTTCTTTCTCTTCTGCTCCCGTTCCTTTTTCTTTGCCTCCCTTCTCTTTTGCCTCTCCAGCTTCTCCCTTTGCTGTTTCTCCGGATCAATTGTTTCCTCCTCGTCATCACCACCAGCCATGCCCGGCGGCGGCGGTGGAGGAGGCGGTGGCGGCGGACCACCAGGCCTTGCAGTGGACGGGGGAGGGACCGCCGGCAAATTAGGAGAACCCGGCACCGGACTGACAGCGTGCGCCGATGTAGGCAAAGGAGGGCGGCGCGAACGCGGCAACGCCTCCCATTTGGAAGTAGGAGGGGTACCTGCCGGGCGTGGAGTGATGGGGATAGAAACGGGGGGTCCATCGATACGTCCAAGTTCTCGACGAAGCGAATCGAGCTCATTTTCCAAAGCGGCCAATTTATCGGATCGCATGGCTCGTGTATAAGCGTCACGTTCCTTGGCGCGACGACGACGTCGAGCATCGAGTTCTGCCTCGAGCTCTGCATCGGTCATGGTGGAGACTTTTTTGGAATTGCGATGGCTATTGGGACGACGACCAAAGCCGGATGTTGAGGGTTTCATTGGACGGGAGAGACGGGCGCCGCGACGCGGACGTCGATTGGGTCGCTTGCGAGAGGAGGTGGTGTAGGATTGAGCGGTGGATTGCATGGAGGTGGTGGTTTCGCGGATGTATGCGACAAAGTCGCGTACGAGACGGTCGCCTGCGAGTTTGGCGGCTGCGGCTGCTCCGAGCACAGCCATTGGATCCACCATGATTAGGGTGGATGAGTGAGTTGAGGTTGGGGGGAAGTGGCGAGTGAGTGGAGGTGGGATTATGGGAATGCGAAGAAGGTCGTGGTCGAGGAGCGGAAGCTGTGGAGAAGATTGAGAAGGACTGGCTAGATTATATCGCAATGCGGACAGGGCTTGATTGCTTTTGATGCAAAGCGAAAGAAGAATAAATGACCGTCGGAGAATTGCAATTTTCACTGCAAAAAATATGTACCGTTGGGCTATTGTTTCAACAGTACTGTACTGTACTGTACATACTGTACGGTAGGTGCCTGGTGCGGATGGTTTTTATTCACAGAAAATGCCTCACCAAAAATGGATGATGGCAAATGCCACAGACGGTGACGTGACGATTCATCGATATCTTGCCACCTGTCGCCGTGGCCCGCCAAACTACTTTTGACCAAGCTTCCTTTAAACTTTCGAAATTCCCCCCCCCCCAAGTTTTTCGATGCACAACTTTTTCTCTCCAAAAGAATTCACAATTCCGCAGTGTGATACTATACTGTACAGTACGCTTTACTGGAAAGCGTTTTCTACACTATAGTGGACCTCATTTACACTGTAAGAATCCCCTCTTTTCATAGTGTACACGTGTCATTGTATAAGACTGTACTGTACTGTACTTTTGCAGAACTGCCACTGCTGTTCATCCTACCGCGTTGCGTTGAGTTTAGCGCACAGGGCCTTTGCGGGCCCTTGCACAACGGAACTGGGCAACACCAGTCTGGCAACAGTTGGACAAAGAAACAAGGATAAAGGGTCCGTCGTCCTCCCTAAAATAGCCTCTCATTCCTTTGTATTCTTCTACTATGTACCACCCACTATGTATTCATTCCAGTTTTTGAGTCGTGTGGTACGGCACAGGGCAATACTAAACTTATATGCTCTTCTAAAGAATTACCATTATCTGCACTGGGGCCAATCCTCGATTATAGCAACATCCCAGTCCACTGGTCAAGGTCCTCCCCTGCACAGAGATGTCGGTTACTCACTGAACGCTAATCTTCACCTCGGACCTGTAATCTCTAATCCTGCAAAGGCCACTACCCTGCTTTTCTTCCCCTCAACAACCTACAACCGCTTATAAACTTCCTCACAGAAATGAGACCTAATCACAACTCCATATTCACCTCATCCGCTTCGCGCGCTTTCAAGCCGCGGCGGCGCATCTCGCCATGCGCAACCCGCTCCTCTTAATCCAAATCTTCTTGTTCATTCCATTCATTTATTCATATCAATTCGATACAACCATCTCCCCGACTCACTTTGCAGCCTCTTTCAATATCACGGGTCGCACCTCCACTTTACGAGTCGACGTTTTCGGTGTTCAAACCGATGCTTCAGCTCCCGTTATAGATGTCATCCGCGCGGCTTTCAGGCGTGTGTCCAATGTTTGGCGCTCCTCCGTACTTGTAACCACCCGCGTTACATTTACAGACTTGGGGAGAGCCGAAGCCTTAGCCTCTGGCGGCGGAGTACTTTTTGTTCGTTTTGACGATTCCCCGGACCAAGAACTTTTGCCCATTGCCGCTGCCGAGGCCATCACAGGTCGCAACCTTAATCTTGAGGCAGAGAACCTGGATCGTTACGACATTCTCATCAAAGTCAACACCCGGTCACCCTGGAATGTCGATTTGACCAGACCTCCATCGCCTTCCGAGTACGACCTTTTTACTGTGCTTCTTCACGAGGCATACCACAATCTCCTCTTCTCGGGTGCCATAAGCGTAGACGGCGAGCCGCCTTACCAAGAAGCACACCTCCTTGACGGCTACCCAGCAAGGTTTGACCTCTTCCTGGCGAATGAACACGGATGCGCAGTTTTAGACTATCTAAAAGACAAGAAGTTGGCGAAAAAAACAGGCCGATCCAATGCCCGTCTCTTTGCTCAGGCAGTTACAAACGATAGGTTGTTTTTTTTTGACAGCAAGTCAAGAACCAAAGTACCCTTATATGCTCCGCTTCCCTACCGGAGCAAGAGCTCAATTTATCACATCGATACCGAACGGGGGGGAACTGCTGGGGTTATGAACAGGTTCATCCCAGTGGGATTCATGGAAAGGGATATCAACATGGAGATGCGAAGAATTCAAAGAGCTGTCCTCGATCCCTCCCGTCGTGGAGCGCGGCACTGTCCTTTTCCGTTGCAGGATCCATCGCCCCGATTCAACGGCAACAGTTCGGAATTATCTTCAGAGCCTATGGATGTATCCGCAAATTCGTTTGCAGGTGTCCCCAAATGGGTTATTGCAGTTAGTTGTGTCATGACACTTTGCATAAGCATACTGGCGTTTTGTTGTTTTTCTCATTTTGTTTCGAAGAAAAATAAGGAAAGGCAATCGATCACGCATAGTAATCGATTCAGTAGTGATGGTAGTGCCTTGACTTCAGACACCGGGTTCTCGACCTCGAGTTCTGAGCTGCTCATAGATGAAGGAATATCCTACGGTAACGTCGAGGTGGACATAAGGGATATTGAGATTGACGAAGAGGACTACAGCTTTTTGAAACATGGTGCAAAGCGGAGATACACTTTGGATAGTGCAGAGGGAAGCCCGTAGCAGAACTTTTCCGTTTCGCTGCTATCAGCAGCTCCCAAGGCCTGGGTCAGCCTAGAATATCCAAAGCGAGTGTTATTGTATTTAGAAGTTTAATTGGTATTTTTACTAGAGGGCAGATTAGGATAATGTACTTTATACAGAAAGAAATCAGCGACAGACCTCTTCTAGGTCGGAGTCAGCAATTAAAAAATGAGCTGAAACTAGCTCCTTCCAAGTTGTTCAGAAGAATGCCAGAAATGGACAGATACGAGTTCTCTTCTACAATTTGTACTGAGCATGGTGAGGCCAGATCCGCGGAGAAGCTTCAAGAGTTTAAACTAGTAGACACAAATCCGGCGAGAAGCTTCAAGTTTAAGCGAATAAAGATGTTGTTATTCAACGTGCAAAACTAGTACAGAGGGCAAGGCGTATATCAATGTGCCAAACAGACCCGATCTAAAGTTGGGGGACCTGCAGGTTGACAGGCTCTCTAAACACTTTAATTCTAATAGAAACGATCGCAAAATGTTGTAAATTCGCATAAAGAATAGGACAATGCTCGTTAGAAGTGTGAAACGCAGACGGAAGAACACCCTCATAGAGATTGGGTTAGTATTTTCATTTGCTTATGCATTTTCGTTCGCTCAGTGCCTGAAGAACTAGGTGCAGGTTACTTGTGCGGCCTTGATTTATACTTGGCCCTGCAGGGAAAATAGATGAATTTTACTCACGCGTCCAAAGTATCGGGACATGCCAGAAGAGTGGCGGGGCACTTGAACCATGCCAGATGATACCTGCGGAAAATGCATACACAAGCAGGCCCTGAACGCAGTGGGAGGCAAGGAAACAGTATCAATGCAGCTTTAAACAGTCGGTGCACAGAAAATCAAGTTAACGTGCCTTGCAGAGATGTGTCACTGAGTGATTCTGAAGACACATCTCAACAGTACTTCTCAATACATGAAAATGAATTCCTGCAGTTTTGGCACTGGTTACAGGGGCGATCGTCACTGACTACTGAATTCAGGGACAAGAGATCAATGGGGGAAAGAAGTTTAATACATTTGGTATCTACTGGGGACTGCGCACGGTCTAACTATACGGCTAAGACCTAACCAGATGTAACTCGTCATCCATGCGCATGGGGGCTCGTGAGAGGATAGCTTGAGCAATGGAAGACCATAGGGTGCAAACTGCATTGCACGATAGCTCAGAGCATTTCTCTTGCTTCTTGACCGTCTTGGTATGCAGGCTCCCCAGTGCTGACGGCCGATGCAGCCTCACTGAATGCTAATAAAATGTCCAGACGATAAAGACACTAGAGTAACTGGAGGGAATGGTGACCTTTTATTACAAAAATGCATTACGAAGAGACCGTACGGCCCCGGCTGGACCTATTGGGGTTCAACCGCGCAGAATTTGCGCTGGTTGATCATGACGGCAGTATACCACTGCACAAATGCTGACACCATTGTACGAAGCGCGCGAAACTCCGTGAAGGCAGGCTTTCCCCGCCTAGCGGCGGTGCAGTTGGCAATGTCCTGGAGGAGCTGGAGGCCGGGGATGTCGATCTGGCCATAAACGTCGATCGCCAAGGGGCGCAGTTCGATGCCCTCGGACCGGCAAGGAGGGCCGTAGTGGTTGTGCTTCTTCAGGGTGGCTCGTTCGAGCGCGGATGTTCCGCCATCGGCGAGGTCTCGGTAGGGGCGAGAGTGCGGGCTGACGATAGTGACGTCGATTCCTTGCGGGGAGGAAGCGAAGAGGGGGTCGTCGATGATGAGGTCAAGTTTCCGTTGTTCGGCCGGGCTTTTGTGGAGGTCGGCCGCCAGGGCCCGTTCTCGTGAGACAGACAGGGCAATGGCAGGGTTGGTGAGGTGGCGGTAGAGAGTGTCTCGTAAACGGTTGTGCCGCCTCACCGCACCTACTGCGCCCTTACAGACGGAGGCGTGGTGACCGGGTGCGTCGAGTAACTGGAGTAACGTTTGCAATTTCATCGAAACTTGTTTTGTCTCATTTTTGAAAAGATGAAGAATCAACTCATTCTCTCCCGATGCCCTCACCTATTCTATCCTGGGGAAACGTGCAACCCCTGGTCATGTTTATCGTAATTGTAGTTCTACTCCTAGAAAGTTAGACGGCACATGGGATTTGTCTGAATAGCCCTCAAATCAACACGATGGCCGAAGAGATCCCTGATATTTTTGATTCCATAACGAATCATCGTAGGGCGTTCGAGGCTCAAACCCCACGCGATAACCGTCACATCCTCAGGGATGCCCATCGGCCGGATCATCTCAGGGCGAAACATACCGGAATTACCAACTTCCACCCACTTCTTCAGACCTTCATGGTAAGAGTGAATTTCCAACGAGGGAGTCGTATAAGGGTTATGAGTAGGTTTGAAGCGCAGCTTGGACATACCCATCTTCTTGAAGAAGGCATGGATGATTCCTTTCAGGTCACCAAGCGACAAGTTGCGGTCTGCAACAAGTCCCTCGATCTGATGAAACTCAGCTAAATGAGTGGCATCCAAAGCCTCATTCCGGAACACACGATCGATGGAAAAGTATTTGCGCGGTTTGAATTCTTCCTCCTGCGCAAGTAGGTACAGCATGCGGCTAGAAACGGCAGTAGTATGCGTTCGCAAAATGTTCTTTCGCGCCTCTTTCTCCGACCAATTGTACCGGTATCCCCGAGACCCAAACCCTCCGGTCTCATGTGTTTCCCTCACCCTTTCCAGATACTGTTTATCCAGAACATTGGCGAATTCCGGATCCGACAAAAAGAACGTGTCATGTTCATCCCTCGCCGGATGTTGCTGCGGCTGAAAGAGGGCATCAAAATTCCAAAACGAGCTCTCAACATAGTTGTTGGTTGGCATCTCCTCGAAGCCCATCTCGAGAAAAATGAGGCGAAACTGCTCCCTAACCTTGAGCAGTGTATGCAAACAGCCACCACTTGGGGGCTTTCCATCGGCAGCAAAATTATACTCTTTGAAAGATACATCCTTCCACTCGCCACTTTCCAACATTTCCTTTGTCAAATCTGTCGCCTGCACTCTCCTCGCCTCGGCCAAACGCTCACCCCTCCCTATTCGGTACGTCTTATATGGCTTGGAAGCAGCCAGTTTTCTTGACTTGAGCATCTTGAGTACATCTGATGCGATCCCGATTGGGGTGCCCCCCTGATCGCGAATAGTTCGTAGCGCATCGGCAACGGTGTCTACGACTTGAGCGCCATCAATGGGCACAAGGGACTTTGTGGAAGTAATCTTGAGCCACTTTTTCTTCAAGGCCTGCTGTCGGCCTCGATTTGCAACCTGTGGGCCAAGTGCAGCACTGATTGCATCCAACGATGTGCCGGCGCCGTTATCGATGGATTCTCGAACAAAGTTGTAAAGGGTGAACTCTGGGGATGCCGAGTCGGCGTAGGAACTACCCTCGGGGGAAATCTCCCAACGGTCATTGGACACTGGCTCGAGACGAATGGCAAGTTTGGATGCTAGGGACTTGAGAGTGGTGTCGACGAGAAGTGCATGGTCAAGATTGAGTCTTGAGGAAAGTGCCGATGATTCTAGGGTTTGCGAGGCATCCGGAAGCTCTTCCACTGCACGAAGGACTGCTTCCTCTGGTGTTACTTGATCGTCGGTCATGGAGGAGTTGGGGTAAGAGGTTCCGATCGTGAACCTCGGCTTTTAGAGGGAGCAATTCCTAGTCGGTCCGGAGAATGTAGAACTGCCTCTGTACAGTAGAATTGCAAAATACCAGGATGGCGACCGCCGTACTACAGCGCTCACGTGATCGTTTGAGACGATTTAAGGAGGGTGTCATTAGGAGGTTTCGGCAAATGGCTTACAGTTAAACACACCTCCGCTAAGGTCACAGATCGTTCACGAAAATTACAGTCCTTCTTACGGTGCGTACTGTACTTTACTGTAAGGTGCACTGTGTCAATGTACAGTACAGTACAGTACAGTACGATGCAGTACAGTACTTTTCAGTTTTTAAAGCTGTACGGTATTTCAACAATTTTGCGGAAATGGCAGTAATTGTTACAGTATGTCAGGTATGCAGATATAGTGCGATGCCATCTGATCCTTGCAGCAAGACGGAATACGTTTTCATGTTGATGTCAACAATACTGCTGGTGACAAAGCTTTTCTTCTCCTTGTATAGCCACCATCATCAAATCCGTTTCCGTCCCAAAGCGCCAGGTAATAGCCTGTTTGGTGGCATTGGGAGTTGGAAACGTCTCCACAGCTCGTCACTGCATCCTCCCTCAAAACACCGATCATGCTGAATTTAATGCAGTCCGTCCTTGTTGCTAGCGGGACAATTGCCGGGTCCTTTATCGCTGCCTTGTATGTTTTCCAAGAAAAGCTTCTCTACCATCCTAACCTGCCCACCCGCGAATACGAGCAACGGCCAGACGATCTTTCCATGCGCTACACCGACGCCGATATTATCACAGAGGACGGTGTCCGCCTTCATGCCTGGCTCATTCTTCAACCCGACTCGCGGAATGCTTCCACTTTCCTTTACTTTCATGGTAACGCTGGGAATATCAGCCATCGGTACGTCAAAACGTCCGCCACTGCCATTCTCGTCCATTGCTATCCCCGCAAACACACTTTCAACCTTTTCATTTTCTGACCAACATGAACTATCTACCAGCCTTCCTGATGCGCGCCAGTTCTACACCAGCGGCTTTAACCTTTTGATGGTCTCGTACCGTGGCTACGGCTCCTCTGAAGGCTCCCCGTCCGAGACAGGTTTTTCGAAAGATGCTGCTGCAGCCCTGGCATATGCACGTGATCGCAGCGATGTTCTTGATACTTCTCGCTTGTATTTGTTCGGCCGCTCGATTGGTGGAGCTTGCGCTATATCTGTCGCCACGTCCGTGGATGCGCAAAATACTTTGCGTGGTATTGTCGTCGAAAACACGTTTACTTCCATAAATGACATGATTGACAAAGTCATGCCAGCTTTGCGGTTTGCAAAAGCATTGAATCGGAACAAGTGGGACTCGATTAAGAGGATTCGAACTATTCGATTACCGATTATGTTCATAAGGTAAGTTTTTTTCTTCTTCAAAGCTCTTGTTTTTATGGACGTCAAGTGTCCGGAGTTCATTGACTGAGCTGTATGGGTTGCGTGCCTCTTTGTTTGAATAGCGGTTTGCGTGATGAACTGTGTCCCCCAGAACACATGCGAATCCTGTACCTGAATGCCGTTGCAGCTAAATTTAAAGTCATGCACACCGTTGCTGACGGCCAACACAACGTAAGTTTGAACGCTTTTTCCCGTCCTCATATCGCAGTTGCACAGCAGCACCGATTAACCTGATCCGATTATTTTTTCAATTTCATAAAGGATACTTGGTGGAAGGGTGGCACCAATTATCGCAAAGCTATCTTGGACTTTGTTGAGCGAGCAAATGCGGAAGGGAAGGGCGAGGACTATAGCCCAACATAAATGCTGTAAAGCTGAGCCTCACTCCTTGATGTGACGTAACATTCGAGCATGACTGTGTGAGTGCAATGATGACTGGACAAGTCGTGTCGGGGTTTCAACTTGGTTACTGCATTCTATTGCAAGCAACTGAGGCACCAGAAACTTTCCCGGGAGACATTTGTTCACAGACATGCGGATACTGCCAAGTCCCGTAGTGGATATGCGGAGAGCTTGTTTCTTGCTGAGCACGCGTCAGAAAAATCAAGGAGAGGGTTTGTACCATTTAAGTCACCAAGGAGGCACTGTGCTTACGCACCGAGTTGACACTTAATACTCAAGGGGAAAGTGAAGTTTTACACCACTGCGATTACCTGGATCAGCAGGCACTGAGAATATCTAAAGTAAAAGTTCCTGCCGCAACGGCTCGTACCTAACGAGGCCTATCGTTTATTGGATTATAGCGGCCCTCAATCTTGCCTTATTGTGACCCCATCGGTGCTCCAACGAGTGTGATAGACTCCGTCCTGGTCCAGCCTCTGGTAAGTATGCGACCCAAAGAAGTCACGCTGTGCTTGAACCATTTGTGCTGACAGCAAAACCTCCCTTCGGAAACTGTCATAGTATGCGAGCGAACCCGATGTGGATGGAACTGCAATGCCATTTTCGATGGCAACCATAGCAATACGGCGCCAGCTCTCTTGCGCGGCGTTCAGCTCTGCAGCAAATTCCTCATCTAGCAGGAGGTTTGGCAAGGCTCCGTCTCGATCATATGCGGCCTTGATTCTATCGAGGAACTTGGCACGAATGATGCATCCACCCTTCCAGATCCTAGAAATGGCTCCCAAGTTTAGACCCCAGTCACCCTCCAGACCTGCGGCCCGGATGAGATTCATGCCCTGAGCATAGGAGCAGATCTTCGAAGCATACAATGCCTTGCGGATATCATCAACAATCTCCCTCTGCTTTGCGAGATCCTTGTTGGCAAACGGATTCGGGCCCTTCAGGACCGGACTTGCTAATTGCCGATCCTCCTTGAGAGCCGAAACATACCTTGCCTCTAATGACGCAGCAATAGTGGGCGAAGGAACTGCCCTCTGAGCGGCCTCCTGAATTGTCCACATTCCCGTTCCCTTGGAGCCTGTCTGATCCCTAATACGGTCAATTAAATATCCACCATCTGCAACAACGTCATCCTTCTGACGCAGAATCTTGGCCGTAATCTCAATTAAAAAGCTTTGCAACTCGGCAGCATTCCACTTATCAAAGACATCTGCAATCTCTGACACACTCAAACCCGCGACGTTCCTGAGCAAATCATACGCCTCCCCAATAAGCTGCATATCACCATACTCGATGCCATTGTGAACCATCTTGACGTAATTGCCGGAGCCTCCCGGACCAATGTAGGTGACACAGGGACCATCGTCAACCTGAGCGCTAACCTTCTCCATCATCGGCCTGATTCTCTCCCATGCCTCACGCGGCCCTCCCGGCATAAGACTCGGACCATATCTAGCACCCTCCTCCCCACCCGATACACCCATGCCCATATACAAGATACCCTTTTCCTTCAACATCTCCCCCCTCCTCTCAGTATTCGTATAAAACTCATTCCCCCCATCAATAATCATATCCCCCTCCTCCAGCAATCCCATTAACGTCTCAATTGTAGCATCGACCGGCTTTCCCGCCTTGACCAACATAACAATCTTCCTCGGCCTCGCCAAAGACGCCACAAACTCCTCCACACTTTCATACCCCTCCAACAAGTCATTCAAGCCCTCCTCCTCAGCGCGAGCGACAGTATCCACAACCTTTGCAGCACTGCGATTATAAACTGCAATTCGAAAGCCCTTCGACGCGATATTAAGCGCCAAATTCTGCCCCATAACGGCAAGTCCAACAAGCCCGATCTCAGCAAGCTGCGGCCTTGCTGAAGATTCATTGGAGGAAATGACACGCTCCGAGGCTACCATACATGGGTTGACATGACGGTGGTAACGGGGGAGAGTGGGAGTGCGATACAAGGGAAGACGGGAACGAGAGGTGTGAAGAGAAACGGTGGAGCGGGAGAGCAGGGGTAATGGGGCGATAAAGGAAGGGGTTGCGGGGGCCATGACGGAGAGTATACGACACAAAGGTTTTGAGAGAGAGCAGAGATACGACAGACGAGAAGCGAGGGTGTGTGTGACAGGGAGTGGGTAAGGCAAACAGGTGGGGTGTCTGTATTTGTAGTATGTGAGGAGGGGGTGGAGGATGTGGCGGAATTCAATGGGGCAGTGGTGACAGGACAAGTGGGGGTGTGGCGCGGTGAGAAGGGACGGCGTGGGACTTTTTCTTCGCGAGCGGTGTGACATCGGCGGGACGCGTGGTGAGGCGGTGAGAATGGCGCAAGGAACGTGATGTGGGGCGAGAGGGAAATGGGGAAATGTGACAAGGATGTGGTTGGTCCGTTGAGATTGGGTGATGGGCCAATGGAGGGGCGATGATATGTGGCGGTGACACTTGGCATACGTGGAGTGGAGCGGTGAGAGTGGTTGGTATTGTGGGTACTAGGAAAGGCTGAGATGTGATTGGATGGGAATATCTGGGTTGATGGTGTTGCTGGTGAAGATATTAGATACAGTAAGTGAGCTGCGATTTGTACTACGTGGGTTTGCTTCGTGTGGACAAGGCTTTCTTTCAATAGCACAGTACTAATTAATCGCCAATGCGGAGCTGGCCGATGGTGCCTACGCTAGTTGCAGAACGGGGAATAGACGGCGATACAATGCTTGTGCAAACCCTGACGGTTTTGATGCAGAGTGGTTGCACGGAGCTTGCGAGTCATTTGAGATTGTGGCAAAGCCTGCCGCCTCTGCCGCCACCTTCGGTTGTCCACATGGCAACAGCGCGCTGCCTTTGGGCCCGGCATTTGGTGGCTACCTGGCTAGTCTGGCTTGGAATTGGGCAACATATTGTTGTTGCTCACATTGTCGAATCCGCACGAGCAATTTTCCGATGAGGCGGCAAACTTGGCCTCGCGATCACTTGCGTTGTACACTGCTGTCCTGGTTGGTTTTACATTACAGTACAGTACTGTAAAGGGATAAAATGCTGTAAGCAGAAGAGGTTTCATTACAGGATGTTGCTTGGCATATTGATGGTGCTGATGCCAGCAACATCAATATGAACAAAACTGTAACAGTACCTGGAATGTTACAACGCGTACAGTTATGATACGTTACATACAGCACGCCAGCCTTGTTGCAGGAGCCAGCGAAAAGGGGTGTGGATTTCCAAAACTGTGCATTTGCTCTACTTATCGTGCTACACGTCCGGCTTATGTGTGTTTGAGGATCGGGCTGAAAGTCAGCAGCTTGCCGCTCGTCAAAGATCGGCAGGACAGGTAAGGCCAACCATGTAACAGTCTACTTGCTTTATCAAAGTAGACTCTCTGTCGGGTACCGCACCGTGGAGTACAGATTTCCCCAAGAGCAGGTGGAGCAGAAGCACTGCACTGCACCCCTCCTTGGCCTAACAGCACAATGTTGTACTGTACAGTAAAATACGGTACAGCATTGTACAGCTTTTTGTTTTTGCTGCGCAACTTTACAGAGGGATACCCAAGGGTAGGCTCTGTTGTACAGCATTGTTGCAGGATGGGCCGTGGTTGTCGGACGTGGTGATTTTGGTCGCAAGTCATTGAACAGACAGACCCGAACCCTCCCTTTAACGTCATGCAAGCCATGGCCGTCTCTTTAACGGGACGAAAGAGTACGTTTAGATATGCTCAAATGGGCCGCTGAAACGTCTGTGCAAAAGTGCCCCGTGCAGACTCTTGTTATGCTTTGGAACCTGATCTTGCGGCACAGAACAACGGTACAATTTAGTACAGTACGTGTACTGTATTGTACGGAGTGGTTCGCACAGGAAAGAGGCAAGCGCATTTGCCCCCGCCCTTCTTTTTAGTTTACAAAACCACCGGCAGGTGGTTTGGTACAGTACAGTTGTATAGCACTGTAGTATCAGTGGTTGCTGTAGTCGAACAAGCATTGTGAACAGCATAACAATGTACATACAGTACAGTACTCCGCAGTAATGTCCGTACAAAAAAGAGCGAAAAAGTAAAATGAAACAAAACCAGGCGACGTGCCCTTGCTCACGATACGCAGTGATCATTGGCGGTACTTTCGTTTCAGATTGAGGCCAACAACTGAATTCCCGCGCAGCCAATGGCTTGTGCAACTCACAGACGTTTCATCCGTTTGCTTTCAATCCCCCTCGCCACATCCATTATCCACGCAAACCCAACATATGCCCGCCTCCCCCCTCTCTCCCTCCCACCCTCCCAAACCATCCTCATCCATCTCCTTCATCCCAATCCACCTTCTCCCTCCCACCACCCACAACACAAGAAAAAAAACATCATGGCCCTTCCTACCAAACGTCGCCGTTCCACTCGCACCGAAGAACACACCTGGCCCCTTGGAGCCTTTGCAGAACTCGTCGCTACCGCCTGTGCAGCTTCTACCCATCTTCACATCCATGCTCATCCCTCCCCTCCTCACATCACATTCCTCGATAATGGACCCGGTCACCCCTCTGCCACCCTCTCCGCCCTTACCGCCCCGTCCCCCTGGCGTACCGCAGCCACCACCATCGGCTCCTCACTCGCCCTTCTCACAATCCTTTCCGACGGCACTGCCACTGCCGCCCTCTTAACAGACCCACCCCACATTCTACACTGGCCCTCCATCTCCCCTCATCATCCTGATCTTCCCAAGTTTCTTCAAGCAACACCCTGGTCTTCTTATGAACAAGTCAACGCCGCCTTCCAAACCATTCCCACCTCCGGTTCCCTCCTTGTCATTTCCAATCTCAAATCAAACCCTGCCAACCCCACCGCCACACATCTCGACTTTTCCGATCCCCATGATATTCGCTATCCCTCCACCTCCAACATCCGCCTTTCCACTTCACTCCGTGCCTATCTTCAACTCCTTTTTCTTCACCCAAAGGCCCGCATCTACTTGCGTGGCCGTATCGTACGTGAACGGAAGCTCGCCTCTATGATGTGGGGTAGGACCGATTTTCTTTACACTCCACGTGTTGTCCACGATACTGTCGCTACGATGCGATTCGGCTTTGATCCTCATGCCGCTGCCGATGAATATGGTATGCTCATTTACTGTCGTGGCAGGCTCATACGTCCGTTTATGCGTGTAGGTCCACAGATACCAGGCGCGGATGTCAAGGTTGTCGGTATCATCGAGGCCGACTTTTTGTCCCCCACGCGAAACATGCAGGCTTTCAAAAGGGACAAGTTGTATCAAGGATTGATATTTTCCATCGACCGTTCCCTAAAGGCCTTTTGGGTCAAGTATGGAAACATGAACAAGGTCTTGCAGCTCCATAGTCGCGATGTCGTGCCCAAGTGGAGTAGATGCGATGATTGCGGCCATTGGCGCATAGTTGCCGTCCGCGATGGAGCACTCAATCCGGACGATATTTCCTGCACGCGCTGGGTCTGTGCCATGAATGTCGGTGGGACCGTCAAGTGCGGAGCGCCCGATGATGCCGATACTGCGGTGGTTGTGGGAAACCGTCGTATCCTTTGTGCTGGTAAGTCTAAGGCCGAATTTTCTGCCGCAATGAAACAGATGCGAAGCGATTCGCCTATCGATGCTACAAAATTGGCTACAGACTCGCAGCCGTCCTCTGGGGAGGCCACGCGGAGACGGCCTAGAGCACTTCAACAAAGCGCATCAAATTGGGTGGTGAACGGCGTTGCAGGGGACAGTTTGCGCTCAAGTCCCGCTACTACTGCTGGTGTATCAGCAGCGAATATCAACGTTGCGGAAATGAACACGACCGGGGAATCTTTGATTCGTGAGCCAAATCTTGATTTAGATCAACCCACCCCGGAGCTTGTGTCTCCAGAGCTTCATTTCAACGGTGATGGATTCACCCTCTCGAGGAATGGTGTCGCGGGTCCGCCGGCAGTGCCCCCCGTGTCTGTTTCGGGAAGTTTGCCCACAACTTCCGCTGGCTTGTTTCCCTCCTCAGCAACCAGCCCAAAAGTGGCGTATGGACCAATCGAAGCCTTCCTCCGGAATGTCGAGGTAAAAGAAGCGTCGCTACATGGTGGGGTGTCCCTGCTGAACAAGAACCCTAACTCTGAAGGAAAAGGAGTCGAAGGAATCAGCACCACCCTGAACAGTGAAGCTGAACAAAAGATTTCGTTGGTTAGCAGTTCCTACGGTCTTGGGGACACACTGATTCTTGGGAGACCCGACCAAGCGGTGGGCGGAGGAGATACGCTCAAGTCTTCCTCGAGTGTAACGCATGAAGCGGTTCCGAATGCTGACATCGTCCATGACAGTGTCATTGACATAATGGGCACGACAAACGGGACAAACTGCCAAATTTTCGGAAGCAGGCCACCCCTCGAGCCTCAAAGTATCCCCAATGAACGGAGTGAGGCCATGATCCCTGCGTCCTCGATCAATCCACAGCAGATTCTCAAAGATCATGCCAACACTCAAGTTGCACCGTCGTCCGGGCTTATGCCACCACCTCCACTGCGAAGAGAACATATTGAACTCACACCCTTCGACCCTGCGCGGTCCAAAAGCGGTGAGGTGGTTAACACAACCAATCCGAATAGGCTTCCAGAGAAGTCATACGGAGGGAGAAGAGAATCATTTTGCAATGTGCAAGGTAAGGAAAATGTCGCTGCCGATGGGAGCAAGTCAAATCATCTGGGCAGTAACAATGGCAACCACTGCGATGGGTCCCTTGCTCATGACCCGTCCCCTTCGACTGTACGTCAAGGAGTTCAGCAGCCCCAGCTCCTTTCCTCGCCCGCAGAAGGTGTTGTGCGCTGTGACGAAGCCGGCTTTGCAAAAATACCGAAGGAAAACGGACATTCGGGATGTGGAAAGGCTCTCATGGGGTCATGTCAATATCAACCAGAGTTCAATGGTGGCGTCACGACATCATCAGCTTTTCAAATTAGCGCATCAAATCATGAGAAAGGGTGCGGACCCAAAGACGGTAACCCCGTGAATGATCTAGACTTTAGATCAAGTCGACAGGTGGGCCTCAATCGCGAGTCGATCGTAGAAAAGCGAGGTACCTCATGCATGACTGAAGTCAACTCCAAGGAGGGCAAACAACGTGGAGGCGCGGAGCAAAAGAGTGCGGCTTTGCAAGCGAGTCCGCTAGATGAGGTAGAAATGACACAACTTTTGGATTTGGATGATGATGGGGAAATCGGGGCCTCGAATCTGCATGGGAGAGCAGATGCTCCCACTAAAGGTATTCCACCCGGCATTAATGTGGAGAGCGGTAATAACCAACTGCCTGCCGGACGGACCCTCAACGCACGCTCTGGAGACAGGGCAGCTCTGGTTGGGAGAGACTCAGAGCATGGTAAGCTCAGCAGCAGACCACAGTCACCTGCATGCCAGCCCATGGATGTGGGGTCCGACGGCACCGAGCCTTTTGAGAAGGAGACACCAAATCAAATGGAGGACGTAGCAAAGCAACGGGGAGGTGATGAGGATGTACACGGGGTGATCAACAATCAATCAAAGTACAACTCAACCCCTAGGACTCAAAAAGACTTGGCGGAGTCTGAAAACCTAGGTTTGTCCCGACGTGATTCTTCCGAGATGGAAAGCGAAGGCAAAGGTAGTTCATTGAGAATCAAGAGACGACATGAAGAAGGCGCGAGCCAGGGCGAGAACGATGTTGAAGAGTATCGTCGAGTTGGGAAACGTCAAAAAAATGCACACCTAAACACCCATACCATGAGGGGTAACGATTCACAACGTCAGGGAGCTGATCCTGATAAGAGGCGAACACTAGGTGACAACTCTTTGGCAGTTGCAGCTGAGGCCGCGACCTCCGCTGCGCAGGCGGCGCTTGGTGATCTGGAGATGGAGGACACTATACCAACTAGACGAGGAGCCCTCACGTCTAGTGCCACGATGGAATTGACATGGTCGCAGTTAGCGTTATCAGCAGCTGTAGCGGCTGGCGCTGCTGCTGCGGCAGCAACCACTATGAGGCAATCGCAGCAGGAAGGGCGAGCTACCACTGGAAGAAATTCGAATTGGGCAGAGGGGAAGCTGCGAAATCTTATTTCTCGCCTTGTTCCAACTGCGGACGAAGCAAAGTTGGATGACATGGAAGCTCTGGATGTGGAGCGGGTTGCTGAGGAGATTAAAACCCAAATCAAGCGAGATGCGAAAGAAGATGTCGTTCGTACTGTGTCAAGGCCGCAAGAAGAAGGTCAAGCTGAGTTGAAATCTGAGAAGGAGGAATTGCGCAAACTCAGAAACCTTGTTCATATTTTTCTTGATAAGGTGGTAGGCATATTGCAGACTGAAGATGCTCATGGCGATGCTCATGAGCAGGTGGGCAACCAGCTAGAGTATTACCTTCGTCTACTCGATGCCCTCCCTCCGAATGGCCCCAGCTAACTTGTTTATAATTGGAGACATGACCACCTGCACAGAGCTAACGATAAACGAAAAACTAATTTCCGCCAGACGCTTCACACAACATGATTCGATTCATGAAAGGACCAGCTTTACATGATAGTCACACTGTACAAGTTCTGCAATGCCATCCGGGCCGCCCCATTAGTTAGATATTGTCTCAGTTACCCTCCGGTCAACTGTTAGGCGATCGACCAGTGGGCAATCCAGGTCGTTTCCATGATATGAATAGGGTTTTCGACTTTTCAGGATCCTTGGTCACAAGGGCGACTTGACGAAGTATTCCCGTGAGATTTGACTTCTGTTCCTTCGTCTTATGAACGAAGTAGCGAAGCAGTTCCTTGAGAGGAATCCGTTGACGATCTCGAAGAAGTACATTTAGCACAGAAATGACATGTTGCCGATTAGGAAGTGTGCCAGGAGGAGGCAGTAGATTGGACAGATCAAGCCTTTGAGGTGTGTTTCCCTTCGGAGATCTGCTTGGAGACGGGCTGGCCGCCATAGGAGTCGCAAGACTTGGGGTGGTCCCCCGGGAGGGCCCCTGTCTGGAGGCACCTGGCGGGGTAGGTTGGGCAGACCGATTTGCAGCACTTGACGGAGAAACGGCCCGAGAGGGAGATGGAGAGCGTGAAGGGGAAGCTGAACGTTTTCCATGTGCAGGTTCCTCATCTGATTCTGACCCAGGCGACGCTGGGCGTGAGGTAATTGGCTCATCCTTGATCAATTTGCGAAAGTCTCTAGCGTTTTGTTCAACATCCAGGACGCGATTCTCAGTCTTCGGGACGGTTTCCTTGTCCTCCTGGGCGACATCATCGTTATCGAATTCTTGCTCAAAGTCAAACTCTTCCTTGACGCCGTCATCGTTCACATTTCGACTCTTGCGACTTCTCTGAATGCCGAAGCTGGCAAACTCCTTGCTTGCTTTGATGCGAGTATTGTCACCCATGTTCTGCTCTCGAACGTTCTGTGCCTCCTCATACTTGACTTGAAACTTTGTGATTCGGTCCTGCCCCTTCCTTGACGCCTTGGCCATAAGGGCCTCCACGGATTCTCCGCCACCGGCACCTTGGGCGCGATTCGCCCGAAAGGAGAACCAGGAGTAGTCATCAATTGGCATTACATCAACGGTTTTGCTGCCCTCAGAAAGCACCATGATGGCATAACTCGACGTTGCCTTGCCATCAAAAGTCCCTGCAAATACATCAACGTCTTGGTCTTGTTCTTGATTACCGTTGTCGCCATCGGCTTTATCGCTAGGATGCGCGCTTGTATTCGCATTAGCGCCGCCCATGCCAGCCGCAGATGCTTGTCTCGCGGCTTCCTCCTTACGCAATTTTTCCTCATGGATATGTTTTGGGGTGACTTCCATGGTCCACCCGTTACGGTAACGGTCCGGAATACTAACAATACCCTGCTTGTCATAACGCTCCAACCTGCGCCTTCCGGAGAAACTCTTGTAGTATATCCTTTGCTTGCGATCCGCCTCAATTCCCTCTTTCCTCGTCTGCAAAGTAGGCTCTGAATTACGATACATCCTGACATGCGGGTCGTCCTCAAGATCTGGCGCACGGGTCACAAACTTGGCAACGATGTAATCCCTCAAAGCTCCGGTCCCAGATGCACGCAGGAGAAAGTCATCGGGATGGGGGGCTTCCTTCTTTCGCCGTTTCGAGTCTGGTAGGGATGAGGAGGAATCAGCTCGGTCACGACGCTTATTCGGCCTGATGGAGGGAGAGGCAGCCAGGTCGGGACGAGTTGCCGCGGAGACGAGGGGTTCGTCGTCGTCATCGTCATCGACGTCGATGTCGTCATCAACGTAGCCGCCTCCTCCTTGGACAATGTCGGTGTCCAGGCCATCGGCATCCATGCTGTCGTCAGCCATGTGATTGTCCATCAAGGGGTTGGGAAAGTTGTTGGCTTCGCGAAAATTAAGTAGCGAATGTGTGGACGGGTTGAGGAGTTGAACGGCAGGGGAAGCGGTGGGGACTATGTAATGTCTCGGAGACCGGGTGTTGACTTTGCGGTAAGCGGCCGCGTGGACTGGAGAAGACGGCAATAAATGGCGTCTCGCGGATGGAGTTGAGAGGATAAAAAATGATAATTTTTTGGAGTACATTTGCCACATTACTAGTGGCTAGTTTTAATCAAAATCAATGAAATACGTATGTACAGTACGCTGGACTAGAAATGACAATGCCGAGATGCTAAATGCGCCGGGACAAGTTTCAGAGTTTCCTAATGCCTCCATCCCCTCAAGCTTTCAAACAACGGGCCACATTTGACAAACCTTTGGAATTCGAACAGCATCGAGAACAAGCATATGCACTGGCCACAAGCTCTTGTAGAAAGTGGTCGTCAAAGATTTTATTACGGCTGTATTCTGCTCTGGCTCTGGATGTTCATTTACCAAGTGCATTGACATCGTCGCTTTGCAGGTTTACTTGCAAATATTTATTTTTAACTAGCTCTAGGTACCTTTGCAACTTTATGCTATTGCCTGCATTGCCCTTTCGCACATATCCGTTCAAGTGGTCACAACTGGTTATATTGTTTGAGTTGTCTTTGAAACCCTTTCTGTGCTGCAATTGCAATGACTAAATCTCTACGAGGCTATTTTCTGACTCCGATTCTGCACTGAAATTCAGGCGACGGACGCGTCCAATTGGAAAATACATCTGCTCGAATTGCCCACGTCTAAATTTTAATCATAAGCCCAGCAGCATTTTTTGTCGACAAGAATTCATTTGCATCCTGATCTTGTGCGATTTCAGAGTGTGATGTTGAAATCGCAGTAATACGGGTTGCCAAGCCGTGACCGAGGAAAATCGTTCGGAGCAAGTGAGAAATCAGGAAATTCAGGTATGAGGAGCGCACAATTGTGCTGTGTCTGCCCGTTCCGCGTGATCCAGTGCACTTTGAGGTCAAGGATGAAACACATGGTCACTGACTACTCTCACTTAGCGAGCATACCTCAATCCATCCTCAGCACCTTGCACTACTGCAGATCAAAACTTTCTAGTAGAGACCCTTCATACTTTGACGTGGAATCTCTTTGTCAGCGAGCCGTGGTGACATTGTGCAGAATATTTGCTCAATGCGCTTCCATGTCGTTGTAGACCGGCGGTCCGAGGCCACTGTCGCATGCAGCACCGACGGAGGACATAGAGAATAGTGACAAATATTTTTCAGTTGCTTTCTATAATCAGTCCTAGAATCAAGTTACAAACAAACTAAAAAACTACAGGTATCTAACAGCCAACTCGACATGGCAAGAATGAACGGTAAGAGAGGGGCCTCTGGCTCGCTGGATAGTGAGATTCAAGTGCGGAGTTTCTAGGCAATGCACATTGTTATTCATCTATACCAGTTGCACACAAAACCGGCCTTGGTTTCGTCATTTGCCAGAACCCAACGATTTTTTGGATTTGTCCCGTCACACGCTGTTCAAATTAGACCACATGAGTGTAACCCCAGAACAATGTTATTCGTGTATTTTTTCGCGTAGAATTTCAGGTCCTGATCATGTGGGCTGTAAAAGTTGATTCAACATTACACACTTCAAAACTAAATAATTACAGCAACCATTGCCCCAACCACAGCCCAGAACACTCCATTCCACAAGCCTCCAATCTGCCTCCACCGCAGCCAACACACCCACTGCATCATCAATCATTCCATTGCCACCCCCACCGCTGCCCCCCTCAACCGCATGCTCCTCCCATCCCCACTCCACCTCACACGCTTCACCGCCTTAAAACCCCCGACCATGGATCAACTACACCGCGACACAAGGCGCATAATTCTCGAAGCGCGAAACCAACTCGAATCCCTCGAAGCCGCCTCCACCAACACGCACCTAGACCCCGCCGCCTCTTCCTCCGTCGCCTCTTCATTCCGCCACAATGTCGTCCTTCTCGGTTCCAACGCCTCCTCCCTACGAAGTCTACTAACCTCCGAACCACCATCACGTCGCGAAATATGGCGTGCCCGTCTTCGTGATCTCGATGACCAAATCGCAGAGTTACGCGCCGGCGATGCACGATGCACAGCCCGCTTTCGCAAGATTCAGTCGGACCGCATGATGCGCGAGGAATTGTTTCAGCGTTCCGTAGGGGGGGGTGCCGTCGGGAAAGGCCATGGTCCTGGTGCAGGCGATGCTGTTTTGAGGATGAGTTTGGCAGATGAGCATCGCAGCTTGGAGAATTCCAAGGGTATGGTGTCGAATATTCTGGGCACGGGGCGCGGGGCGTTGCAGTCGCTTGTGGGACAACGGGAGCGCTTGAGGAACGTAAAGACGAAAATGATCGACGTTATGAATCAGATGGGCGTCGATCGCAAGATTATTGCTAGTATTGAACGCAGAGAAATGTCGGATACCGTGCTGGTGTATGCGTTGATGGTAGGGATGCTGGTGTTGCTTGCGCTTGCTGTTGTGTGGAAGAATCACAGGAAAGGGCAAGCTGGAGGGTAGGGGTTGTGTGGGGGAAAGCGCTGATTGTGGCAGTGTAAGAGGACATGAGACTAACGTTGTAGGGGCGGATGATTCGAGGCGATGTGTGTAGCTTGTGTTTGTGTATAGGTTTAATAATTGGTCTATCAAAAGTCGCACGTGGCCTTGCGGCCATTGATTGCCGCTCAAAACAGTGCCGACAGCGGCACGGATCACGTCAAAGTGGTGCAGCAGACCCTAGAGGTGACCGATAGCGTAAAACATCGGTTTCACCCGATAGCGGCGCGGAAAATAAGACGTGAAGAGTAATGTGCAATGGCACGGTTGACATTGGCCGATTGGAGGGCATTGGCAACGTGAGCCGGGATATAAAATGAAGAAGGAAGTATGGAGGTTGATATTTACACAGTGGAGGTGGTTAGTTGCATGGAACTAGCGGAAAAGGGCGATGGGCGGTGGTTTTCGCGGCTCAGTAATCAAAGGCGGTGGCGACGAGCCTGCAATGGGTTGGTCTACACCCTCTGGCAAAAGGCATTTCATATTGACGGCAATGCCAGCGAGTCGATTGACCCAATCCGGAAAATTGTGCTGAACACCTAGAAGGGAGGCAAAGTGGCGAGAAAAGGTATTGCAATTGCGAGCAATCAAGGAATAGCGATTGCCAGCATACTCTGTGGTACCTAGAAAGTGAAGAATTTCCTCGACATGCCTCTCAGCAACCCTTGTAAAGCCCAAAAACATGGTGGTGCGATACTTGACAGCCGGACATTGACGCGGGGGTGCCTCAAAGATACCGGATTCATCGTCGGGATGTCCGCCAAATGCAAACTCGCGACCCCAGACTTGAACGCCCGTGTGAAAAATACCGACGCCGCAGTGGACGAGAAAGTTGTTGAGTCGGGGGATTGTTTTGGGATCATCGGGAGTTAGAACGTCGTATATGTTGAGATGTACGGCATTGGGCAGATGTTCCGAGCTTTGAGAAATGGAGGACCCGTACGAATGGAGAGAATCGGAACGCAGAGATGCGGAAGGGGTTGGGTGATTGTGGCAAGATGGGCGACCGACGTTTGTCGGGGTGGGAGGAGCGAGAGCAAAGGGGAATGGGTTTTGGGCGCCCTTGCCCATGTTTGAGTGATGAATAGTTTTGGCAGCAGTGAGTGAGGTGGGATGATAGAGATGCGGGAAGTGGTGGATTTAAAGATGGGAGGAGGAGGAGGAGGAAGTGGGGTGGGGCGTGGGGCGTGGGGAATTTGAGCAAGTGATATGGCGGTTGGGATTGAAGAGATGTTGTGGAGTATTGACGAGTGCGGAAGAGGCGAATGGCAGGTTTGTGGATGGTTGCCGGTCGGGTTGGATTGGAATTGCGGCTTGTACAGTAGACGAAAAAAATAGCAAAAGGGCTTGGCATTGCGTCAGCTTGATTGGGCCAAGAGAGGATTGGGGCTGGTGCAAGGCGGGGGGTTTCCTAAAAGGGCAGGCATGCCACGTTGTGCAGTCAGTTGCTCTCGTGTCTTTCATCCTATCCCTCTTTATAAACACTCATACTGTAATGTTTTTGCATTACACTTGATTGCATCCATCCTTTTGATCACAAGTGTCTTCGTTTGCTTGGCTTGTATATTTACCTCTCTCGAGTCACTTCTTTCGCGTCTGTACTGTATCATACGGAACAATCATCTTGATGTTGACATCAAAAAAAGCAGACGACCGGTCCTGTACTTTGACTCGCACTGAATAAAGGAGTACTGTACACTGTCATTTTTTTCATTATTTTCCCTACAAAAATTCAAGTCAAGTGCAACTCTGCAACTCTGGCCGACATGAAGCCAGCAAGTCTGCATGTACAATTGTATCTACAAAAGCTGCGCAAATAGAATAAACAGCCGACACCTCGGATGTCAAAAAGCTGCACAACGTCACTTGGCGCCCGCAAAATTATGCAATATCTGATTTCATCCATTCACCATATACTGTAACATGCCGTACACCATTCCATCCATCCCTCAACACCCAACACTCCCACGTCCGATTGCCGCAAATGACATCATCAACAAAACAAAAACCTCCCTCCTACACCCACATTACACTCCCGGCCACTCCTGCCGCGAAACTCCCCGTCCTACCGTAGATACAGATACCGTACACCGCACGCAACGGGTAACGCTTCCAGGCTTGTGTTCCAAGCTTGAACAAAACCTGTAAGCTACCGGTGTTGTCGACATCAACCGGGACAGAGATGGCATGTGTCCAAGTTGTCTGTTGCAGCTGAGACTAGCATCCGTTGCTCAACATGGGCAACCAGCGCAACGTGTGCTCCGTTGCTCTGTATCGTCGCGTCGTTCCATGTGCTCCTCCTCACTCACCAAAATCGTGCTCTACGTACTGTACAGTACAGTACATACTCGACTCTACCTCTACTGTACAGTACAGTGGTACAGTACAATCTAGAATCGAGCACTCATCTCGTACAAAACGTTTGCCCGTTGGCACGTCGTTTTTATAATCATCAAGACGGGTCCACACGACCCCTAGCATGGACACACGTATTCCCCTCCAGAGGCCCCTTATTGGCATTGATGACATTTGTGTAACTATTCCGGGAAGCAACTTGCTCCGGTTGTCGCCTCCCGCCTGACACGTTTTGCAAACATTCCCTAGTTGACCTACGCCGCCACTGCTTTTCCGCTCGTTGCAACACCACGCACCAAATCAAGCGTCGTTCAACCCCTCATACAAATTCCAGCCCTGTAAACGATCCGTGCGTTTCGCATTGCAAAACAAACCAAAACCTCGACCGACTCTCCCACCAACCCGCCCACAACCCACCGTCTACCGACACCACCACCATTCACACGTCACACCAAAACCACATACCCCCGTCTTCTACCACCCTCCGAAACAAAAAAGAACATTAAAGCTGTTCGCGACTCACAGCGCACTCATCCTTACACTCTACTCTGCATTCGGAACGTTCTTTCGCAGGGCCTGCTTTCGGTGTCGTGCAATCATACAAACATTGGGACATGCATAACTGATACCCCTTTGCTTCTTTCGAACCGCGTTGACCCTTTTTGGGCGTACCGCTTTCGGCTGGTGATGCTCTTGTTGGCGATATGGCTGCCCCGCCTAGCACCCCGGCGAACAGTGTGAGTAGATCGCGGCGGCCGAGGCTTGGAGGTGGGGGAGTGAATGTTGCGTTGCAGTGTCGGGGAGCGTTCATTTTTTGGGGGGGGGGGAATGGGTTGTTGGGTTTGGCGGATTTGGGGGGAGTGAGTAAGGGGTGTGGGAATGGTCCGCGTGCGGTTTCTGGAATGGATCGTCGGAGATTTTATGCGGCGCTTGAGGTGATCTCTGCAACAACAGGAATTCGGCTTTGCCACATGTAACATGTATTTCGTTTAGGTCATATTGAGCAGAATGTCCTTTTTTGAGGGGCGCTGTGTCGCACGGTTGCTGAATGCACTAGTGCACTAAACCCACTTGGCACTATTTTCCTCCAGGGGCCTGTTGAAACACCGCGAGCATTGCTGGACACGATGGAACGACAAGTAGTGCTTGTTCACATTTTCATCTCGAAACAATAATCACCCATTTTGAAATTCCCGCACTGCAGAATCATGGGTGCACCAATGAAGGCTGGACAAGTACACCCATGGGTTCAAAAACGATGGAAACGCAACTCAAAAGCACTGTGGACCTTACCGTTACAAAGTTTCGTTCAGGATGTCTCTCTCGCTGAAACGCAACCAGCCATACGCCCCGTTTAACCAACCACTCCTCTCCAGCTCGCAAACCCCAACATTTATTGTCCATGACCATGATCGAAATGGCAGACCAACCCGGCTTCACCCCTCCGCCGCCTGCCATCCCCCCACCTCGCACGCTCAGCATGTCCTGCTGCACCTCGCCATCCCCATCATCCCCTATAATTCCAACTCGGTCCTCCTTCCCATCCCACCCACCCATACACTCCACCCCGCTCCCACCCCCCCACTCCCCACCATGCCCCCACCACACACACCTCCTCTCTGCCTCCACATCCCCCTCTTCCTACTCCTTCTACTCCTCCCAACAACCCTCTCCGACATGAACCCCCGTCAAATACCAGGCACCTACACAAACATCCAACTCATCCCCTCCACAGGTTTCTGCCCCGATCAAATCCGCATTTCCCAAGTCGAGCCCTTACAAACCGCAGACGCCACCCTCTTCATCATCCCCCATCAATTCATCACCCTCCCCATCCTCCCCGCAGGCCTCACCCCATGCACCGCCACCCCCATCACCCCCGACCAATCCACCCTCTTCAACACCTCCGCCACAGTCCTCTACCGCTCCTCCCAGATCCCCCTCCCCGAAAACTTTGACATCATCGCCCAATTCCGTCTCGCCTCGGAACAATTCTTTCTCGCCCAGGAAGTCGGCCCCCGTATCTGCGGCCTCAACATCCTCCCTTCCCGCACCGTCTCCATGTGGATGGCCCCGGATCAGCAAATCACAGCCAATATAGGCAATCAGTCGCTCACCTTTGTCCCCGCCTTCAAGTATATCTTTTACTTTCCGGAATCGCGCCCTTGTTTATACCGTGGCAATGCCGCTCAAGTTGGCACCGTCGTCGCCATCCCGTCCCGAACCCCGACTCCGTCGCCCTCATTCGTCCCGTCCCCGTCCTCGGTTCCAACGCCTTCTACTTCACAGTTGCCGTCCCAATCTCCGGTGCCTAGTGTCCCGTTGCCGCCTTCGTTTTCCTCAATTCCTGTCGTGGCGATTGCGAGCCCGTTGCCGACGGAGGCGCCCGTGTGTTTTGCGGGAGGCCAGCGGGTGAGGAAAGAGGGCGGGGAGTTGGTTCGCATGGAGCATGTTGAGGTTGGGGACCGTGTTTTGGTTGATGTCGAGGACGGGTGGGAGTATTCGCAGGTTTTCGCATGGACGCATAAGGAGGAGGTGGGGGCTGTGTTTGTGAGAATTGAAACAGATAGTGGTAGGGCTGTTGAGGTCACCGTGGGGCATTATGTGTGGGTGAATGGCCTGCCGAAACGGGCGGGGCAAGTGCGAGTGGGCGATTGGATGGTCGATGAGATTTGGGGGAGAGTCAATGTGACGTGGGTAGGGTGCGTTTTTGGCTGGGGGTTGTATAATCCGCAGACTGTCCATGGCAATCTGGTTGTCGAGGGCCTGGTCGTTACGACCTATTCTTCGGTGGTCAAGGAAATGGGCGCGGCACATGCCTTGTTGGCTCCCCTGCGATTTTTCGAGCGAGGGTTGGGCGGAATGGTGGCACGCGTGATTGAATGGCTTGGCGTGGAACGGGGATCAGTCGGGTAACACGGTTTTGGCAGGGATGACTGTTATGCCGTCATTGTCTCAGTCTCATTTTCGGCAGGCGCGGGAGTAGGGCTTGGGTAGCAGGCAACTATTTACATTTGACTAGACTAAACGCTGACCGCAGTGTAACGGAAATCTCGATACATGCAGCACTGGTAGAGTGTACAGTAATTTCTCTTCTACTGTGTACGAGCTGCAAATGCTTGTGCAACATGCGCTACCGCCATAGAACGGTGAACCGGAGCGCACCATGACTGTTTGCGTGACACAAGGCGGGCCATTAAACTCTTTGCAGTGTCATGTTTCGTGCACACGAGACCGGAGTGAAGCTTGGTGACAGTGAATATCAAATCAACCCGCAACTTATCCAAGTTGTATTCGCTTTTTTGCGTTTGCCAATGTGACAGATGTGGGGCGCGGATAGGCGGGTTTTCACTTGAATGACGCCGCCGACTGGCCTGATGGGCCTCCAGATATTTCATGGCTGAAAGGATAAAAGGATAAGATTGCAATCCTAGTTACGGTAAGGACGGGGAGTGGTGACTGAAGCTGCAATGTGGTGGAGAACGGGTATTGTGAGTGGAAGTTTTGTCTCTTGGATCAGGTTTTGCGAAACAGGCTTTTCGTGGAAGCCGTCTGGTAGATTTAGGTCGACTTCTTCATCGCACAAACTGCTATATCGTTTTCGATGGTTCTCGCCGGTGCAGTGCGAGGGGCTAGGGGCGATGGGAGGATGAAACAATCTGCATGGCGACAATGCGTGTATTGGGCGAGCAGGGGGGGATTTGGCTGCGAATCCTAGTCCAGGTGTTTTGATGACTATGTTACTACATTGGTGTAAATATAGTAAACAAACTACACTACGACTGCAACGACGTGAGAGGGAATGATCCCTGTCAGCATCTACTCATTTTCTTTCCCTCATGGAGAGTTGGAGGGTAGCGCTGGAATCTTTGTCGATGAAAGGGATCATACAACACCCAAACATCATACTGTAACGCAAGAGTTTTGCAGAGGGCGCTCGCAGACAAAGGCAGCAGCGGGTGAACTTTCATAGAGATTCTCTCGAGCGTGTCGGCGAAGCTAAGCGCTGCTTCGAGCTTTGGGATCGGGCTGCTATTTCTAGTATTTCGAGTTTCCAAAGGCCCCGGGCGCAATTAGCTGCATGACTTATCCAAACGATTTTTGAGTTGAGTGGGGGTTTTGGGTGAATACAGAGGACTCCAACTAGTGAAGTGAAAAAGTGGAGCCGCTTGAAGTGTCGAAGCCTGCCTAATGTTGGAGCTCAGGGCGGTAAGTTTCGCACGAATGTGACGAGCCAACATCTGGTGCAACGAGGATGAGAGCGGTTGGATATGGGCGCCGAAAGTCGATGATACTTCCGGCGTGTGTGGCATGGACACGGCGACCAATGAGTTCCAAGCCGTAGCATTCCAAATGCTAGGTTAGAGACGTATTCGGCAATTGCGGGTGCGGTAAAGGAGACGTGATTAATGCTTGCTGACATCGTCACCGAGGGAGTGTGATGCACCTAGGATAACAAGATTGATTTTGCGTGGCAGGCCGAGGCGGATATGGTTGGGAGGCAAAAACAGCTTAGAGTGTTCGAATTGTGGCCGAGTTTTCGCAGGTGGGGCTGAAGAGCTAACAACTTAAACAAGAATATCTCGTTAGCCGCTCCTATAGGCCGAAAGGTGAAAATCCGAGTCACCCTTAGGGACTAGGAAAGTGTTAGTGAGGCATATCATTCTTGCGGAGCGGTTTGATGACCAAGCCTTCTATTTGCTTCGTGCTGAATTGAAATTGGACTGTTGACCCCATCTTTGAAGTATTGTAGTGTTGTACCGTAAGCTTATTGTATAGGATACCCATGATATCGTTTGAGACCATTATATGGGTACTAGCAGCGATTCTCGTGTTAAGGAGGTAGATGAACGCCAAAAGGGCGGTTTACAAGAAAATTATGCAGGTTTGTTTATCTTTTCAAATTGAGAGGGCTGCCACAAGTCACGGGTAAACATCTAACTTGAGTTGGCAAGGATCAATCTGTAACAAGCGACGAGGGAGAGAAGATTACCTTCGCCCAGAGAATTATATCAGGTGACTGAGCTACTCTATGCAGAGTTTTGCGATCGCGAAGAGCAATCAATTTCCACACAATATGTGATGATGCCCCAACCGTCTCGAAAGATATCGGGGAGAAGGTCTACTCGACTCGTGATCCGAACGGTATTATCTTTCTTGGGCTGCATGCGCAACGTGAGCAGTTCCAATAATCTTTTTTGTTTCGAAGTTTGAACCAAGATATGAGGGACACTGAACTTTGGCGCGGCGTCTGGTTATGACGAATTTATCCATGCCTCTTGGCATTGCATTGACATTTGAATCGCTGAGCTGCAGGGGCGGAAAAGGTTTACCTTGCAAGTTTGTATCTATATCACTGTTGACAAAGTCGCTCTGATAAAGTTGTGATTGGATATATCAGATTCAGATAGAGTAGCATGTTTCTCTATTCTTGGAAGTTGTTCGGATGTCTCTTTTACGGATTGCTAGAATCATATACAGCCACAAGCAAGGTTTGTTCTGGACGTTGTAGAGAAACGGTGGTTTGGCGGTTCTGGACCAAAAAGAGTAGCAAAGCTGCTCCTCAAACCCTTCTCTTTTATAAATTGGTATTCGTCGAATAGGGGTGGTGGAGAAGGGGAAACCCCTTTATTGGTCTTGAGAGTTTGGACTACGAATTACTTGACAGAATCATGGCCGTGCGTGCGAGAAGAATTGTGGTCGGATGAATGCAAGCCAAGACGCTGGCTACAATGAACTTCATGGGGCAGCTGATTTTTTGGCAAATTAGGGGGTCGATGGCATCGGGGGTGAGCGCGGCGCTGTACGGGACGGGCTTGGCATGTTCAGTCAATGCAATGGTGCAACATCAGGAAAGTGCGTCCAGACTGTCCAGCAGGGCAGTATGCAGGGAATAGCAGGCTTGAAGAGATGTCTGGCGAGCGCGTTGCATTAATTGTATTGGTGCGTCATGGCTCGCCAGGGCTACATGTGATCAAGTTGCGGTGATTTGTGAGGAGGAGGGAGTGAGGTTGGGGGCGAAGATGAGATGTTTGAGGTGGGGAGGTTTGCGTAGGTGAAGGGGAGGGAATCGGAAAGAACATCGTCCATTATGGTGAAGTTCTGCCGCCTAATAATATATAGGAATGCCTCTGCCTAAGCCCGGAGGTCAAATCAGTTTTCAAAGGTTATCTTTATGAGTACTACAGTCTACTTTAACAGACGAGTGTCGGTCCCTGCTCTCAGATGAGTTGAGGCCATGTTCCTCTGTTGTTTGACCAATCGTGAGCAAACCATTTGCTAAGCAATAGTCACGGACGGAGAGCTTGTGGAGAAAAGGGCTTATAGCCAAGGAAAATAATAGCCTGCGTGGGAGACCAGCTCTTTGACTTCATTGCAGCTCTCCATGGTGGTTCAAGCTGGAAAATGGATGATCGGGCGAAAATGCGGTTATGGATCAGATCAATGAAACGCGACCGCGAAAGCCCGTGTGCAGTTGGTTGAGTTGCCCTTGATAGGGCGGAAAATTGTTCAAGCTACTGCTGCAGTCGAAAGATCATCATGTATGCTGTCATTACACGAGGGTCAGTGTTATAACCAATTATGCCGACTGAAACGCCGTTTGCTGTTTTCTCTGAGAATAAGCACTCTTTGTGTTACATAATTTTACTTCGGCTATGGTTATGTACGAGCAAAGTGCAGGGTCATGAGGACACCACTCGATGGGTATTGGGTGGGAAAACCCTGCGTGTTGGTTCGCGGCAAATTATCGCAGCGGCACATGTGGACTAGATTGCGCGGCTTAATTTCTGGTATAGGGAACATTTCACCTCGCAAGGATCGGGAAGGAAGCTTTGAGCTCTGTAGAGACATTTTCGGGACGGGGAATGCTGGAGGAGATTGCCATTGCCGAAGAAGGTTCGGACTGGCTGGTATTGAGTCAGAAAGAAGTTTAATGCATTCAGTTTCTACTGATGTTGGTGTTACTCGTTTTTACTAATCCAGTATCTGAATTGGAGGCATGACCCGTACTGATTACGAGTTGTGGAATTTCTCATTTTGATCCAAGGACTACTCGACACATGGTCCACATGTTACACGTGTAACAAATACTATGAGATCATATAAAAACTTGTTTGCGATCCAACTCGGCGACAGAAGCGAGTCTCCGCGTAACGAGCCGTATTTCCGAAACGTCAGCTCAGTGGTTAGAGCAATGGTCTTACATGCTACAGCCCTCTGAGCACGCCATGGGTCCCAAGTTCGAACCTTGGATGCGGTATGCGCAGTGTGGAAACTAGTCACTTGAGATCGGTTGCTTGCTTCACTGTACTGTTACAGTTTTGGGTACGCAATAAGTGTTTTGATAACGACACGGGCCCTCAGTCCTTTTCCCGACTGGATGTGTAGAATTTCTGTGATAACGTCACATTGGAAGTGCCTTGCCATTTTGTCCGACTTGTCATAAAAGTTTGCGCGCTTTCTCCAACCTTCCGTGTACTCTACCAAAAGACCGTATTTGTAAAGAGGCGTTTGGTGCAAATCAAACGCATTTGCAGTTGCACTACGTTTATGGGATTTCATGGAACGGGCAGCTAGTCTTTGTGATTGGTCCCCTACGGATCCACATATATTTGTATTCTGGCCACAAACCAACACCTGCCCAAATTTCATCGCTAACTGGTGAGCCCGATGATATCAGCGATTTTGGCTCTGACGGGAACATTACCGTAGCTTCCGTGAGCCAGTCGACCACTGCGGATACCTTTTTCTTGCTCAACCTGGAAAGGCAAGTGTGAGGAATCTGTAGGATATCGGCATCATGTCCTGCTCTGCACGCTTCGCAGGCGACAATAATCGTTGTTTTTCTTTGCGTTGCCCCGAATTCCAGTAGTGTTACATGAACATCCGAAATACAAGAACATTTTTTAAATGCTACCGACATGCAAAGCATCGCACGAGTCAGGAGTACTTAAAATCTCACCTGCTCTCCGTTCCTTCTCTACCAGCACTTTGCATTTTCAGCACCTATCCAACCGCCCATGCCGCTCACTATATCTGCAGCTACCGTTCCCATCCCAGTCTCTGCAGACGCCGACGTCCAGGCCAAATGCGCAACAATTTCTGATTTCTACGCAGAGGCCGCTGCACAGGATGCTGCAGACCCCTTACGACACTTCCGACGCCGTTTTGCCTACCCAAACAATACGCTCTATTTCTGTGGCAATTCGCTTGGTCTACAGCCACATGTCGCGCGTCAAGCCATTGAGGCAGAATTGAATCGCTGGGCTACGCTGGCTGTGCATGCCCATTTTTTGGAGCCGACGCCTTGGGCAGATGCGGAACGAACTGCCGCAGAGGCAGTTGCACCAGTAGTAGGAGCAAAGGGGGATGAGGTGGCACTGATGAATGGATTGACCGTCAATCTGCATTTGATGATGACGGCTTTTTATAGGCCAAAGGGGAAAAGGGTGAGGATTCTAGTGGAAGATGGGGCGTTTTCGTCGGATGAGTATGCTATTCAAACCCATGTTGAGGCTCGAGGGATGAAAAAGGAGGAGGTTATTGAGAGAATTGGGTGCCGGCGTGGGGAAGCGTGGGTCAGAGAGGAGGATTTGTTAGAGAGGATTCGGGAGGGCGGGAGGGAAGGGACATTGGCGATGGTTGTCTTGCCTGGGGTGCAGTATTATACGGGACAGTGTTTTCCTATGCGAGAGATATGCCGTGTCGGCAAAGAGGTGGGAGTGATTGTTGGATTTGATTTAGCGCATGCAGTGGGGAATGTGGAATTGGAGTTGCATAAATGGGGGTGCGACTGGGCGGTTTGGTGTAGTTACAAGTATTTGAATGGGGGACCAGGAGCAGTGGCAGGATGTTTTGTGCATGAGAGGTGGGGTCGGGAGGGATTGATGAGGTTGGGGGGGTGGTGGGGACATGAGAGGGCGAGTCGGTTTCAAATGGGGCGGGAGTTTGTGGCGGAGAAGGGAGCAAGAGGGTTTCAGTTGAGCAACCCACCAATCATGGGGTTGGTAGGTGTGACGGCGTCGGTAGGGTTGATACGAGAGGCGGGCGGAATGAGAGAGGTACGGAGGAAGAGTGAAAAGCTGACAGGGTTGCTGGAACGACTTTTGAGGAAAAGATTGGAAGGGAAGGTGGAGGTGGTGACACCAGCGGAACGGTGGAGACGAGGTGCACAGTTGAGTTTAAGGGTTAAGGGACTAGGAGGAATAGGGGGGATCGGCAAGTTTAACGAGATATTGGAGGACAGGGGAGTGGTGTGTGACGTTAGAGAGCCGGATGTGTTGAGGGTTGCTCCTGCGCCTTTGTATAATTCTTTTGAGGAGGTAGTGAAGTTTGTCGAGGTAGTTGAAAACGAGCTCAGGCTGGTTGGCGGGGATTAGAAAACGTTGCAGTTATGGGAACGTTTGCCGGGAATATGTTGCATATTGTGAACTACCTCGTTATAAGGACTGTGCCTTTTGACCAGCTTCGAGCTGGTTTTGAAAGGAATGAAATTGAAATTAAAAAAAAAAATTTTGAGTCTGGTTCAGGTCAGGCCTCGATAATTTTTTTTTTGATTCAAATGTACAAAGTTTCCACGGAAAGGGGCATCTGCGCTTCTCCCGTCAACGCTCAAAGCACCAGGTAGAGGACCGCCTCGTACCGCACTCTTTGCAGCGCCTCTCCTCATCCGACGCAACCACAGTCGTGTGTCCCCATCCACACTGTCCCGGCAGTGAACCTTCCGTCTAACACCCCTTTCGTCCTCTACCCCCTTTCTCATCCCCATTCCTCCACTGCTTCATCTCTCGTCCCTTCTCACTGCCCACAAGCCGCACAAGCCGCCCGTCTTTTAACCAAAGTCCAGCCCACCCATTCTTCCCCCCACATCACGGTAACTGTCTCCGAAAAACTATATTGCGACCATTCGCCTCTAACCATCCTCTACCCTTCAGTCGTGCTGCTACTTTCCTTCCCCCTTTCCCCGCCGCAACCAAACTGACTTGCCAATCCCACTCAAACGCATGGCCGTATAAGCACGCGCATGACACTCACCCGCACTCTTCTTCACCTCGCTCCTATCTCCACGACTCCATTCCATGCCGCGGAGAAGCCGCCGCGGCAACGGAGCCGACGCTCAATCCGCCCGCCCCCCTCCCAACGATACCGCCATCTCCACCCGTATTCAAACCCTTTTCAAGAAAATCATGGTCGCCTTGCAAGACCAACGCGACCTTCGTTGCGACCTCTCCAGTACCAGAACTCGTGCCTTTTTACTCGATTCGGAGTATGTCGTTCTTCATGGGGAATATGAACGATCCCTGGCCGCTCGAGACAAGTTGGAGGCTCTTAGCAGGGAACTCGCACGTCAGAATAAGATTATTGATGAGGAATCGGAAGCTAGGATTCTTGAAGAGAAGAGAATGAGGGAGGAAATTGGCCAGCGGTTTAATGTTGCTATGATGGATACTAATAAGAAGTTGGCGCGACAGAGTAGTTCACGGGAGCAGCGCGAGGCCTACTTGAATAATTTGCAGAACAAGCTCGCGGATTTGAGGGAGAGTTACGATATGAGGGAACAGCATTTTCGTCAACAGATGCATCGCAAGAAGTTGGAGAAACGTCTCGCGGAAGCAAAGAAGCGTGAAGTAGAGGTAAAGCATGCCAAAATCGCCTTGGAACTTACCTCGATCCGCGAAAATCTTGCCAAGGCTCAGGCTGAACACGACGATCTCTCTAACAAGCTTCAGACATATCACCAGATCATTAAGGACGGAGAACAAGTCCTGGAAAACAGCCAACAATTGTTTGACCGTCAAAAGGCACAAATCGAGGATTCCCAAGCGGAGGTAAAGCGATTGCAGGCGAAGAATGCGGCCGTCCGAAAGCAAAACAGTTTAACTGTGATTCAGTTAAAGGGAATGGATATCGAGTGTCGCCGACTGGAAAAGGTTATCGCAGAGCACCAAGAGTTGGAACGCAAGGAACGAAATACTGCGGAGGCGCTCGATAAGCTTTGTAAGCAGGTTACTAACGAAAGAACCGAACTCCACAATGAGATCAAGGTAATGCAAGACGCGTGGACCAATCTAAAGCAGGAAATAGAGGCCCTAAAGGATCAAGACGGGGATGGGAATCGCGTTTTGGAGGTACTGCAAAACATTATGACGAGAGAATCAGTCGATGTTGTGGTCGATAATTATCTCAAGGACAGGAAGTCTCTGGAAGAAGTTGTTACCAACGAACTAGCGCACCTTCGGCTTGCGGCAGGCCGTCTGCAAGAGCAAGCCGCCGCCATAGGATCTGCTGGAGGTAGGGCGGCGGCGTCTCAGGATGTTGACCCACCTGGGTAAGGATCAATGACGCAAATACTTGCCCAGCGCCGCTGAGGCGAAATTTGGGACATGGGAAAGGGAGCAGTTGTTAAACTGCTTTTGTACTTAGCTGCTACAAACATAAACTTACTGTGTTGGAAGTGACGCTGCCCAATTGACGTCACAAGTTGTACAGGGCATTCTTTTCCAGCGACGAGACGTCAAAGTTATGCAAAGCTAGCGTTAGGATGATAGAATGCGCCGAATGCAGGCCTATCGTGCCGACGGTCTGTACAAAGAGGCTTCCCTGGAGGACGGGTCATCCTCAGCACTTGCAGCGAATGCTGTCCCAACGTTGAAAATCGGAATTACATCTTTGTCTATGTCAAGGTCCCTGGAGGTGTGCGGATCCACCTTCTCTTTCATGACAAACTTTGCTACGCATTGGGAACAAAGAACAGTTCCAGTTCGCAAGGCGATGGGTTTGACAGCGTTGACGAGTGAAGTTTGGCACACTGGGCATATGAATTTCGCAGAGGTAAAGGCCGGCGTTTCACCGCTATTCCCTTTACCACTTTGCTTGTTAGTGACAAGTTTGAGGGAGATCAAATCGCGGGCACGCAGGGGCTTCTTCGAGATTGGGCATCGCGCGCGAAACGAACGTTTGCGCTTTTTGCTGTCCTGATTCGCCTTGGGAGCCTTTTGCACCTTGTTCTGCACGCTTGGTAACCAAAAGTTGGACTGCGTACTGTTTTCATCCTGGCGTGATACGTCCTGACTTGCCGGCGGATTTCGATGGTCAGAACGTGGCGCGGGGGTAGACTCTTGAAACTTTTCAAATTGTTCAATAGCTGCGCGTCTAGATGCCGAACGTTGCGCCTCCTTCCTTACTTCTGCGTCAATGAGTTTTGCAGCGAGATGCTCCTCCTCTTTGCGGTTCTCTTCTTTTTGACGCAACAAATCTCTCAGAATTGCCTCTCTCTCGTACATTACCCCCTCTGGAGTGATGACAGGATCTGTTGGAGGAGTTAAGCCAAGGGCACAGCAGTCCCATGATTTGAGAGCAACGCCAGGTAGGCGTATGTGTGTTGAGCCGTGATCCATGTTGCGACGTTCATGATATGTGAACACGGCACCATCTGTGCTGTTTTTGGATCTCTTTGGCATGGTTGCTGTTGTGAGGGAAGGTCGCTTTGGAGTGATGTCGGGAAAATGGATGTGCACTGGAGCGGCGGGGCATGAGACCGGTAGAATCCGGAAGTAGAAATCCTTCAGGTTGCGGTGCTGCACGTGCGATGATCATTGCCGAAAGCAAATTGTGCTGGTACAATACCGTACCGTAGTGCGACGCGATGAAATCAAAAGCGGAACGCATTTTCCTCTAGTACCGTACAGTACAGTACTGTACGGGAGTAACTTTATGGCATCAATAAAACGGGTACAGTACAGTAGATTTCACAATGTCATCATTAGGTCTCTCCACCAAAGAGTACGTAAATACCCAATGACCAAATAAGTGCAAAACTATACTGTAAGGCTTGAACTGTACTCCCCATATGTCTCTTACGAACACCAAAATTTACTGCTTTTAGTGCTTCATATTTTAGAAATAAAACTTATCCTTGAATTGACACAGGCAAATATTAATACCGAAATAATTAAAATTTATTTGAATAACTGCTCAAATTCAATCTCGCGGTCACTGATTTCGACAGCACGGAACTGTAAATCAATACGGCGACGGCGATTCGTGCGGTACCGCTCCTGTATGCGCTGTCTTTTCTTACAAACCTCATCACCTATCGAATAAAGCCGTTTTTTGAAACGTCTATGTTCCCGCTCGGCCTATTCGCTTGCTGGAAAGTAACATCTGTGACATATCTTGCGACCGGAAAATCGACCGGAAAATGACGGAACCGTGTACCACCTTTTATGAGCGTGTTGTACGAAAAAATTGTGGCGTTTCGTACAACCAGCGGTTCATGCAGCGGCTTGCTTAACATGTCCATAAACTTCGTCATCATCCTTTCAAAGGAAGGGACTTTTAAATTGAACACCTTTGACAGCATGTCCCAGCTCCCTTCATGTTTCAGTACGATTAACATCATGAGCAACATGTCCTTGCCAGTGTGCTGATACTTACGACCTGGACCTACATTGTACACCTCATTAATAACATCGGACAGGCTGTTCCAAACGGTCTGAAACTGAGTGGCATCGAAATTCGTTAAGTCATGGATCGCTTTGGACCTCCCAGATTCGTAAAACACATCAAAGATAGGGCAGGGAGAGCCTGATTCGTTGTCAGTACTGTCTTCGTCGTCGTCGTCGAACTCGTTTAGTTCGTAGTTGTGCTCATAGGCCACATCAGCGAGGATCTGAAGGGCATTTGTGGCTTGGGTTGGCGAAGGAAGGGGGCTCTGGTGGGTGGAGGTGTGATGCTGGGATGGGGTAGGGGCCATGGTACTCTGTGGGTTGGGTGTTGGGGGAAGGGACTTGATGCAGGCCCCTCAAATCTGCATCAAGTCCCGAAGATTGTGTTTTTATGTAATGACTTGGTCACTACCAATGCAAGCGGCTTTTTGATTTTACAGTTTAATCACTGACCTTTTTGCAGTTTTAAATCTGGCGCCCAAAATTACTGTACAGGTATTGTTGTCGTCATACAGACTTGTGGCTGTCTTTCGCATTATTATAAGTCATTACTTAAATATTTCTTTATTTCATGAAACTGGCCTTGTTTCTACAATAGTATTGGCTCTTTCGAATGTCCCCCCCTCTTTGATAGAGTGGTCTATTAGTAAAGCATCTACTGTATAATTCAATACAGTGGTCCCTCGGTTTTAGAACACTCGCAATAAGAAATACCTTGCATTTTAGAAACATCGAGTTGTCCACCAAAGCCGTTCCTTCATTTTTCTTCTAATTTCAATGATTTCTTCTACCTCATTTGTAGAACATCATTTATTCCACCTAAATTTCAAAATCTTTAATTTTAATTAAACTATGAACCACTTTTAAATTCTTGAAGGAACGGCTGGATACTGTACACCAACTGTACAGTAACAACCAAAAAGTTAAAACTAGAGTCAACAAGCTACAGAACTAATAAAACAGCATAGCGAGGACGAGAGTCCGTTTCTCATCTCATCACCTTTTTCGTGCAGTCCTAAAAATTGCAACTTCTTCGAACAGAAAAGCCATGCCCCGAAATCATCTCACTAACCGGCAGAAGCTAGCCATCAAAAAAGAAGTCCATCGCCGCCGTTCGTCAGGAGATTCCACTGAACTGCGCAAAATCGCTGAATGGTCAAAGCTGGCTCTCAAAATTTCCTTCACTCCGTCGCATCCTGTACTCTCTAGAATATCTAGAGCGAAAGACCTTTTCGTGCCAAATAATGATTCGAAGCGATGTCAGCTTGGAGCCCAACCCGCATTCGAAGAAAAACTCGTCACTTGGATAATTAATCAAAACACAGCAGGTCCCTACATCACTGGGGATATCATTTGTGAGAAAGCACGCCGAAATCTCGCAAATATTAACTCATTGCTCCCGGGAACAGAGCAGGTTAAAATTAAACTTCTCTAATGGATGGCCCTGTAATTTCCAAAAACGATGGCATCTCAAGTCGATGCGATTGCACGGTGAGGCGTCAGTTGCGGACGATGAGGCTATCGAGCGTGAGTTATCTCGACTTGAAGTCATCTGTGAACTTTATTCATTAAACGGCATCTTCAATGCCGATGAAAATGGCGTTAACTACTGCATGCCTCCTGATCGCTATACATCTTCTTCAGTAATGAAAGGTGTGCAGAAATGCAAAAAAAGATTAACTCTCTTGGTATGCTCCAACGCGTCAGGAACGGAGCAGATGCACCTTCTTTTCATGGCCAGTGCCTTAAAGCCCAGGTGCTTTCAAAAAAGTAGTGTCAAAGATATGGGTTTTGACTATTGGGCAAACAAAAAGGCATGGATGACAATGTCTATTTCCTTCGATTGGTTATTGCGATTTGATTCTAAGATGAGACGTGAAAATCGAAATGTGCTCTTGTTGCTTGACAAATTTGCTGGTCACGGTCGCCCTCATTGTCTCCCTAACCTTACCTCTACACGAGTTGAATGCCTTCCTCCGAACACTACATCCGAACTTCAACCAATGGATGCTGGCACAATTGCATCCCTTAATCGACGTTATCGAACTTTACAGTATCAACGTGTTTCGGATGAAGAGGGAACAGCTGATTCTTATTTCTATTCTGTTGATCAGCTGACCGCGATGAGGTGATTGGTCGCAGTGTGGAAAGATGTGCCTACATCTGTGATCAAAAATTGTTGGAACTCATGCGGTGTACTCAAGGATGAGAGTGGTGAGGAACTGAGAGATGAAGCAGCTGTTGATAAGAAAAAAGAAGAAAATTCTCTTACGGAGGTCGTAAACCAGCTATCATGTACACATGGACGGATTACAATTGCGGAACTTTTAAATGCAGATGACACTGATGTGTCGGAGGGTATTTTGGGTGACAAAATAGCATATTCGATTGTTTCGGAGCTTAATCAAACCTCAGAACAATTAAATGCGCCAGAAGACGACATTTTTTGTAGTCAAGTGGTTCCAGTGTATAAGCAGATTGAGACGATTCGAAATGCTATGCGAGTAATTGAGATGCAACCAGAGTCTAACATTAATCTATATGCATGTATGTGGTCTTTATTGCGTGACCTCCGCCGTCAAGAGCAGAACGGGATTCGACAGGCAACCATTGGAGAGTTTTTCTCCTTGCAGCACAGTACAAGTTCGTAAAATTTGGTTACCACACCTTAGAAATAACTTGTTTGTCGAAATTGTACTGGTTCAACCATGATATTCATTTACTCAAGGGATCACTGTACAATATAGTAAACACAGTACGTTCAGGACAGTACTTTCGTACACTATTCCGGGCCACAACCGACCATATCTTTCAAATATTAAATCACCCCACATTTTCCCCCCTTTCGTACTGTGTCTGCTGGTACAGTACAGTACTGTTGCGGATTTCAGCGGGTCCCGAAAGGACATTCAAGTGCTAAGATATAGCGAGAGGATCAGATCGCAGTCAGTCAACTGAGCAAAAGGATAGTCAGGGGATGATAGTATACACAATCGATCGGAACCAGACCCCGGCTCCCTCCTCATCCTCCAGAGGAGGTCCACATTCCTTTCATTTATAGACACACTAACTGCTCAGACATTAATCTGATGGCGTCACCGAATGTAATATGGCATTCAAAGTCAACGTCTACATTTAAGAATGCAAAGACGAGCACTACGTCTTGCATTCATTCTATCGAGTATGCGTCCTACCGACCATACTCAGATTTTCTCTTTGCATGACGATCACATCAGACTCGCATGCCATGTGTACACATTGCACAGGTTTCGAGCGTGTCCAACACTCCCCCCAGTCGCAGCGAAGCTTGTCGTAGCGCACGACTCAATTAAGCTTATATTTTTACTCGATTTACCAGCGATTCCTATTAACAGCCTTCTCATTCGACAGTGGGAAGTCTAGATATGCAGTGATGCATGCTGTATTCAACCTGTTCCACATTGTGTAATTCCGCTTAGTCAGAGCATCCGAGATATTTTCTGAGCCAGGGATCCAATGGATGACATTAGTTTCTTTGCTCTCGAAGCTATTCCGAATTCGTTGCACAGTCTGCCGTAGCCGATTTTTTTTCCTTCGTGAATTGTAGTGATAGTTGTAGAAAAGCACGCGGGTTAGGTAAAGGGAGAAGAAAAGCAAAGGAAGAAGAAGAAAAAAGTAAGAAACCAAGTGAAGGTTGTCGACCTTGGGCGGTCGACCAGTTTACTTGAAGGTCGACAATCACAACCTATATATACTCTAATTCGTGCGCTCCACCGCCGTCGCAGCGTGTGATAGCGGCGGTCATGCCTTAACAAGCCACGTTGCTCGTGTGTGGCGCTGTACAAGAAAAGCGCCTGCAAAGTAGAACTACAACAATTTAAGACAAGTAGAACCAAATAAATCAATTTCTATTCCAAAGTTTCATATCGAGCTCTAAAAAATCACCAATTTCAATGCCGACACTCCAAACCCCTTCGCGCAGCCCAGAATCGCACATTGGATGCAAATAGGCCATTTCAGCCCACATGCGCAGATCCCTCTCCATCTGCATAGCCAGTCAACTACTCCAGACTTCGTCCAATCACAGCGCGCCAATTGGGCAGATCCCCGCTAGCGCCCCATACAATCCACAACACTTGTAGACACCACGTTGCACAGAACTATTTTCAGTAGCCAATCACATTCGCGTTTCAAGCTGGGTTCGAGGAGAGGCGCATATGCGCATTCCGAAGGGATTACCCAAAAATGCCCATCGTCCCTTGCAACTTTGGTTCCAAGGGGTCTGAGACCAACTTGACCAACTGACAAGTACTAGACCCTATCCTAACATCAACACTCCTCCTCGGGTCCCTGTCCAAGTCCTGTACGTTCCATTACTGCAATTTTACGTGCAGGACTAAGTGTATTCGTCAGAATATCCGCATCGTTCAACTCACAAGGGACATACTCCACGGTGATTTAATCTAGCTTTACCAAGTTCCTGACGAGATTGACTTTAATGTCAATGTGCTTGGCACGTCCTGACGGGCGCCGCTCACCAGCAGCCCACTCGATCGCACATTGATTGTCTGGGCGAATAGGACCGGGCACATCCACTTCGAGACCACACTCGCGAAGTACACGCACTGTCCAAGTAATCTCCTGCCCTGCAAACGTTAACGCATAATACTCGGCTTCCGCAGTGGACAGCACTACCGATTCTTGCTTCCTTGCACCAAACAAGCATGTCGCCGATCCAAGCTTCAGCAAGTATCCCGACATGGACTTACGATCGCTAGTGTCACCGGCAAAGTCTGAGTCCACATACCCACGTAAGTCCAGAGACCCGGGGTAGTAGAGTATCCCATGATCGCAAGTCCCACGCAGGTAACGTAGCACTCGTTTCACAGCTCTGTGATAGTACGCGGTCGGAGCCTTCTGGAAAAGAGCCAGTATTAGCACCGGAGCAAGGATTTCCAGACGAGTACGTAGTGCCAAGTACAACAGAGATCCGATCATCTGTTGATACAGTTGCAGTCATATGGAAAGTTCTGCGCTTCCGAAGAGAGCGTTGAGAAGAAGAATGACTCAACCACAGGACTGCGAGCAGGCTTGCACTTGTTCAATCCGAAGCGGCGTAATATTCCTTCGACATACAAACGCTGGACAAGCTTCAGGCGGAAAAGTCGACCATCTTAGTTTGTGGTCCAAATCAAAGCTAATCCAAGATAGAAGCTCACGCGATCCTCAACGCGCAACAAGTACAAACCATTAAGCTCCTCCAAGATTGAGGAACGTTGCGCGGCAGTTGGCGTGAACACTAAGAGATCGTCAACGTATACCAAAATTTATGCGTACTAGTTGCAAGCTACGCTGTGCCGAAACACACAAGGAGCGCTTGGGAGTTCCTCGAACCCCAAGTTGGGAAGGTCTTTACTGAACTTCGGGTGCCAAGCAAGGTGAGCCTCTTTCAGTCTATACATGGCTTTGACAAACTTGCAACAATAAGACTTCAGCCCAGGTACACCACGCGGAGAGGTAATCCACACATCTTTCTTGAGCTCGCCATTCAAAAAGGCCGTCTTGACGTCCAATTGTGCAACATACATCTGGATGCACAAGGTGAGGTGCAGGAACAGGGGCACCAGAGTGAATGATACGACCGGTGCAAAAGTCTCCAAGTAGTCCTGACCAAACGTTTGGTGGTTCCCACCCGCGACAACACGAGCTTTGAAAAGTTCAACTGAACCATCTGCCTTACGCTTCACCTTCAAAATGATATGCGTAGGCAGGGGCTGTGATGCAAGAGAGTAATCGAGAACCAAAGTGCCTTTGGCGTCAAGTGATTGCAATTAATCCTGGATGACCGCCTCCCATAAGCTGTACTCAGCAGAAGTAGCAGAAAATGCTTCCCCCAGAGTCGGCTCATCACTGGTCGTGACTTCGACTGCTTGCAAGGTTGCGGCACCAACCATGTACCTCCACTTCTTCGGTGCACGACGTGTGCGTCGCTGATAACGTGACTCATTTTCACAGGTAGTTTGCACATTATGCTCCTCCAGGTGATTGACTTCGTTATCGCCCGCATAATATTCTTGAACGTCAAGTTCATCGGACAAATTGTTGCTTTCACTTGCAGATTCAACCTGGACTTCTGGCGAATGGCTTGACTGCGGTTCCGTTGCCACATGGTCTTCATCGACTTCATCTATCGCGAAATCAGAGTACTCGTTCTCGATCTCCGAATCAGTGTTGCAACTGAAATCGCTCTCACTGGCACTCTCATCATCCATGTAGTTGTCCAGATAGGGTGCACCAGGAGACGAAGATTCGTCGAAGGTCACATGACGTGACTTTAAAATGCGGGGTACGCCGTTATCATCTGTGAACAGAACCTCGTACACACTATGCCCAAGATTCTGCAAATTCACCCCCTCAAGTGCACGAGACTCGAACCTGGTGTCCGGGTTCATCTTAAATACGTACGCAGCGCAACCAAATACTCTCAAGATCCTCAGCGAAGGTGTAGAATCCGTGACTCAGAAGAATGGAGTGAGTGCCGTAGCGGAATGCGGAACCTTGTTACGCACATGTATAACGTGCTTTAATGCATACGGCCATATCCATTCTGGCAAGTTGGCCTGTGGCAGCAAAGATAGAGCAGCTTCCTCCATTGTACGGTTAATTCGCTTGGTTGTGGCATTGTGCTCCGGAGTATACGGAGGTGAGAACGAAGTTACTTGTAGATCATTGGCAGGGTTCTCCTGCAAAGCAATATAGTCTTCCGCATTATCCGAGTGGACGTTCGCAATCGGTGCTCCTTCAAGCTGCTGGAGCTTCTTTGCCATTGCTTTGAACACATCCGTGAGTTCACTTTGGTGTACCATGAACCCAACTAATGCATACCTGGAGTGCTCGTCGATGAATGCCGAAGCTTATCGAAAGCGATCGGGAAAGGACGTGAGCAATGGCTAAAGAATATCAGAGTGCGCAACGTCGCCAACATCGGTTTCACGTTTGAACCTGCCTAAGTACAGTAGTTTGTGTGCTTTTCCAAGTCGGTATGGGCGACACACCTTCTCCATTCGAACCAACTTGGGAACCCCTTCAGCATGCTTGTGCACATCCTGCAAGTCGCGTGCGTTGATATGCGCAAGTCGACGGTGCCAAAGTTGAGCCAATTCATCTTCGCGTGCAGACATAGCATGCCAATTGCTGCCGTGCATCAACGGATCAGGGAGTGTGTACAAACCTGATCTCCTGTTTCGTTCGCCGCATCCAATAAGGAACCCATCTTCATGTGTGAGACGGATATCACATGCGCTGAAGAATGAACCAATGCCCTTGTCGGCGGGACGGCCCACAGAAACCAAATTGTACTCAAGATCTGGAACCAACAGTGCATCCGCAAGACGCAAGTTGGCAGTCGCAAGCGGAAGTATTATATTACCCTGTTGCGTGGCTGTCACTGTAGTACTGTCTGCCAGTAGTATGGTTCGGCTAGTCACATCATGCAATGAACTCGGGACAAACACAGACTCGGAGCAGAAGAAGTAGATGTTTCCCCGCCGTCAGCATAGGTTTTCATAGCGCCTTCTGCAGATGGTAGAATGGTGGACTTTTCGATGGAAATTCCAGCGATTTCAATCTTGGATGACTTTTCAGATGACTTTCCGCCAGACCTAGCACTTCCTGCCTTGTCTTTAGACTTCAAGCTTAGTTTTTCCAGTAGATTTTTCGGCAAGTGGTTGTCCGGGTTGTCTGGATTCACATGAAATCGATCGGAAGTGTGTCCATCACGGTCACAGAAGGTACAGTAATACCCGTTGCTATTCACTGCGTATGCACGTCCTGTAAACTCACTGCGGGTGCGATCATCCGATGTATTGCCATCCTTCTGGTTCAAACTAAAAGCATTGTTCGGCGATTTGGAACTACGAGAGCGATTTGGAATTACCAGAGCCTTTTTGTCTGCCTTTTTACGACTGCGAGTACGCCCAGAACCACCGGAAGTCATATATATGGCGTTGTACTCATCAATAAGAGTAGTCGCTACGTAATCCGAGGTCAGTTCTGATATCACTTTGGTCCGAAGAGCGGCTGCAGTGGATTTAAAAGAGCAGTTGGGATCTATACATGCCAGAAGCATAGGTGCCTTATAGGACTCAGGAATGGCAGCGTCCTTGCCCATGCGATCCAATTGTGAAAATAAGGCAGCAAACTGATCCACGTAGTCCGACATATTCTGCCCATTGTTGGTCATGCGAAACAGTTGAGCTGAACCGCAATGCGAGAAATAGTCCGATTGGAAGCATAAAACGCATCCAAAAGTGTCAACATACGAGCTGGATCATCATCCACATCCATGACCACACTCAACGGAGCATCCTCAAGAGCACAGATAATGATTGCACATGCCTTTTCACGTTTAGCCAGAAGGCGCGCAACACACTGAGAGCTACTTGGGGAAGCATCTTTAGAGGTTTTAGCCGTAGAGGAGTGTTCCGTAGTAGATGCTACGACGTTCCAAACACCTTTTATGCGGCACGCAGCTCGAAGGCGGTGACGCCAAAGTGTATAGTCTTCTCCCTGCTTACCGTGAAATCGGGGGACCTTCACACCAGAACTGGTATCAGACTCAACTTACGAGTAAGGCATTTTTCAAAACACGAAAAACAGTGACCAGTTACAGTAATTTCGCACGTAGAAGAAGAATAAGGTAGACGAAGGAAGCCGGATGACCAAGCCAGTGCTTCTGTGACAAAAGAGAGTAGGGCTGGAGTGGATATGCGAATCAGCACTCAATAGCGAGGGCGCCAGCCGAGACTCTGTAACAAAGTCTGCAAAGATCGTCTGGAAGCTTCCAGTACGTGATCACAAGGGGGAGTGCAACTCGACGCTCGGAGTGTACTCACGGGTGAAGATCGATTCTACCCGGAACCAAAATGGCAAAGTGAGGAACACAATGCCAATTCCAAACAACACAAACAAGAGGGGTACTGCAAGCGGAGTGTCCACTCACCACTTAGCAGCACGGGGACGCCAGCGGAGACCGGGAGATGGTCTTCAACATTCGTCTGGATGCGTCCCGTACGCGGTCACTGGGAGAGTCCGGTCTCGTGCTGGGTGGTTACTAACAGACGCGACGCGTTCACCACAGCCGGAGAGAGAAGAACACGGTACTCAATCGCCGCACAAAAACAAAACAACTTCGTAGAATCCAAAAGAATAGTGCAACCACCGAAACTATAGACCGGGCCGCTCACGATTTTTCCTACGACAAACCTCTTCTGAAGCTCAGTCAGAAACCGATCTATGTCACCTGGCCTCCCGGCAACTAAGAAGTCGTGTCTTAGTATTGCAAGTAGTGAAATATACCCCTTATCGTCGCGCTTGACGAATAGCTGACTTACTCCGAATAATCACACCATCCCGGTTGTGTTGAGAATCCAGTCTTCCACGGCTAACATACATTTCCTACCGGCCTCAACTAAGCCATATAGCAGATTTGTTAACTTACAGTGTACACCCTTACAATATTTCCGTGACCTCACCAACTCTCTTGGAGGTCTCACGTATACGACCATTTTTATGGGTCCAATTTGTAGATATGCCTCTTTTATGTCAGCCGTCCTGATTGAAAAGCCAAGGAAAGTTACAATCGAGAGGAGCAGTCGAATAACAAATACCTGAGCGTTTGACGAATCCTTTCGGATACCATCTTTGTCATCGTCCTCGCTACCGTGTGGTACGATTCGTGCTTTAAGCGTTTGTGTCCATTCTTCATCAGTGTTCACGTTGTAGACGACATGTGATGTCATGACGTTTGCATTCCCTGATACCTCCTTTTCGTCCACCTCAACATATGCATATTCCCAATTTGATTTGTGTTCTGAATCAAATGCTTCGTAAAATATCCAGGACGGCGCGAATTCAAATTTAGTTCTAGATAACTGCTGTGATCTCAGTTGTTCGAACATTTCGTTTAGACTTTTTGGTTTTTCTGAGTCAAGAGGCACATAGTTCTGTTTATGACCTTCGACCTCGTCTGCGGACCTATCAATGTCCATGCGTACTTCGTCGCTAATTATGGCAGCCCCCTCATGCGCCTTATGGTTCTTGTGCATGTCTTCACAAGTCGCCTGACTAACGGTGTCTGGATTAAGGCAACCGTACGGGTCTCCTGGTCCGATTAATTCCCCAATGCCTGTGTTGTATTCATGTGGAGCTATCCTGGCCCGGATTTTGAAGTAGGTTGGCGAGTTGATCGGCGGATTCATCGTTCTTTGATTTTATGTAACCATCTCCCCCCCATCCGCCGAGTCAACGAGTTCGTCTTCAAGGGAGCAACTTATTAACTCCCGAGAGAGAGCAGACTTTGGTGCCAACCTACAGTCTTCGTAGGCAAGACGCATCGGAAGTCCTCCGACTGGTTGACTGCCTCGGAGTTTTCTGGTTTCGAGGTAGTGTGGGAAGGTCTCATCTACTATGCCGTGTATCCATTCATTTTTCTCACTGCCTTTTGATGAAGCGTACCAGAGCCAAATCTCATCTCCTGGGTTGTAAGCTTCAGATGCCGCGACGTTAGACGATGTAGAGCTCATAGCCCGTTGTAAGGGTCGAGTTGAAGTCTTTTCTATCTGCGAGTTGAGTAGCTCTTGGGGGACAATGGTCGCGGGTATGCTAAGGATAAAGGGTTCATATCTCCGTGCGAGTCGGAATAAGGTAAGGAGTTTTGATCAGGAGAAGATGTTCGACATGAATATGGCTCTCGCAGCAATCCAGTGGGGATCGCACGACGATATCTCCAAGTCCATATTACGGATAATAGCTTTCACAGTCTGTATTTTGGGCTCGACTATTCCCGTCTTATTATGACGGCGCGCAGGTCTAGCTTTAAACAAAATGTGATGGATCAAAAGCAACCTCTTAAATTTTTCTTTGTTGTATTCATTGTCTGCAGACAGGGATACAGGGGCTCCGTGTCGCATTAACCAATGTGACTCAACGGCAGTGTATATTTTATCTGAATTTCTGTAGGCTGTAATGAGCCCTTCTGCAAATGAAGTCCCAGTGTCTGTGATGATCAGTAACGTTTGCTTTTGACCCCTGATGATTTCGAATGCGAAGTCGATCTGTACTTCCATGTTGAAGCCTTCGTTGACATGTGTCAAAGAGATCTTCTTACTTGGTATGGGTCTACCGCTTCTCGCGCAAGTGGTGCATGCACCACTGACGGCATCAATGGCCTTCGATATACCTTCATTCAGGATGCCAGCTTGCGCTCATACGGACTTGACCTGCTCGGGAGGCGCACATGTGAGCCTTACTTACATATCGCAAAGACTTTAGGTTTCGTTTGGGGGTGGTGTTCAAATCAGTTAACACCAGGGCCGGTATGCAACTCTCAACGGTTAACAAAAAATGCAAATGGAGTCTTTGATTCTGTTCGTTGCTATGATAGGACGCAATATGGACATTGCGCGTACGAGAAGAAAAATCGACGGGTCTTTTCAACATGAGGAACGGTTTATCTACCAAACAACTCTGTATTGCATATTTACCGACATCTTTAGCAATAATGATCGAAGAATAATCTGGAATTAATTAAAACAAGAATGTACAAGGATTTTGTAAATTTCAAGGATTGTTAGTTCCCAAGATCCAATAAATGGTTTATTGTCTAAACCATTATCTCCTCATCCGTGGAAAACATTACCCGGCGGAGGCATCACATCAAGATCAATCTCCAGCAAGTCGCACAACTTAGCTGCAATCTAGATCCCTGCCGCAGATATCGGGTACCCGGGATCGTAGATCGGGTTTGGCTCCCTCATGACTCAGGCGAGGTTAGTTGGGCGTTAGTTGCGTATGAAGCGACGATTTTCTGGTTCTTCCTTTGGGTCATCCGATACCGTTTTTTTCCATTTATTAGGAGACGAGGGTGACTTTTTAGAGGGTTTAGCGCCCTTTATCCCGACTTTCCGTTTGAGTCCATTACGCCCTTTCTTGTTTTCATCGTATTTCGGACATATATTATCACAAGCCCAATTCCCCTTATTGTCCTAAGCGTAGCATCTAGAATTCAGCTTGAATTGCGGGACACGATCCTTTCCATTCGTGCCCATGTTCATCCTACTGCTCATTAGGCTATTGATTGATTTTGGAGAGTCTTCATCTGGAGCCAATACCGCAGTGTCATTTCCGGTCCTAATATCCATCAGTGCTCCATAGGTATCCTCAACTGTGCATTTTAAGCTCTGCTCTTTGAAGCTTCAGTTATCATTCTGTTTCTAAAACCAGTTCTCTCGCTCTTGACTTTTTCGAGTTCTTCGTGAAATTTACTTGAAACTGCGATATTTCCTTTGGTATCCGCGCATACAACTACCTCATGAATGAGTTAAGAGCTATTTCCAGGTACGAGTATATCTGCGTCAGTTCGGACTCTTGAACTATACCGCTTTGTAAAGTCACCTTCTCCAGGTTATTAACGTTGTTCATTAAAATCGAAAGAATGTTGTTATAGTTCGGGTCTGGCAAGGAAGAGTTGTCAAGGAGGATAAAATAAATGTGCTGCTTCTTCTGCTCTTTTTGGGCACGACAGAAGCAATTAATATGTTCCTGGGCCACTCCCATGAAACGATCCACCAATTCCTTGTAATTTTCTTTCTTTCCTCTTTTACTTTTGAAGACGGCTCTACTTGTACTTATGAATATTATCGCGACATATGCTGAAGACTATCGAGCAACAAGTTCCAAAAGATTATTGACTATTTCCTTGTGAGCCTTATATGGCAGGACTTCATCCTCATCAGGTCCGAGGGTCAGATTTCCGAGATTTAGTTCTGCTTTTACGATCTTCTGATAGTTCAAGTACATTGCCGCGTATAACGCGTGACCATATCCGTTAGATGTTCCTTTTGCTTTGTCGTCACCTCCGACAGCAAAAACTCTCACTCTTTACATCCACATCTTAATATTTGGGCGGTACTTTTGTTAGTCACTATGGGCAGTGAGTCGAGGTGGATCAACTAGATTGTTCGCTGAGAGATCTGAAACCTCCGGGCCCACAACTTTGGATATCATTGGGTCCCGAAAGGACATTCAAGTGCTAAGATATAGCGAGAGGATCAGATCACAGTCAGTCAACTGAGCAAAAGGATAGTCACGGGATGATAGTAGGCACAATCGATCGGCACCAGACCCCGGCTCCCTCCTCATCCTCCAGAGGAGGTCCGCATTCCTTTCATTTATAGACACACTAACTGCTCAGCCATGAATCTGATGGCGTCACAGAATGTAATATGGCATTCAAAGTCAACTTCGACATGTAAGAATGCAAAGACGAGCACTACGTCTTGCATTCATTCTATCGAGTATGCGTCCTACCGACCATACTCAGATTTTCTCTTTGCATGACGATCACATCAGACTCGCATGCCATGTGTACACATTTTACACGTTTCGAGCATATCCAACAATTGTACAGTACTGTACTGTACCTGTAGACATTGTACAATACTGTTTCACAACGTCATCAAATTTTAAATACTTGAGTGGACACTGTACGACAGTAGTGTACTGAACGTGCTGTTTTCACTGTAAGGGAACCCGCACGTACTACAGATGTACTATAAAACTGCACTATGGCCATTACAGTATAACAGAGAGAGTTTTAGGCAGATTCTGTCGACTGCACACGCAATATACGTATGGGGCGCCAATTGTGAGTTTGGTCGGGATAGAAGAGCCCTTTTTCTTTGAGTTGACTAGTTGGATAAAATTTCGTGAAACCGATGGCTGGTTCAAGCCGCTACCCGGCCGAGTTCCAGTATTTTTTTACTTTAGGTACACTAGCAAAGATAAAAATAAATTGACTAAAGGTCATAGGGGGAGGACAGTAGGAGAACAAGGGTCCGTGAAACAGTGCAGATTCACAAGTTTTGCTACCTAGACGATTATAGCAACAAGGGATATTACGATAAGATGTAGACTTTGTCCCAACAGGATGAAACTAACAAAGGAAGACTTACCTATAAGGGGAGCCTAGAAGGGAAATTGAATCATAGAACTATTTGACTGTGTATAGTATGGGTGGCGATGTCACCCACACACAATATTTGATAACTAACTTACTGTACTGTACCTCAGTTGAACTGAATCGACTAAGTCACCTGGGGTATGACTAACATTCCCCGGTATTCTGGTTTTGAGACCCATGAGGCACAGAGGCTTGATTTTCATGTATAAACAATGAATCAATAGGAAGCTAGCAAGTTTGGTTCTCGAGAATGGTAGTCAAGACGGAGCAGCAGTTACCTTGGTTAAGAAATAGGCTGGGTTCGCGGATGTGCAAACAAACCCAGAATTTGAAATTTCCTTGCGATCATAGGTATGTTTTACTGCCGTGATATATATCATAATCATTTTTTTGCGGCCATTGAAGAGCATTTAATTATACCGTCATAGAGACTTCGGGTCTGTAAGCACATTCAAAGCAATGTCTCGGCGAAGGAAGTCTTGGAGATTCATTTGAAGGGTGTATGCGAAACCAAATGAATCTGCAAAGGCGATTACTTCAGCTGATAGATCAGAGCGAACGACGGGATGGCTTTTTATTGCTGGAGCAGTGGAGTATGTGGCACTTGTCCAAAGCGTCCGGCAGGAGGATAATAAAACATAGCTGAGAGGTATTATCTGCATTATTGGAGAAAGCGGAGTCAGGGTACACGGCGATGTGAAGAGAGTTTATATCCAGGAGAGAGTACGAGAGAGATGTGTTTGGTATTTTTTTTTGAGGTGCGTGACTATTTTGTTCAGATTTGTGATTTTGTCTGAATTAAATTGACTTTCGGTGACCTGGGCAGCTAAGGCGACGGCACAAGAAATATCCTGGCGAGTTTGAGTGACTCAAGCAAACTTTGCAAGGAGGGGGCGGTAGTCCTCAGACGATGAGTACTCATCAAGAGTGGAACACTTAGAGATGTATGGGCATTTTGAAAGAACGAAAACATTTTGCGTGGTAGAGATATGAGCACTAGCTAACGTAATATTGTCGAACTTAGATTCCCTAGAATCGAATTTCTCAAGAATTTGTCCTGAAACACAAAGAAATGCGTTGTTGACTCAAAAGATCGTGTAATAAACATATACAACTATCAGTCCTTGTAATCCATCAGAATTACTTGAGGAAATCAGAGCTGCGTCACCTAAGGACGGTAAAAGTGCGAGTTTTTCTTCAAGGTGTGCAGCCATTGTGAGATTCAAGAAATCTTCAGCATCCGGTAGATCGTAGAGGGGCTTGAGAAATTTGAGGATCTTATCATCTGGGAGTCGCAGCTGAGGAGGGGGTCTTAAGTAGACATTTCGGCACAGAGCCTCTGAAGACTGCAGGTGAGCCTGGCTGACATCGTTGCTCCAAATGCGGAATTTGTGAATCACCGCGAGTGAAGAGATAACTCGGGTCCAACATTGTAGCAAATTCGTGTAGTTATGAACCAATAAGTTTTTATCCTTGTCTCGATGCCCTTGTGCGAAGAATCGAGCTTTATGGTCGGGTGCATTTGTTTCGATATGTTTGATGGTAAGGAAGAATCTACCATTCAAAATGGTAGCGTACTTTTGAATATACGTTTTTGATACAGTTGTCGAGATCTTACAGCCCAGGAGGCCTTGTATTTCTGTACGTATAGGGTAAAGAAATTGCGGGATATATCTCAGAGGATCTTTAGGATGGAGCGTCTCTGAGAGGTCGGCGGAAAATTGCCTGCGTGATTTATTATTGAAGGGTGTTAACATGGATTATAGCGACTTTGTTACCCGCGGAAAAAAAGTGGTGCAAATTTCTTGAATACGTACGAAGATTAGTCACTGAAAGCTGAGTCTCAATTCCATCCTTATCGATAAAGGCTTGTATTACTTCAATACGTAGGATTTTGTGAGGTCCAGGCCATTTGACATATTCCTTCTCACAATTCACTAATACTTCTTGACCCGGTTCGAAGTTCACAGTAGAGCATAAAGGAAGGTTGCCCAGTAGTACCTTTTGAATACGCAGGCGGGAAGCGACAGTTTCTATTTCTACCCTAGCGCAGTATAAAGCGCGTATTTGTTCTGTCTGATTGGGGAGGGAGGTGTTGACATAAGGGAAGCGAGTGAGGGTGCCGAAAACAAGCAGGGAGGGGAAAAGACCATCTGCATTCATGGTATCGTTCATGGATTTGACTGAAAGGGAAACAACGATATGAAGGTCTAGTTGGAATGTTCCAGGGAGACGTTTGAGGTAGATTCTGCGCAACGGGTCGTGTTGTTTTTCGCCAGCTCTAAGACAGTCATAGCTTTCAACACCTGAGAGATCAATTTGTATACCTGCCATTGAAGCAATATCTTGGAAGCGATTCGAAGTGAAGACAGAGCCTTGATCGGTGCGAATGGTGTCCGGGTAACCGGTATAAATTGTGGCCCAAAATTGAAGAAAGGTGTACCAAATTTCTTCAATCGATTCGCCTCGTAGGAAGCGGGCTGCCGAAAAATTTGTACCGAGGTCTACGACGTGGAGGACCGGCTTGGGAGTGTTTTTGGTATGGAGAAACATGCAGCCCAGAGATATCTTTGAATTAAAGACTTTTTTGTCTGGAGACGAAACTTTGAATGATTGGGGTCGAGGTGAAAAATGTTGACAAGTTCGATGTGAATCCGTGATTTGTTGTAGGAGTTGTTTTTTCAGGGATTCCCTTGTTGGGGTGTGCTCTAGCGATGAAGTTATAAACTTTTTGGGTGGAGTGGTGAAAGAAGTGGTAATAGAGACTACGCAACTAACGATGGCAGAAAACGTCGGAGGCGTAACACAAATCCAGGTACAAATGTCCATGCTTTCGAGTAAGGGACAGTGACCAATTTAATTCTTTCTTAAGAGGAGATTTTCGAAGTTATCGGCGACAAGTTTTTCCCTTTCCAGGACGCCGACACCTGGTAACATAGGTACACCAAGAGTGACGACATCTGTACTGATTTCTATGAAGGAACAATCAGGGCAGGGTATGCGAACTGGAAGAGTACCCATAGCAACAAAGTTTGCATCAACGAAGCTAAAGGCGGTATTTGACTGGTTCGGAGTCATCTTGCGTCCAGTCATTTTGCTGTATGCAGCTGCTTATTTTTGTCCCATAACTGACTTTTGGGCACCAAGACCAATACAGGCACCATTAAAGCGAGAAAGGGACGAGGGTGTGAAATCTAAAATTTTGGTATGGAGGACATTGGCAACACTACAGGGGGTATCTGTGTAAATACGGCGTAGGTAGGGGGAAGAAGGGATATGTCTGCAGCCTTTTTGTAGATCCCAGATAAACAATCCGTGGAATTTTCTTTAGTGTCATCAAAGGGCATAGAAATGGGAGACTAGTCATGAATGATTTGGTCTGAGGAGAGGGGGTCCAATGAATGTCCAGCGTTGGAATCCTCGAAAAGGTTTTTCCCTGGGATTTCAAATAGGCGGGTGTCATAAGCGCTATATGGATGGGAACTATCGTCAAGTTCTGAAAAATTGTCGGTAGTTTCAAAAAGCACTCCTTTCAAGACTTGAGTTTCTTGCCTCGGGTATTTCTTGAAATTAAAACGAAAATGAATTTCTGTATTTTTTTTGATATTCTTGGGATGGGGGCATTTGTTAAGAAAATGATTTTCCTCAGTTCAAGAAATGCAGAGGGGTGAGAGTGAGGGGTTCAATTCGGGGTGACACGGATGCCGTCGGGATGGATTTTTTGGGAATAGGGCTGTTGAAGATGGGAACGAGAGTACATGGGCTGCCCAGAAGCAAAGTACGTGCATGCTGATGCAATAGGTCTAGAACTTCAATTTCATGTAATTGAAGATTCTTCCTCTGTTTGGATTGCACTGTGCAGTTTCGAGAGTAGGTCTTGGTACGGTATCTCATAGTTTGTTGACTGCGTGAGGACATGATTTGATCAAGAGAATCCTGTGACTGCGTTGCAGAGAAATTCATTTTTGTTTCTACACCTTCCTTATGAAGGGGGATACGCGGTTCGCACTTGATAATAATTGAATTAATTTTGTCTAGAGCTGCCAAAAACAAAGACGAGGAAGTGGGATGCTCTTCATTGTGCAAGTTACGAAGGTATCGGTAGAACTGATTTTGACATGAGATCGGATTAAAGTGCTTGTCGATCATGGCAATGGCTGTGCCGAAATCAGTGAAACGGCTCTCAATATATTTTTTGATAATAACGTGGAATAATAAATGGAGAAATTGCATTCTTTGTTCTTGCGACAAAAGGAAATCTCGAGCGGCGTATTGGTACTCAGTGACGAAGGAATATAGGTTTTCCGTGCCGGAGTATTTACTATCGGCCCATTTGAAACGCTGTGACATATTTCTGGCCAAGTTTTGAATATCATGGTTGTTTCCATGGGACGGGGAGGGAGATGGAGAAAGAGGGGTTAATGGAACCGATTCAGTTGACAATATCACCTTGATATGTTTGATACATGCATCAAGTTCTGGGCCATGGAAAAGAGCAGAAGCTGTATTCTCAAAAAATGTTATGTAAGGTTCTAGAAATTTTAACATTATGAGTTTGAAGAAATGATTTAAATTTTCTGTAAACAAGGGGATTTGAGATTATTTTTCGTTCGATGAGGGATTCAGGTTTCAAATCCTCGCGGAAGACGTCACACAGATCGTTTCCCACGAGAGTTTCGTCAGACGCGTAGCCACGGATTGTGTTGAGGAAATCGCGCTGGTTATCGTTTGCGAGGGTCACTTCTGAGCAAAAGAAATTTTGTTGACTGTTTGCTTGATTGGGTACAGGAAGGTGGAGGGGTGGCGGCGGAATGACATGAGGAACAAAGAAAACAGGATGAATAGGTAAAGGAAAAGGGGGTGCAGAAAAGAAATTAATTTGTTGCACAGGGGCATTTTGTCCGTAAGGAGGGGTTTGTAAGGGAACATTTTGAGGGAAAGCAGAGTGTGGGGATGAGTGAATTTGTCGATTTCCCTGGGGTAAACCTTGAATTTGCGGTATATTATTGGGTCTCGTACCCTTTGAAGTGTCTTCACCAGATGAGGGGTCATTCAGGTCGCCGGTTGCAGAAAGTGGAAGGTTCTCCGATGAGACCATGTTCGACGGCCCAGCGAAAGGTGAATGTATAGCAGGGTTACTTCCCTGAGGTGGCTGCAAATTATCCACCCTTCCGTCGGTCGAAGATGAGGGCATGTGACGCTGCGACGGATTAGATATGCGAAAAGCCGTGCGTCTAGTGATTGTCCTTGCGATGCCCTCTTTCGTCATACAGCTGGGCATTCGACCGACACAGTTCCTTCGCTAGGCGACCTACAAATCCGTCGGCGGAGGGGATCGCGCTAAAAAAGATGAGAAGAAAACGAGAACACTGCTTTTTATGGTGGGGTCGCGAACGAGTCCCCACCGGAACCGGGTACACTTTAATGATGAAATCAACTGAAAAAATGACCAACGCTAACACGAAGGAAAATAACTGCAAAGATAATTTGTCAAATCACCCTACCAAACGAGGCAGCCGGAAATTTCCCGCGGATTTCCACACTCCCGCATCTTCCATTTGGGAGCTTGGTAAGGCCTTAGGATCCACTGCTAAACAGGGCATCCATCCACCCAAGATTTGAATAAAGCCAGCAGTACTCCATTGTACTTAACTTGGACATCCCATCAGCGGGGTTATATTCAGAGCTGACAAGTCCGATTTGCGTCATTTCATAGCATTCGTAAGACTTCCGGGCCGCTAAACTGTACATCATTATACGCTTTCCAGTTGTTTTTTGTCCTTTGTGACTGAATCAGAGAACCGATTCGAGTCGGTGAAACAGTTGAGCGGCATCTGTTTCCCGGGCATGATCTAAAGGTCCTTCCGAAGGACGAATGACCTATCAAATCCAACTGCAAATTCGTATACTTCGCCTTCCATGAAAGATCGAACAATCCTTTTGGATTTAGTGCTGGAATAATCAAGCACATGTGCCTTACCGGAATCGTCGGTTTGCAGGATGATAGATCCCAGTTGAGAAGATAAATCATCGTTCGTTGCAAATTAAGCATCAGCGTACATCTTCAGGTACAATGAATTTGTGTAAAGATACGCGTACTTGAGTCCGGACACATTTCCGCTTTGTGCTATCTTTACAGCGCCCTTGAACTCAGCAATCTTTTTCTTTCAAAATGTTTCCTTTGTTACTTGTGCCGCTCGGTTAATCAGGCATCAAAGCTCGAGATAGGTATTCAAGAGCTAAGATAGCGTTGCGTGGTACTTCCGAAACTCTGCGAATGTGCAATCCTTTGGAATGTTCGGGAGCTCTTTAAATGGCACTCTTGTGTCACTTCAAACTCTCTAGGAGTGGTAGTCCTGACAACTGTACGGAAAAAGTCAAAGTTACCGTGGACTCTCGGCTTTGAATCGAATCGCTCGAGAGATTTCAAAGTTCGTTTCTCAAATTCTTTTGTTCCGGCATGTAAGTTGTCGTCCACATACATCCTTATCATACATTCCAGCTCTCCATCCGAGACCTCGACATAAATGTCTGGGTCCGCAGTAGTAGGGGATATGTAGAGTTCGTTTCCGAAATGAAAATGGATAGTGACACCTCAATAGTTGTCCGTATCGCAGATACCATAAAATGGCCGCAGTAACTCGAGCAGCCCACCATTTGCGATACCAATTGCCCTGAGATCTTTTCTCTTGGGAAGAATGAATATTCTTCTACTAATCTTGTCCTTGCTCTCTATATATGCTTGATTCACGTCGTGAGAGAATATCCTAAATCACCCGATAGGCAACTGAAAGTGTCAGGCGGGTGGAAGAGGACCTAGGGGTTGCAATTTCATGTAAATTGCACTGCTTCTCATTATCTCTGTGACCCTGGGCGATATAAAGGGCCTTTTCGAACTCATCCTTCGCTCCCATGTTCTTGACGGAAAAGATAAAGCGTCCTCCTAGGATATTAGTGTTACTAAGTTCGTATTTCTTCGATACCACTTTCTAAACTTATTTTTCCTTCAGGCTAATGATCTTTTTCAGCTTAGCCGCCTTGAACTTTTCGTTGGTCCTACGCGGATCATCATGCTTTAAGACCTCTGTGATGTGCACGCCAATACATGCAATGTAGAACGGCGCGACATCTAAGGCGTCTATAAAGCCCTGCCGATCACACCACGCCAGCTGTATATTAGCAAGAAAGTCCATGAACTCGTCTGTAAATTCATTGTTCTGCTCATCGATCGGTGCATAAGTCCCGTCTGTAGCCGTGTCATTGCATGCACCCATGCATGGATCGTTTGCAGGAGCGAGAGTCAGCGCGAAGTCACGGATAGTAGGATCATCACCCTTCTATCTGAGATGTTTCACCCTGTCGACGGAAGCACGGATCTGACGGTCACCGGTGTCTAAAGTCGACAAATTTCCGTGCACATCGCTCTCGATGTAAGGTTCAACCCACTTTCCAGTAAGCTTCTGCATATACATAAGAAATTCACCGAGAGAGAGTACGGTGCCGGCTGCAGCAGGAACATTCATGCGCAAGGCCGAGTTTAACCTCGCATTGTAGAAAAAACTTGTCATCTCCTTGCATGCCTCCGCCAACGACCTTATTCGAGTATTGTGGTCTGGAAGTTCCTTCGGCATGATATGTATGCGTGGGAAGACTAAACAAAAGGAGAGTGGGGAAAAGAACTGACGGGCCGGCGGTGTCGTTAGTCGCCTTCACGGCCAACTGGAGTGCTAGTGCACGATCTACCTGTTAGTTATGTGCAATTACTTTGTTGTAAACCCTGCGAAGAAACAAGTGGTACCGTTTGCAGACACCGAGCGCATTGTGATCCTCAAATACAGAAGGTTATTCATATATTCCAGTATCCTGTGAAAGGCTCTTCCATTCGAGAGAATCGAACTGGGCCTCTAATCTATGGCAACGTTGACAGGAAAATCGAGGTATTTTCAAACACATATGAGCATGAAAGCAGCCCATTTTTCAGTTGTTTATTCTCTGTCTAGGAAACACGCCGCGTTTAACTTCGTATCCTTGTCAACCACATGTATAACCGTACTTCTCTCCAGTTACATAAGGTCTATACATACTCTGCGGTTAAACACACAGTCACTGTGGGGCAAAAATACCTTGAACCGGTGAGGTCCGTCTGCTTGGCGTTGACAGACTTCACAGGTCCTAGATATGATTTCAAGATAAGGCAACAACCCTAAGGAGGTTGAGTCGGGATCGCTTCTCCGCATGATGGCGTACAAATTACCGGAATGCGGATGTTAGAAGTAGCAATGTGCCTTCCATAAACGGGAAATTTTAGACATGGGTAAATTATGGACAGTTCGCGCCAAAAATTACCAGTGGGAAACAGTACCCAAATGACTTCTATACTGGCCACTTTCTTCGTACTTGCCGTAGTCTAACCACAGCCCTGTCGCTATGTCCAGACTGAAATGCGGCCTACTATGCAAAAAAATACATGCAGAGTCGAGAACGACTGGAAAAGGCACAAGAACAGTCCGCTAGACGCCATAAAGCTGTTGCTTTGACCCGAAAGAAAGGTAGTTACTAAGTAAGGCAGATTACACACATAACCGAACTGAAGAAGAGCACGGTACAGAATCTCAAGAAACATGTAGAGAAGAATTCATTGGAAGAACTACGCAAAATGCTGTCTGAAAAGCTGCAGGTTGGACGCTGACCAGCACTTTCAAGGCTGGAAAAAAGATAGTGAAGGAGTCTATGTTGAGGCTGTATCTCAAGATTTTGCAGCAGATATTAAAAGTTTTAGGCACGTGTTAACTCGAATTGCAACGGATGGCCGAAAAGGTTGGAAGAATAGAATGCCTTGTGGTGATAAGGTAGGTAAATTTCGGGCCCAAAATCGCGATATTAGCTATCAACGGCACCGAAACAAGGAAAAGGCAAAGCTTGCGGCAGAAAAAGAAGCGCATGTTCAGCCATTTTATTCTCAGATGGAGAAGCTCGAATTAGATAATATGGTCTCCTCCCGAATCCATTACGACTTCAGAACATAGATGAGACAACTATGGATACCTGCCATGGAAAGGACGAGAAGGTTCTAATTGCGTCAAGTGCAAAAGCGGGGGTTTAGAACGGTGAGGAATACGCATAGCCCGAGCAAATATATCAAAGCGGTCATAGCAATATCCGCATCCGGACTGGTTGCCCCTTTCTTCTTCATTTTTCCGGTAAAAAGGATCTTAAGTAGTCGATGGGACCCAGTGAGTGCTAGATTTAATACGAAGCCAACGGGGATCATTACCAGATTTACCGAGCAAGGTTGGTTCCCGGATATACAGCAGTGATCAAATTGAGCGAGAATGGGTCGATGGAGGGCCCCATCCTAGCCGCACGCGTCAAACATATTGACGATTTTGCTCGTAAATTCATCCGAAGAGAGGTATCTTACGCACTTGCATTGGACAGTCATGCGTCGAGGAATGATATCACTTGGAAGTTTGAATGCCAGAGTCGGGCTTTTCATGCCATCATCAATGCAGTGAACACATATCACTTCATCCAGCCTTGCGACCAAAATGTGAACAAGCAGTTTAAAATCCCATGAGAGATCTTCGAGATGAGTTCCTCAGACAAGGGAGTGTGGACTTGAAAAAGGTAAACATGAACCTGGCTTTCGCCAGTTATGTTTATGAGAATATTACCCCCGCCCATGTGAAAGACTCATTTGGAGTCGCTGGAATCTTCCCTTTCGACAAAGACTTCGCAAAGCAGTTTAGCAACCGCTCTGATATCACTGGCGCAAAAGAAATTGAGGATTGAAAATGGTTAGAGAATGATGGAGTTGATTCAAGGGTGAGGGCAGTTCGAGATAGTCAATCTGACCATGAAACATACTGCCATGTTACCAACATTATCCAGACCTCCGCTCCAGCGTTCACTAAGCTTCAATGGGTATTCCGCGTGCTGAAAGAGCAAGAGACAGTAGAAAGTATCTTAAATAAATGATTCAACAAAAGGGCAATCTCTATGGCAGGCACTGCTGCCAGCAGTGTCATCAGGACTAGACAGAATCCCATCCTGCAAGGAAATTCTCTCTATGCCGCAGGTGGTCCGGCGGAGAACGTATTACAAGCGGAGATAGAGCGTCTCGCCTCCGAAAAACGGAATAATGCCCAGAAACAGAAGGAAGAGCAGAAGCTCCGGAATGAAAGAAATATGCAGCACAAGAAAATAGAAACATTGAGTAGAAGAATTAAGCTTCAAGAGCAAAAGGACCGTCGAGCTGCCGCCGCAAGGGCAGGGAAAAAATGGTAAAGCAAAATGAATTTGCTTTTGAAAACTCAGTGAAAATGCAGTAAAGGGAGCTGGACCAAAATTCGAGGCTTAGCCGCATCCGAGAACTTAGGGATTGTCGCGAGCATGGCATTAAGATCCAGGTTGTGCCGATCCGTTCTTTTCAATTTGCGACTTGGTTTTGTCAACGCTTGATACTGCCATGGGTACTGCGCTGAAAGGAGACGTAGAGGGCTTTGAAGAGGCGACGGATGTTTTAGAGTTTGTTCAAGTCGTTCGTAGCGACGTGATGGATCTCGACGGTGATTAGTGCAACGCTGTCCAGAATTAACCCAATTTTCTATTGTGGACCTTTTCTTGCCGACCATGCGGTAAAATGATGTACCTTGAGTTATCTTTGAGCTATTCGCGTTAACAAAGTTTCAATCTAGATTGCCACATCACTAGAAATCGAACTATGGCGGAAGGAAGTAGGAGGAGATGGCAGAACGTTATCTTTTTTTACTTTTCTGCTAGGTGTTTAAGATTTCTACTTTATGGAAGGTTACCCTCTAACTTTTACAGAGGTGAAGAACTAGTTAGCGGCCCATTCGATGTAAACATGTCCGCGCTTACGTACTAATGGAAGAGTCCAACCATCTGTGTTAGAGAGTACTTATCATTTGCGAAGTCCATGATTAAGCGCGCCTGCGTCAACGAGTACAGCCTTAAAAGTAAGGGTGCGTCTATGTCGACAAAAATAGATGCAAATGAAAGGAAGAACTTGTTGGAGACTGGTATCCTTACTTCTATGTGTCCCAATCCCTTGTGCCCAGATTATACAAATGTAAACGTCAACTTTCTTCCTTGGATGACATCCTGGAGATCCATGTCGAGCAGAGCATAGTATGCTTCGGCCTGCCGCTTTCCGAAAACAGTCTTCTGTGCCCTAGATCCACGCAAGCGACTTTAAAATCCTCTGAGATTGAATCGTCCCATGAGTAATTCATCACGTAGATCTCACTAGTTTCCGTGTGTATCGCTTGATCAATCTCGGGAAGAAACATTGCTGCAGTGGGATCATCTGGCTCGCTGGAGTCCAATACACTTTGTAGCGCTGCCTGGAAATATCGCAAGATCGCCCTGATCGGACTGATTACCAAAACTCATTTGATCGCCCTATTGTAAATCATCAAGCTGCTTACAAAGATGAGCAAGTACCAAGTGCACGCCATTTTGGTGGATTTTCTGATCTTTAGGTATTCAAGTTTCCTTGTAGCAGCTGTAGACGTGTTGAGTGGTCTCTTGCAGTTCTTTAGCATGTGGCTTGGATCTCCACAGCTGAAACTACCGCTGATGTCCAGGGGGTGTGACTTCTTGCAGGGCTTGCTCCTCCTATCGTGATGCGGCCGAACTTCTTTGGGATCGTACCTGTAGCGACCCTGTCGAGCATAGTGAATGCCAAGACTGTCATCAACACGTGATGTCTTCTTGCGAAGGATGTTCTCGCGAGTTAGCGCGATCTCCGATTCCTTTTCTAATTGCAGTGATGGCTCAAGTTCTCCATGCAGCATTTGGAACGAGAGGTTATGCGTCGAGATACTGCTTAGCGGTTACCGTGACCATCCGTATCCAAACGTTGCTTTTCTCAAAAACTCGTCCTTATGCGCATCTTCGCGATGAGGGGCTGCGACCTGACACGGAAGCTTGGTAAATAGCTTGTGCACTTTTGCAGGAGCAGTTAACGCCTCCAGAACGTCGCTAATGAAGTCAATCACGCGAAGATTGCTGAGGTATTTCTTGACCTTGGTTTAGCGCAGAGGAGAATTGTATTCCCGATTGATCATGTAGAAAGCTTGCTGGAATGATTGCGCATATGTGTTGACCTCGGCCATGTAGAAGTGCTTCTCATCCTTAGAAAGCATATTGTGGACGGATGGAAGCTTCTGGGCTGAACTCAAGCCATAATCCTTAGCGACTTGTGAATACTCATCGACGAAGTCCATGTAGCACTCGCCAAGATCCCCAGAGAACTTCTTGTACGAATTTTTGAGGCGCATAGCGACGTTTTGAGCCAATTTGACACCACTGTTATTTACGTCTCCACTGAAGCTTGTAGACTCAGGAGTGGGGAGCGTCACGTTCTGCACGGCTTCGCGCACTTTTTGAGCAATAGAAATGATGAGTCGTGCAATCTGCGCGGCTACATACCTGTCTTCAGCGTCATGATATATTCTATTAGCAAGTTTCATGGTGATGCAGCATGAAGAGTGCGGAGGAATTCCAGCTCCTCTGGCGTTGAGGAAGTTCCGGAGTCAACCTAGACGGAAGGGAGATCGCCGATTTACTTTGCAAAAATCGAGCCGGGAGGAACAACTCTGCCACAATCTCTTCCAGTTGGTTTCCTTTGAGGCCGGGATCCAGTGATTGTATGCACACCACAAAACAATTCTGCGAACTTTTCAACGATACAAGTTCCTGATAGGAAATTTGACGCATGAAATTAGGCGCCTCATCGCCTCCGGAATTTTTTTCTCTGGATATGATTTGTGCACGGAGCACGGACCCAGGAAGCCGATAGAGGTGATGGCTTGGCGCGAGTGAGGCGGTATGAGATTAATAGAACAGATTTATATGCGACCAAAAGTATCCAAACCAACAACGAACTCTTGATCTGGTATTTCTGTACTTAGTGAAAAATGGCACTCTGACCCTTGGCGACCATCCCCCTACTGGTGGAGGTTTCATGGTAAACCGAATACTTTCGACCAGTCCCTACTGGCGTAGGGAGTCGGCATTGACGCTAGGCACGTGGAAGCCCTCACACAGGAGAGGGAACCTTTTCTGCAGTCAAACCCCGCGCAGGCCCAGTTCGAGATGGCTATGAATCTGTTCGGGATATCCCTAAAGTTATCAAAGATAACCGTAACTGAGTCCTTACCCTGTAGAAGCGTTCAATGGGACGTTCCCCAACAAACCGCTACAGCCAGGCCAACAATAATCACGACGGATTAATACCAAATAAGTTCATACCTGTAAACCGAAGAGCTTCAGTTACTTCCGCGGCTTCCAAAGAACAACTAGACACCCACACCCACACAAAAGCAGGATGCAGTGTGGGTAGACACACAACGACAACCACAAGCACGCACACGCAACCACAACAACAGGACTTGGGGGAGGGGGTTGTGAGGCGTCACACGGGCACACGCACAAACAAACGCGACAGCACGACAGCCAGGTAACACCGCAACGAGGTAATGAAGAACAATATACACGAACCATACAGTGGCGGGGAAAGACTTGGGCTGAGGTGGGAGAGGAGGAACAGGGTGGGAGGGGGGCAGGTATGGAGGGGTACGTATTGATGGAGAAGGGCGAGAGGTGAAGCTGGGCGAGAGGGGAGAGGGAGGACGACGACAAAGGCGATTCTGAGGGGGGAGACTGGTAGATAAAGCTTACAACTTGACTTATTAGTGTGGTTGCGATGACCTCTTTTGTCTTAGAGCTGGGCCTTTGACCGACCCAGTTTCTTCGCTAGACGATCTACAAGTCCTTCTGCGGAGGAGATCGGGCGAAAGAAGACGAAGAAAAAATGAGAACGTTGCTTTTCCGAGGTTGGGGGGTCGTGGAGGAGTCCTCACCGGCGCCAAATACACTTTGATGATGATGAAATCAACTGAAAAAATGACCAACGCTAACACGTAGAAAAAAATCTGTAAAAGTTAGTTGTCAATTCAAGCTTTCAAACGAGGCAGCCCGGAATTGCCGGCTGATTTCCACAGTATTGACCATGTAGCTACCTCTAAATTTGTCTCTATGTTTTTTTCGCGGCTTACCAGAGAAATGATAGTTCCGCTTTGCGAAGTGCAGTACGTAAAGAGGGCTTTACAGTAATTTCGTACCGTTTATTCTGACTCGTCCACAAATTAAGAATTGTACTGTACAGTACTGTAGTCTCGAAGCACTGTAGTAAGTACAGTGATAACGGTGACTTCAGGTGTGCAGTGCGAGATGCAAGCCGTGCAAAGCTCTGTAAGTCGTACAGCGGAAAAAACTTATTACAGAGAAAACCCTGATGTTTTGAATCTCTTGGTTTTTTAATTGAGTTTGACTTTTTTGACTTTTTTCTAGTTTTAGTTTTTTTTGGTTTTTTACTGTAAAATAATAGAAAAAAATAACTAACAACGGCCTTGCAAGTATCGACGTCGGCTGCAATGAGGTGTACTACTTTCGTGGGGTTTCATGTCGTGTTGGCTTTGAAACCAGCGATCACACTGTGTATAGTGTACAGTAGGCCTCGTCTTTCAGAAAGTCTCTGCAATGTGCGCTTGTAGGCGCCAGAGTCTTTGTGGAACTGTATTTGGCTGTAATTACGACACGAAATATTGCAGACTGTACACTCGACCGTCTTGCGGTTCTTTTTGAGCACGCGCGAGTTTGCGACGGGGTAGAGAGTAGCGCTTAACGTCTCGGGAAGGGTCTGAAGGGGTTTGGTGCGGTGATGAGCGTTGTTGGTGTGGGTCACACTGGGGCGGACGCGGGTAACTGATCTTTGAGGGGCGGCGTTGGTGTTGGTGTCAGTAGATGGAGTTGGGTGAGTGGGTTGGGGAGCAGAGTGGGAGCGGAGGGGAGATACACGAGGAGGGCGAGGGTGCGGGGGCAGGAAGAGGACGGTTGGGGACGGCAAAGGGGCCGGATGGTGGGGAAGGGAGCTGGCCGGGAGCGGAGAGAGGGAACACGGGGATGCGTGGGGCAGGACGAGAATGGTTGGGGACGAGGAAGAGTTCGAGGGATGAAGACCGGACCAGGCCGGGATGGGTTTGCAGGAGGAGAAGACGGGGGGGAATTGGTCAAGTCGGTCACTTCTTAGTAGTTTGGAGGGCTTGGCGAGGGAGTGGGATCGGGGACTTCCGCCTCGGTTTTGACTAGCGGGGAACCCTGAAGTGAGTCCTGAGAAGTGTCCAAGTATTCCGATTAGGATGACTCGGACGACGAAGGGGCGCGGTAGCCTGTGGTTCCTTCTGCGATAAGCTGGGGCCTTTTGAAGCCCTTTTTCGTACTGCCATACACGGCTAGTTTGCTTTAAGTAGCTTTAAAGTCAACTGTAGGCCGGATTTTATCACCGTTGGACACTGAACTACTAGTCGTCTGTCTAACTGCGATAGGGACACCAAAGTATTTCTAGTAAAGTCTTTTGTATCTTGAGTCTGGCGGCGAAAACGGCAGCTGCGGCGAACGATGCGACGGCGGCGAAAGCGACGGACTCGGGTAGAAGTATTGTGATGGAGAGGGAGCAGTAGGGATAGAAGAAAGGGGGGGTTGATGGGGACTTTGGATAAAGGGGAAGGGCCTTTTGACATTGAATTCGCGAGTGTCGGGATAAAAGGGCCCGTTTCCTTTTATTCAACCGGTTGGATAGAATTTTGTGAAACCGATGGCTGTTTGAGGCTGCTACTCGGCCGAATCGCGGTATTTTTTTTTGCTCTAGGTAGATTAGCAAAGGCAAAACTACATTGACTAAAGGTAGAAGGGCAAGGTCTGTAGGAGGTCGAAGGCCCGTGAAACAGTTTAGATTCTAACTTTTTGCTATCCAGCCAAGTACGGCATCAAGGGTCACTAAGATAAGAAGTAGACTTCGCCCCAACAGGATGAACGTAATAGAGGAAGGGCTACTGTATAAGGGGAGCCTGAAAGGGAAAATGTATCATTACAATATTTGACTGTGTACATTATTTTGTTGGTGGCTATGTCACCCACACAGTATTTGACAATTAACTTACTGTACTGTACCTGAGTTTAGTCGAGCCGACTAGGTCACCTGAGATATGACTAACAAGCATGGTTGAAACTTTTAATCATATCACTAACACGCGCATCGTTCGAATAATCGAACACAGGTGTTTTTTGGCAATGCAACACTTTACGGAGATGCCCTTATTTTCGAATAATCGATTGCATGGGTCGTTTTTGGTCTGTACAAACGGGTCAATCCCAACGGCGTTTTAATTCAATAGACCCGTCATTAGATAAGCAACAATCTGCTCTACCCCTCACCACTTCTATACAGTCACAGGACAAAAGCCTCTTGCGCAACGTAGTCTCAAAGTTGTCACTCCTTCACTATCCTCCAGCAACGCTTCTACTTTTCTAATCAATCCCCTCAATCTTGCCTTCATCCATCATACTGTGCCGCGTGTCAACACCAGCCGACTTCCTCCTACTCTCGGCCCCACAGCTTGAGCTATGGCTCGAAAGGACCCAAAAAGATACATTTGGGTAGAAGACTGGGCCGTATTGTGTTACCTCCTGCACCCACCTTCTTAACCAGACCTCATAATTAACTACTGGCACTCTGAAAAGACATTTACAAGCAGTTCGCGTCAATTCTGAATGAATTCGAACCCCATTCCAAGCATGGTCGTCCACTACCTCCTTTGTCTCAAAATTTTTCGCATACTCAAGCACCCGGCGCTCCTTGGTCCCCTCGGGTACAATCGATTTCATTAAATCCGGCGCAATCATATTTTGAGAATGCTCCCAATCACCGCTATCAGCTATCGGCTACCCTCTCATTCTGGACTCTTATTTGCAAAGCTTCATCTGCTCCCCCTGACGTTCGCATTGGAGGAAATCGCGGAACGTGCAGACTTGGGCGTGTTCGAAGGGGAAGAGGTGGTCGATGGGGGCGTGGATGTGATGAATAGATTAAGAATAACACGGAACACCAGAGAAACCCTACAGCAGAATGAAAAATGCAGAATAAACCTCCCATTGCAATTACCAATGAAGTGTCGTTCAAGCAATCTTATTTTACTAATCGGGCACTTGCATTTCCCTCATATTTCTACAAGAGCATCAATGTTGAGTTGCGTGCTCGTAATTATGATATCTTGCGTTACACATTGACATTAAAGATTTTACAGAACACTTTATCCACCTGTGCGGAATGGCTAAATGCGTCTGAAGCTCGATGAAGACCCACCGTAGTGATCTATAGCGAAGGCACTGCGCCTGAAAGTCAGGTGGACGGGGATGACATATTGAGGGACTGCAGCTGGATACACCGCGTGAGTTCGTCATTTACACACACCCAGAAATGGGATTAAGAGTGTTCTACGCGAAGAGAAAGGAGCACGGCAGAGACGGCAAAAGGACCCAAATACATGCCTTTTTCATGAGGTTTGCGGCTCAAAAAAAGTATGCCAAGTTATTCAACTTTTACATTCGGTCCTCCCGCCGTACGGAGAAAGATTTCCTGATTGGCTTTCTGTCAAATCTAGCAGGAAACTGTTACTGCATGCTTTTGGGGCTGGTTACAGGGACGGCATGTTATGAGACTCTTCGGAGGAAGCTGAGATGCGTTCATCTTTAAGGAGTCCCAACGCTATCTTAAAATAGGGACGGAAAGTGGTGTCAGATATTCTCTAAAAACCTGATGTAGAATGCCTTTAAGGCTTGAAGAATCGCATTACGTCAAGGTCGCCTCTACTCTGTTGAAACATTCAAATATATCGACAGTTTCAGTAATTCTTTCTGCAGAACTCACTGCTCTTCTGACTTTGTCCTTGATACTTGCGTAAATATTTTGGAAAGGATGGACCTATTATAAGAAGTGGATGTGGAGGGGAATATACTGGTGAAGACCGAGTGTGCGGTCCTCTTGCCGGGATTGGCCTTGACTAGGAAGTAAATCCGATTGCCCTGCTTTAGTAATGAGGTTGGATCAACTCTTCGTCTGAAAGTAGAGAAGCATCAGTACGTGCACATGAAAGTACAGCATTACTGCGGGTCGTGTGGGATCAAACAAAAAATAGCAAGGTACGAGCTCACCGCTTGAACATTAAATGTGACACTTTCCGTGTCCACTCGTGTCTAAAAGTGTGAGGAAATTTCCGACGCTTGTGTTGAGATGCATGGTATAGCATCAGAACCTTAGGTTGCGCGAGATTGATTCTGTTAAGAATAAAAAAGCCATTTTATCTTGTGAAGAGGAGGGGGAGTGCGATGATGTGGCTGAACATTTGAAATCTAGATCTGCGAGCGTCAGTGATGAAATTAGCAGTATTTATTCTGATTCAGAGGAGATGAGATTTACTCGGCAGTTGAGAAATTCAAAAAAATTGGTTGGTTTTCTTTGGCGAGGAAACTGAATTATCAGAGGATATCCTTGGTGCTGAAGTTCAACGCGAGACGGGGGTACTGCAAGAACGGGGATAAAAGGGGAGAGATCTACGCGGAGAGAGAAAGAGAGGGGTACGCAGTTCAGTAGGGGTGAGGGAGACAAGTGTTGGGTAAATTGATGGACTTGACTGATGAAAATGTTAAAATAGGAGAGGGAGGGAACCTGAGGCCACTTACAAGGGCGGGTGAAATTTTCTGGGGTGTTAAAAGCAGGTGCAAGTAATGGAATCTTAGAAGGACGCGAAAATGAGAGCATGTAGTAGAGAGTGGTAGACGAAGGAGGAGGGGAGGCAAATGGCGAGAGTGTAGTGGAGGATGCAAATTTTGGAAATGGTGCAGGTGAGGGTGGGAGGCCATTCGCAGCAGGAGCTCACAGATTTAGTGGAGAAAGTGCAGCAGAAAGATTTGAAAACGAAGGGCACGCGAATAAAAGAGCCTCGGCGGAAGTGTTGGAAGCAATGGGAAGTGATGTTGTGGCGGACGATAGTGTACGGTAAGCTAGTTATCAAAATACCATGGTGGATAACATAGCCATCCATACCACACTGTATAATTTATAGTTCATAATGTAATTCCCTTTAAGGCCCTGTTCTTAATGAGCAAGGTTGGAAGAAAAGAAATAGAGAAGTTGAGATCATAGGAGAAACGTTGAAAGGAAGTTGTCGCTTGGTTTTCTTCTGGGCACGAACTCAGGTACTTAGTCAAGTACACTCCAGAACCATGGATTAGGTCGGAGATAGGTGCACCAACCACCCGAGCGGCGTCGGCGACCGTGTAAATCTGATCTGATCTGATCTAATCTAAATGAAAAATATTCCAGATTTGTAATTTTCTAATTTCCAAATTACGCAATTACAATTACCTTACAATTACCATCTGTCAACATTTTTGACATGGACAAACTTGTTCCATTACATGGTTGCCACTTAGTCTCATAACTATCCATTTGCAGACCACGTAGTTAGTTAAAATAAATCAACTTTGTTCCAAATGACTTGGGGAGAGAACGACTACTACAGTAACATGCTCCTACCGTAGGTAACACTTCATCAATTAAGCTCATCTTATCGGGCGAAAGTCTACTTCCTATTGTAGAGTCTCTTATTTACATACTTGTTAAAGTAGCAAAACACTAGAATGGGGTCCGTTTCAAGGGACTTCGGTTTCTTACAGACCTCGCCCCGCTACTGTAGTCAATGTAGTTTTATCCCTACTGTTTCAATTAAACTATTGATGAAATAAATACCTGGGTTCGACCTGTTAACTGCGTAAACATGCCATCTTATTTCACTAAACTCTATTCAAACGACCAACTCAAAGCAAATAGGCTCTATTATCCAATATTTGCGAATTTACTGTCAAGAGGCCCATTTTTTACCAAACTCAACGCAGGACCCCCCAAAACCCTCCAAAATCCCTTTTTTAGTGTTCATACCTTTTCTTGTTGCTTTTATACTTCTCCAGTGGCTATCCGCAGCATTGTTTTACCATGCACGTTTTGCAGCCACAATTAATCCCAATGAATTGTTGGTTACTGAATTTTTCGGCGTCTCAACATCTCCAATCGCGCTTGGAACTTAAAAAACAATAAAAACGTTATTGTCTGAATCCCCTTCGTTGGAATTCTCGAATGATTCGGAGGATTCATTGGAGAAGTTCCTGTTTGTCCAATATCAGGTAGAAATTGCCGGCCATACTCCCTTCAAAAGCCGCATAATCTCTAAATAAGTTATCGAATTGATCCAATTCCCCCACACCTCTGCTTTTCAACCTCATCCCAGCCTGCTTCCGCCCGCATCCTTTGAACCTGTTATGGCCTTTATCCAATATATAACTACGTAATCAATAGATTACTCCCTCGCGTACTCCACCTTCCCTCCAACCCCCCCGAGCACAATCTTGCATGAGACAACGAATATTTGAAAAAACCGCGCGAAAAGGCCAGAAACGGCAATAAGCACATATTCAACATTCGATATAAGGGTTCTCGTTTCTTAAAGACGTCCTTTCGACACTTTAAATCATTTTTTATCGGTGCAAACATAGATGTTTTGAGCAACCTCAGGGAAGCAACCCGGCCATATATTCTTCCGCCGCTGGGCTGTCCAACATGATCTCATCGCAGAACCCTCCCCCACCCCATACTGTCGCTGTTAATGGTTCCACATCCGGTGATAACACTTCGTAGGTTCAAAAAATATAAGATCCTAAAAATACAAGTTTCGGTCCAGGTTAATCGTCCTCTTTACTCTCTTCCACACTCAGCCATTTCTCGCCCACAAAAAATTCCATCACACCCTCTTACTTAAGGACTGCATGGCCCCTTCCACCAAGTCAATGTTTCTTCTGCTCCCCATTTTACTTTGCTCATATATCCTATTGTCCTAATTCCTCATTTCTTCTCACCCTCATCCCTTCATCTTCCCTTACTAAATCAAGCAGAAAATCACCAAAATTCTTTTTTTGGAATCTGCCTTCGCAAATGAAGGATAGAAAAACTTATTCAACAAAATTTATGGCTACGCATCCGGCAAAGTCCTCATGGGAGACTACTTTTGTGACGTTTTCCGCGATCTTTCGAAAACCACAGTCCTATTCGGACAAAAAATGTGTCAAATATCTTCATTCACATAAAATTCAAACCATTATTTCAACGACGTAATGTCACCATTGGTAGAAAATTTGACGACATTTCTGCGAATGTCGACTCCATTATTTTCCATGACCCAGAATTAGATGCCGATAACAAACAACTCAACGCATTATTGTCGACCGAATCTGTACTGCCAGCCGCGCTCACATTTTCTACCCCTCCTTCTACTTTAAGAGAAGTATATTAAAAAATGACCAGCAATATATCACAAAGTTTCATTGGGGCCGCTAGGAAATAATACGGAAAGGAAAACATATATTACTTCGTCACCGAGTACCAGTATATCGCTAGAGACTCCCTTTTATAATGAGAACAGGAATGAAATTCCCTCGTCTTTTATTTCAAAATGGTGTTATCTTCTATATTGAAAACGAAATAGATTATCGTTTCGCTGATTTTGTAGCAGCCATTGCTATAATAGGCAAGAACTTAAATTTGATCTCGTGTCAAAATCAGTTCTGCCGATAACTTCGAAACTTGCACATTGAATACCAGCTCGCGTCTCTCTCTTCGCGTTCTGTGGCTCTGGAAATATAGTTCATAAGAATTTGGGCGACTGCGCCAGAGTTAGTAAACGGAAGACCCTCTCAAAAATTTTATTAGCACCCACCCTAACCTACCAAAGGAAAAACCTTTGTGTTTTTTCAGAGTCGCTAACAACCACCACTGTCCTTTTTTTAATCTGAAATTCACAAACTGGGTCCCATGCGCTGTTTCGTAACGTAAGACGCGAGCTGCTGCTTGAGCTAGACAGAAATGATATTCATGACTTATGGAATGCCGCAATCTTATTGAATCCGCGCACGCAAAAGCTTTCATGCATTAGAATTAATCGAAGAGGCAGCCGTTGAAGAACAGAGGTTGGGACCTTCTCAAGCGCATTGCTCAAAAGTAACAATCGACTAGACAGGCTGGACCACTTACTGCAGGTGCTGCCACATTGTTTGATTTCAATGCGTCTGTTGTCCCTACTTTCCTAGAAGAGGATACGTATAAAGGAAGATTTTGAGGCTGTTGAGGAGATATATCCAACAGAAGATGAATATTTGAAGGGGTATTTGATCAGGCCTTTCCCCGGTAGCTCTCCTCCGCCGGTCAAGAGTTGTGTGAACGACTCTTTCTTGGGCCTCAATTTCTGCTTCGATCTAGGACTTTTATTTGTGAACACTCCGGGTGTTCGTCAGAACTTCTTCCTCCTGTGTTAGTGAGAGGATTTTTCAGGCGATTTCTGCGGTTTTGCGATTCTGAATATGCCAGAATTTCGCCCCTTAAATTGCAGCTGGAGAAATACATTCATGATCTCCCAATTTGAAAAGGAAGAAAGTATCAGATAATGAGAGTGCACCTAAGGGGCGGGATCGGGTCCATACAGTAGTCCGTCAAGGTGTTGTTACTGCAACACGTACGTTCGCTGGCATACATCTTGGATACAAACTCAGACCCCTTGGGGTTACCAGAGGAATCTTAAGAAGAGGAACTGGGACATTTGACTAAAAGCTACTTCACAACTAAGTAAATTGTCGCTCGGTAGCGGTGTCCTATTGTAGAGCAAATGATGAGCTCTTTCAAGAAAGAGTTTCGCATATCTATTACTTTAGACCAGTACTGTAGATGTCTAACAGGAATTACGCAAGAATTTTCAGAGAGATAGATTGGACGGCATACTTTCGCTGTAGTAAGTAATGAGCCAGCAATGGGGAGGGAGTAAAAAAAGGCGATTGTTGAGCAAGGCAAGCCAATATCAGAAAAAAGTCGAAAGGGGAAAGGGGCTGCGAGTGAGAGTGAGGAAGCGAATGTGACAAATGCAATTGGAAAGGGGGCGTAAATTGTAATAGGTGGGTGGAGATCATGTGTTTCTGGATGATGGTATGGGTTAGGCGGGAAATCGAGCCTTTCGACGGTCAAAATGTACGATTGGCGTGGGCATCTAAAAATTTGGTACAACGGCTAAAGAAGTACTGTTTTTGAAATTCCAAGTTCAAGACATGAATAAAGTTTCAGAACTGGAGAATGTTTTTCGCAATCGGTTGAACGCAGCTTAAAACTAACGTCATGAATGAGAAATAAAGAAAGTAACTTGAGAAGCTGAAAATTTCACGAAGTAATTGTTAATTGTTTTGAATTACTATCCCATTCATGAGTTAAGTGTAAGAAGTGTGGGATTAATGTACCAAATTTTTCAGCACTCCAACTTTCGCTGGAAGCTGACTCAGCTCCCATATGCAATATTGGTTCCGTCATTACGTCCACTTATACCCTACGAATAAAAAAGAATTAACATTTCATTTGTATAAGGGACTGTAGGAGGAGCCGTAAATAGTAAATGTAATATATAACCTTCAACTTCTTAATCTGGTTCGTGTTCATTTGAAATAAAGAAATAATAGACTGTAGATGAATAACCAAATCCTTGACCTTCAATTCAGTTCAATTATTCAAGTAGCCACAAAATGGTAAACGTTTGTTTGAGCACCACAATTGAAAAAGCACGGGGTAGTACAATTTGATTTCCAATCCTTACCAGGATCTTATTTCTAGGCCCATGACTCTTTGATAATCTTATTCTAAATTTAGAACAAGTGCTGTGGTTAGCACCAATACAGTTAGGTTTTTTACAGCTGTTCCAAAATAGCGAAAGAACATACTATACCAGCTTAGACCTCCCCATTTCCTCTACACTCGTGAAATAATCTCCGCAACTCTGGTAAATCATTTTTGCTGTACTGCCTTACATTATTACAACCATATTTTGAGTAAAAGATTCATTTGTGTGAGTAAAAAAATTATGATATTTGTTCTCCGCAATAAATAAAATATTAATCCTGTAGAATAGATACAACATGCAGAAACAGAATAGTAATTATTGCAATGAAAGGGACAAGCTTTACCTGGAGGTGCACGATATTGTAAACCGGAAACATATCGTTATCATCTTTACATTTTTCAAGAAATGAAAATTTATTTCGTCTCTAGAAAATTACATAATGGTTATATTCTCTAGAAGCATAAAAACCTGAAAGCCCTCAATTTTTACTGTATTTCGCTATTGGTTCATAGCAATATTTAACTTTGATAACTTTTTACATCATACTGTCATAAATACTAATGGAAGATTCAGAGATGAATGTACAGACTTAATCACAAGGCAATACTTGACTCCTTTCTAAATCTTACAAATCGGATTTTCGGTGAAACTATGTTGAAATTGCAGATCATCGGAGTTCATGCATACTGAGGAGTATAATTTGTCACGAGAAGTATTTCTTTCGCAAGATCAGACTTTAACTGGAGCAAAGTCGTCATAAATAAAACGAAAAAATTAAGACAAGATTATTAAATCAACGAGAGAAGAGACTTCCGAAATATGCATATGTCAATTCTAAATGCTCTTCCCGAAACGAAAATCATTCGACTGATATATGTTATGATAAGTTACCTAGATGAAGCATGCTTCTTATTTGAAAGAAGATAAATAGATCAATCTGTTGTCGGCGTTTTCAAATATTTAACTTTCCTAACTGAAGGTAAAGGAATTGAGTTTATTAAATTGTTATCAATACGAAAAACAATAAATAGAAAGAATTTTTCCTTTCGTGAATAAATTTTAACTGTCAATATACCGTGTAAACTAACTCTAATTTTTGAAAGAATTAACTCTCTAAGTATACACTAATACAAATGAAATGGGTACACAGAGAAAATTTCCAAAATGATTTTAAACAGAGTTTTAAATGTTTCCCTCACAAGTTTTACGTACGCCTCATATATTCAAGTTAGTAAAATCATCTATGCAGTAATAACTTACTTTATTTCTCCGTTTGCATATTTAGAGTTCAAATTCATGCATTTTTCAGTAGGGTAGCTTTTTACTTCGCTTCAATATTTAAATTGGACATGTAAATCCTCTAAATTTCCATTTTATTTTTAAGTGAGCGAAAAACTGATACGTATTCCTCTAAGAAAATAAAAAGTGCTTAAATTAAAAAGAAAGATTCGCGGAGAAGTGCATGCCATTCACCTATCATTTATTTGTATCTGCAGCTCTGCTATCTGCTTTCATAGAAACTTTTCAGATTAAATTATTAGCAGATAATGGGAGTTTCGAAGTCAGATTTGAAATTAGAATCGACTATCACTCCTACTGTTATCTTCTATTATGTACGTATGCGGATATTATCTCCACCGAGAATTATTTCGATGAACCAGTTCAAGTACTTAATAATATGATTTATAGTTTGAAGGAAATTTCATATGCAGAGACTAAAATGACCAAGGATCTGTTTCACACATAACAAGCGAATATCTAAAAATAGCTGCGCAGATGTATGTGCAATGAAAATTTTGACTTTTAAACGGGTGGGATTATTTGGGATATCTTATCTATCCTTTTTCTCCTTCTCTATTCTCCTTTAATGCTACTTAATTTAAAATATTTTTAGAAGTTAAATGAAATTAATTCTATCAATAAATATCCTTTTAAAAAACTGAAACCCTTCACTGCAATGATTTTAAATATTCGAAAGTCAATGATTTTGAAATAATTACATTTCACCTAGGAATTTTAGGCGTGAATGTTATATCTTCTCAAACAATGGCATTTTTTAAATTTATCTATATATATTTTTCATAAAGATGAGCACAAGATTTTCGCAAACAGTACTATCATGACCAATTTAAATTTATTTTAGTCCCAGAGATAAAAATTTAAAATCTACAAATAAATTTTTTTCCACACTACCAATAAGCCTCTCAATATTTTTTAACATATTACAGGCTCAAGTATGGGAATATTACGGAAGTTTGAAAAAAACTTATTCTGACAATACGCGAAGTGTTGCACTTTATGACGGTAAGTACATACATTTCCAGTCTTTTATTATCCTTGAACCAATGAACTCACTTAAATGCATATAATATATGCATATACATTCTTGCATTTTTATTTCAGGCTACAATAATATTTCATGCCCCTGATACGCACGGTAAACTCGAGTTAAATAAAATTTGTTCCCACAACCACTATTTGGATGAACGAAACATAAGCATGAAAAGTTCTATGTTATGTTTAATATCAGGCAATTAGTTTTCTTTATTCCTTAATCATATTTGAAAAATTGTTTATAGCCCAAAGTACAGGGTACTTCTTAAACTGATAATTTATAACCATGAACAGTTTTAATTTTTTGATCAAAGGCTCATATAGCAACCTTATGCGTCATTGGGCATACATCGGAAATGTTTTTATGTGTCAAGGGCAATATTCAGAACACAATGTTCATTAAATTCTTTTATTTCTTCATTTTGTCCGATAGACGGACAGAACTGAATCAATATACAAATAAATGATTAGTAAAGGAATTTTACGGCATGTAAATTATACATTTTATATTATAATATATCTGTAGCTAGATTTTGCTACATGAAGACCAGCACAGGACTAATTCTCAAAAATCTTCCTAATAAATATCAAACGAAAATAACTTAAATAATTATCGAGACATAGATTAGAAAATACCGAAATCAAAAAAATTGTATGTGGAATCTCAAGTTCCATAACCGCGTTTTCACAATGTACTTTCCTTAATTCCGAAACTAATAAGAATAAATACGTGATAACAGTCTGAAGATTTTTTTGTTTTCCAAAAGATTATTAAAAGTAGCCTTAATTTTATTCACCGCTTCCCTCAAATCAGACTATCAAAAAATTCAATCTTAAATATATCGAAATTAACGTAAATGCCACGTACTCTCTTTTCGGAGTTGGTACCTGCGCAAGTCTGATTTATATGACAAAATATTTACATTTAGGGTATTTGATTTAAAGTTGATTTTTTCCTCTGCATGGGGTAAATTCAAATCATTTTAGATACCTCTTAATGGTTGATGGCTTCTTTAGAACAAATAATGACATTTTAATTTTGAAATACGGTATGTCTGCCTTTTTGAAAGGATAGTGTGACAACGTATTAGTAGGGAACAAGTTCAGTTCAAGCACCAAAATACCCTCAATAATTATGGTCTGAATTTGAAAAAGTTCTCCTTCTAAGTGTTCAGTTTACATTGGGGACATTGAAGGGATTCTATAGTATATTTGATGAATGGGTTTGCAAATTTGAATTATTACTATGCTTGTCTTGATCCAGTAAATCAGCCAAGATTCTTTTTGTTTTTTCTACAGCGATGAAAGGAACGGAATCTATTAGGCAGTTTCTCAGCAATGATAGGGAAAGTAAAAACAAAAGAATAAATCGAGGAAAAGTAGAAATCTGTAATTTTTCGATCATGTTGTCACTTCTCTGTTCCAGGGTAGCGCCACCAAGAATCTGTCTTATATGATATACTAACATGAATTTTCGCGATATTTTAACGTCTACAGAAGGGCAGCAGGACCTTTTGGGGATTAAAAGATTACGAGCGTAAAATTTTTGTCGCGAAGAAAAATAATTCACGCCTCGTTAGCTCAAAAGTCAAACACAATGCTTCCTACTCGCTCCGGACTTCAAATTTATTGTCAACCTCAATATTTTTCTTAGAAAAAAATTTGTAAAGAGTGCCGGCGGATTGGGCGAGACGCTTTTTGCTTCTGTTAGACCGAGATCAAGCCATAATTTCAATTATTTCGTCCGCAGGATCTGTAAGTACTCTCTACGTCATTTCGGCGGCTTACCTGGTTCCCCTCCATCTATATTTATTACCTTTTGGCCGTATGGTGTACTCGCTGTGAAAAGAGGATCTTTGTGGGTAGTCAGAGTCCGCGTGGAATTTTTCAATTATCGCATTAAATGCCGCTGAACACATACTATATTGACGGAGGGTATCCAACTGATGTAATTTTGTTCAAAAATGTATCAGAACAACAATTCTGTCGTTTTACGACACTGGAATTCCAAAATGTCATGCTAGATCTATTTTATTGGAATAAATTACGCTATTGAGTCACTGCAGCGTCTATCTACTTCCCCTGATATTGGCCGTAGCATATAGTAAGAAAGTTTATACGGGGCTATTTACAGTTGAAAGATAAGCCCGACTCACATTTGAAGGATTCATTGAAGGTCAATGCTTGTGCGGGACCAGAGACAGTTCTGAACGAGGCACTAATGAAAATCCTCAATGGAATTACTGAAACATTGAAAAGGAATAGACTCAGAGATATCAATGTTCTGGTGTATGGCACCCAAAAATACATCATACGTTGGTAACGAAAGACCGCAAACGTTTTCTGCAAGATATCAAAAGCTATTTCGTTAATAGCATGTATGTAGTGCAATAAGCTCTGGTAATTTATTGTCACCGGCAGAAAAGGTTTTAGTCATTTTTACTGATATATTTTTGGAAAGATCAGCCGTCTGATAACATTAGTTACTGCAGGGCATTCTTGAGTAATGTAAATTACTCTCAATCTTGGCGTTTTGTCCCAACAGTAAAGGGCCCACTTTCTCCCCAATTTTTACCTGATGTTTCTGAATTTAAAGGCCACTAAAGGATTCAAGGGTAGACCCAACTCGTCTTCAATTTAGATGTTAATTATGTCCCTAGCAATGGCTTTACTTACCAAATCCCCATAGATATTATTATCTAGGCTGACTACTATATAAATATCCGACATTTGAGGTACTAAAATGAATAGATATCCCTGTGTCAGCTCATAGCATGACTCTAGAGCTCGGCCTCCGCAACTTTCTACCAACAGCAACTTTGCGTATAGCCGCCTTCACCTACCGAAGTTAAAATCCATTCCACTCTACCTATACCGTATTTTAATACCTATAATATTTTTTTGTAGTAAAAATTATTTATTCTTGGCGCTCTATACTCCTATTTCTAAACATAAATTGGAATAGTGAGGTTATCGTCAGTGAAAACAAAATTATAGTTCAGACCAATACTCTGCACTTTTGGCCCATTTCTCTCAATTATCATCTCTGTCTGTATCACTGCTTTCAGTCGTTCTGTTGGTCCGATTATTTTTAAAGTTTTAGAATTCTGTGTATCACAGTCAGTTGTTAAAACCCAGAGGACAAGTATACCGTCCGGCAGCCCAAGGAAGCAATCTCGCCCTACTCTCCAAAATTAACCCTGCCACAAAAAAGTTGTGCTAATGCATCACAGGGCACTTGGGTAGAAAGAAAGAAAGCGTGCCCCCTGTCAATCTTAAAGTTTTTTTTATTTTCTCATTTTCTGGCTGGTTTACGTAGCTCGAAATTAATTTCTGCCCAAATCTCATGGATCTATGTTTGAACATATAAACTAATATACCATGAGATGGAAAATTTCTTTAATTAATTGGATTAGATTTTTGGAAACAAAAAATCAACTCGACCTCATTGCCTAGCCGTACAAGGGATTAGAGGCAAAGTATTGATGAAGGTGTCGGTTGTAGTGCTCTTCTTTGTTTCCGTCAGATTTTTTCCCATTTCTGTAGCAGAGCAGCCGCGAAGTTTTTCATCAGCTTCCTCACACTGCTATGAAGTAGCACTTGAACAATTGAGACCAGGAGCATATGGTTATACTGTTCGAGCTAAAATCGGTTGTACATAATAGCGAAGTAATACAGAGGAGTAAAATTTTCACCCTCTCTGCTACTATATTACAGTATTATAGAGATTAAAATACTTATATTTTCAAATGTATTGCAAAAAAACCGTAAATGATTTACAATAAGAAATAAGCATTCTATGATTCTAAAATTTCGGGTTATTCAATTTGCATTATTGTGAGCCATGGTGAATTCCTAGCCTTAAAAGTACGGTTTAACCTGTATAGTGTGCGTAATTTAAGCGTTTTTACATACATTTTTTGTCACCTGCAAACTATAACCCTCTATAGGCCTATTATTACACCGCACAGACGCTGTTAGAAATGAAATAATTTACACACGTAACCTAAAAATAGGCAAATCGCACGTATTTAAGCTAGTTATATCTTCTGCTCTAACGTGTTTACTTCCTGATCTTTTCCTAACCGAATGAACCAGTCATGTTTTTGGATAGGCGCAAAACGCTCTCAACATAGTGACAGATGCAGCTTCCTCAAGATAAGAAGGTCTGACACATTTAAATACCGCTCTCCAGCTGTCAACAATGATGATGAACCTGATTTAAAGCTCACTGTTTTCGATGCCTTCTACAACTACAGGGCTGCTACCGGCATCACCAGTATTTGCAAGATCAATTCTAATGAACTCAACATGAAATGGAATGCATTTAGTGACGACATTCGCAGCTTTTACAACGACGGGAATAGTAAAATGTGTAAATACAAATAGTAATATTTGCTATTCATGACATCAGTGATTATAAAGTAAGTATATGACGGGAAAATCGGCAAATCTTTTCAGTTTGAGAGCTTCCTCATTTGAAAGGCAGGTAAAATATTTTTTCGATCGAATTTATAGTTACTTGTGCTATTCTCTTGTCAAAAATCAGGTATCCAGTACAGATGTTAAGCTAGAATGTAGGAAAATAGAAAATTGAGACACTACACTTGCGCCCGATACGCAAAAGCGTATCTTATCGGCAGTGTAGTCGACCTATCATATATGAGCAGGAATTAAAATTTAATTTTCCTGTAAACATAAATTATACCGATAAAAACAGAATTCATTATTATCAAAAGCGTCCTAGTTTTGAACTGGGATCCGTATTACCATGAAATTTAATTCGATCTTGAGATAATTCAGAAAAATACTAGGTTTCACAAGAAATCTTTTCAGAAGATAGAAAGAAAAGCAGCGAAATTAGTGAGCTTTTAGTGTTTCATGGCGCTACTCGGTCCACTGGAGCGTCTTGTTGGACAAATCATACCAAGGTGGTGACTAACCACTCCAGTTTATAGGCTTTGGAAAATTTTAAAGAACGTTCGGATCTGGTAATTATTGACACTTTATATACTAGACCTCTCAACCACAAAAGAGGGATACAGGGAAAGGCCCCACACAGTTCAAGAACCATAATGAATACAGCAACAGTCATGATAATTAACAAATTATCACAAAAATGAATTACTAACAACTTTGCTGCAAATACAGCCGAACACTCCTAATTGGAAATTTTGTTTCCAAAATACAATACCAATATGAAAAGAACGCTTTCTGTATGAATATCTAATCGCTTCTAGTAATATTCAATTTTAAGTATTTGAGCGATCTTCTTAGGCAAGCACAATAGACCACGAACTTCCCTGTACACTACAGCCATCTTTGTCCTTGTCTCTCCCAAGAACAGTCAATTCTCCGATGGTAAATTGCCTTTAGCAATTGTAGTCCAAACCAACACCGTTTCTTGCAGAATTCACCCTCTAGTATCGCAACAAGCCTCAGAGACCTTAATAAACTCAGAGCGAGACGATTCCCCCTTTCAGCGCGACAGGTGAGAGAGGAGATGCTACTATCCGCAGATGCAGCCGCAGAACGCGATGTGGACCTAAAAACTACATTACTACCCTATATTTCGAAAACATTGAGGAGAAAGGTTTACATTGCCCTTTTTTATGTCCTCTATGATTAATTCAGAGCAAAATAAATTCTCATCATAAAAACTCTGGCGTCGATAAATTTAAGAAGGTTCAAGTTCTATTTAGAAGCTACATCGAGGACAAATACAATATATGAAAAGCAAAAATGAAGATTTCGCGAAAGATGAATTATTTACGACGCAAAGATTCCCAAATGGTGAGAAATACATGGATAGTGACTCTATTTGGAAAAAAGCACCTCCTTTCGAATCTTTTCGGAATAATTTTGTAGTCTTGGTTTCTCATTTCATTTTTGAGGCTGCTCTCACTCCTGCTAGAGCCCATTTTTCGATCCAAAGATTGAAAGGCACTAATCAGACATTCGAGATATTAGGTTACGCTAGCTACAGGACGGAAGTAACGATTCAATAGTCTTTCAGGCCGAGTGGTAGTGTACAAAACGGAAAAAATATTTTAGCGGGAGGCGAAAACTATATGGGAACGAAGCGAAAATTTCAGTGCTTTCAATCGTATAACGACTAATTGCTCTTTGTATTATCCAAAAATTGGTATATGTTATCAAAATTTTTGTTAGGATTTTTGATATTCATATGCTGGCCCTAAAAACAGTACCGATAAGATTCACAAGAAAATTGGAAGCTAACATCTGAGCAGACAGATATATGTTCAGTCCTGATACGAAGAACGTATCAAGGATCGAGGGAGTTTTGTAGGGCCACCATGACTAAAACATTCACCTAACGGAAACTTATCAATCGCAATGTTAGGATTCTCACCAGGTAGATAATTGCGGCAAATATTTTGGACGGATGGGCGAATTCTGGAATGTTATCGGTGGATGGTGACGGTAGAAAGAGAATAATTGTAATAATGATTTTAGGATTTTTGTTGCTCTGAATAATTTACTCATTCGTTGATACCCTTCGCGAGTGGAGGGTGACAATCGCTTCCATTGTATGGGCAATCGAATACACGAGAATGATTCGAATCGGATATTGAGGAAGCGGCGTATTCAAGAAGGGTACAGTGGGAGTCGTAAGGATCGTATATACGTTCAATATGGGCCATTAAGGCCCACCGGAGGCAGCGTTGTAAGTATTTTCTGATTTTCTAATAAGAAAAGTTATTATTTGTTAAATTTAATACTTAAGTTTATGTTTTATCGTCTCCCAGTACTGCACTAAACATTCAGAAATTCTGCAACATATTAAACATATTTCTCTGTTTATATTTTTAGTAGCTGTATGTTAAAACGCATTTGGCTTAAATGGAGATTCTGGCGGTAATCTGCGATATCATAAATAATTAATTCAGAGACCTTCTGGGTGCATCCAAAAAATACGACTCCGTCAAGTTATCAAAATTTGAAGGAGGTCTGAAAAATAAAGGGCTACCAGTTTTCCAGCTTACCACTCCCTTTCTTTTCCTTAAATATATGAATTGTTCTTGAGATATTATTTCCACCTTTTGGCTCCCGAAAACCCACCCAGACCCTACCCCACGTTCCCTCGTCCCATCTTCTACATACTTCTCCACATCATACCAAGCTCTGAGACTAACTTGCGGGCAGAAAAAGTCATCCAGCCTCCTGACCGCCAAGACTCACTCCCCAACCCAACAACGCTAGCCCCCAAACCCCTTCCGGTATAATCACGCAAGTCTTCCAACAGCACCTGTTACTAAAACAGCCAAGCGTTCCGAGTAACAAACGATCCGAAAATCGAAAGATTTCACGATTTGACAAACTGGATCGATTCCTGAACGTTCAAACTAGATGAGAAGATCTGGGGGAAGTTCGGCAGATTACAAGTTTTGTGATTGGCTGAAATTTTGGTCGACTGCCAGTCTACGATGACTTGATCCTTCCGATCTGTGAGCATTGCAAGGGACCCATGAACAGGCTAGGAGACCACGCAGTGGACCTGTGTCCCTCGGATTTCGACCGTAAACACCGGCATAACTCGCTACGCAACGTCAATACCGGCCATATCGCGTGTGCAGCCGGTCTGTACTGCCAGTTTGAGGTCCCGCTCCTGGTACCCGGCACCGAGTTAAGACCCGCTGACATCCCCGTCAGGCCACCGCCAACTCCCGATAGCACTACGAAGCGCCCCATCGCCTGTGACGTCACCTTCGTATCACCGTTCAAGGCCGACGGACTATCAAGAGCTACCCGTGAAGTGGGAGGTGCATCGTCAATTGCACACCGCAAAAAGGTCACTGACCTGGAACGCAAATTGTCGCGTCGACTCTCCCCGCCCTCCGGTAACCCCACACAAGCCCCAAATTTCGATTTCCAACCACTGGCTTTCGATTCCCTGGGTTCGCCTTCCCCCGCTATTATCCGCTTCATAGATGAACTCCTCCCGCGCATCGCGGAAAAATTGCATACATCTGTTGGATTCATTAGAATGAGAATTTACCGACGCATTAATTACACGATCTGGTCGACGCTGGCGAGCGCTATCGTGTTCCGCACACTTGTGCATATGGCTGACGTGGACTACTCGTTTAGCACTCAGCAAGCAATATAGTTGGTTCCTGCACCGGACCCCGATACTAATGAAGTAAAGTAGTATATATATTGGCGATTTTATAATTTTTGGATGCACCCAATATAGAAGGTCTTTGGATTGGCAAGTTAACAGACAATTGCAAATTTGACCCTGACAACGAAAAAAACTATTAGAAGTACAAATCCATTGACGTACTTGCAACTCATTATTACAGTACAGTTCATGGGTCTTCTGTACGTAGTGTCAATAAATGCCTTTTAGCAGCGTTGGCACAGTTTCGACCCGCCTTTTTCAGAAAATTTTTGTGCTACATGTTGGGGATTTGTCTGTTCCCTTTCAACAGAGCAGCGAGTAGGTCAAAGCCGGAATTTTCAATATGTCGTTGGATTATATGCTCGTTCGTTTTCAACAACAGTCAAAACTTGATAGATGCAACACTCGATATAGATATTCATGCGTTATGAGAAACCAGCATTGCGCCACCAGACAGGTATTCTCCAACATTTAATTAAAATATATTATATGTCGCTGACTAGATACAAGCAACTGTGATTTAGTCGTCTTTGTTCACACTGAACAGTTCCATTGGGCAAAAAATGCATTTCTACGTGACAATTCAGCCACGTACTACCCTGATAACGTTAAGAGTACATCTTCTGCAGAGAATATGCCGTCACTATCGGACGCTAACTCACCTCATTCCCAGCCAAACTCCCCTGATCGCAGCCAATGTACACTAGTCATGCGAAACAGCCACACAAACACCCAAAAGAGAGCAATCGCTCTTGAAAACGACCGGCGGAAGGATCAAAAGGAATTCTTCAGCTTTTCAACTATTTCCGGGTGTTGCAAAAATAATTTCAGGCTCATTTTCCTCCCGCGAAAGTCGTTCGTATCACGCAAACTCAAAACAAAGACATGTACAAAAACATTTCATCATCAACGCACATTTAGAAGTAGAAGCGACACAAGCAAGGGCAACGGCCGGCCCTGAAAACAGAAAGTTTCGGGTGGATTTCAGCTCAGCAAGAGCGTCGCCATTGCACCGTTTGCGGCTTATAAAACAAAATGAATGCACCCAAAAGTGCAAGCAAACGTGCATAGAGACGAAAATGAGAAGCTCTCACTGAAATTTTCGGACTGCTGGCTAAAAAGTTTTAAGAAACGATAATTGGTAAAGGCTTTTGGGTCGCACGGAGAATCTGGAGCTGTAAATAAGGAAATTTTCAGGCTCAACTGCCGTCTTTGAAAAGCAAAAGTTCGAGCTATGCTGCGAAATGTATGTTTAACGCAGATGAATCAGGGACTTTGTACTATATGCTCCCTGAGAAGTCAATTTCCACCTAAACATTACCGTACCGGAAGAAATAAAAGAAGAATATCACTACTATTCCTTGTTGCGACATAGTTAGGAGTGAGAAGCTTGAGTGAAAGTTTACTGGTACTGTTTGGAAACCAAGAATCTTTAAAACAGATTGTATAATAGCCTGGATTCGATTACCCCGCTAACAACAAGGCTTGGATGATGAGCGCGCTTTTTCTGAAATATACTTGGCGTTGCCATACCTAAATTTCACAGTTTGCAGGACTCCGTGTCTTGCTTCTCTTGAACGATTGTGCAGCGAATGTTTCGTCGCGGAAAAGCCTCAATTTGAAGACGTTGAAGTTACGTTTCTTCCCCCAAAAGCGACCTCGATGGTATAAACACTCCATGATGGTATTTATTGTAGCTCTCAAGCTTCGTTAAAAGCAAAAGCAAATGGAAAGCAATGGACAGTTTGGTGGCATATATGCAGGATATTTATAAGATGGAAATTATGACTGCGACGCGATTTGGAAAGAGTGAATGGAAGGAAATTTCACTGTAATCCATAGAAAATTGCTGGAAGTACTGAGTACCTGTGGAAGGGGGTGAATGTCCGAGTCTGTCTATTGAAGATGAGGATAGCGGCGAGGAGGTAGAGCAGCACATGCAGTTGTTGGTCCTTCAGCATGGCAGATTGTCTATTGGTGACCTGTTTACCTGCATGAGAGAGAACTAATGTGTGCAGGAAATAGACGAATATACCCCGGTAAATACCGTACTCGGGGAGTACTAAGCTCACGAAGACAATAATAGCGATTCTGGACCAGATGATGTTGTGTAATCTCCATCAGAGCAGCTCATAGATCTATCATGGGCTAAGAGAATCGCAGATTCTGCAGGTATGGTGTTACTATCATTCAATGAGGCCATACGGGAAACGCAAATTACCATTCGGACGGAACGGACGATAGTTGCGAAATAATCCACCACCGGCTCTGCCAAGGTTAAATATATAATTATTTTCTTCTGATTGACTCAGACACCAGGAGTATGATAATATGTCGCTATATGAAACTAAAAGATATAAATAACGCTTTTATTAGAGTATACTATTGCTTACGAGAGGAGATAACTGAATCGAAAGGTGGTTAAGGACATAGGTTATACATGCTCCAACAGTTTTTGTGGGAGAAACATCCAGGAGAATAGCTCATACTGTAGTGGGGCTTCACGACTATGACAGAAGTCATGGGCAACCAGAATACGAGAGTCATTGGCTGCACTGCGTGGTCAGCGAAAATATGGCCAGACTATGGCGAAAACTACATTCCTGGAATACTCAAAAATTTAAATGGTTGGTAAATTCGGTTCACAAAACATATCTCGTTAATTAGAATATCAAATGTTAGGAACTTTCTGTGGTGAAACCCGCTTTGTTGAGTATTTCTTCTCAGTTTGTACAATCAAACTGAGAGGGTAAGAAAGGTAGGTGTCGGTAGGATGAGAGTATAATTTAATAAAAAAGGGCCAGCGCTGTCACGACGGCAATATACCACGGACTCAACCTCAACGTAGTGTGTCTTCTTCAAAAAAATCGTTCCTCACGGAGAACACGGTGACGGGTTGGGTAGGACGGCTGAGGTACTTACTGTACAGAACTGTGAGCTGATGATCTGATCCGGTCATGTGATCGGATCAGAGAGTTCAAATAGTGTATGACAAGCAGGCATACTGTACGGAATGTGAGGTGCAAACGTACAGTACAACAAATATTCAACAATTTCCTAACAAAATGGTGGAACGTCTACACGACCCTTACCACACAATCCCGGAAATAAGATAGAACCCACAAAAAATTGCATCTCTATGAAACCTCTACCTTTGTACAATACTGAGCTGCCATAAACATTAAGTATGACTAATACAAAAAAACTTCGACACGTACCGAGCAGAGAAACGTCTCCGTATTCAACGAATTATAAAAAAGAACAATTAGGCCATTATTTCGGACGAAAAAATTATAGCAACAACAAAATCATTTTAGTATATTCTTACATTAAAAACCAGTAGTGAGTACAGTTACGCTTCCTTTCAATCACTTCGATACAGCGAGTCGGTCTTGAATGTAAAAGGGTCCTTAACGAGACATCTTTTTATACGATGCCAGATATAATTAATTCACCCCTCCAAAATCCTCAGTAGATGTAAATTTTTACTGATTTAGTTAAAACTCAAGCACTAAAACCCACCACATGGTTTCTTAGGGGTTCAAATTGAGCGATTTAGCGGACCACGGCAGAGTTTAAACACCATTTCATTGTATCCACTCTTTGCTATACATGTTTCTATGTGTAGCTGTATTGTCTTGCTGTAACATAAAGTATCTCCAAAACACTTTTCAACAAACGGTAAAAGGCCTTCTTCCGAAACGTTACATTACAAATTAATCCTGTTTTTCGTTAATAAACACTGCAGCAGACAGTCCATAGTATCAAGTAGCGGCCCAAGATACGAAAACATTCCCCCCTTGCTTACAAGTAGAAAAGTATTGCGGTTCTCTTCGTAAATCATGCCAATAAAACGCAAAGACATCCGGTCCATCCAAGACAGACTTCTTCTCATCAGTTAGAGCATCACCACCGGTACATTAGGCAAATCACCAAATCATCAAAATTTGTGCACACTTGTAATTTTATAACTGGCCGCCGCAAATTTGGCGATTTGATAATTTGCCCAAATCATGACGTTCTAACCAGTATATTATCAAATTAAGTACCTCTCAACGCCCCAAACACGACGGACTTCGCGGTTCAGTCTACAGTCGTCGCAATGGACGATCTGTGGCTGCAGGAGCTAGCGGATGACAGTGGCGATCATCTGACGAACGCACTACTCGACTCTAGCAGCGAGGATGAAGCATCCTGCACAAGAAAAGGGGGCGGTTTGCGACCCGGAAAGGCGGCCAACATCGAGCACGGGCGAGACGAAGCATCTGCTCGTTTGTACAAAGACTATTTCGCACCCATCCCCGTCTACAACCACCGTCAATTTAAACGCCGTTTCCGTCTTTCTCGTGCTGTATTCAACAAAGTACTTTCTGCAGTTAAGTGCAATGATGTTTACTTTTCGCAGCGTCGAGACTGCACTGGTAAACAAGGTCTCAGTTCGTTGCAGAAAGTTACAGCGATATTGCGTCTGCTCGCATATGGTAGCGCAGCGGATTCTGTCGACGAATATGTGCGCATTGGAGAGTCTACAGCTCTCGAGTGTATGAAAAGGTTCGCTGAGAATGTGGTGGAATGTTTTGGGGAGGAGTATTTACGTAGTCCTACGTCACAAGTTATAAGAAATCTCCTGCGCACTTCCGCAAAGAGGGGATTCCCAGGAATGATTGGCAGCCTGGACTGCTGTAAATGGGCATGGAAGAACTGTCCAATGGCATGGAATGGGCAGTATAGTGGAAAAGAGGGGGTGCCGGTTATTACACTGGAAGCCGTCGCAGATGGAAGCTTGTGGATTTGGCATGCTTTCTTTGGAATGCCAGGATGTGCCAATGACATCAACGTCTTCGAGGCGTCCTCTCTTTGTAACAAGATATCTGAAGGCTCTTATCCGCCGTGTGTCGAGTACGAAATCAAGGGACAGAAACGTAACATCCCCTATTGGTTGACGGACAGGATATACCCGAAGTGTCCATTCTTCGTGCAGACATTTACGCATCCTGTAACGCAGAAGGAGAAGCTTATGGCACGTTGCCAAGAGGCAGTTAGGAAGGACGTCGATCGTGCGTTTGGCGTCCTGCAGGCTAAGTGGCACATAACATCCAGGGCGAGCCGCTTGTGGCGCAGCAGCGACATGAAAGTCATCATGAAATGCTGCATAGTGCTTCACAACATGATGGTAGAGGAACGTAGTAGCTTTAATTGCGAAGAAGAAGACGGCGAGGATGGTTCCTCCACGGTTCAGGTGGGTGAGGATGTTCCCCCCAATGTGGTCTTCTACTGACGAGACATCAATTGCGGCTCCGCCTGGTACCATCCGTGCGCTTTGCGCTTTCGAAAAGCTGCGTCACAACGAAGCGGAGTACTACAAAACCAGAGCGTTGGTGATGGACCATCTATGGGAGATGCAGGGACGTTCTTTACTGTAGAATCGGTTTTCGTTCGTAAAGCGCTAAAGTGGTCATGTTCGCTCTCTGTTGTAAGTATCGCTAACCTCATTTGCCCTCGCCACGCGCTTCGCGCGCTCCGCACGTGACGCGGCTAGTCCGCGTGGTAGCGCCACGGCCTCCGGCTTCGCCTCCGGCCGGGTGCTCCCCGCGGACTTTTCTCCCTCGCCGCGTCACGCGCGGAGAGGGCAAGGAAAAATGATATGGGTTTCGGCATCAGCTCCTTTCGCTTCGCGCGTCATCTGCGTAGCTGTTAAACCCGCCATTGTAGTCAGTCTGACTTGGGGAAGCAGGAGTTTCCTTCCCCGTCTTCTGCTTATTTTCTCCTCGGATTTCGGCGAGAGCTCGTTGGCGCATGATATTGAAGTACTCGACAGACTCCGCTTCGTCACAACCCGCTGGAGCGTTCGTGAAAAGCATGATCTCGTAATGCCTCTTCAAGGCGAGGTTGCGATCTTTCTGAGCTTGGACGGACTCAGAAGCGAGGCAGAGCTTCTCCTTCGAATCCTTCTGTACCTGTAGCGCATTTTTGGCGCGGCGGCGTCCAACTTGCCTGCTCTTTGACGGTTTCTTGACGTCTCCATTGGGTTCCTTAGTGCTGTTCTCTGTGCCTCCGTCTTCTCCTTCAGGGGGCGTTTGCGCGCTCTCGGGCTTCTCGGCTCCAGCCATGAATTTCTCATGCGTCTCGAGTACCTCCCAGGCTTGTAGAAAGCGAAACGTTTTCCCACAGTCATCCGACGCATTCGTGATGTCTACACCATTGAATAAAGCCGTCGCCATTCGTATGAGATCAGAGGACGATACGCCAGTCGGCTTGGAGCGAACAACGCGAGCGTAACACCCACCGAAAGACATGCATTCCTTCTGAATAGCACAGCAACGGGTCTTGAGCGACTTCAGCGAACGAATCTCCCTGTTTGCCGGCTTGAAGCTTTCGTTATATAGCTTTTCAATGGAACGCATGAAGTCGTCGGCCTTCTGCTCGGTTCCAACGATGGCGTTTTCTGACGCAGCTATCCAAGCCTTTGCTACCGCAACATCTTCGGAGGGAGGTGTGAAGCTGGCGCCTCGTACAGGCTTGAAACTTTCCTTTTGCGCTGGGGGAGGAATCGAGCTGGGTGCTCGGAGGAGTGGATGAAGATGGGGTAGGGGAAGCCGATGGATTTTCCGAAGAGATGATAGAAGACATAGTGGATGATCCTGGAGGAAGGCGTGCGCGAGACCGGCTAAGAATGAGTACGCGCAGTAGATAAAGTGCTCTTGGAGCAAACATATGTTCCGTCGACGATAGAGTTTTGGCGGATGGGGTTCGATGCTGTCGGGTCTGGACTTCGGCTTTCTACTCTCCGGCGAATCGCTCGTCGCTCTGTGCCAATAGAATTCTAGCACTTGGAAAGTGAAATAGTGACGGGCGGGCTGGGCAGATCATCAAATCGAGAAGATTTGATCACGACTTTTTGGCGTACCCTTTTTTTTTTGGAGACAAATCATACCGGTGGGGAACACCACACAGCAGCAAATTGGCAAATTTGGTAATTTGGTAATTTGATTTCTCCCGGTGGCGATGCTCTTAACGACCGAATTGTGCTCTCTTTCTACCTTCTTTGTCAATTTATCCTCCAAAACGAACAACAACGCCCCTCATGCTCCCTCTTTCCTACGCAGCTGTGGTGGCGGCCTCCGCGCCGCCTCTGGTCCCTACCGCTACACTGGTGGATATCTCCCCCACGGACGTCCCTGAGCTATCCACCCTTCTTCCACCCCCCAACGATCCGCCGCTCACCCTCGCATCCTGGTCGACCTTACCCTACGCGCCGAGCCCGCCGTTCCGAGGCCCAACGCCTTGTCTCTTCCGTTGGGCCCATTCAGAGTCTGTGCCCACGCACGGGCCTCCTTCCCACCCCCCCGGAAAAATGTCATCTCCATCGGCATTGCCCCTTCAGCTGACCCCAGTCGTGCTTCCCGCTCGTATGACCACGCGCAGAAGGCCCTACTTGCTGTGGCGGCTGCCATCGGACTCGCTATGCCGTCCCACGTCCTGCTTCCGCATTTCGGGCAGTGGACCTGCGACTACATCCCCGAACTGACCCTGCCGCGGTTCTACCGCATTCTAGCACAACTACAATTTTCTTTTAAGGACCTCCAGGTTACGACGTCCTCACCGGCCGCCTCACTGCTCTGCCTTTCGCCCCATGCTGCGCGCGGTGCCGCTGCCTGCCTTGCCCGAGAAATCCGGGCCATCACCAGAGGGCTCTGTGCGCACCACGGTCCCACTCGAGACGCGTCGAGCCCTCCGCGACGCTCTCATTGCATCTCGCCAGGCCCTCAAGACACCGCCCTCAACGCAAGAAGAAATGCCACCCGGGCCATCCTCACGGCCCCCGACCCAAGCCCCAAGACCCCGACCGCTAACACCTCGACCTCCCGTCCGACCGCCCCCCTAGACCAAGATCTATCTCCCGAGTTGAGGGTGGCATTTGCGTGGTCATACGAGCGGAAAGCACGACTGGGGTCAGCTGAAATTGCAATGCCGATGGAGATGACATTTTTCGGGGGGGTGGGAAGGAGGCCCGTGCGTGGGCACAGACTCTGAATGGGCCCAACGGAAGAGACAAGGCGTTGGGCCTCGGAATGGCGGGGGTCAGCGCGGAGGGTAGGGTCGGCCAGGATGACCTCTGCTTCTGCGAGGGTGAGCGGCGGATCGGTGTGGGGTAGAAAAAGAAGGGTGGATAAGTCAGGGACGTCCGTGGGGGAGATCTCCACCAGTGTAACGGTAGAGACCGGAGGCAGCGCGGAGGCCGCCGCCACAGCCGCGTAGGAAAGAGGGGGCATGAGGGGCGTTGTCTTTGTTCGTTTTGGAGGATAAACGGAGGAAGAAGAAGAAAGAAAGAAAGAGAGAACTATGATGGCCCGTAGGGGGTTCTTGGTCTTATCTTTCTTTCGGGGAACGTCCTGTACTGTACTTTTTGGTGGACCGTCCATGGAAACCAAATCAATAATTGCTATGGTCATCGTTGACAGTGTTGTTGAAAGTAGAGACATGCCCCAGGTTCAATTCTCCAGACTCCCCTGTGAGCAATCGCAATAGTTACTGTATTTGAAAGCTGCTCCGTTCGTACGGCAAAGTGCGGCAAAGTGGTAAGCGAGCACGGATGACAGTGGCGACACTGGTCTACATAGCGCAAACTAACCGATGCGAAAGGTGCAGCCGTTGCATAACTTGCAAACCGTTATGCATTTCGTATCGTTTGCCTTTCAATAAAACATTGAGAACGCGTGGGCAGGCAACCCTAGATACAGAACGCAAGAGATGTGTAGAACGTATTACAACGGTTCCGGATCCAAATGCAAAAAAAAACTTGCGTTCACCGCTATCAATTTTTATGAGGACACTACCGGAGCTCTGTTACGCCACAACAGACAAGAAGACGTTATCTTGAAGACTTGAGGCCAGAAGTCATTGCTTTGCATATCAACCGTAGCTCTCGCTGCAATAGAAGCATTAATGTTGAAGAGGCATGAAGCATCATACATATTCCGCGGCAGTTGATAAGCCGCGACGGGTTTTCCGTGTCAAACAGCGGTCTCGTCATTCTAATGCCCTACCCCTGGACAGATTGTATTCTAAACGAGTAAATGGCACGTCGTGTATTTAAACATTGGACTCTCTTTGAACGCTGTCTTACCGTATTGTAAAAGTGTTTCGCGCCTTGTTGAGGTGTCAATTCACAAAACAGCGGAAAATTCTTCCTTCCAATAAAGTGGTAAATAGCTTTCAGAGCTGCCTTTACCCGGATATCCACGTTCAAAACTCGCGAACAGGTTGCTGAACAAGGGGAGCAGTGAGGCCAATCATCAGTTAAAGAACCACTTCCTACGATTGGCACTTTAAGTGGAAAAAAAATCTCAACATCACTCACTACCCTGTATTCACGTACTCTCTATTTCTCGCACCCTGACTGTGGCTGAACGCTGCTACGCGGTATAACATTGTGCGGTACATGCGAAAGCAGGATGGGATCTTCAATCGTTTGCAGCACGTTGCGGCGACTCCGCGTGGAAAATCTTCCCTCCTCTAGACAGCGACCCCCAAACAGCACCTTTCCCGCTTCCTTCTTCCTCCTCTGGCTGCTGCTGCTGTGGCACTTGTTGCGGTCTCCGAAACAACAGACCATGTGACGATGCCTCCGCTGCCTCTTGCTTTGCCGCCGCCACCGCGCGATACTCTGATACTGCAGCGGAGATATCCCCTTCCGGTAACAAGGCAAGTTCCTCACGTACATCAGCGACGTCTTGTCTGACCAAAGTTTCGAGGAATGGGATGAGGTCCAAAAGTACCGTATCAGTCGGATCTCCTGTCCATTCTGGTATAATGAGAGCATTTTCCGGTTGCAAGCTGAGATGCTTGGGGTCTCGATCGACTGCTACTACTCGACTTAGATCGCGGTTAAGAACTGACAGGTCTTTGATATGAACACCTTTCTTGTAATTGGTCTCGGCCCTGTACAAGCGATGTGACACGTAACCGTTCGGGTCCAGGCGGTTCAAGATAGGATCGGCGTAGGAATTGAGCTGGTTTGTAAAAACAACCACTTCGTAAAAGCTGGCCATGTATGCCAAAAATGCTTCAGCGCCCGGACGTTTTGCAACTCGCCATCCGGTAGCTCGGGAATAGGTTGAATTGATAAGGGTTCGATCCAGATCGATTATCAAAGTACGCGGAGAGTTTGGGGGAGCATCTGTGAGCAGTTTTTCACGTGATGGCTCTGCAAAGAAGCGGATTCGTTCTTCAACCTGGTCGCGGACCGAACTGTAAGCAGACTGAATAGGCTCCGGGTTGGTGAAATATGCTGTTGCACCCGCCACGAGAGTAACGCCAGCAATGATTCGAGTCGCGTAGCGAGTTGGGGACAGTTGGGGGGGAGGTGGGGGTGGTGGTGTTTGAGAAGTGGCAGAGTTTGTGCAGAGATGTCGGGCAGAAGCAAGGCCGGAAGGGATAGGATGGGTCGGTGGGTTGAGGGCATGAGAGAGGCGAGTAACAATGAGAGGAGTACGTTGGCGCGCCGAAGGAAGCATGGTGGTGATGGTTGGTTTCTTTGACAGCCGGCGCGGCAGAAGCGATAATCTTGATCCTTACATATTGCTGGCGGCGGGTAAGGTACCGCTTTATTAATTCAAGGTGATAAATCTACGGCGGTTTACTGCGGATCACGGCAGAATTTTGGAATCATTTCAAGTTTTGATTTCAAGGAATTACACACCTGATTCTTGTGGTCAAAAAAGCACATAATTATTTGCAATTACATTTTAGGCACTCAAATTACAATTGGATAGCATGAGCCAACCGCCTCTTCGTGAAATCAAGCTGTTTTTTCGCTGGATGGAAAGATGGATCTCACGTCCTCCCAATGTACAGTTCAGATCATGAAAGATAAACACATTTCAGGCACTGACAAATGGCCCACGCCCAGTCAACTCGGTCTCTATCCCACCCCGCCTCATTACGGAGAGTGCTATTCCGTGTGACCATCAACACGTAGGTGGCTCTTCAAGCCATCCATTCTCGTCTTGCACCCACCTCCGTCTACTCGACATGGCTTTATCCATAGTCGCAAAGTGTTTCAATGGCCAGCAATACGACCTCTCCTTCCCGGATGCCTCGGTGCCCGTAGCAGAGCTGCAGAACTCCATTTCCGCAGCCTCAGGCATCACACCGGAACGTCAAACAATTCTCTTCAAGGGACAGGTCCTAGAACCCGGATCTGCTACCGCCGATTACAGTCTGGTCTCCGGTAGCACCATTTCCGTTGTTCGTCGTATCAGCAAGACATCAACCAAGTCTGCACCCCCAAAACCGACGGTCCAACCCGCTCCTTCCGAGCCATCTTCTGCATCTTCATCAAACGCTACCCAACCATCCTTGGAAGAAATGATGCGAAGCATGAACGTTGGCGGAGCCGCGGGTAATAAGGCCGCTCCGCCACCGGACCTTGCATCACTACTTGGAGGAGCAGGAGGGGTAGGAGGTGGGATGCCGGATCTTAGTGCATTGATGGGAGGAGGAAACACGCTTGGAGGCGGTGCTCCGCCGGCTAGTATGGAGCAACTGTTTGCGCAATTGCCGCAAATGATGAATGGTCTAATGCGCACTCCCATGCTGCAGGAGTTCTTGAACGATCCGGATAAGCAGGCGCAAAGTAGGCAGGCTATTCTGACAAACCCGTTGCTCAAAGGGCTATTAGAGAGTGATCCGGAGTTTGCCAAGGTCGTAGAAGATCCAGACAAGTGGAAGGCGAGTATGCAAGCTGCTAGGAATTTATTTGACAAAGACGGTGGCGAGGAAGGGGCAGGGGAGGGAGGAGAGGCTGTCTCGGGGAAGGAGAGCATGACTGAGCGAGCTATGAAATCGACAGGGGCGAGGCAGTTGGCTGCTGACATGGTGCCACCGGGGGCCGATATTAAAAAGTTGTCGGAAGCCTATGGACACGCACTAGGTCAAAGCCTGGTGAATAGCGGGCTCGGATTAGACCCGGACTTGGTTATTCAGGGATTGAGGAGCGCTGTAGATGGAAAGGCGTTTCCGATGGCACTATCAGAGTATGAACGAGCAATGGTAGCCTTGCAGAAATCAGCATCTGAATTTCTGACCAAAACTAATTTGGAACATGCGAATAATCTGTTTGAGGAGATGAAGCAAGAAGACCATGTGGTGATGTTGGAGGAGGGCAAGATTGCATATGAAAGAACGGACACTGAGCCGGATGAAACACTACCTGCGGCAGAAGAAAAGTCGACGGTTTTGGTGATTGTGACCGCGCGGTTATTGGATGGACGGCACTTTTTCACATGCCCTGCAGCGGATGAGAGCGGCAAATCTGTTCATCCACTGACACTGCCACTTGATACGGCGCCGCGAGCTTTGGCTAAGGGAATTGTGGGTATGCGTGAGAATGAATCGCGATTGCTGTATGTTCATCCGACTGCTTGCGAGGGTATGGCGGAGATGTTTGGTGATTTGCTCCCTCCGAATGCGTTATTAATATTTGATATGCAGTTAGTGTCTGCTAATGCGCCGGAAGAGGAAGTCGTTGGAGAGGCGTATTACAATAAGCAGTAGAGGAATTTGAGTATCACTCGACTTGAGAGACGTACAAAACAGTACTAAAAGCGATTTGAACCTGATTAATTTTTTTCGTTATTTGTCGCGGTTTTTTTTTTACTTTTCTTTGTCAATTGATGGAATGCTTCCAAATTTCCAGTTTTTGATTTTTTTTTGGCAAACCTCGGCACTATGATATGCACCAGACTTTATCCCGCGAATCCCCTCGTCATCATTCACAACTCTACATTGTCACGGGCTGCACACCGACCCGAACCATATCCCATCCAAGTTTTTAGTTACATACACTCTCGCGTCCAACTCACCGTCGAGTCACACAATAGACTTCCTCTTCCCTCGCACTACAACTCATCTGTGCTCTCAAAGCACTACTTCTTTTCTCTTCAAAGCTCCATGACTTCCCCACAGCAAGATGAGGAGTTGGATGCTTCCCTCTATCCGATCGCTGTCCTCTTGGACGAACTCAAAAACGACGACCTCCAACTTCGCCTCAATGCCACACGACGTATCAAGACTATCGCAGATGCCTTAGGACCGGAACGCACTCGTGGAGAACTACTCCCTTTCCTCACCGAATCCATTGACGATGAAGATGAAGTCCTTCTTGCTCTAGCCGAAGAACTTGGCGATTTCATCGATGAGGTCGGCGGCCCACCTCATGTAAGCGTCCTCGTTCAACCTTTGGAAACCCTTAGCACTGTCGAGGAAACCCTTGTCCGAGACAAGGCTATTGAATCCCTTCGTCGCTTATCTTCCACTGTTGCCAGCGTTTCTCACGATGATGCACGTACCCTTCACGTCGATCATATGTTTCCTCTTGTCCAGCGTCTTGCAGGAGGTGATTGGTTTACTTCCAGAATTTCAGCATGCGCCTTGTTTGCCGATGTGTACCATCGCATCCCTCAAGAACGTCACGAGCTGCGCACTGAGATTCTCACCATGTACAAGGCTTTGGCTCGCGATGAGACTCCCATGGTCCGTCGTGCAGCTGCCTCTAATATTGCACACGTTGCTAGGGCCATTCATTCGGTCTCCCCAGATATAGTGCAAGCAGAGTTGTTGCCAGTCTTTGCGGATCTCGTCGATGATGAGCAGGATAGCGTTCGCTTGCTTGTCGTCGAGAATGCAGCCGCCTTTGCCGCGCTGCTGTCCAGACCGGCATATGTGCCCGGGGCATCTTCAGGAGAAGCAGGCGATGCTGTCATGTCGACAGAGGTGAATGGACCGCAATCTACAGATATTCAGGATGTGGATGGATCCTCTATTGGCGATCAACGCTTTCAAGCTAATGGGGATGCTTCGTTGCCATCAGAGTCGGCCGCCGGGAATGGCCCCTACCCTCCGCGTGTCGCGACAGAGCGAATTGTTGAAATGGTCAGGGGCTTTTCAGACGACAAGTCTTGGCGTGTGCGATACATGGTGGCGGATAAACTGAGTGAGCTCTGTGATGCCTTGGGGCCCGCATCGACTAGGTCGGATTTGCTCCCGGCGTTTCTCCGAGTCCTGAAGGATAACGAACCAGAGGTCCGCACGGCGGCGGCATTTAAGGTGACTGATATGACGAAACGCATCGTTAGTCTGCCCGATCCGAAAAGCGGTGAGAGTACAGGATTGCAGTTGGCTGTTCGTGATATCTTGCCCATTATTGAGGAGCTTGTTTCCGATTCATCGCAACATGTTCGAGCGGCCTTAGCTTCAAACATAATGGGTCTGGCACCGGAACTCGGAGTCGATATGACTGTAAGCCACCTTGTGGAGGTGGTGCTATCTCTACTGAAGGATGATTATCCAGATGTGCGTCTGAACGTGATTGCTCGTCTGGACAAAGTCAGCTTCGTAATGTCGATTGAAAAGTTGAGTAGTGAACTTCTGCCAGCAATTGTGGACTTAGCGGAGGACAAAAACTGGAGAGTGCGGCTGGCTATCATTCAGCACATTCCGTTGCTTGCACGGCAGTTGGGCCGCAAGTTTTTCGAGGACAACAGCAAGCTTGGGGATCTGTGCATCAGTTGGCTTGGGGATTGTGTATATTCTATCCGCGAAGCTGCCATTACTAATCTGAAATCTTTGACCGAGGTGTTTGGACTTGAATGGGCAAAGAATCACATAGTGCCTCAGGTGTTGGCCATGTATGATCGATCCAGCAATTACCTCTTGCGAATGACTTCTCTTCACGCTATTGGGGTCCTATCGGAAGTTGTTGGTTCTGAGACTGTTGAAGAGTCATTCCTTCCTATTGTGACGGAAAGGGCATCCCGTGATCCTGTCCCTAACGTCAGGTTCTGCTCCGCAAAGACGCTCAATCTTGTGATACCTTACGTCCGACAGGACGTTCGCGAGTCAAAGATCCGCCCATGCTTACTTTCCCTTGTTGACTCCACTGAAAAGGACAAGGACGTTAATTATTTTGCTCAGCAAGCTCTGCAAAAGCTCGGGTCGTGCCCATCGTGATGAATGCAACGCGGGCAGTAAATATCGCGTCAAGAGACGACAACGATAGCGTTTGTGCCTCAGCATTTAGACATCATCCAATTCTACGCTTTTCGCTACTCTTCGGAACGGCCCTTTGCCGCTCACATGCGCAAGGCTCAGGTGGTAAAACACGGTCCTGTTGGGATGAACTGCTAATAAAAGACTTACTTGCGCGGCGAACGGTCGTTGGCTCCGAGGATGTTTATCACTATGGCGTACAACTACTTTCTGCGGTTGGTCTGGTGTTACATGCGACTGTTGCCCGTTTTCTGCTTGTCGCACTGGTGTTACTCAACTCTAGTAACGGAAGAGGCGTTACTTAGCGGAAGCAATTGCTGAAGCACTCGCGTTTTTCTTCCCGACTTTAAAGTACACATCCATGAAGCTTCCTATGGAGTTGTACTTTTCGCGACACTTCTGATACAGAGTCTTATCAAACATCTTCCAAAAGTCAACTTCGTTAAGTTCCGTTATTGCGTACAAAGTTTGGTAGCCATGATTCTCAATCAGCCATTGCTCCAGCTTGTGACTCGCTTCTGACGCATTAAACTTCTCACCACGCAGAATGTGACCGGGAGTGTACCAGATACCCAAATCGGTGAACATCTGGGCCTTCTCATCGTCACCGTCAGCAAAAGCTCCAGCGTCATAATCTTTCTCGCAGTCCAACATGGTTCCCATGCGAGTCTTAAAAACTCTGTGCGGACATAACCAAAGAGGGTATATATCGTACTCATCATGCATCAGCTTCATGCAGTCGGCTGTCTTGTGCAGTGGAACCAAAATGTCTTGGGCAACAAAGCGAGAGTTGTAATATTCAAACATCTTTCCAAACATAGTTAGCTTGAGAAAACTCACACGGGGCGGCATGAGCCACCCCATGAAAAGTCTAAAAAGAGGATGATTCCCCATCGGAACAAGCAAGTCCGCTTCCCAATATAGGCTTCGGGTATGCCTGTGATAGTAATCACGAGTTGGGACATACTCTACGACAGGGGATCCATCTTTAGTTTTGTCAAGAATTTGCTCCTTGACATACTTATGGAACCACGGTTTGTACCATAGACCCATGTTGTTCACGATGCCAGATGCTTTGGCCTCCTCGGCTTCTGCATAGTCGGCTGTCATTACTACACCTCGAGTAGAGCTGTAGATTAACCCCTCCACATATTCTGCCCACGGTCTATCTTTCGGGACTAGGAAATGATTCCACGCCTTGCAAATTTGATCGATGGTGCCGGCGACAGGGTAGTACGTGACCCTCATGTACGGCTTAATCGGGATGAGTCGCATCTCGACCCCAACGAGCATACCAATTGCGCCGTACGACCATGGCATGGCATAATACAAATCCTTGTACTCATTGTCCTTTGTCGCTGTTACCACTTTGCCTCCCGCAAGAACAATCTCCATTGATATCACCTCATCATAAAAGAGGCCGTACTTGTGGCTAGATCCCTCAATGCCGTATCCGCAAACAAGGCCACCTACGGTCAGGTCGTCATATTCGGGGACAATGGGTAGGCAAACCCCCAACTCAAGAAGCGTGGCTGTGAGATAGCCCATGGTGACGTACGGTTCAAGATGGACGACCATTCGATCCAAGTCTACCTTGATGATATCGGCAAGATCCGATAAATCTACCTCGTACCTCTTCCCTTTCTTATACGCAGAATCTCTGGTGCTAACAGACCAGAAAGAAGGCCTTGCAGTACAAATAAGTCCATCCTTGCCAGACCGGTGGGCGGCGACATTCTTCTGGACTCTCTCAACACGGGCATTATGCTTTGCCACCGTTGCAGCGCCACGGAGTTTCTTTTTAACCCATGCTCGAAGGAGATGAACACGAGCCCATAGAAAGGAGAGCGGAAGAACGATGGGGATTATGATTATCCAGCGGTACTGCATCAAAAAGTCAAGGAAACTGAATGGGGCTCGGGCATGATGCTTCAGAGGTCTGGATTCGGCAGAAGGATTCCACCACCAGTTACCACTAGCTGATTCTATACTGCTAGCGGCATCGGTAGAAGGTTTCTCTGCAGATGACGACTGCATTGTGGAGAGCGTTTGGGCTCCGGCTTAGGATGCGATATCGGCGTACGGAGGAAGGAGGAGAATTTTTGGGATTGATGCCACCGCTATTATGATACTGGTTCTTCGGGATGTGCGAAATTTGGCAAATAAGCAACTTGGCGATTGCCTGCTTTATTGATCGCTGTTACTAGGTCACACCCAATCAGCGCGCGTGTGGGGTATTATACTACAACTGTGATAAATTGGCCTTCGCGCGTAGTACTACACTCTGTACTGTACATCTCAGTGCTCTATTCTGTGTCCTCAAGAACGGCATTTTAGGGCGCTACTGATGCCTTTGCTATCGTTTGCTGGACCTTAAATTCACAACAATTTTAAACTTCCTTGTTTGAAGTGATTTTCTCCGCAATAATTCTGAGCTGTTTACTGTACGGTACTGTTCATCCATTGCACAACACACTTCTGTATTGTACTGCATACAGTATACCAGTTCTGTACTGTACTTTTTGTGCGCTCGTTAACACGTGTGATATACTGTACTGTACTGTTACAGATCTCTATTGATACCCGGTTAGCTCTTGAGAGAGATAATCATTACTCATGTATGTACGGTATGTTCTGACAGACGTGACTAGGCACGTCGCCATACGAGCCATCGATTTCGTTGAAACCTCGCTGTAGACCAACGAGTATTACGCGAGAGCACAATCTGTCGCGGGTCAAAATTCTCGTCGATAACGGATAGCTTGCGGTGTAGCAAAGAAGGGCTGGGCAGTGCACCTCAGAGAACGAAGACGACCAAAGGGTTGGTTAACTTCCGAATTCTATGCTTTTGCCTTTTCACCCCCTACTCTACCTGACAGCAATTGTGCTTGTGTATGTGGAAGGATGAGTGTGGGCATCGAGTGCTCGGTGCCACACTCAGTCCGATCCTAAAAATTGATTAAAATGTGGCATTAAAGATGTACCGAAACTAGCCCCAAATTTAGCCAAAAATAAGGGCAAATTAAGCGTAGAAAATATGGCGACACGGTCAAAGCGAATATACAGTATGAAGATCACAGAACATAAGTCGATCGACACTCCCTCCGATCGGACGTCCCGTCCATACTATCTCATCTCGGACCCCGAATCGTCTTGCGGCAGGACGAAAGGGTAACTCGAGTCTTGGTGGCGTCCCGGCAACACTGTGCATCCTGTGAACGGATCTGACGGCTGTAAAGCGTGCGGGCAAAAGAGTGCAACATGCGCACTAGAGCAAGGGGTTAAGCGCTGTCCTTACCGCGCAACCGGCAATTGTGAAGCCGAAGCGGGGATATTTCACGGGACGTGCACGACTGCAAACGGAGCTTGGTATCACGGGACGTGCACGACTGCAAACGGAGCTTGGTAACGAGCGTGGTTCAACGGCTGACCACTAACAAAACCAACAACCAACGCCTGCCAACCTGATCTGCGAACCCTGAGGTTGTCCAACTCCCTCCTCTGACAATAGCTTGAGCCGAGGCAAACGGTAGCCGCGGCGGTGGTAGAGACTTGTACGGCCAAGTCGATACCGGATGCCACTCGGTGTGGGGCGTAACTCCCACTTGTCCAGCAAAGACCTACCTTCGTAGAATGGACTGCGCACGGCCCGCCTCAGAGCCGCCGAATGGTCTTTTCGGCGCGTACCACGCCTTACGCTGACTCCTTGAGAGACTTACATTGGTCCCGTAAATACCTTGTAACTGCAGTAAAACCTCACTGCACCACACGAACCCCAGCACGGATCGCCGACACTACGCTACCTGTGGTGCGTCGCTATCTCCACCAATATCCAGCGGATAGTCCTGCGCACGCATCCTTAGCACGTACCGTCTCCTACGGCGGTCGCAACCTGCCGCGATGGAACCAACGCTAGTCGCTAACGGAAGCGATGAAAGGGGAAGGGATAAATGGGTACCAAGGACTTCCGCGCTCCGCGATGAGCGCTCATAGAAGGGAAGAATCGATGTCCGAGATGTTCGAGAGAGGAACTTAACTGAGAGCGCAGCAGCGCAGTGCACTTTCAATATAAAGACAGGGGACGAAGGACTGGCAATGACCAGGCGGCTCCTCCCCATGGAAGTTCATCATCTTTTTCCTTCAAGAATCGATCGATAGAGTCGCAACTACAAGGGATCGGGAGGTCGTGTAGGTCCAAGGTGACTTTATACTCAAGGGAGGTAAGGTTGTGTATTGGACCTTGTATATACAGAGTCCCCCCCTTGCCCGCCGCCGGCTCAGGTAAGCCGGTTGCAGGGATCCAATATGGATCCAGATCTTATCTATCATTGGCTACTCTAAATGGTACAGCAGCAGCCATGGGTCGCGCACGCATACCATGCGCTGTAGGACCCCCACAGTAGGAGATCACCTTACGTTCGTCCCACTAATGGCGTTGCTTGGGGTAGGGCGCCAGCAATGTACTACATTGAGGAATTCAACATTGAATCTTTGGTTTGCGGCGATGGCAATGGCGACCGCAATGGGAAGAAGTTAACGAATCTGACGTGGTATACAAGCGATCGGATTGATGTATGAATTGAGTCGTACTTCGAAATCGATACGGACACCATAGCTGCTTAAGATGCGCGGTGGACGCATAGGTGGCAACTGGCACACCAGAGCGCTTACTGCCAGAACAAAGGATCGCACACTGGGATGTTGTCGAGGGTTAATATTCCGAAGGTAAAGCGCAATAACAGCGTGTATGTGTGCAAAAACTCAAGAACACGGCACTGGAGTGGATGGTTAAGAACTGCGTTTGTGTAATATCAGTCGGAGGTCCGGAAGAGCCAGAGGTTATTAAGAGCGTGAAATTTCACTACGTGCGGGATTTTGGCGAGTCCTTAGTGATTCATACCGACGACAACTGCATATCGGCTGCAATTAAGGACGCATTGTAGATCATGGCGAGTCGCAATGTTGGAAGAACGCTGTGAGAATATTTCTACAACGAACTTCCTCATCTCTTGAGGATAAGTCAAGCGAATAACTTTGTATACGAGCTTGGGACGAGCCTTTAGTTGAGAAAGATAACAAAGAGCAAGCGATAGGCGTTTAACGAGAATCAATTTGCTTATCTTGCGAATTGCAGTAGCTGCGCGTTCATCGTTTAATTTATCAAACCTAAGCCCGTATCACATACGATTGCTATCGACGCGTCCCGCAAGCTTATCATTGATAGCACAGAGGAATTTTCGATGCGGTTAAGTGAATTTCTTTTTCGTAATTGCGGAGGCGATGAGACTAAGGCTCTGCGTATTGGCGAAGTGCGCCAGTTAGTTGTGCAGAAGGAGCGTTAAGTAAACCAATAAATGTACTCCCGTTCTCTAGCTGCGGATGATCCATTGATTTGGCGTCGCATCCAGTCTACCAATTTCCAGGATGAGCTGTAGAGACTTTTGCTGCATATGCTCCGTTAATCCGTCAGCTATGTTGCATGTGCTTCGTACAAATCCAATGTCCGAGATGACTTTTTCCTTTAATCCTTCCCTTGCAGCTGCAATGTCTAAAATCATCCTCTTCTCAGATGTCCTAGATCCCCTAGGGAGGGCGTCAAAACAGCTCCTACTGTCAGTGGGGAGTTTTACGGGGACCTTGAAGCCAAGTAATACCCCGGGTTCGGCAGCAAGGACTGGGGAGACATCAAAAAGATCATTGAACGCGATGATTTCACCAGCCGTAGCAAATATAATCACCCTTTTGGACTTGTAAGAATTGAATGAGACAGGAACAACCGATCCAGCGTCGTCTCCGATAATGGAAATGTGACACAGTTGCGTAGAGAGGTCCGCATTATTTGCGAAGGACACATCAGAGTATCCAATAACTCGTAGAGTCTTCTTTTTCGGCCTTGAGACTCGTAAATATATACGGTTATCAATCGCGAATGCGACAACTTTGCTAAGGCGCTTAATGATCTGCTTCGTTTGCTGTGAGAACATATCTTCCGTTACTTGGGCAAGCTGCGCAATTTAAAGCAAGCAGTCTGGGCGCGTATTTGCAAGCCGCGCAAGCTTCATTCTCATTGATCTAAATTGAGAGAAGCTATCATCCAAGGGTAAAGTCTCAAGTTTCGTCAGATACTCATGCTAATCTTGTATTAACGTCCCGTATTTATGCAATACGGGAGAGAATACAGTAAATGAGCACGAAAGCTTCTGGTCTTCTGCCATTTCGAACCTCTTGTTCGTCTTCTTCGACATTTGCTTGACATTCTTGTGTCCGGCGCGGATGAGATCATCTATACGTTCAAGGAGAACATATAGTGCTGGGTCAGAACGCAGTGGCTTCATACCTAGATCGTCTCGGTGATGCTTTGAAAGCGTCTCGAGCCACAATTCCCCAGATTCGCAAAGCCCGCAGAGTGACTTGAGAAGCTTTAAGCACTGCGACGGGTCCAACTCAAACTCTGGGACAGGGCTTTCGATGAAAATTTTCCGTCCTAATGGGTAGGCAGTTTGGAGATATGCTTGACGAACATCAGAAGTCCAGATATCGAAGTTGAATATTGACGTTAGTACGAGTAAAAGCCGTCCCGACTGCGGCTGGACTGTAGATGTCGAGTGAACCATTAGTCTTTGAAATTTTCACGGTGCCCTCCGACTATGTATCGAGCCTTATGTTTGATTTTTCATCTGCGGTTGACTTGATGGCAAGAACGAATCTCCTCCTTGAGAATCACTTTAAATGTGCCGCGTTCAAGTAGATTTCATATCTCGGCCCTCTTCGCTGCAGTCATCTCAGCCCTATATGCTCTGGGATCACGTGGGGGGATTACTTCTGTCAGATAAACATTTTTTGCGGTGCCGAATTTATGGAGGGCATCCCCAACCTCCATCGTGAAGTAGTGAGCCAAGTTTATCGATGTGCCTTCCACCCTATCCCCAGTAAAATATAGTTTGACTTGCACAACGTTAAGTGGTCGAGCCGCACCAGGCTTTGCGTATTGAATGAAAACAAGCTTTCTCTATTCATCAGTTCCCGCAACAGTAAATGGTCCATGTCATTAACCAGTACGATGGTTGATATTTTTCTCCCTCCACACGAGCACTTTGCCACCAGGCTGGGAGAACCTACTAGCGGTAGCAGGCGTCCTGTGCTGTAAGGCGCGACGAATCCTCACCTCCTCCGTTATCTTTTCCATCTCCTCACGAGCCGAATGATCGACAGAAGCTCTTTCTTATTATGTCGTTTGTAGTGATGGAGTTTCAGATCGTGTGAGCACGCGTCGAAACTCCCGAAACGCAAGGGCAGATGGAAAAAGTCCTTCAGGCCCTAAATTATCGTCCATAGCCTTCGCAGAGGTAGCCAAAGCTGCTTCAGGCGGTATTTGAGGGTGCTAGTGCTTTATTTTGCGATAATTCTGTCGGAGAGGTTGATGATATCGCTCTCCTAGGCCAAGGCTTTTGTGTGCCTCGATTCCGGTGTCCTTTACGTCGACTTTCGACATGACTCCAAGGTTGACGAATGAGTCACCGAAATAAGAGCCTTGATCAACCAGCATGCGATTCGGTAAGCCCCTGTATATCATAGCTCAGCATTCTGAGATGTTTGACCAGAGAGTCGTAGTCGAAATTCTGGGTTAACTTGGCAGCGCTGAAAAGAGTGCCTTCATCTACGATGTGAAGGACTGGGTTTCTATCAATCGTGACTAAATAAAGTAGAATTCGCGCATTAAACATTACATGCTCCGCACCAAAAGAAACTCTGAAACGCGTTGGGTCTGTATAGATCCTTTGACAGGGGTCACAGCTTTTCGATAGGTCTTAAAGTGTCTCCAGGGTTTCTGGAGAGTTCTCTTCTGGTCGAGCATTCTTCAGAAGGCTGAAGAGCTTCTCCGCAGAGGGATGGAAGAATTGCCTATACGTTGTTTCCTACTGAGATCTTTTAAACATCACCGTAGTGGACAATTTAATCCCGACATAGACGTGACCACTCTTTGATCGGTGCAACATGCCGCTCGTCGAAGTAGTACTATGAGCCATTATCTTTTTCAAAACTTCGCTTCGTGAGCCTATTGGCTACTTTATCAGCCATGAGTGACTCATTATATAGCACGTCCAAGCTTAAGAGTGCGAGAATGTCTGCTTTGACAGCATCCATCTCAACCAAGGTCGTTGGTTTCCCAGATGGTGTTGGGAGATGTAAGAAAACCTTCCCGAGTGAGATATACGATGTATCAGAAAACAGAAAGCGGTTCGGTGACATTTTAAGCTGAGAAATTCGACGTCCAGTAGTGGTGAAAACATACTTCAGCTCCTTAAAAACAATTAAGGATTTAGGAACACCGATATCCACGCAGAAACCTGGTGTGCCATTTTGATTACTTCACGTTCGTTTCATTTCCTTTCAGAGCCCTGAAATGGAAATGGAAGTAATGTCGATACCCACAACCATTTTATGCCTCAGATGAGCGGTTCGATGGGTCATTTACAAGTGCAACGATCCCGAGGGTTTATTGATCGTCGCCCGAGGCAAAACCCCAGGGACACTTGAGCGGTATACCATGATCTCCGGAAAGGGACGCGGATAAGTGCTTTTTGAGCCATTTTTTGCTGGATTTCTCAATTAAAAGAGTGCCTTTGGCATTCTCTGTATCCGGAAGACCATCAAAGATAGCCAGTTCATCCTCTGTTCCGCTGAAGTACACAGAATTTTTGGAACGATGACCTTCGTCATCTTTCTCAGAGGTAGGTGTATCGCGTTCTAGCTCTCTCTCCATTCCAAGGACCAGGTCGGACACAATTTGGACGGCGGCATCTCCCTTCCTAAACTGATCACGGACATTGCCACAGATAGTTCATGTCTCATAACGATGTCTAGGACGCCACTTATCCTTGCAACGGTGGCATATACCCTTGCTACGGCTCTCTACGAAGGAACCAGCTGGAGGAAGAGTACGAGAGAATAGAGAAGGGCTAGTAGGCTTCCCATGGTTTTGCGCAAGCGGGCTTTCTACCATACTGCTGATATTTAATATCGCTCTCGGTAAAATAAGATCCGGCTGAAGGTATAGGGACCGTCTTGATTACGGTTTCGAGCTGTAGGTGCTCACGAAGTGCCGTCATGAAGCCATTTAACGAGTAAAATGACTTAATTATGCTACCAATCGGAGTCATGGCCCACGGGAAACCCATGAAGGCTTTGCGAAGATGGTTAATCTTATTCGCGTCCGAGCGGAACTGCGGTTGTCATTGGGGCGTCAAACGCTCGACAAGATCAATGATCTGCGTCAGTCCTTCAGAAGGTCTAGATATCTCATGCTCCGACATGTCCTTATCCAATCGAAGTGTTTCAAGCATACCTTGGACTTGCAACTGAAGAGAATCGCTGTTCTACTCGCTGGCCATCATTTTCGCCATTTCTTCGAATCTCATGTCATCTCGAGCATTGTTGAATATGAATATTAGGACAGGACCGGAGAACACATTGATGAAGAAATCTGCTTTCTTTCTAGCGCTGAGGCGATGCTGACGAGCGCAGATGGTGCAGTCACAGAGCGCAAAAACATTAGACGGAGATAAATCTCCGGTAAAATTGCTGCCCTTGAAGTACTGAAAGACGTTCCCGCCCTTTCGAGAGTCATCACATTCACTCCTTTGTATGCTACAGGGAGAAGCAAAAGGTAGGGTAAGATTCTTGGCACGAGTTGCGGTAGATATGGGACCATCGTCGTCTCTGTTCATTGAGTCTGCACCAGATTCAAGCCTCCCAATGTTTTCTCTCCCGACTATGGGATTATTATCGGAGGTTATATACTGCTCAGTTCGAGGATCGTTACTTGACGGAAGAAACAAACGGCGACGAAGGAAATCGGGAGATCCATGTGTTGATTTGAAACATTGGATGGAAGCAAGGGTGGCTTGGCGATCGAAACCAAGAAAATCGGCAAACTAGACATGAATTGCGACGTTCTTGTTCGCTCAATCCTAATCAGAGAGACCCACGAGTTCATGGATCGGATCTTGAGGACTTATAAAACCGTAAAGTCCACGAAATTGTACAAGGACACGAGGGCGAAGAGAGAAGCACGAAAGAAAGCGTCTGTGAATATGTCAAATGGGGAGGGAAACAAACATTTCATCATCTCTTCGACTTCTTCTGAATTAGGCAAAGCTGCTGGAGACTTTGCGGCAGCAGTATTTGAATACGTTTGCATGATGGAGCTTTCCACAGATCCGAGGTCTTTCTGCAATCCATTGGGCAATTTGACATGGTCTACACGCTTTTTGAGGCCCTTAAAACATTCGGCTAGCTTTCCGCGCGTTTTTTCACCAGAGCTCATTCTTCATCACGGACAGAAGAACCTACAAGAAGGTTCAAAATCCGGATTGTCGTTGAAACCTTGCTGTAGACCCACGATTCTTACGCGAGAACACAATCTGTCGCGGGTCAAAATTCTCGTCGATAACGGATAGCTTGCGGTGTAGCAAAGAAGGGCTGGTCGGAGCTCCTCAGCGAACGAAGACGACCAAAAGGTTGTTTTACTTCCGAATTCTATGCTTTTGCTTTTTCACCCCCTACTCTACCTGACAGTAATTGTGCTTGTCTGTGTAGAAGAGTGAGTGCGGGCATCGAGTGCTCGGTGCCACACTCAGTCCGATCCTAAAAATTGATTCAAATAGGCCATTAAAGATGGACCAAAACTAGGCCCAAATTTAGCCAAAATAAGGGCAAATTAAGCGTAGAAAATATGACGGCACCGAAAAAGCGAATGTAGAGTATGAAGATCACAGAACATAAGCGTATCAGCAATGGAGACCTTTGGGCGGGTGCGACCTTTCCTTATGCAAATACACGCTGCGGCAACGGTTTCGTCCGACGCAGCATGCCTTACAGATGGCCCCGCAACGGCCCTATGAGGTAGTACCTCATGACTCGGCCTCGTTTTCAGACTCTTCATGACATATATCAGCCCCCCCTAGTCTTTGTAAAATAGCTGTCCTGCATCCTAATCAGTAAAGCATCCCAATTTCTCCCGCTTCTTATGTAGAGTAAAGAACTTAACGGCAAAACGGGTCTGCACCGACTGACAGACTATTCACTTAACAGCTAACTTGATGGACCAAACCGGTCACGTTTAGTGTGGCTCGCGACAGGATGGCCATACCCACCGACGATTACAAGGCGAGACTAATACGCTGGTAGATGCGCGTGCGAATAATAGCCACGAAGGTGTGGCATTTCATGGCAACATAAGGTACAAAATCCTCGACAAATAACAATCTCCGGAGAATAAGCGCCGAGGTAGTCAAAAAGCGGGGGTCGAAATCGGAAGCCTGGGTCGCAGGAGGGCTGGGAGCGGGGCACAAGGCGGCTTGGCAGCTTGTGTTGAAGGTCTAGAACCTCGCGTTGGTGCGTGAGGGCGGCAACCGCACTGGCGACTTGCGTCGCTTTCGTGAGTGATGGATACTTAAATAAGGACTTCTCGGCGACGCACGACTAGGGCATTTCCGAAGTAATAAATGTCTTTTGATTTGGTGTGTTATTTATATGAGACCTGCTTCTGGATTTTTTTATTGGAGCGCACTCCCGTAAACAGTGATTCGTGGCCAATTGTACGATTGAAAACGTCGGCCACTTGGCCGTTGTCTGCGATATGCACACTGCTGTTGGCCATACCGATGTAAGTCTGATGAGTACCAATATTGCTTTCGGATCCGATCCGTTGGTGCGAATGCTGCAAAATGTATCCACGAGGTCAAAGTTGATTCTTTTACTGTAGGAAACGTATGATATTGCTAACACTGCAAGCATTTAACAGTAGGTCCGGCGACAGAAGGTTCGACACTTCGTCGGATATGACATTCCCATAGACAGTTACGGTTGGGTATATCGCCTTTATCCTTCCTGTCACGTGGTGTCGGTCAGATACCTGGTTTGACCATGTCCTAATGCTAAGATCACCGTCTCTTCTCCAGATTAGACGAAATGCCTGATACTCCAGCTTCTCGCCATGTTTTTTCCGGGGTCCAACGATTGGGCCTGGAATTCTTGCGGTCGCACGTAGACCATTCCTGTACCCCCTGGTGTCCATGTTCCACTTCATTCATGAGCTTAGCAACACGTTACATGGTTCCTCGACGTTTTCCTTGCATGGTTTCCTCACATTGTTTCTTCATACCCTTGCCACTAGCGCCTAGAAATATGGCTGCAGGACTATCTTCCAGTTCGTCTGACACGTAAGTTCCAGCCAACCGTAGCACCCCGCCCTTCTTGCAATTCCAGTAACTTCTTATCATTTCAAGTCTGTCGGGAACTGAGGAAAGACCAACGTCGTCACAGAAAGACGCCAGCGTGATGAACGCTACGCAGAACTAGGTCGCTACCAATAGAGGTTCTTGATTCATGTAAAACCCTGGGCAGTACACGAACTCTTCCGCTTCGCTCGTCGTACCATGAGCATAAATTGTCTGGGTGATCGCCTCAAACTCCTGTAATGAGCATTCGTCGAATGTCCTGATACAAGATCTGAATACTCCATCCACAAGATGGCCTTCCTGCCCCACCTTGTCCCCAAAAAAATTGCTCGAGGCATGAACACTTACCTTATTGTCTTTTGACGGGCTTTGGTGGCTTCTAAAATCTTAGTAGTAGCTTCTAGCCCAGTGGTGGTAGCTTCTTCCTAAGATTCTTTCTAATCACCCGTGCAGATGGCTCTACACTATACACTGACCAGGGATCGACGCGATCTCGTTCGAGGTCGAGCATTATTCGAAACCTCATAACTTCTGAAGCGAGGCTGGCGTAGCTATGTCAAAGATCTTCGAGGTCTCTGCTAACCGAGTTTTCCTCAGAGTCTTGAGCATCATAATGTCTTCCATTCTTCATACCTCCCGAGTCCCCTTCTTCCCCACCCATTTCCACAGATGACACACTATCTTGGCAGATCTGTATATGCAGTGGAAGCTCGGAGGGGTATCTCCATTCCATTAAGGGATTTTCGTTCTTTTAGTGGTCCTCGTCTACAATTCGCAGCACATTGCCCCTCAGAAACTCCACCCTTTCTCGACTTTCTTCGTATTCTCTATACGCAATGTATCGAATATATGCAATCGCCAGTACTGTACTTCATTTCCCCTAATTGTAGCCTGTATCTCACCTATTGTGCAGGCATGCCACCATACTTCTTGATCATTGCCCAGAAGCCAGAGTACTTGAATCCAATCTCCAGTGCTAAAGTAGTCACCGGAACTCCTACTCCGCCTCATTGAGTTGTTTTTCGCACTTTAAATATTGTAATGGGCTTTGATGAACTGCTCAAACTCAGATAGCTGACTAAAGTTACGATAAATTGAATGAACCGATCGCTTCGTTGACAGGGTAATTAATAGAATAGTTAGGGTTGCAATTGATCGGAATCAGGTGTGCTGAGGTGGGGTGGTAATGACAACAACTTGAAAATGCATGGGTGAGAGATTGGCAAGTGGTGGGCCCAAGCAGGTACGCTCTGTGAATTCGCTCAAATGCCGATCGTCATTTGAGCTAACGCGCCAAACTCTGTACAGCAATGTCAAAATTTGGTAGGAAACGGAAACGGCCGGAACTGATGTGGCCGATACACAGGATCTGATAGTAGTATTAAGTGACAAAAGGGATAAAAATTGTCTTACGGACGACCATTCTTACTATCACTCTGAAAACCACGTGTCCCACTCCGCATCTTCGTTGTTCCAAGCATGCAAATTCATCAAAACAGCGCCGTTGGTACCGTTTTCTATTCCATCTACGCCTAAAATGAGGAAGAGGAAGCCAGGTTCGAAGCCAAGGCACCAATACCAGATGCAAGATCTTCCTGATCAGGAAGACCAAGTTAGTAGAACTTCATCAAGTTAACGTCAAGGTGGAAACCAAGGATCTTTGAAGAATGCCCAGCCGAAACCCAATCAGTCCAAGCCCGTTGCTAGTTCTTCCACCTCGGCCGGATCCGGCGCTACTGGCCACTCAAGAATTGCTAATGTATGCGATCGTATGAGGAAAGAGAGAAAAGATTGGAATTCCAGTGGGGATGCCCCGACTCCCCAGCGCCCGATGTCAAGGGGCAGAACCAAAAGGGTTTAAGCTCCTACTGGAACTGAAGAATCTGGTGCTATTGGCAAGCGTGTGAAGAGAACCAATCATGGAACGATACAGTCCACAAATAAAGTTGTTTATTCTGCTCACATTTGGTCTAAAAGGAGTCGAGAAGCCTCAAATATGTCCCTACCACAAGGTATTCAACCAGCTACGCCTGGATCTAAGGAACCAGGTGAGCATGACTTTCATGATCCTACCCCACCTCAGAATCGTGAAAATCGCTCGCGCGATCGCACATCACGTAAGACAATCGAGCGTGGAGAAGCTGCCCACTCTGTAGACGTCTTTGAACGCCGTGACCGAAAAGCAAGTGCCGGATCGTCTCGTGGTCACTAACGATCAGGTAATGCCCGGAATTCAATGCCCGCCACAACGAGCAAGGCCATCAATCGTCAAAATAGCAGTGCAACAGGTGGTGCTTCCGAGGTTTTTTTGTTGAGAATGTTGGTGAAGGTACTTTTACGCAACCATTATTTGTGTGAGATGAACCGAATGAAGTGGCACGTCATCTTCAGACAGGCAGAGAACGTTTCTTGACCAACGAAGGTCTGCCTGCAATCACCAACCTTTTAAATAGGTTCATGAAGAAGGTAGAAGACACTGTGAGGGAAGAAATGATTTCAATTGAGAGCGCTATCAACGCTCTGTTACTGAATGAATTGAATGATTGCTGTAAGGATGTGCAAGACATCAGAGCGCTGATCAGAAGCTCTGCAGCTGCTTCCGGAGCTGCCCAGAAGAATACGCCTTAGGCTTTCTTCGAAAAGAACCTTGAGGATGCCAGACCCAATGGCATGTGGGTCTTTGATAAGGCTGTCATGACTATTCTCCTCTCTGCAAACGTGCCAATCTCAATCGTACAGACTAGTACGGAGTATGAACGAGAACGCCTCGATCGAGACTTTCTGCTCTCCCTACGCATTCTACTCGTTGGACTTCAGCCTAACCAAGATCGCACGCATTACCAGAAGGGTGTTGGAAAGCGCCACAGCGATTTCAGGCGCAGCGTTGTCCGCAACCCGCTGTAAAACGGCCATATTAATACTTTTGACAAAATTTTCACTGCGCATGACAATTACGTTGGATCCAACGATGACCAGAACATTCAGAACAATGCCTCTGTAAATGGCTCTCAGGGCGAAGCATTCCTAGGGCAGGGACCCGAGGGGGGACAGCCCGGTCGAATTTCTCAACCATCATGGCTGCGGCCTGATTACATCCTCCAGTAAGACGTGGACAAGGCTCGAGTAATGATGGAGAGGACCGTGGGGAAGAGGAATGAAGAAGCCTGCGATGTTAACGTTGAAAATCACGGGGAGGTGAAGCAATATCGTTTCGTGGTGAAAGATGTACCGATTGAAAGGGATATCGCTGTGTATATCGCTGTGTTCGGGGCGAAAAAATTTTACAGTCTCGCGGTTTACTTCCTTCATCGCGGGCGTAAGGCTGCGCGGGATGTATTTTTACGAGATATCGGGTACATCATGGTTGAGTGGACGCCGTATCGCAACCTGGTTGAGCAAGATACTATTCGGATGATGTGGGGATTCCCTGACCATCCGGCACATCCGCTCGATGTCAACTCCGTAAGCAGGACTAGCAGGAAGAGTGATATGAATGGCGTATCTTGTGATGACTACAAATTGACTTTGTACGAGACATTGGTCAAGGAACATTGCAGGATGATGATGTGAGTAAACCATGGTGTATTTGTCAGGAAGAAAGCTGGAAGTCGAACGAAGAAGGGTTAAGTCAAGCGTACCAGCAAGTGTGTGAATCTCATAGATGTGGCAATGCAATTTTGTCTGCAGTACACTTTCCTGGCGGTGAGGACATCAGAAGGGCTGTGATATTACTACGTTATCAGCGAGGACATGATCATGCCTTGTGGAGTATCTACTACGTCGCCTGTGCACTGAGACTGATTATGGTCGACTTCATGGATAAGTATGTAACAGAAGGGGTCGTCGCTGCGGCCAAGGACATCGATTTGTCAGAGCTTAAATTCAATGGCTTGGCGATCGCCGATCTCATACCTGAGGAAACACAAACGAAAAGAATAATCAACAACCCTTGCGTCAAAATGACGAAAGACGTATACGATGTGCTAAAATTACCTCAAGAGAAAGGATAACAGTTTGAAGCAAGACGAAGGGGATCACGTTGGCATCAAGCCGTCGCATCAGTCTGGGGCCTTTGGCTTGTAAGAGTGATCACTCGAAAAGAGCTGTTCTTCTGTCTTAGAGTAGGATAGATGGCACCCAACGTCAGTAATGTTATTGAAAGAGCTCTATAAATAAACTTTATGTTTCATTGGCAAATGAATACACTTCTCTTGCAACTTATGGCGACCACTAACGTCTTCATCGCGATCCATGCCTTAATAGCGACGGTTTGAAGGTTCAGTTGGATGGTATCATTGGATTCACTGAAGTGTTCAGTCATGATCATTGGACGTTTCTATGACGTTTCGATCGCCGATTGGAGTAGCAATCGCCGATTTAAATCAACTCTGAGGATCTTAAGAGGTTACCAGTGCCATTCAGGGCAGTGAATCCATTTTAGTGCCATTTAAAACTATGCATGATCACGCTGTGGTATCTAATGTTGGATTTAAATGCTTAGAAGCAACGATTATAATGTGAGCAAGTCCCATTGGTCACAAAAAAATGAAAGTAGTGGTTTTGGTTCGCTATTTACTTGAATATCAGGCAGATGAGCCCGCTATTAGTGCAATTCAGCACCTGCTCATTCGACGTCCTCAATTCGTAGCAAAGAAGGCTTTTTCATGAAAGGAGATTCTACGAGTCGTGGAATAGTATGATCAGATGAGAACTACTGCTTTAGAAGAACGACGATTCGTCTCTTCTACTACCGGACCAAATTGCTTATCAGCAATAAAAACATCTAAATGCTACTAGGAACAATGAAAAATTACTTATGCTTCCATTGAAAGATATGCAACTCAACGCGTCTGTGGTGCACGTGTTATGGGAGCAGCCTTAAGGAAAAAAGCGAGTACAATACAATTATTTGCAAGCTGATCAGCATCAAACATCAATGCGTAGCACAATGACGTAACTCCGAGAATTGACGATGAATACACCTCGTGATCGCCTCTTGTTTATCCGCAGATGCGCGAAACAACCTATCTAATGGACCCAATAAGGCATGTTTTCCATTTGCATTAATAATTTTAAAATTGAAGAGGCAGAATGAAGACCGGTGAAAGCCCCTCCCAAGCCTTTTGGTCCCCAAGATTGAGGGCCTCAAGATCGTGCGTGCGGTGATATCTGCTGATCGGCAAATAACCAACATACTTCCAAAACTGCTATTGCTTCTTGTCGCCGGCAAGTTGCCGAGAGTATGTAACCATGGGCGCGGCGTGGCGTACACGCCGATCCGCTTCGACCCACCCCTGTTGGAATAAGGCTATAGTGTCTTAAGTATGGGAAAGAGTCTCGGACGTAGTCGCTGATCAGCGATATTTACAATCATTTGAAGTACGGCGGATGAGCGCTGATTTCAATATTACAGTGATCGCAATAGAACCAAATCCCGAGACCCTTTTTCCACCAGTAAAGCGATTCAATTTCAAATTTACAAAGTTTTTAAGGCTTATTTATGAGTTTCACGTCGCGTAATGCGAGGATGCAAATTGAAAGATGTGTCACGTGGCAATTCTGAGGTCATATCCGTCGATCGATGGCGCGCCCAGCGGCGTCAGAGCTGCATCAGATCCGTTTCGCCAATTGTACCCCGGCCTCCTAGTACTGGATCAGATCCGTTTCGCCAATTTTTCCCTGCCCTCCTCGCGCTGGTGAGGCCTCCCAAACCCTTACAACTTGGGTAGAGGACGAAAAAGTTACCAGCAATCGGATGGACGGAAAGAACGGCAAAAACGGCGGGTAACTACGAACCGAATAAATGAGTCAGGGGCCAGAACTCTTCAGAACATCTTTCAGGAACCGAAAACAGCGATCGCTGACTCTGGACACAGATTACCTCCCCCCTTCACAACGGAAGAAGAACGTCATACGCCGAGCTCGAATAAGGATTTGAACGATTCACAATCTCCTCAGCATAATCACGCTGATATGAACTCTATATGGGACCGCCATTATCTTTTTGAAGATGTGGAAGAGGTTTCTGTCCGCGCCTTCAGCTTGGAGGGTGCCTTCATGCTTTTACTCCATCTACAGGCCCCTCTATGTAATCTAGGTGATCCTTGCCTGCAAGGCAATGCGTGTCGGGTCAATGAGATGGGTCATCCCATCTTCCCGGGAGAAGGGGATCGCATGGAGGGTGGAAACGAATGTAAAGATTTCTCTGATGATGATATTGAAGGTCCCAGATGTAGATCGCAGGCAGGACCCAATCATGAAGAAGAGACAAGCCGTTTGAAAGACAACCGATCGGCTTCCCAACCAGTAGACGACAAACTCTTCAGGAAGACTCGAAAACGCTTCATGTAATGGTTTAAGCTACTCTGAATTATTGCAGTATGTGGAAGAGTCAGACTAACTGTAGCGCAGTACGAATTTGTGAGAAGGTAAATTTCTCTTATTTCTGGAGATGTGAAGTTATCATCGTACTCCACAGTGCAACGATCGCTGTTTCCAACTCCTTTAAGACGCTCATTTCCACAAACAAACTTATTCTTAGTCCGAGGGTATTTGGTTACAAAACTTGTGAGCATCTCAATCTGAGTGGTACCACTTAGTTCCTGGGCAGCACTGGACGTCTTCAACTTTCCGTACTTCGGAGACATATACGGTGAGGATGAATTAAGGCTGTGTCTGAGATCTAAGAAAGCTCGAAGGATTTGCTTTTGCTGTAAAACGTCGATGCTGGTAACTTCGAGTCAGTTGAAAGTACAAGGTATGTGTGGAATAGAAGAAGCGTAACTGATACCACTACCGTCTTTTACGCGAGACGAAATAATCGTACGGTTGCTGTTGGACGGGGAGATGTGGTTCGGGTTCACACGAAAACCATCCCTGTCGAGATGAAACGTTCAGATCTGGATATTGGAAGTTTTATTTTCCGTCGGACAAGTTCAGGGTCACTTCTCATTTAGGCAGCGATTGATTTTGTATGGACCGCGCGATCCCACGGAAAAACTACCTAAAGCGGAGCTGCCGCAATTGAAGTGGTGACCAATTTATACCCTGGACTTGTAACATCATTACTCACGGCGGAGGGTCTTCAAGAAAAGACCGGAGCTACAAGAGTGAGTGGAGGAGGAGCAACAAATTTTTTTCAGGGAATGCAACTTATACAAGAAGAGTGATACCTGGTGAAACTTGTGCTGTGCAACTTTACGTCGGGACAGTTGCAAAATTCTCCTTCCGTGGCTGCACTTGTGATTCGATTTCTGAAGCACGAAGATGGGATCCCATCCAAGCGGATTCTATGGTATGACATCAGTGATTTAGAACCTCGTCCGAAGTAATGAATACATGTGAGTTACTGTCAGAGGGACATATTCTCACTGACAATCTAATTGTCGCAGCAATTCAAGAAGTCGAATGGATTCCGATTGTTGATTCCGGGTACGGACAGGAGTGAATGGGGAAGGATGGCGATCGTTATCATACTCCCGATAATTTGCGCAACATTGGCTTACTGCAGTAAGCCAATGTTGCGCAAATTACAATTGTAATGCGGTACTGTCTACATTATGTACAAATTTATGCTTTATTGTGATGACTTCAAACCGACAACTACTCTCAATCCGCAGGGATCAACCGGGGGGGTGCTATCTGCTACCGCTCGGACTTTCACCTTCTAGACGCAACTGCCGACTCGATGTTCGCATTATATCGCTCACTACTGCTGGAATATTTACGATTGAAGTACTGCAGTTAATAATACCGGACATTGTCAAAGGTAAAGAGACTGGAGTAGAAGGCACGTTTCCCAATGGTATGCGAGTAAAGATCTTCCTCTATGTTGTTGGATTCGATGCTAACTAACCTGCGCTGGCACATGCATCTGACACAATGGGGCACAACACAAACGTTCGGTGCACAGTATGTGTATTCAGAAAGTTGAAAACTAGCAAAGAGAGTGAAAATACACAAAACTACTGTCCATTGCATGAAATATGCCTGCGCACGAAGTGGCGATCTCCATTCCGCCCTAAGAATTAACGATTAACCCCCAGAACACGCGAATCTTCTAGGGATGGATGAGTATGAAGAGATGGAAGATTTTACACCACTTTTTTTGCGGCAGAATGAGTTGAATAAAGCTCAAGTGGAAACACCTCTCATCTTGGATAGGAAGCGCGTAGTCTCCGGAGTATTCGACGCTTATAAAAGTAATGTAATTGCACCGGACCATCTCTTAACCGGACTTGAGAATACAGTGATTGAACTAAGCCTTCAAGTAAGCATATTGATGGGTCTTGATCAAGACCTCGTCGACGTACATTTATGCCATACGCTGAGAATGAAAGGATTGCTCACAGAAAACACTGTGTTAAATTCTAAAGGACAGCAGAACTCTACGAGGTTATCTGGGAAATATGCTTTGCTCCTGGTTTACGGGCCCTTGTCAAGGAACTATGGCATGGGGAGAAATCTGCAGAACTGGATCTTATTATATGTCTACAAAAGCTAATCTTTTTGGCATTTGGGTGGCCCACCGGAAGTGCTGATGGAGAAGAAGCTGTGCAGCATGTTTGCTGAAACAGATAGCATGAGTATCTTAGAGATCTCCAAGAGCTTTGTGAGAGGTACGTCAAGAAAGTCGATGAGTACTGCAAGCAAAATTCAGGGCTTGGTTACTTTTTGGACAAGCCCAACTTGCACCGACTTTTGGAACTGTATCACCACTATCTCCCATCATTTAGTCATGTAAGTTATTTCATGGAGCTGGTATTTGTGTGTGCCCACTAGCCCTTGAAACGATGCATGGGGCGGTATAATCACCATGACGCCCATCTGCCCGCAGTCATTCACTGCATCGGAAATGACAGGCAGGGTAGACTGTGTTTGCTACAACATTATGCAAAATCCAAGGATGAAGCGATCGCATCACTGGCAAGAAACGGGTTTCGAAGGCTGTTGCTGGGGAAAGAAGAATATCTGCTGAATATAGACGGCGAAAATGACGATAAATTAATTCCGGAAACGGACGAGTTGCTCGAAAGCACCTTTGTAGAGCTTCTTGAACGACAACTACCGAGTTATGGAAAATGAAATAAAGCCTGGGCCTGCAAGGAGAAGATTTGGACCCCGAGTACACTCATCAAGGAGCTGGTTGATCGACCAGAAGCTCTATGTAAGGGAGATGCGTTGGCAGAATCCGAAGCACTGTTCACAAAGTGCCAAAAAACTCTGAATAAATATGCGCCGCTTTTCGGGACGGATGAAGAAGAAGAGAAATTGTTTCTGTACAGAGAGGTGACGAGAATACGAACATCCAGACTCGGTATCGGTACTGGTTGTAACTCTCACGATGTGATCACATCGGGAACTGTTCTAAAAGTGGAGCTGCCGCAAGGGTGTTTGGAAAGTGTGATGTTGTATAGGTCTATGAATGGGGTGATGTTGAGATGCTTTTTTGCGTGGTTGGAATAGTGAAGAGAAAAGGTGATGGTATATGGGCGGTAGGCATGATTTGTGTTTGAATATCACATCAAGCTATCGAAGTTCCAAACGTGGTTAAGGTTGAAAACTTACAACTATTTTAGCTTAGCGCTGGCGATCTCTGTGTAGCTATACACCACCGGTGTAACGGAGAAATTTGTCAAGCGTATAAGAAAGTTAAGATTGTCAGACACCCCAGGAGTTTACTCAAAGGCGGCTTATATCAATATCGAATGAGACTGAATAGATATCCACCGCATTAAACTTGATCAAGCTACTGCAAGCCATGTGGGAATTGAGTTCCAGAATAGATTATGTATGTAGTGCATAGGGTAATAGTATTTTGTAACATCATTGTGTTGCTCCGTCCTAGGAAAGGATCACTAGTAACTGTTGATGTGAAATGGTCATTTGCACTACGTTGACGAAATGAATCAATGGTAAGCATATCAATGGAACGAGAGATGATAATAATAAACATTACGGAACCCTACCCAAGTGGCTGTGGTATCGCTCGAAAACAATGTGAACTGTGCAAATCGTTCTCAAAGTACTGAATCAAGATCTTGGTTTGTACGATACGCGGCAAGCCGACAAACGCTTCAAAACGACAGACGCGACATCCATTTGGCAATTAGTACCCACGCTTCAACATTTATTGAAATGCGCGGCATTGTCCTTGCGCATATCAATTTTCCTTAAAATTTTGCCTAATTTGGATTGGCGCCAGAGGCAATGGCGGGTAAATTTTGCGCTGATCAGCGCTGGCGGCATTTGATGGAAACGATTGGGCGGGTAGTCACCATTCTAATGGCCAACGACAAGGTTGATCAACCTTTTTCCAGACATATTTTCAGATATTGCTTTTGATATCATACGTAAATGGTTTGAGCAAACCAATTGCATATTATTGTTACGCCTCAGAATGCCTTTTCCGTGCTCCGTGGGAAACACACTGCATGTGTGCTGTAATTACATCGCCTTTTACTTCGTTCCCCGCCGCAAGAGCGACGGGAGTTGCGGACGGCGCTGCTGCCCAAGGATATTTCCGGAAGATTCAGAAGTTGGAACAAGAGCCGTCCAGGCGAATGGTCCCCCCTTTCCTGGACCCTTCCTGCGATACACGAGATCTTGGTTTCCAGTTTCAGCCCATTGATTTTGAATCGCTAGGAGCCGCATGCTCTGAAATCGTTCGTTTCCTTGAACATTTTATCGACAGAACTGCGAAGATATGTCACGTCTCTCCCACCATCTTTTGCTCCGCATATATCATCGCTTGAATCGCATCGTATGGTCTTCGGCAGCGATAGCCATCATTTCGCGCGCTGCATTGCACGTGAGCGATGTGGATCATCCGATCAGAGCTTAATCTTGGTAGGCGGTCAGGCAGTGTACACTCGAAATGATAGATGAGTAAATTATTTGAAATTTCCTTAATGTATAAGTTGCCAATATCTCCACGACATTATTTTTAGTCATATTCTGGGTTACCTAGTCGATTACACTTAACTAAGGTACAGTACAATACTTTATTTGTCAAGTACTGTGTTTGGATGACATACCAACCCACACTATACACAGTTCAATACTTTAATGATGCAATTTACCTTTAAGGCCCCAGTTATAGGTAGCTCTTCCTGTATGGGTTCATCGTGTTGGGGCTAAGTCTACTGCTTATCGTAGTAACCCTTGTTTCCATACTTGGCTGGGTAACAAAACATTGTAATCTACACTGCTCCACGGGCCCTCGGTCTCCTGCAATCCTCGCCCTGCTACCTTTATTCAATGCAGTTTTCCCTTTTCTAGTCTCATGGAGTAAAATAAATACTGGGGTTCGGCCGAGTAGCGGCCTGAAGTATGCATCGGTTTCACAAAAATTCTATGCAACCGGTCAACTCAAAGAAAACGGGCCAAATATCCCGACATTCGGGAAATCAAAGGCAATAGGCCCATTCCCTTTACTAAAAATCCCCATCAATCCCCCCTTCTTCTATCTCTACCGCTACTTATTCATCGCTATTATTCTACCTGAGTCCCTCGCTGCCGCATCGTTCGCGGCCGCTGCCGTTTTCGCCGCCCGACTCAAGATGACAAATACTTTACTGGAAAGGTTTGGGTGTGTCTACCTCTGTTAGAGGGGCTACCAGTAGTTCGGTTTTTAACAGAGATATAAATAGGCCTAGGGCTTACTTCAAGGCTACTGAAATCTAAGTAGCCGTGTATGACAGTAAGGAAAATGGCTTCGAACGGCCCACGGCTTATCGCAGAAGGAACTAAATGCTACCGCGCCCCTCCGCCGTCCAAATCATCCTCATCAGAATACTCGGACGCCTCTGAGGACTCACTTCAGGGCTCCCCGCGAGTATAAACCAAGGCGGAAGTCGGCGGTCGCACACACTCGCCAAGCCCCCCAACCCATCAAGAAGTGGTCTTTCTGACCAATTTCCGCCCGGCCTTTCCTTCTGCAAGCCCATCTCGGCCTGCTACTGTCCTCAACCCCCGAACCCTTCCTATTCCTCAAACGTCCTATTTCTGCCCCTCACATTACCGCCACTTTCGTATACCCTCCTCCGCCCCCCCTCTCTGCTCCCCAAACCACACGTACAACTCCATTCATAGACACCGTCACCAAGCCGCCCCTCAAGGAGCATTACCCGCGCCCGCCCCAGTGTATCCTGCACCAGCAACGCCTCTTGCCGCACCAAAAACCCACAAACCCTTCCCGACAGGGTAAGCACCACTCTCTACCGCGTCGCAAACGCGGGCTTCCGCAAAAAGAACCGGAAGACATCCGAGTGTACTTTATACGAAATTATGTGTTGTAATTACAACCAATTACAGTTCCGCAAAGACTCTGATCCCCACAAGCGAACATTACAGGGACTTTCCGAATGTCGAGGCCTACACAGTACACAGTTTGATCGACGGTTTCCAAGCAAAAAAGATCTAACAAACCACGAAAATAGTAGATGATTTGTGGACAAGTCAAATTTACGCAGTAAGCAATTACTGTAAGATCCTTCTGCCTTACTGCACTGCGCAAAGCGGAACTCTCATTTCTCTGGTAACCGGGGAAAAAACAAAAGGGCTAATTTAGAGGTATCCATATGTTCAACACTAGACACACGGCTTCTTGCATACCTAGCCATCGCAACGTCATATAAACAACCCTTCTACCAACGGAAGGATGCATAATTTGCAGCCACCACAGGGAAGTAACTCGGCTATACATCCACCTGTCGCTGGGTCTTCCAATTTGGTCGCATCGGAGAACCTCCCGCCTTCTCCTTCCATCCCTATGAATGGCTTCGCATCTGGTGACGACTCTTCCCAGGGTACGCGAACCAATCATACACCGCAAATTCAAGTTAAACCACAGGGCAATTGAAAAATTCACTCATCTCCACACTTTGTTCCACTTCGTTCACAAAAGCTTCTCCCTACCGACATAATTGCCCTGTCTACCAAATTTCATTATCTTCTGCACTTTATTTCCCTTTACTATTCATCTTGGTGTCGCTATTGCTCATGTCATTCCGCCGCCACCTCTTCGCCTCCCCGTACCAAATCAAGAAAACAATCAACATTTTTTTGCTCAGGAGTGACCTTCGCAAACTAAAACCAGCGCAATTTCGTCGATACAATCCTTGTCTACGCCTCTGACGAAATTTTCGTGGGAAACGAGTTGGGTGAGCTCCTCCGCAAAAATTTGAAACTGCATTCCTTTTCAGGAAAACCATGGTACCAAATCTCCTTATTTACGGGAAATTGAAATAATTTCTTCAAAGTCGTAATTTTACCGTTGCTAGAGATTCGATAACATTTTAGAGAATATGGCCCCAGCTATTTTCCATGCCCCAGAACTTGATGCATGTATCAAACATATCAAGGCAACATTGTAAACTCAATATGTCCCTTTAACTCCACTTCCTCCATCTCTCTTCCCGTCTAATGGAAACAACCAGCATATTCAAAAATTGGCTAGCAATATGTCACAGCGTTTCAATGGGGCCGCTTGTAAATACTCCGGTACGGAAAAATTACATACCTTCGTCACTGAGTACCAATACGCTGCTCAAATCTTCCTTCTATCGCAACAACAGAAGATGAAATTCCTCCATTTACCGTTCCAATATGAGTCCCTCGTTTATTATCAAAGTAATATTGAGGATCGCTTCTATTATTTCGGCAAGGTCATTGCCACGATCGACAAGCACTTAAATCTTATCTCACGTTAAAATTTGTTCTACCGATTCCTTCGGAACTTGCACACTGAAGACCATCTAGAGACCTCCTCTTTGCGTTCGGGAGCTCCGGACAAAATTAATTTTATTTTATCAAGTACGAACCGCGTATACTCCGTCATAGGCGAGACGAAGAAAAAAAAATTGAATTGCTCCGCGGCGCAGTCGCAGGATGCTCTTGGTCAACGAAAGTCCTCACACACGCAACAAATTATGAGAAAACGTACAAAGACCTACTGTCCAAATTACACGGCGCAATCCAAACCGGGGAAGAATATTCAATTGCATGCAATCTAATTTCTAGAACTATCACATCAGTGTCCATGTAATTTGCTCCTGGGAAGCCCATGTAGTCTCGTTCCTTTCCTTCATACCCCTAATCCCAAACCAATCCATCCAGACCACATTCCCGTCACTCCAACATGAACACCTTCTCCTAACTCCATCTTCATTTCTGGAACTGTGGAAAATGCCACTTTCTCAAAAAATGCCCTCATTCCCAGAATATTAAAAAACATTAACGAAACCCGTCTTCGTTTTTAACATAAAAAATACCCGAAGCTGGAAACTCAAGTCTTGAAAGGATTTTGTTTCGAAACTATCGAAAATTTGGCAGAGCTTGGCTATAGTTCGCATCTAGATAGCGCTTATGATACCATTGTATTTGAAAACCCATAGACAAACCTTGCCGAGGAGTCAAACGCCGAACATGAATTTGGCCCCTTCTCCTCAGACCAAATAATTCAAGATCAGCCTCCCATTTCTTTGTCTCTTCATAACACTGAAGACGTTTTCCACGGATTTTTGACCAGGAATCTACCAAAAAGTTGCAGATAGATCCCTTCTTCCCTCTACATGCGCCGTAATTATACAGATACTCCCTGTACTGTTGCCAATGTACTCTATACTAAGATTCTGGATTTCACACCCTCATCCACATCTTTCGTTAATGGTGCCTGTATTGACCTTGGCGCCCAAATGCCAATTATAGGACAAAAACACGCAGCTTCATACAGCAAAATAACTGGACGCAAGATGACTCCTAATCAGCGAAATACCGTCTTTCGCTTCTGTCATTGAATCATCGGGACTCTTCCAGTTCGCGTACCCTGCCCTGATCGTTCCTTCATAGAAATCAGTATGGATGTCTTCACTGCAGATATACCTATGATACTAGGTCTCGACGTCACGGACAGGGCAAAATTTGTCGCTGATCACGCGGAAAATCTCCTCTTAAGGAAGAAATTGAATTGGTAACTGCCCCTCACTGAAAATCGTGGGCATTTGTATCTAGGGTAGGACTATGTCTCCGTTTTTTTCTCCCCACGTGAGTTTCGTCGTCTCCATTACCAATTCCTTCACCTCTTCATCCTAAAACATTATAACCTAATCGCTAGAGATCGCATTGAAAAGGCAGCCCCTGAAACGAAACTACTATTACAACAAATCACGGATTCGTGTCGGACTTGTCAGAATTTTCCACCTCGACCCCAATCATTCAAATTTTCGTCTCCAGATGAAATAGTCTTCAATTCAAAGATATCTCTGGACCTCATGTTTCTTCATATCAAAAACACCTCAAACCATTCCTACAAGTCGTAGGCCTCGGTAAAAATTTTTCGGTAGCCTGCTTCCTACAAGTCGAATTGACTGAAGATATTTGGTGTACTTTTCTTCAATGTTGGGCCGCCATTTACACGGGTTACGCACACATGTTTCGCACTGATCAAGGCTCCGTCTTCACTTCGGATGGGGTCCAAGGCTTTGATTCAATGGCAGGTATCAACATTGATCTTTCAGGTGTTTAAAGCCATAATTATCTTGAAGCTGGCGAAAACCGCTACGACAATTAGCGCAACATCTACCTCAAAGTCTCCCTAGAACACCCCAAGCTATGCCGTCATATCTTTATTTCCGTTTCGTTCAAAGCTATGAACGATACCATGAATGCAGGTGGTATTATCCCCTTACCGTTTGTCTTAGACACATTCCCTCGCTTCCATTCTGTCAACATTTCCCTCCCCAATCAGCTAGAGGGAATGCGCGCTTTATTCCTCGCTAGACAGAAATCGAAACGATTACCTCCCGTTTGCGTGTTCAAAACGAACTTCCGGCCAACCTTCCATTTTTCTCTACTGTGAACTTCGAACCAGGTCAAGAGATATTAGTGTATCGTGAGAAGTAATATATCAAATAGCTTGAACTTACAAAATCTTACGTACTGAATGAAAAAAAGCCTTTATCGACAAAGATGGGACTAAGACTCAGTTTCAGTGACTAATATTCGTCTGTATACAAGAAACTTGCACCACGTTCTATCTGCGGATGAAAAAGTTGCTGCAATTCTATACTCCAGGTTAACACCCTTCAATTATTCCCCCGAGCAATTAACTGTCTATTTCTCAGAGAAACTCCATCCTAAAGATCCTCGTGGATATATCCCGCAGTTTCTGGACGCCATATGTACGAAAATACAAGGCTTCGGAAACCGTAATGTTTCAAAGACGGATCTTCCTAATAAGACTAGAATTTTAAGTGGTAGAATCGTCCCGACCATCAAAAATGTCAAAACAGACGCACCCGTCTACAAAGCTCGATTCTTCGCACTACGGCATTGCGACAAGGATGAAAGGTTATTGATTCATAACTCTACGAATTTAGGACAATACTAGACCCGACTCATACCTTCATTCGCGGTAATTAAAAAATTATCCATTTGGAGCAACGATGTCAGAAAGGCTTATATTCAGTCTTCAGAGGGTCTCTGCCGAAATTTCTACTTAACAGAACCATTCTACTGAATCTAAATTCGACAATATTACGTTCCCTGGCGTTCACATCTCTACCAAGCCCAATATTATTGTCCTCTCACTATAAGCTTTCTACTCTTGCTGAAAACTCATCGTTTAAGAACTACAGCTCCCTCCGTGCAAAGATCACTGGGGCCACTCAAAATCGCCCATACATTTCCTTTGCAGTTTTCTTAGCTACTCAGGTCACTGAAAGTCAAAAATCACAGATCTGAACAAATTGGTCACGCACCTCCAAAAAAAAGGTCAAACGCATCTGTCTCGTACACTCCCCTGTATATGAACGCTCTCCGCATCACCGTGTACTTTAAAGCCTTTTTCTCCAATAATTTCCATATTAACTCTCAGCCATTGTTCAATATCCTACTACTTGACGCTTCGAACAAGTAAATTATGCTCCATTACTTCAGCCAGAAAATTTATGCCGTCGTTCACTCTGTTCTAGCAGCTGAAGTTCTCCATTTCACATATGCCTTTGATTTTGCATATAATTTTGTAATTTAATGATCTTTAGCGGACAAAATAAGGGTTACCATAGATATCACAGAAGTCAAACATGCCTACGATTGCAAAAAAATTTCAAATGGTGGGTTTGGGAGCACATCTGTGAAGAACTTATCCGATTCTTTAACTAAGTAAGCCGCTGCTCTGCCTTGACTGTCATTCTGGAGAATCAAACTTGTTCGCTTCCTATTAAGCAAGAATTCATACGTTAAAACCAATCCTCTATACCTTTTGAGTCTCAAGACCATAATATTGGGGAGTTTTAGTCACATCCTAGGTAACCTAGTTGATTCGACTCAGGTAAAGTACTGTACAGTACGTTAGTTGTCAAGTACTGTGTGTGGATAACATACTAACCCACACTATACACAGTTCAATACTTTAATGATTCAAATTATCTTTTAGGCTCCCCTTATAGGTAGCTCTTCCTGTAAGGGTTCATCCCATTGGGGCGAAGTCTACTTCTTAATGTAGTATCCCTTGTTTCCATACGTGGCTGGGTAGCAAACCGTTGTTATCCACACTGTTCCACGGGCCTTCGGTCTGCTACAGGCTTCGCCCCACTACCATTATTTAATGTAGTTCTGCCTTTTCTAGTCTACATGGAGTAAAATAAATACCGGGGTTAGGCCGAGTAGCAGCCTGAACCATGCATCGGTTTTACACAATTCTATACAGCCGGTCAACTCAAAGAAAACGCACTCTGTTATCCCGACAATTAATGTCACTGTAGTTATTAGTTATAGTATGTCCGGGTAGGGGGAATTTGGAGTTATTTTCATGTATGGAAGATGAGGTCGGTTGTACTGTGTCCTCGCCGCTGGGAGTGCATAACGTTGTCCGGGAGTGTACAGTACAGTACTAATGCCATAAAGTTACTCTCGTACTGTACAGTGCTTGGAGGTACTATACTGTACAGTATGCTCTGGTATCCCCGCAAAAAGGACACTTGTACTGCAAAAAGGACACTTGTACTAATGTGAAAAGCGGGAAAAATCAAAATTAAAATTAGAAAGTCTTGAACTTGTCGATTGAGCTCGCTTGTGCAGAAAGATCGACCGGAGACAAAATGCAGCGCGTATCAGGGGCATACCGGCAGGTGGTTGCGAAAAATGGAGACGGTCGAGAGAGGAGTGGTACTCCTTACGCCGCGAGAAACTGATGTAAGGGGGCTTGGGAAGGGCGGTCAGCAGGCCAGTAAGACACGAGCCCGTACAGCACGAAACGGTAGAGTGGGTAGTGTAAACCACCGTTAAATGGAACAATCGCGATGCGAAACCCGCGAGCGATGGTGGGCCTGGCAACAGCGACGTCTGCAAGAAACAAAGGAGAGATCAGCGATGATGGTTCGAAGAAAGGACCCAGGATTCACGGCGCCATTCTTGTCAGTGTGGTTGCCCCGTTGGCTCCAGTATCCCTGCATAGTAGTTAGTCGGGGACCGTCTCTGCAGGAACAGTGCAGTGAACGAGGTAAAACGCATGAAAGACGATGAGGTACAGAGTCTATCATTTCATAGAATACGAACCATCAATCCATCACCTCCCCGGTTCTGCTATAGACGAAGCACCTTTTGCTGCTTTTACAAGCCACCTGAAAGCTCGGCTTCGTCTTCTTGAACGATTGCCGCAACTTTGTACCGAGTCCCCATTTGTTTCTCTCCGACCAATCTCTCATAGTCCTCTTGTAGCCTTTCCAACTTCTTGTCCACGACATCATCTGGCTCCCCATCTCGATCTCCTTTCTCAACAACTCCCCTCGCAATCACACGAAACCGTTCTGCTGCCCCCATTCTCAACAAAAACTCTCTCTGGCTCACAGGACCTCTCATTTCAACCCCACCCACCTTTTCCACCCCGACCCTTATCTGCCCAAAATCCACATCTGCCGTCACATCACATTCCCCTGGCCTCTCCAACACATGCACTTGCTCATGTTTTGCAAATGCTCTCACACTGTCGCCCACCCCACCATCCTCTCCGTAATCCATCACCAATCCCATCCCACCGCCCTCCTTGACTGCCTTTGCAATCTTCTCCACTGTTGCCACTGCTTCTGCTCCCACCTCCACCACATTGCCGTTTTTCTCAAACCCCTCCAGTAATGCCAATGCCGGTGTCGCCATCCGTGCCAGCACAAACCTTAATCCTTCTTCCCCATTCATATCCACCATTCGCTCCCTCCATTCCAAACCATCTCGCTGGAAAACATGCACCGGCAATGCATCCAAAAACTCATGCATCACAAACACACACGGCCCCTCCCCACTCCTCACAGCCTCATCTACCGTCTGTACCCATTTTATCGACAAAGAGCTCCCCGCCAACGCCCTTTGTTGTTCCTTTTTCAAACGTTGCGACCTCTCCACCAGAGTCACTCCTGTGGGTGTCGCCCCAAGTTTTTTCAAAACCGGAATTGCCGTGGCGAGCAGTGCACCAGTGCCTGGTCCCAACTCCACAAGATGGTAAGGTGTGCCTCGAAAACGGTGTGCAAGAAAAACGGCAATTAGCTCACTAAATACTGGAGAGAGCTGTGGGGAGGTTGTAAAATCGCCGGCGGCGTCAAAAATGTGCGGGGACGTGGTATAGTAACCATGGGTGGGATGAAGCAGACATGCTCGCATGTAGTCGGCAACGGTTAGGGGACCATGGAAACGGATTTGACGATGGAGTTCGCGGAGAAGGGGAGTGGGAGGGGTTGTGGTTGGGGCTTGGCACGATGTGCATAAGTGTCGCGCAATGAGGGAGAGTGTACGGACGTTTGGATAGGGCCGCCGCATCTTGCTGATTGCAAAAGATGAAAGAGCTGCAGAGGACTGCGGACTGGGTGCATTGATCCGTTGTGAACACTGTGGCTGGTCGGTGCGAAAGGGGTGCCGGCGTTCAACGGCGGCCGTTGATCGGTATGTTTTGGCTTTGGGGACGCAACGGTCCTTCTAGCAGTGCAGGTCGGGCATTGCAAATGGTCAATGGCAGAGGATGAAAATAGTACTGATCAAGATGGCAAGAGTTTCCACGATCGCCACATCGCAATGATTTTCGTTTCCATTGTATGACACTGTAATGCTCTCTATCCTCTATTCACTGATTTTCAAGAAGGACATTACAGTACTTTCCAAATAATAAATTACCCAAAATTTTCCACCTGAAATACAAACAAGATGTCGAGTACTGTAATTTGGTAGGGGGCGGTTGGTTGAACCTTTAGAGTACTGGAACTATCCATTTTGTGTAGCAGAAGGTAACATATATTTTATTTTTATTCTCAATATTCTGTCTGACAACGATTCATCTGAAACATGAACATCACGGAAACGTAATCTGGAAGAAATTGAATCATACAGCAAATTCGAGTCGACCAATGACATTGAGCATGTGGAGTATTGTTGCATTCGAGGCATCCCTTGACGTGTCACAATTCCGCACGGACACAGAAAGTAACTACGGACTATGGATCGAGATTTGAGGGATCTGGGATCTGGATCATGTCTAGGTCAACGCTACTGTACCGCTGCAGTGCACAAGGAGTAAATAGTGCATGTCATCAGAGCATCTCACGAAACGTCCATTCATTCCCGTGACATACAGTACAGTACAGTACATTATTCTACATCTTCTCGCCAACCCCTCCTCCGCTGGACCACCCTGGACATTCCCTTCCTCCTTCATCCCTCCCTCATTGCATCCCACCTATAGCACCCACAATTTCACCGCTCCATCTTCCATCCCTCCCTCCAAATTTAACACCAACTCCCCCAAGCCCTCCAAACCCCTACATTTCATCCCCACAACAACACCATAATGTCTCCTCTACTTCCTCCAAGTTCCCCTCGTCCTCCCCACCAAGAAATTGTTCAAGTTGACACCGCCCTGGCCGTCCTCTCCAAAGTCAATCTTCTCGAAGAATCCACCGCGCTTGCCCTCGACATTGGCGGTAGCCTCGCAAAGCTAATTTATCTTCAACCGCATCGCACTCACACTACCACCCCACCACTTCTCATCCACAAAGTCGATGGCAATATAGCTACCGCTCAACTCTCCGTTCATGTACCGGAGCTCAACGGCACACTCCACTTTTTTGCGTTTGAAACTCGCAACATTCATCAATTACTCCGCTTCATTCGCACACATTGGGCCAATGATTGCACGCCAAACCCAGATGATCATCTCTTAATTCGTGCAACCGGTGGAGGAAGCTACAAGTATGCCGCCACTTTTATCGACGAAATCGGAGTTCAGCTTGCGCGTCTCGATGAAATGGCTTGCACCGTTGCAGGGCTCAACTTTTTGCTTACAACCGTGAAAAATGAAGTATACGTTTATGTTCCGCGGGATTTGAGTGCAAGGGCTGCTCCTTCGCCCGGTCCTGCCGCAGATTTCCAACGCACTACACGTTATGTCGATACAACTCGCAATCCGTTTCCTTATTTACTCGTTAACATCGGCAGTGGCGTCTCCATTGTGAAAGTCACTGCGCACGACACTTTTGAGCGTGTGAGTGGCAGTTCCTTGGGTGGAGGCACGTTTTGGGGCCTGGCTCGCATGTTGTTGGATTGCGCAACCTTTGACGACGTTATACAATTAACTCATGACGGGAATAACGCAAATGTCGACATGCTCGTGGGCGATATCTACGGTGGATCTTATGCTAGCTTGGGGTTGGACGCTTCGGTCATTGCCGCTTCGTTTGGAAAGGCTACTATGCGAAATAGTTCCTCTCGTGCCCCGATCACATCGTGGGCCGCAATGAAGGACAGATTGATTCGCGCCGTAGCGGGATCCTGGGACTTGTGGATGGCCTTTTTTGATGCGTTGCCGGGTGTTGGCACAATGTTGAGAGCTTTGCGGGGGGGTCCATATCTGCCGACACCAAAGGCACTGATGGGAACTGCTTTGGGACAGCAGTTTCGACCGCAAGATGTTGCGTTGGCATTGCTGAGGATGGTCTCGTACAACATCGGGCAGATCGCTTACCTTAATGCCCGGGTTCATGGGCTGGACCGAATTTACTTTGGTGGGAATTTTATTCGCAATCATCCGTATACAATCGCGGATATCTCTTTTGCAGTCGATTTTTGGTCTAATGGAAAGACCAAGGCGCTATTCCTGAGGCATGATGGTTACCTTGGAGCGATTGGAGCGTTTATTGGCGCATCCAGCGCTGCACCATCAGACTTTTTGGAAAAGCACTGGAAGAGAGAGAAGGTAGGAAACTCAGCGGCCCCGAGAGAGGCCAGGAAAGTAATGGATGAAGAGAAGACCTCAGGCAAGGCGCCACGGAATGGAACAGTTATGAAGCAGAAGGATATGGGCTTGGACTCGATGGCGGAGGGCAATGGGTCTGATCTGTCGCAAAAGAGCCCCGACAAGGTGGCCGCTGATAAACCTGTGAATGGGACTGCGCGTAAATCGGGTGCGACGAAACGAAAAAGCCGCACGACAAGGGAATCTCAGGGTAACGCCTCGGATAGTGGAAAGCAAAGCATGGGGCGGGATGCGGTGCCATCATTCCCGGACAAGGATCCTAGGCCGTCGGAGGATGTCACGGTTGACCAGCACGGTGGGGAGTGGATTACCGTGCGGAGGGCTCGACGGAAGGCTCAGAAGAAGAACATATCATCGTAACATTACAGCAGGCTAGAGGGACTGGCAGGTCGCATACTGACGCTAGGGCATTACATAACTGTAGGAACTAATCATAAATTGCACCGAATTTCCTCAATCACATGCACTTACCGTAAAGAACTGATTTGCGGGAAATTGCTGGAAATTCATGCACTGCCTCTTCCTGCCGTAAATACTCGGTATTGTCATATAATAAAGTTAATTTCTGGGTGCACAATATAAGGCTCAACACCATAAATGATGTTAAATTTGTTTATAATGCTACTCGAGTAACACACTACTGCGCCTAATTAGGCATGAGCAATGCAAGTTAGATTATCATAGCCGTTTATAATTACGACTCCTGACGGTTCCACCGAATCATCAACACTTGTACGCAGTTCAAAGCATAGCGGCGTACATCACCCTCTCCGTTGATCATCAGTTCCATCAACCGCGACTTGACTCCCAGCGATTGCGCGATAGCACGACCGCGGGGATGGAACTTGATAAACTGCGACAAGTCATTGCACGCAACAGCCAGCACCGTGTCGTCTGCGGATTCATGAAGCAGACGAACCATGCAACGCAAAACTTCCTGCTGGTTCCTCTCGAGCTTCTCAACATTTTCTCTCCAAAACATTTCATCACGATGTGCAGGAGTCCATTCCAGTGCACCAGACAAGACCTCAGCCCTGTACACATCAAAGTTACTCATTGAGGCAAGCTCAGTCTCCAAAGCCTCTGCCAGTACACCCAAATCTTCGCGAATGTCCTCATCACTCCACCTCCTCAGGCACAGAGACTCCAGCGCCCCAACAAGTCCCGCACCAACCATCTCCTTGCGGAGAGTAGTGGACATCTTCAAAATGTTTCGCAATGTGGACAGTGAGATACGCACGACCTTCTCTGCAGACACTTCCCGTAGCACATTGGTAAGTCGACGAGGAACAGCAGCTTCCTCAAGGGCCTGAGAGATAGTTTCGGAAGTGGCGACACCATCCTCTTGCTGATTAGTGAAAGTCAATAACCAAAGGCAAAAAACTGTCTGGTAATAAACCTGCACGGGCAAGCGGACATCCTTGTCCAACAACGCAGCCAGTACCGTGGGTCCACGCCCACCACTAGGGGAGGCGGACGAAACCTTACAAAAGATGAACCGATTCTCCTCGCAAGACAGAAAGTTAGAGACGCCGGAGAGGATACGGCCCAATTGCTCATCACTGGAGCTGGGGTAGCCTTGCTGCGGTACTGCGGAAATACCAGCCACGGTCGGAATGTAGCCAAGGTTGGCAGACAATGAATGGGCAGACTGGGGGCCTGCACTCGGGGCCGGCGGCTTTTCATCATCGTCCTCATCTTGGCGTGCAAGCATGCTGTCCTCAGTAATGTTGGCCAGCGCCGAAGCGACTGCCGCGACATACTTGGTCTTCTGCTCCACGAGAAGATCGGACAGACCCTTTGACTTGGCAAAGGGAACAACTTGTTTATGTCCCAAAAGGCCGCCTACAGCAGCAAGGTACCAGGAGGAAACATCCTTGTCACTCTTGAGGACATCAATGTATGGAGCAAAAAGCTCTGAGCCTAGTCCGGAAAGGAAGGCTGAAAATTGAGGGGTATGATCATTCGATGTGGAAAAGTCGACGACGGGTACAAGAAGCTTGCCTGCGCGAATCAGAGAGTCGGAGTTGGTCAGGTTGCGGGCAGCCTCAGACAAAGCTCCCTGATAAGAGTAGGATTGATCGATCAGGTTAGTTCAAATGTTGGAGGGGTGAATATGGGAATGTCTGAGAAAGAAAACATCGGTGCGGATGAAAGGTAGCTTACAGATACGCCCTCAATAATAAGAGTCTGATTGAGATGTCTCTCAACAGCGGGCCCTCCTTTGCGCAGGGCATACTCCAACTTATCGAGTTGGGTAGCCTCCTCGTACTTGACAGCGGTGCCTTGCAGCACAACCTAATTTGGCGATAGAGAAATTGGGGGAAGCAAGTAGAGATCGGTAGCATCGGTGGACGAGAATGTGGTCAGTAAGGAACGATAGAAAAGCGAGGATACAGATCGGGAAAGGATAAGCAAGTGCGGTTGTTGATTTCGACTGCGAATGATGATGTGGAATTGACATAGGTAAAGTTTTGATTAAAGAAGCATAAATACGAACCGTCCACGGAGATGAAGAGAGCGGGCTATCGGAAACGCCCATGACTGTTTGAGTTGAATTGAATTAACGGGTGTGACAAGCTTGGATGAAGAAATGTTGTTCCGTCAGTGATAGCGGGGATGCGATGGTGCACGATGTAGCTTAGAAGGGAAGATGGAGAATGGTGCAAGAAACGGTTTTGTGAGAGAATAGTAATGGAGCCTACGGGCCAATGGTCATCGGCTGGCAGAGATGGAGTTTGTTGCGAACTTTTCGTTTGTTTTGCGATACACTACAGTATGTTGTTGGACACGTTTCGAGCTGTAAGCACGTAATCAATTTTGTCTTTTCCTGTACAAGTATAGTTGTAGTACTGTAAAGCATAAAATTTACAGTACCCTCAGAAAACAGAAAAATTCCACCCTGAGCCCTTATCGCTGCTCCTCAGGTGACGCACCTGCCATTCTTCCATTTCGATATCTGATTTCATTACTTTGTAATCCTTTAATCATACATACGATACCTACCTGCTTTGGGCCCGCAGCCCATTGCCATACTGTAGCTCTGTTCAACCGTGCAAAGTAAACTACTTGATAATGCGACGAGGTGCAAATATGTGGAGTTCATGCCACTTATCCAAAGCAAAACTACGCCGAAGTGGTGAAGTTCTCTGTACAAGTTCACGCAGACCCTTCTCTGCACGCAATCCATACAGCTCAGATGCTCGAAAGTCATCTTCCAAACGACGAACGGCTTGCTGACTGGAGAACTAAACACTATTGACGCTCCAGTCGTACTCCTTCCATCCTATGGCTACCTGTTGCGGAAACTGTTCTAGGACGCGCTTCACTTCCTGGATTTCCTTCTGCTCACCATCGCCGTTCTTAGCAATCCATTCCAAAACGCCCCTTTCTCCTCCCTCTGCCGAAAAGTCTTCTGCATACCACTTGAATATCATTGATAATAAGACACGGTTCCCATCTATCTCCAAGTTGTCCTTACTCTTCAGAAACCCTTTCGTCGCAATATCCAACGACCTTTCCAAATTCTCCGCTGTCAGAAACAGCACTGGGGGGCAACTCATAGCTCCGCAATTCAGCACAAAATGAATCCTCGGTTCCACCCGCTTCACGCATAGCTCTCTCCTTACATCACCCCGACCAAAAGGGCTCGGCATCACTGACACCGCTCGGTTGGCACGGAGAACTCCATTTTCTATATCATTCAACGATAATCGGTACGGACCGACCGCGTACCCCACCCCCATAGCATACAATAGTCTAAATAAGGACGTCGCCGGCGGAGACCCCAATACCGTTACCGCATGCTGCGTCAGTGCGTTATACAAGTTGACGAAAAATGCAATTTTGTGAGCGTCATCGCAAATAACGGGTGTCAAGTCCATATGTTCCAGTCGACGCGTCTCATTGACATACTCCGCGAATGAGGGTGATGCACGCATGCCCTTGTAATCCACTCCCGCCTCAGAAACATGTGAGACATACAACATCTGAATTTTTCGCTTTAGACTCGCAGATATCTCAGTATCTTTGCTTGAATCAGATGAGGAAGTAGGGGTGGGAGAACGAGCACCACGGCCGTTTAGAACCTTGATGGGACCGCGAGGGAAAAGACGCATGGTTGGGCGGCAGGACAAGTAACGTGGGCGTTTGGGGAGGATGTACAGCTTGGGGAGGGGCGAAGTGAGGAGTGGTAGAGGCGAAATGAAGCCCGGGCTTGTATGCATGTCGCACATCTTATTGCGTCCCAAGTAGCGGAGCCTGGTGGTGACATCAACGTACCGTAGGGTTTGAGTCAAAGCGGTACAGGTAGTCCAGTTGACATGTACGAAAGGTACAATCCTTAGAGTACAGTACGGTACAGTATAGTATTGTACCAGCCAGAAGCTCACCGAGGACTGTATTGCTCTGAACGTACAGTATTACGTTGAACTGTAATGTACTGTACTGCACTGTACCGAATGGTACCGTGGACGACGTGGAACATCCTGTTAGCTCTTAGCTAGCCGGATCCTGCAGCGGACACCAGTTATACTAATGCCATACAGTAAAGACCATACTGCACTGTACAGTACATGTACAAAATAATAATAATAGGTCTCAAAACAAATTAAAACCAAATTGAGCAGTGATGCAATTGTTTGTAATTAAATATAATCCAACAAAATGACACAAAATCGGACAAGAAATCATACCTTGCTTCAAATGTGCAGAATATTCTCCATGCAGTCGAATAAAACAAAGGCACTGATTTTTTTTCTGAAAAAAAACGCAAACACAGTACAATACTCAAATGCCGGACAAGCCACCGATCACACACAAGCACCAAATCCCCCACGGACCGCCGATACCGACACCGCCATTCCTCCCAACCCAGACGCCCCCCCCCCAATGGACGCGTTGGCCCCCGAAATGACAAAGTAGGGTAGCCCAATGGAATACCTGTGGCCTCGCAACCTCCTTGCCATCAATCCACACTCTCCTCGCCACCACCAACCCAGAGATCCTAATCGTCACGGAGACCCGTACCGACGCCGCGCACTATTGTGCCGAGTCTTGCCTCAGGCAACCGTCTCACAGATCCCCCCCACGCCGCACCACCATTAACGGCCCCCCCGCGGCGGCGTTGCAATCGCCGTAAGACCTGGGCTCCGTGCTATCACTCACCATGTCTGCAACACCTACCACCCGCCTACCAATTCAATCCGACAAATCCTCACACTCAAACTGAACCCATCCACCCATGTCTCGGGAGCCTACGTCAGCCCGAAATTCCCAGCCCAATCGTTCGGGGCATTACGCAACGAACTCCTCCGGCATTCCCCACTGCATGCAATCCTAGCAGGAGATCTGAACGCGCGATCCCCCCAGTGGGACACAAAAGCCAACCCAAGGGGACGTTCGCTTGTGAGAGCAGTCCAGGACACACGATTTAAGATATTCGCGTCTACCTGACCCTCATTCCACCCACGAGGGGCACTATGCTCAAGCAACCCAGACATCTTCATTTCCTCTGACCACCTAAATTGCGCCACCCGCAAAGACAGCTGGACCAGCTGCTCAGATCACCACCCGGTAATAGCGACGTCCACCCGCACCCTCCTGACCAACAATAAGACGACCCCCAGGAGGATAACGAAATCAACGCCCACCACCCCGACGAACCAGCAGGAAGCAGCGGAAACCTACAAACACTCCCTGCCACCACTCATAGACGCGCTCTCCAACTGCACTACGATAGGGGCCCTGCAATATACGATCGTGTCACACGAGCCATCACCGAACCATGCCAAGAGATCGCAAACCGCCGACCGCGTCGATTCAAACCGTTCTGGACCCACTCATTGCATGCGCTAGCGGCTAAACGTAACAATGCATACAAGAAAGCAAAATGTACTGGAATGTATGCGGGTTACCTCGAGTTCAAACGACTCCAGGCCGTCGTCCGACAACAAGTCCGACAACAAGTCCGAAGAGAGGAACGATGGTTCCAAAAGCGATCCCAGCCCCGCCTCACAGACCTGCCCAAGGAACAATTTACAAGGGCAGTAACAACTGATCTACGGCAGACCGCCAGGAGGAACGCGGACCAACAACGCAAAGGACGCCAGCTCTCCCCAAAGGACTTCACTATCTACATGGGCACCGCCCATAACCAGGAACAACCCCAGCGACCTAGCCTTTGAACTTACTGTCGCGCATCCCCTTGTTGCATTTTAGTTGTGTAAATACTACATACTACTGCGAGTCAAACGGCTGTTCATTTTGAAATTCGGACGCCCCGAAATTAAACTCACCCAAGCGCCTTCTTTTTTCGCGGTAGGCCGCCTGTGTTGCACGTCGCTTATTGTGCCCCTCAGTTCCGATTGAGTACAACCGATTTCTAACTGAAGTGTAAGTGTGGTCATCCTCCGCCCTCAACGGGTGGTAGCTTATGTGCAAATTCGTGAGAGCTGCACAAAGCTTAAATACTGCATCATAGCGGGCCTCCCTCCACCTCCACTTCCCTCCCATTACTCCCCAGAGGGTTCACAGCCGGCCAAACCAGTTCTCCACGATTGTGCGATCAGAAGAAATTTTTCTGTTCCTTTCCATATCCTCAGCTGATAAATACCCATTCTTGGGTTTCCTTGTTGGAATGATTGCCCGAACTAGCTCCCCAGTACCCTGATATCCCTTATCCATCAACACCGCCCAGTTTTGAGGATACTCTCCAGACAGTTCTCCGACATCCGCAATGTCCACTTCAGACGGCGTCTTTTTTAAAGCCTTTTTGTGAAAACGCACATTTCGTTGGAAAATCTCCAGGTCTGCCACGCTTCCAAGGAAATCTGCACTGCAATTTATAGCTTGCCCATTTTATAAAACACTATCTTCCACTTTATAGCCGTAGAGCTTGTGATTTCCCGAGAAATATTTTATCCCCTCCTACACGTTCCCTAAAAGCCTTTTGCCTTGCTGAAACGTGACGTCTGTAGCGTAACGCGCACAAGGAAAATACCTGGACCGAATGTGGTTCTCAAGCAACTCACCACGTAGATAAAGACCATCTATCTCTTTAATCAAATTGTCGTACGCAAATTTCCATATTCCATCGATTAACTTGGTAACCATTTTTTGGAATGTAGGGCCTTTTAAATTAAAAACACGAGCTGCGATGTCCCACTGTGTCCCGCACTTAAGTACGACTAGAGTCATGAACAATAAATCCATGCCATTATACACCCATTTTCGCCCAGGCCGAAAAATTATGAGTGTCACGGACTGTGGTTGAAAATCCATTCCAACGCTGCTTGAACTGTAGAGCATTGAAGTTGCACAATGCGTGAATCCCTATGCTGCAGGCAGATTCATAAAAGGCATCAAAGACCGGACACGCGCTGTTATTCTCATCGTCACTGTCGTGTCCCGGTCTCACGGTGTAGTATTTGCGAAACTCCTGCTCTCTTGCTCCTGCTGTCGGGGCTAGCGAATGGAGAGTATCAGCAGCTGCTTAGGGGGAAGGAACATTTATTTCGTCGGGTGCTGGCTGGGAGGAGCTCATAATTTTAATAAAGAAGGGATGCGAAACCTATGACACAAAGGATTCCGCACAGTATGCCAGCTTGTAGTTTCCGTCTTAACGACTGCTTGGCGGGAAGGCTCATGGGAGTGGACAGCGAGGATTGAGTTGACTTAAGTGCGGGACACAGCTGGAGCGCAGGTTTACGAGGGTCGAGAACTGTGAGCAGGGATGCAAGGATGGCTGTGTGGGGTGAAAATCACTTTAACGTGGTATTATGTGGTAGTCTTTGAAGCCATTTAAAGCTGATCCTTAGCACTGTACTATCCATTTAGAAATGGGGCGCTAATTTTTCAAATCCTGTGCGCTTTTAAAAATGCGCTTTTTCATTTTTGATTTTGTGTGTTTTTTCAATAGCACAGTTGTACAGTTGGCTTCGAGAAAAAATAAAATGGAATTTTATTTATGGAAATATTATAATTTTATTTAAAATTCTTCATTTGGCAAAATGTTTGGTAATATACAATTGAGCTGCAGTGATATTGTGATTTCGACATAATTTGAGCATTTGTCCAATATATGATAGAGAGGACTAATATATTACATCAAAATTACAAGCGGTGAGAAACAGGACGAAAAATCATCGAAAATTTGTGAATTGAAAGCACAAGTTTAGCTTCAGTTCCAAAACAAGCCGCCATTCCATTCAAATCATAATACTCTCGGGTGCAGCACACGAAAAAGCAATATATCGCAGTGCAACACATCTTTACTAGGTCAAGATCGTACCAACTTGACCAAGCACCACCTGAACATGTTTAACGAATTTCAATCCGATGATGACAATAAAAACCTCCCATCCGCTGTTTTAGTTGTGTCCGCACCTGTTCTTTATATCCACGAGAGGTGTCTCTCTGTGCTGGTAGTGGAAAAATCATCTTAAACTCTGTGGATGGGAATACAGACGGCGAATACCCCGTGAATCTTCTCATAGGTATAATCCCTGGACTTGAAAATTTCCTTTCTGGTCGTGCCTTCCTTTTTAAGATGTGATCAGGCTTTTATACATTTGAATTCGAGGGACTCTGTCAGCGTATTTGTAGCGCGATTGAAAACGGTGCACGGCACACGGGAGCTCCTCCACAGAAAAGTGGCATGCCATCTAAACGAACGCTATCAGATATTCTGTTAGTCACAGTACTGTATCTTCGCGGTAAATACACCGTGCGGTATATATCATCATGCTGTAACTACAATGGATGTTCCATTAGCGGTAATATTACTTTCATATGCTCATTGACCTGTGAAGACCACGGCAGATAAGATAAGATGACCGACGCAAGTAGAGCGACAGCAACTGCGCACCAGATTTTCCCAACTTTCTGAATGTGTAGGGATCATTGATGGTACTCTGTGCCAAATTTAGCGACTACAACGCGCAAATAATCGAGCTTATTTTACCGGCCGCAAGAGGAAACATTGCTTCAACAACTTCATAGTTGTTGACTACGGTAGAATGATAATCTACTGTGAGGCCTGATGATCGGGCTTTTTTGACGATGCACGTGTACTAAGGGACAAAGAGCTGGGCCGGCAGTGGCAGCTCTTTTTTACAATAGACCCAGAGTCTCCTCACCCTGTAGAGTATTTGGTAGGCGACCCAGGGTATATGGGGTTAGATAATTTCGTTCTTAGACGCCTCAATAAGAGTGAAAGCGCAGAGGCAGTTAAAATTCCTATTCCTAAATCTTTGAAACGCTTATATGTAGTGTATCGCGTAGGTGTGGAATGGGGTATTGGTGGACTAAAGATAAAGTTTAAAAGATTTGTGCAGGCATTACCGAACAGAATACCTCTACTTAGTGCGATGTTAAGAGCTGCAGCTATTCTTACAAATTTCATACAACTTCATATGCACGACTTCAGTATCCTTTTAGAGGGTGAAGCTGGTGGCGAGGACCTAGAATGGTACACTAGATCATAGCTTCGCAATTGCTTTAACGTGCTCCTTGAAGTGTTATTCGGATAGGACACCACTATTCTTCAAACTGATGAGCCTTTTTATTTTTTTGTCAATTTTCTCGCTTTCCAAGACCGCTATCCGCTGCTTCCTTAGTAAATTTTTCTCTTCAGCACAATGCTCGTGTATCTTATTTTCGCGGTCAACCAGTCGTAACATATTTATGGGTGCAGACTCTACTACCACTACCATGTCGGTCATGGCTTTAGCTGCTGATTCAATGGCAGCTCTTTTCTGCATTTTCTTCTCCGATGTCCCACCTCCAGACGGAAATTCACCGAGCAGCGTTTTACGGAAAGAAGACATTTTCTTTTTGCATTAATTGTCACTTTCTTTTAGTCGAATCATCAGATCCTCGTCGTGTACCGTTGCGCAGGCCACTCCCGGGTCCAAAGGAGCAGTAAAAATATCTCAAAGGGCAGATCGAAGTGCATCTAGAAGTGTCATTTTTGCGATATTTCTTCGGGCTTAAACTTTTTGCCCATAGATTCTGCATTTTGCTTCGTGTCCTCAATAAAATCTTGATAAACAGATTTCAAAACTGTTTGTGGTACTTTCTCCTCTAGCTGTACTTAGCAAAATGAGTGGTTTTGCTGCTTGTTAGCTGGACTAACGCGTCTGTTTCGATCGCTTTGCGGGTGTTTTTATCTGCCCTTAATTTGTCTTGAGCTAAATGTCTCCATAAGGCAATAACGGCTTCGTCTTTATCGCCCCCATCGAGAGAAGCTTTACGAGCACCAATGTGCTGCGAATGGATGGCTAGAGAGCTCTCCTCCGCATGCTTGTACATTGCAGTAAGATCCCCAGGAGATGGATGAGTGGCCTGAGGGGAAGTGCAGTAATCAGTCATTGGCGTACCGGCTCCAACCGCAGTATAATAGCATGCATTGCTCGTTGGCGGAACGGCCTCAAAGACACCAGTTTTTGTGCAATCAGCGCCGTGAGCGGCATTTGCGGTACCCTGTGTGGTATTATCGCGGGGTTGGGACTCCGAATGGTCGCGTTCGTACATGACTAAGCCACGGTAATGACTTCGGGCAGGAGTTAGGCAACGTGTCCGGGAGGCGCATATAAAGAAGGCATGCGGATCGCAGGACGGTATAATGGCAAGTGACCCCGGGAAGCTGCTTGCGGTTAGTTCTTCGCAGAGGGAGCGTGCTTTGTGAAAGGTACGCTAGTTACTCGGTGTGGTCGTGTTTGACAAGACAGTAGCCGATGCGGTTAATATTGTGTTGGAGGGGGCGAGTGATATGCGTGTTTTGGAGATTTTTGGGGCACGGGAAGCGGCCAAGGATGGTTAGGCGGGTGAAAAGTCGGGTATGTCTCACTCAAGAAGAGATGGTGATGATGTGATATGTAATCGTTGAACTTGATAGATTCGTAAGTGGCACATTGAAAATCGCATAATCTCGCACTTAAACGATTTTGGGTACAGATATGCGTCTGTCCAAACTTGCTGTACAGTATGTGCTGATATGACAGCTTGCCACGTGGGATTTAGCCGTGAGTTAATACCGATATTTCCGGCTTTCCTGTCAACTTTTCTGTAAAGCAAAATACGTTCCTGTGCCGTTAGCAATGTGCTATACAGAACCCCACTGCACGTGGCCGACGTGGAAAGCATTGTTAGCTCGGCCGAATTCTCGGACCAGTCAGTGTACCGCACAGACACAGTTTGAATTACTGTCCGGTAAAGATGTTAAAGTTTTTAGCACTTTAGAGCACTGTACACTAGGTTTCCAGCTGTCACAAAAATTCAAGGGATACAAAAAGACGACGGGCGGCGTTAGCGACAAGCCTGAAAAACAGGAGGTGTTTTTGCTTGTGGTAGAGCAGTTGTATAGATCGATAATTAAATTTCCGTTCCGGTTTTTTCATAGATGCGAAAGGCGGCGAGGCCTTTCATAAGCAATTTACAGTAGTTCAAACACTCTAGCTCTACCAAAACTGCTATTTAACCAGCTGCGATCCCTATAGGATGCCCTAGAGCACCTTTATCTAAATCAGATACTACAGTATTTGATTTAGCATATTGTAAACAGATGACCAGAATAGAGAAAATATAGACTACGTAGATCAAAATAGTAGTAAGGGCAAGAGTGTCTATCTTAAGAGCATCCCAACCGGTGGTTCTAAAACGGAAAAATTTTCCTACGTCTGGATGGTTTTCATTGGCCGACATAAATTTAGTTGTTTGCCGATTTGTTTATCTTCAGGATATTCCCAAAGGTTAATTTATTCCTCTTGTTGCTGCCCCTCGTACTCAAAGTAGTTCTCCAAGCTTAGCCGACCCAGTCCCCCAGATAAGCAACTCGAGACGATGCAACACCTTATAATCCAGGAGTTTATGGACGATTGCCTCTTTCATACTATTGGAGACCTTTTGGAATCGAATGATGAAAAAGAATAGACGCAAAGAGGGGGATCAAACCCCGGTCGAGCTGCAAAATTCGAGAGATTTCGTTTTTCAGGGAGCAGAACGGTTATTCGAGGACTACTTAAGCGATAATCCTGTTTAACCATCTTCTATCTTCAGATGCCGGTTCAGAATTTCGAGGATAACCTTCATGGTCATTAACTACGCCCTCTAGAGTAACGTTTATTTTACGCAGAGAAAAGATTGCACTGGTAAACTTGGCCTATCTGGACTGCAAAAGGCGACCACTGCACTTCGAATTCTGGCATATGGATGTTCCTCAGACTCCGTTGACGAATATTTACGCATTGGAGCTTCTACATCAGATCAATATCCCAAAGAATTTGTGAAGACTGTGATATCATGCTTTGCTCCAGAATATCTTCGAACTCTTACGCACACCGCCCTCAGGAAAATACTTGGACGATCGGAAAAGAGGGGCTTGCCGGGAATGTTAGGTAGTTTAGATTGCTGTTAGTGGATTTGGAAGAACTGTCCTACCGCATGGCATGGGCAGTTTGAAGGTAAGGGAGGGGTCCCAGCTATAACCTTGGAGGCTATTAGTGATGATACGTTACGGATACGGCATGCTTTTTTTGGAATGCCTGGCTCCTGCAACGATCTCAACGTTCTCTACAGTTCACCGCTGCTACATAACATTTCGAGCGGAAGCTACCCTCCTCCAATTGAATTTACTATCGATTGACGGACAAGGAACGTCCCATACTTTCATGTTGATGGCATATATCCGAAATGTCCCTGTTTTCTCCACGCAGTTCTCGGTCCCGTTTATGAGATAGATAAACTGCTCTCAGAGATCCAGGAATCACCACAGAAATATGTGGAACGTGGATTTGGCGTCCCTCAAAGCAAATGGCATATTTTGAGTCGTCCAGGACGATTTTGGTCCAAAGATGTCATGACACAAATTGTAAAGTGCTGCATTATCTTGCATAGCGTGGCCGTTAAGGCAAGGGAGGAGCTCGATGGAGATTCTCATTTCGAAGTTACACAAGATGATGACCTCTTGATTGGCGTAAATGCGACGCATATGTGGGGCAACCTTGAAAGTATTGACATATCAACCGTCGTCCCTCCTGGCTCGCTTTCTGCCTTTGTGAGATGAGCAACTTTATGCGGAACAGAACAGAACATTACAACACGCAGAAACTCATAATGCATCAGATTGGATGTTCAAGGGATCTTCCGTGTCAGGAAAAGACACGTGTAACTCATATGATTACAGTAACAACGTTGTTCTTTGAAACATGCGATCGGTTATCGTAGAAAACATACAGAATACGAGTAAAGCAGAGATTTATCATTGCTAAACAATGTCTTCATTTTCGATAGTGAAGTTATGAGGCGCTGCATCCGGTAGCGCAGAAGAACCTTGAGGAGAGAGCTGGCTAGGGTCTTTCGAAACAGGTCCGACAGCATGTGTTGCAGCTCTTCCTCTCGCTTTCTGCAAACTTCTGCACGCATGAGATTGAAATATTCCACTGCATATTCCTGGTCACAACCCGGCGGTGCCGAAGAGAATAGCATTATTTCTTTGTATCGCTCCAGTGACTCATTTCTAGCCTTCTGTAGTTCTACAGCTTGTAACGCAATCCTGATTTTCTTCTGTCCTATTTCTTCCTTCAAAAGCAGCTCTTTTGCTTTGCGCCATCCGTTCGCCCTTTTGAGAGGGGCAGAGCTTCCATTTGCCTCTATATCGCTATCGAAGACCACGCTAGCTCCTGTCGCTATGCGAGTGACAGTCTCTTCTTTTGACATTTTTCGTGAGGAGGAACCTCCCATTAACTTTTCATGATCACGCAGTATCTTCTATGCTTCAAAAAAACTTGAATGGTTTGTCGCAGTTGTCTCTTTCTGAATGAATTTTTGCCCCATTGTATATAGCCGAAGCCATACGATAAAAACAATTTTCGCTAACACCAGTTGGCTTAGAGCGACAAATAGTGTTAACGAATCCCGAAAACTTCACACACTCTTTGTTAATGAGCTTAACCATGCACTTGAGTGATTCACAAGTACGATAGCTACACCTGGGGGGCTTCAAATGATCGTAGACATCCCCAATTCGAGAGAAAAAGTCTAGAGGCTTCTGTTCAGACCCTACGATATGGTCTTCGGAAAACTTCAGCCAAGCACGAGCTAAGGCCTTACCCTCCGAAGAGGTGTAGTTTGTTCCCCTAAAACTGCTTACATTTTGCTGAGTTGACCTCGCTCTGGTACTTGCAGAAGGTTGGAGGTTTGAAATCGCGGGACATGCAGCCGGTGAAATCGTGGGAGATGCTGCAGATCCGTTAACGTTAGAGGGAGTCTGGTGTTGCGACATTGATATGAATTGATTTGCCGCTATGGGCGGGATGTAGGAAAGGGATGGGTTTGGACACTTGAAAGACGTAGGCAAGTGTCACCCTTGATGCAGGTTGAAGAAATTGGCGGGAAGCGGTTCAACATTATTTTTTGTCGCCCGATAATGAGCCGCCAACTGTTTTAATCTTGGCATCAAAGATCTAAATTTGGTAGCTAGATGTTATTGATATAGTCCCAGATTTTAGGCCTAGAATAAATATTTATTTTATTTTTGTACCGGTGTAAATAATCAAATGGGTTAAAGTTACAATTTTTTTCATTTATGTGTTTAGGTCTGACCAGTAGGGATGCTTGAAGGGGCTGTAAGTATTACATAAATATAAATTAAGTAACAATTCTGCAGGTAATGTAAAAACAATTTCTACACCCGCACCCGCAAATAGAGTGAAGATTATTACATATCGATGGCACCATCTTGAAGAAAAGATGCCTGCAGATTTTTATCATTCCTAAAGTAAAGATCCAGTGTATTCACCTTCAAATAGTTTTCCTTGGTGCCATGTTGTTTAGAAACTACATTCGAAAGTTTCTCGATCTTTGACTCAAACAGAGATCCACAAAGGTCATTTTCAAGAGCATGATGAGGAGCAATATCTGGAATAGCCTTTCTCTTCAGATTAAATACAACCTCCTCATCTGATATCGTAGGATTTTTACAAACCTCGTGATCACAGATGAGACTGTTTAAAGTAGTCGCAAAAACAGAATTGATTCGACTGTGAGGATCATGGTCAGAACGAAGAGAAGATGACACAACTTTAGGTAATGGATTCGAAATCGGGCAGTATGTAGCTCTTCATCGAAGTCAGGACTACATGTGGGTTCTGTTTCTTCACGAGTCGGCCGGGTGTGATTTGTGAGGACTCAGAATTGTCTATCAGTGCAGAGGCGACAATCTCTTCGCGGTCAAATGGTGTAGTAGGAGGGGACATGGGAATTGCACGGAGAGTGAAGTAATGGAGAAGTGCTCTTGTCTGTTCAGGAGATCGATGTTTTTGAAGGAGGTGAACGAGATCCACAGAAAATCTCGTCTGAAACGTTTTGGTCGATTCCTCGCATTCCCTTTTATTTCTATTTTTGAAGTGCCAAATCATTCCACCTTTCGTTTACAGTAAGGCCTGGCGCGTGGACCTTCAAGTCTATCCTACTACAATTTGCAGCCACCTCAGAAAAGTAAACCGGCCATACTGTACATCCACCTGTCGCTGGGCTTTTCAATATGCTTCCACCGTAGAACCTGCATTATTCTCCAACCATCGCTCTGAATGGCTTCGCATCTGGTGAAGGCCCGTTCCAGGGCACGGTAACCTATAATAAACCACAAATTCAAGTTCCGCCCCAAGGAAATCCAAAAATTCACCCATTCCCACTCTCTGCCCTTCCTTGTTCAAACAATGTTACCTAACAAACCCCTTTTACGGATATGATACCGCTGTCCACCAAATAAATGCCTCATCGGCAACCCCACTCCTTTTATCTATTCATTCTGGTGTCGATATTCACCATATTATTCCGCCGCCACCCCTACACCTCCCCGTACCCAATCAAGCAAACAATCAACAAAATTTGTTTTCCTCAGGAGTTACCTCCGCAAATAACGAACAGCGCAGATTCTCTGACATAATCCGTGGCTACTCATCTGACGAAACTCCCGTAAGAATTGAGTTGAGTGACATCTTTCGCGAAAATTTGAAACTTACTTTCCTGTTCGGACGAAAAATAATCTAATGTCATCTTCTTTACAGAAAATTAAAGTAATTCATTCATGTTGCTGGAAATTTCGATAACAGTTTTGGGAATTTCACTTCAGCTATTTTTCATGACCCAGAGCTTGATGCATGTACCAATTATATCATGGAATTATTTTCAATAGAATCTTTTCCTTTAACCCGTCTTCCACAATCTTTCTCCCTGTATAATAGAAACAACCAGGATATTTAAGAATTGACCAACAATATTTCACAGCGTTTCAGTGGAGCTGCTAGAAAATATCCCGGCACATAAAACTTATAATATTTCGTTACTTAGTACAAATACACTGCTTGCGACTTCCTATTATCACAAGAACAGAAAATGAAAATCATCCATTTATTATTCCGCGATGATGCCCTTGTTTATTATCAAAATAATATTGAGGACAGTTTAGCTGATTTCGGCACACGCGTTTCCACTATCGACAAGCACTTTAATCAGATCTCACTTCAGAAACAGTTCTACCCTTATCTTCGAAACGTGCACACTGAAATCCATCCCGCGACCTCCTCTTCGCTTTTGCCATCTCTGGACAAAATTAATGAGATTATTATCAAGTACCAGCCGCGTATCCTAGGTCACAAGTGAGAAAAGGAGCATATTAAATGGCTTGTACCTTACAAAATATTATGTATTGAAAGGGAAAAAGCTCTCATCGACAAGAATGGAACTGAAACTCAGTTTTCAGTGACTAGTCTTTGTCCATTCACAATAAATTTGGACCGACTTCTTTCCTCGGATGAAAAAGTCGCTACAATTCTATACTCCATGGTAACACCCTTCAATTAGAACCCTCTGATCAATTACCTGTCTGCCTCTCAGAGATGCTCCATCCTATAGATCCTCGTGGATATCTTTCGCAATTTCTGGGCGCTATGTGTACAGAAATACAAGGCTTCCTGGATCATAATTTTTCAAAGTACTATCTTCCAAAGAACTCTAGCATTTTAAGTGGTAGATTCGTTCTGACCGTAAAAAAGTTCGAAACAGACGTACCCGTCTACAAAGCTCTATTCTTCGCACTAGGGCATTGGGACAAAGACAAAAGATTATTGGTTGATAACTTTACGAATTTATGACAATAATAGACCTGAATCGTCCCTTTACTCGCGGCAATTCAAAAATTACCCATCTGGAGCAAAGATGTTTGCAAGGCTTACCCTCAGTCTTCAGAAGGTCTCTGCCGATATGTCTACTTAAGACAACCTCCTCTATTGCGACTCTCAGATGATAATATTTTCAAATTATTCAAGCCCTTCAACGGTCTACCGCATGCAGGAGATTCCTGGAATCGATCAATGGCTGCATATCCTAAAGAAAACCTCGCACTTTCACGTCCTTGAGTGAACCGGCTCTGCTTTTTTCAAGTAATTCTGATGGAATTCAAAGACTAATATGTTTATAAGTTTTATGTTACGATTATTTGTGGCAACAACGCGTTTCTTTGTCTTTCACTACAATTGCCTGAGAAATTTGATTCTAAGGAATTTAAGTTCGACGATATTACGTTCGCTGGTGTTCGTATCTCTACCACGCCCAGTAGTATCGTCCTCTCACAAAACTCGTCCATCTCTAAGCTTTCCACGTTTGCTGAAGACTCATCTTCTTAGGACTATCGCTCCATCCGTGCAAGGCTTGCTTGCGCCACTCTCACTAGCCCAAATATTTGTTTTGCCGTCCTCTTAGCTACCAAGGTCACTGAAAGTCAATATAATTCAGACAATATCACAAATTTGAAAAAATGGGTCACTTGCCTCGAAAAAAACGAATACATCTCTCCCGTACTCTCTCCTGTACATTAACTCTCTCCCCATCACTGCGTACTTTGACGCCGCTTTCTCCAATATTTCCGATATTAACTCTAAGCTATGGTTTATTTTCCTACTACTGGACGCTTCGGACAAGTGTCGCACACTCCACTACTCCAGCGAGAAAATTCATCACATCGTTCACTCCATCCTAGCAGCTGAGGTTCTCCCCTGCACACTTGCCTTTGATTTTGAGTATAAACTTCCAACTGATCTCTAAAAGTTCCTTTACCGGGACATCTCTTCGAATACGCTTACAGACTCAAAGTCTCTATTCAATTTAATTACAAAATGATCTTCAACGGCCGAAAAAGGCTTATAATAGATATCACGGCTGTTAAACATCCCTAAAATCACAAATAAATTTCAAATGTTGGGTTTGTGCGCACATCTGCGAACCCAGCCGATTCCTGAAGCAAGGTAAACCACTGCTCCCCCTTGACTACCATTCTGGAGAACCAAACTTGTTCGATTCCTTTTGAACAATTATTCATGCATCAAAACAATCCTTTGTAGCTTTGGAGTATCATGACCATAATACTGGGGAGTGTTATTTATATCTGACCTAATCGATTTGAATCAACTCAGGTACAGTACACGAAGTAAGTTTTCATTCTGTACAGGAAGTAAGTTGTCAATTACTGTATAGGTGAGATGACGACACACACTATACACATTCAAATTGTTCAATATTGTTATTTTCATTTTCAGCTTCCCTTATAGGTAAGGTTTCCTTTCCTAGATTCATGCTAATGGGGCGAAGTCTAATTGCTATATTAGAATCACTTGTTGCCATACTTCGCTAGGTAGAAAAACATTAGAACCTACACTGTTTCAAGGGCTTTCAGTCTCCTACAGACCTCGTTCTGCTATCTTTAGTCAATATGGTTTTGTCTTTGCTAGTCTATCTAGAGTAAATAAATACATGGATTCGGCCGAGTAGCGGCTTGAATTGGTCATCGATTTCACAAAGCTCTATCCAACCGGTCAAGTCAAAGCAAACGGGCTCTGTTATCCCGACAGTTACAATGAAGTAGTCGCAAATGCAAATGAACTTTCATGTCCTCTCGGTGTTATACGGTGTTACCCTAACGACATTTCTTAGGGTAATTACCTCAGTTATGTACTGTTTTGAATACGTTACCCCGTCTATGACTGTGAGAACTTTATGCCATCAGTTGTATATTGTGACAATAATTTAATCATCTGTGATTTCGAGTGTACACTGCCTGACCGCCTACTAACATGAAGGTCTAATCGGATGATCCACATCGGTCACATGCAATGGAGCGCGCGAAATGATGGCCATCACCTGCCGACGACCATATGATGCAACTAAAGCGTTGGTGTATACGGGTGCGAAAGATGGTGGAAAAGAAGTGACATTTCTTCGCAGCTCGGTCGATAAAACCTTCAAGAAAACGAATGGTATCAGAGCATGCGGCTCCTGGCGAGTCAAAAGCAAGGGGCTGAAACTGGAAACCAAGGTCGCGTGTATCACGGGAAGGGTCTTGGGAAGGGGGAACCATTCGCCTAGACAGCACGTGTTCCAACTTCTGAATCTTCCGGCGATATCCTTGGGCAGCGGCGGCCGACGTAAACGGCGATGTAATGTCAACGTTACATGCAATGGGTTTGTCACGGGGGGGCAGTGGGGGAAGCGGGAGGATGTGTACAGATGTCTCCGGGCCGAAGTTCGGAACCAGGGATGAGGTCAGGAACCTCGAGCTGGGTGTCCAAACCAGCGGTGCGGAAGAGGTGATAGGCGAGGGCGTCACGAATGGAGTCATACCGATGTCGACATTCAAACTCAGAGGGGCAGATGTCAGCAGCGTGATCACCGTAGACATCCAGCGGCATTGAGTCTGTGTAGACTGGGAGACCGAGATGGTGGCGTAATATTATGCTCCAATGAGCGGCGGAATCATTTGAGGCGGCCGTTGGGTGCGCTTGAAGGACAGCAGAGGCACCACCGTGGCGAAAAGCGAGGCCAAGTATTCGGCGACGGGTCCTGTAAGCATGGTGATGTCTCGGGCATGGTACATCCCTCCAGAGATCACCATCCCAGACCTCCTTGGCCCTGACCTCAAGCTGTGCCCTATTTAGAAGTGTTTGGAGGTTGCCAGGCTTATCAGCAAGGGCGGTAGGGTCGAAGGGGCCGAGGTCGGTGACGAAGGGATCGCCTTGAAGGCGGCGTACGAACTGGCGGAGGGACAATTTGGGTCGGCCGACAAATAAGAACGTCCTGTGGTAGCGAGCGCGCTTTCCAAGGGCGACTTTGGATCGGGCCGTAGAGTACGACACTGTGCGGAGGCGGGCGGGGGCTGAATCCATGATGCTGGCGGCCACTGCTCCATGGAGGAAGGGGTCAATCAGGGAGAAAGCCTGACCACTGAGACGCATCGGGAGACTCGCTTGGGTCCATGCTGAGTCCGTGAGAGCGACGTCATTAGGTGACTCATTGGCGGAGCGCTGCAGGGAGTGGAAGTCTGCTGCAGGGTTCGATGGATTGTTGGAAGTGAAGATGTTGCTGCGATTCCGTGATTGTGAAATAGAAATGCCAGTACTGTACAATATGGTGCTGTATGCATTGCAAGAAGAATTGCTTGAATTCGTTGAATTGGTCACTACTGTAATGGGCGATACAGTACTGCAGCGGGAAATTTCAATGACATACAGTACATACAGACTGTACAGTATTGATAATAATACTTGAATGGGTTGGTACACTTATTTTCCTGATAAGAGCAATCGCAGACGAGGGCCACTGTAAGTAGGGTAACCGCTTACTGTACATACCCTGAGAACGGAGGTTCTTTGGAATATACACAATTCCAAGTTGTGGCCTTACGTGTCGCTCAAAACTCTTTCCAACAAACAACTGGCGTTATTCTGGACGAGTCTCGCCGCGTGACGAGCGAACAATGTTTGCTGCGCATCAGTAAGCGGAACAGCTGCCCATAATAATACTTACTGCATTAGTACCGTTATCGGGGGTCCAGTGCAGGAACCGACTATGTTGCTGGCCAAGTGCTCAGCGGATGCCAAAAGGTCCTGTTGCAGTCACAAGTACTTGGATTCCTGTCATTGCTGTACCTGTAGATGAAGACTTGAGACAAAACTTTCACTTGCGGATGAGTTATGCACATGTAGTAAAAAGTTGACTGATCAGCCAGCTTATCTGTTTCGGTAAATGAACCCCTCGCGTTTCCCCTTATTGCCTGTACTGCATGTAACACATTGACATGACACCAAGTTACCGGTCATTCAAGAAAACAAAAAAAAAGCGTGCCTAATCTGACAGTTTGGGGAAACTGGACGTAAAACCACTCTCAAGGCTAAAAATTTGATGTTTATTGAGCACAGAGGCAGCAAATTTGTTGGCCTTGGTTCTCTTCTACTGTATACTACAGTTGAGGGGGGGGAATTTGGGGTGCTTTACTGATTACGGATGCAGGACGGCTATTTTCCGAAGACTACGAGGGACAGGTTCTTGTATTAAAGAGTCTGAAAATGAGGCCGAGTCGTGAAGTATGACCTCACAGGGCTGGTGTGAGGCCAGCCGTTAAGTCAATTGAAGTAGTCACGAAAAATTTAAAAGTCATTTGTCGGGGAGGCGAAAAAATTGGCGAGTCAACCTGCAACCTATTCAGGCAGACATTGCATGTAATGTCTGCGTGAATAGGTTGCAACCTTCAGAGACAATATTGCCCCGTGTCTCTCACCGTAGATTCGATTGAGGACGAGGACGAGGATCAGTAAGTGTTGGACTTACGCGCTGGTTGTGACATTGCAAGACCGTACCTTCACATACCAATGTTATCCGGGATTACAACCGACCTTATTTTTGATTCATTAAAACACCCAAAGTCTTCCCCTCACCGTAGCCTTCAGAAACAATATTGTCAGAGAATAATTCCTACTTCAAGCAGTTGCGTCCCGCAATGTAATGTCTGCATTACATTACATATATGCAGATTATCACATTATGATAGTGTTCACTACGGTACATTGTACCCTTGAATGGTAGTACCGTACACAGAGAAGATAAGGCAGTCGGTCCCATCTTACATAAGTAAAGATTATTAATAAATATAAATATATCTTACTGGGGGAAAAGGGGGGTGTCTTTATTGAGATGTATGGATTGGCTGGAACCCATTTGGAGTTGCAAATCTGAATGTCATATTAAATACATGTATCTTACTTCAATTGGCGCAAATAGGCAGGTTATTTGAGACATTTGTTCAAAGCAATTAATCATAATACTGTACTTTACTGCATTACTACTGTATCCGTACAGGAACCGACTATTCAATTAGGATGTTCCGGTACAGGAACCGACTTTGTCTGAAGATGAAAGCAAACCATTACCGAGCAATAGTACAAACAAGCAAGAAACAAGAAAGAAGTGTAATGCGTTCAGTGTCTACACCACTTGTACAAACATTTTATTTAATCCATCTCCAGCAGATACTGCCTGCATCTAACTTCTCTCTTTCTCTAACTTCAATAGCTTACCAAAAGTAGTAGAAACTTTACTTCATTGAAGAGTGGGATACTGTACCGTACAAGTTTCTATTGTACAGCTCTCTAAGAATCTGAGCCTCAACAATCAGAAAGTTTGAACTAGGCTCCGCCGCATGAGATCCAAGATTTCTGACAGACCAACCTTCCGTTTTGCTTAAAAAGGCAACGCTCCGCCCCCCCCCCAGGTAATCTTGCCCTCCTAACCCATCTTTCGTCGAACCAACTGCTCTCCCCACCCAAAATGTCTCAACACATCCCCAACAAACGACGCCTCTGGCTCGACTGCTTGGATCAGGATGTTCTCACCCATATCGCCTCCCATCTATCCGCCGATCCAAATTCCTCCTCCGCCCTCTCGCTTGCCGAGACCAGTCCCATTCAATCCAAGGCAGTGCTCAATTCACTCTCACACACCCTTCGCTTCACCCATTTCAGCTCTGACCACGCCTCCCGATGGACTCGTATTGCACGCCACTCCATCCAGACCCTTTCTTTCTTCGACCATCGATTCATTCCCTCTCCACAAAACTTTTGTTCCATTCCATTCCCACACAATCCACTCAGTCTCATGCATGCCCCCTCCCTTCGTCGTGTCGAGATCTTCGATGAGATCCCCATGTTGGAAGTCCTCCGTGGCTCCCCGACAGTCAACGAATTGCTCGTCATACTGCAAGGCAGGGCCCCGGCAAACATTATCGCCTCTGTCATAACTTCATTGAGGCTGTGCAAACTAGAAATTCATTGCAACGACATGGCTCACTCTTGCCATTCAGCGAGACTTTGCGCATATGATATCTCATCCTTCACTGTACGATCTTTGGTAACTGTTTGCCATTCCCCCCATCACTACGACGTCCTCACCTCATACATCCCCAAATTTTCAAATCTGGAGGAGGTCACTGTTACCAATCAATGTCCATCCAGCATTGACAATGAGACCGAACTCTACAACTCACTCCACAAAATGAACTCTGTCAGAATCAAGGACGCTATACAGAGCTTCGATCTGGCATGCAAGCTCGGTCACCGCGTCACTTGCTTGCACATAGCACTGCACCGCCCGCTTACAACCGCTCAGCTAAATCAACTGCACCCCTGCTCGGCTATTCAGGACCTGTCTATTCAAGTTGAGCATGGGGGCTGAGCATGCCTTACATTCTTTCCTTGGATGCCTGCAAAACTTGGCTGCTCTCGAGTTATGTTTTGCAAAACCGCGATCTCTCTACAAACAGCACCGCGGCTCTGTTACACCAACCCTGCATGTGAACGAAGAGGCGCTGATTTCTGCCCTTTCCGCAAGCAATACACCCAAGCTTCGACAACTCCAATTTGTTGATTCTGTCATCAGTGTGGGGGGGATCACAAAAATTCTCCGCTCCATGGGCTGCCGACTCACTCTTTTCACAGTTCCTATTTTGTACCAGAGTGAGAGGCCACTGGAACGTTTGGCGCTGGTGCTGCAGTCATTGATCGCGCATTGCCCAAACATCAAATCCCTTTTCATGCCGAGAGTATCCTATGGCTGTAGACATGGATAAACTGGGAAGCAATGTCAAAGCAGAGACTCGACTTGTTCAAAGCTTGCTAAATAGGCTACGAAGGAGAGTTCCCATGGTATGTTGCGAATTCTTTGTGAAGGCAATCGAATCATTAGACAGCGATCCATACGGGGAGCCATTTGTCACCCCGATGCATAGTCAAGATTTTGACAGCGAAAATGCAGAAGATCCATTCACAGATGATTCATGGATGGGACCCGTTTGGTCATTGACGGATGAAAATATTTGAATTTGAACCATTCCTTATGGTGGGCGTGAATCAGATCCCACTAGCGAGTGAAAATAGGGAGGGGTTATGCATATAACCATGTTACCTGATCACGGATCGATTAAAGCGCACTCTGTGATTCGACAATGACGGGTAATTTTCAGATAAGGCTTTGAGTCGTAGATATCCCACTCCTGACACACGTGTAAGCTTAGGCATACGGGGATATCCCGCATCTCACGGCCACCAGGTGGTGCATTTGATAATACTGTACAAGTATAGTTGCTCTAAGAAATCACAAAATCCCGCGCATACATCAAATCCTCTCTCGGGACACCGGGAACGCCTAAACGGCTCGGTACAAACCCGCCGCCTTCAGTGCAATGACTCAAGCTACATCAGGAGAACGGTTGACAACATCGCGAAGGCATTTTCAGTGCACCGCCTGTTTCTCCGCTCCTATTCGAACTACAATTAGCTGCATTCGCAAGCTGCCGTCCCAGCCTTGAAAACCACTACGGCCTCTTCGATACCCTCCTACGTTTCATTGAGGAATCATTCGAGATGTTTGCAGTAGACTGATCACCGCCCGTAACGTCCTCTATCTTACCGCTGGGTACTTGTCGGAGGGACTTGATTGCAAATACATTAGCTTCTCCCTTGCTGGCCATTCCTTGTCCCTCAGCAGTGCTATGGCCATTGGCTCGCTTTGAATACATGGAAGAGGTATTCTTGGGACTCTCTGGTTCTACGGCGAACCGCGCGGCATCTGTAGAGCTATTCTCGGTATCCTCCTCCTTTGAAAGGTAACCGACTGAAACCTCCTCCTTCACTGAGCGTGCTCCCACTTGAAACGACTCTTCCATGTCCACGGCCGCTTTCTCCTCCTTCACAAAACTGGGTTCTTTCTTTTTTCGCTTTCGAGTGGCAGGTTTCGCGTACCCCGGGAGAGATTTCTTAAAATAGGGCAACTCACCCGTGAACAAAATTGTTTGAGCCAAACCAGCGGTCTGTTCACCAAACTTCCCTCGAAAATAGTCCCCAACTTCGTCGTAAACTCTCTCCGTGAGGGACTTTTGCTTTAAGTGAGGCAAATGTCTTATTGCAATTTGCCAAATGTGGGTGTCACAGGGGATTTCACCGAACTTATCCAGAGAGAATAGGCCTATGCAACTGGCAACTTTTCTTCCGATGCCTGGGAATTGAGTTAACTTCGCAGCGACATCTTTCCTGTCCAAAGTTCTCCAATTTCGGAGCATGTCCTCAGCAGACATGCCAACCTTCTGGGCCTCAACATGCAACTGCTTTGCTGTCCCAACGATATACTTTGCTCTGTACCCAAACCCCGCCTCCCGCAACTCCGCTTCAGCAGCCTCTCTTGACAAGACCTCTACAGTCGGAAATTTGTAATGTGTGCACCCTGCATGAACACCCAGCTGAGTTCCATACCTCTCTGCCAACCAACGAACCATTGAGGTGATCCTCTTAATGTTATTATTTGAAGAGCATATGAATGAAAAGAGGCATTCTACTGGTTCCGTCCTCACCACACGAACTCCCTTTAAATATGGAAAGACGGTTGCAAACGAATCATCATTTGCGCAACAAGCCTTCATGATCGCAGATCCATCGTAATCTAACCTCAAATAGTCCTCAACAACAGCTTCCCGGGCACCCACCAAAAGGCGATACCACACCGGGTCCTCCATATGATCTGGAGGTTCAGTTTCGGCCTGCCTCAAAATCACAAGACAATCACCAATAGCACCCGCCCACTCCCTTGCCACACCTTGAAACGCTGGCGGGTGGTCGCAAGTACCGCAATCAGCCCAACGGAATGCTTGCCCGATAGGAAGGGTGTGAGAAAGCCTCAAGTATCGATCAGCAGCAGTAACTACATGCCATTTGGTTGCAGCTGACAATTTCGGCGACGAAGGCGATCGGGCGGTCATACGAGGCTTGCGGCGTCGAAGTTGGACTGTTGTAGCCGCAAACGCCACCGGTGAAGCTTTTAGGCGGGGCATTCCTGGGAAAGGTAATTTGAGAGCGGTTGACCACAGGCCACGAATAGTGAGGCCAGATAAGGGAAGCTGGGAAAGGAAGCGACAGAGCCTCCGAAGGTTGTATTCAACGTGTTATAAGCTCTTGAAATTGGTATTTTTGCCAAGTTGGCAGTAAGTTACTGGCGCAGGAAATTTTGAGTGCCCTGCGGCTTCGAGGCTCTAGACTCACTATGGCGACGGCAGCCAAATGATCTGCCGGCGATTTAATCGCCAACTTAAGGCGCGTGTAAGCAGGTTCATATGACCCTCCCTGCCGCGGCAATTTGGGCGGGGGAATGTTGTTCAAAAACTTGTCACGTAATAATTGGCCGTAAATATCTGCTCGAATCCTAACGCCAATATGGCGTAACTGTAAGTTATTTGTAGGGACTCTCCATCTGAAGCATCCATTCGACTCGAGTTGATCTTGCGTGAGCTTCGCCCCACTTCAGCTCCCCAGGGTCGCCATCCTGCCGTATTTTCCATTCCGTATGCCACAAGGTGGCACTTTCTCCACAGCCAGTCATCTCGAGTGGATTCCCGCAACGACTTCCTTTGGGCTTCAAAAGCTCGTCTCCAGTGCAAAAATATCTTTCTCTCAGACAGCAACCATGATGCTGTTCACGGGTTTCGTTACTCATCCAGTTACCTTGCGTGCCACCACGTTCCACCAAACCTCCCTTTGTCCTCACATTTTAAAGAACAATTGCCCTATTACCAACTTGCGGCGACCTGTTCAATTGCCGCATCGACCCCAGCCCTCTGCGACCCCAATGACAATGTTTGCTGAAGACGACGGAGAAGATTCCGAGACCGTTGAGTTAGTCGACCCTGATTCCGGTCGACGTCTCACTGTTGGAATAGAGTATCAGTTTGAGTTTGAAGACGTCGACTATCTCATGTGCTTCCCGGTAGATGACCCCGTTGTCATCGCTTATGAGGAAGATGAAGAAATGCATGAACTCGGTGAGGCAGATGAACTTCGAGAAATGTTTCCGGTTGCTGAGCAAGCGTTGGCGGATGAGAACATTGTTTTGAAGGATACCGCCTATTGGTGGACCGTCGATGATCTGGCGGAGATTGAGGATCAGGAAGACAGAGAGGAGAATTCCGATGAAGGAGAGGTACTTGCTGATTTCCAGTTTAAGGGAAGGCAGTACTCCGTTGTTCAGCCTGTATTCGCAGTCTACATGATTGCACGGGAAGGACAGGATGGGTTTGAGCCAATCCAGGGCGACGAGCTTGAGCGAATAAGCCCTGTTGCCGAGCAAATGTGGATGCAATACAAATCCAGGAACTAATCGCAAAAAGAGCTCCACCCGCGTGGATATTTGAGGGTTGCGTCGATTTCTAGTGCCTAGGTGCTGCGAACGGATTACCGCACCCGGCACAATCACAAAATGGGACGTTCCGACTGCTCCAGCCCAGTCCCTCTGCAATGTGAACACTCTATCACAATATTGTTAGCTTACTGTTTATATTCACACACAGTTGAAATCCACGCCTGACAGCGGGTTCTCTGGATTGCCTACGCTCGTTTCCGTTTTCTGGGCGTTACTACTTCCCTACGCACCGAGGATAAAGCCGTACCGACATAACCCATCATATAGTCAAGTACCACGACGGAGCCGCGGTAATATGGTAGCTGCAACCATAGAATAACTACCATCTTAACATGATACCACAAAGGCAACCACCCCAGCATATCGGCGCAAGCTGCGAAACCAGCGTCCATCAATGAGAAAACTGACCAGTACGACAGCCAGTTATGCCGCACTAGGCCCTCCGCCCCTCTTGTCTCAAGAGCCGATGTCGAAAGGTAGCTCGGTACCAACAAACCAATCAAGAGGGTTCCTATGAAAGTACCCACTCGCGGTGTGATAAGAAATACTATCCCCACCAAAGCCAGACTAGATTCCGTCAGCGTGCTCATGGCATCTGAAGCCCGTTCCTCGCTCACTAAATTCGCCATCACCGCAAGTCGCACCAATACATTCAACTGCTCCAACCGACGCTCACCAGTACGCCTCGTCTTATCCAGACGCCACCTACGCCGCGCAGCTCCAGCAATTCCGGCATACACGATAGTGGCCCCTCGTGTCATTTCTAACTGCGCCCATAAAAAGAAGTAGAACAAACCCGTATCTAGACGGGCAACAATATGTTCCAGCAAAACCGGACAAAAGTACCATGCCAATGACCGCATTCCCCAAACAAGCCCAAAGACAATCCAGAACTGTAATACACTCACCTCTGCCTCATTCCTAATGGAATGATCATCCTTGTCTGCAAGGGACCCCTGTGCCTTTTTCGGCCGCGGCGCATGGGGCAATGGGGTCGCACTGCCGTTCTTATTCTCTCCTATCAAGGGGGTATCATTAATCCTTACTCGTGGTTTTTTGGGCAAGTTTGCGCCATCGCCATCGTTTTCAATCTCGGCTGCGACATCTGCAGCCCTTGCACGTAGGGAATTCATAGGGGACGGTACTTCAGCTCGTCGACGTCGTCGTAAAGTCGGGGTTACACTGGACACATCACTAGAAGCATTGCATTCATCAAAAACACGATTAGCGGCGCTTCTCGTCTCCCGCTTCTCAGATAATGTAGCCGGAGGAGTAGGGTCGCTATCGATGTCGACGCTGTATAAAAGGAGCACGGTTCTAACGGCCGGACGTACACAAGCGACGAATACCATGCCTGCACCTTGAGTGAAGGGAGCGATAAACCGCCCAATCGAAACGTGCACAGTAAGTGCTGCGATTGTGTACAGAAAATGCGGGAATGCAAGCGCAGCTGTGCGGGACTTGACTCGCATTGAGACGAGGAGATGATGGTATCTTGCCACGATAGAGTTGTAGGTACCCATGGTGAAAGAATGGAAACGACGAAGGAGCCCAAATCGACGTTCTAGAAGCATAAGAGATATATATATGAGAGCAATGCCTGCCTCAATGGCCAGAATGCGGGCAGGCTGCAAGCGGAAGGCAGCCCATAGTTTCTGAAGAAGCAGTCGTAGTGTAGGGGAAACAAGACGGTAAAGATGAAGAGCGACAGTGAGTACAGGTTTGAGGAGATGATGCAACAGGCGGACGATAAGAAGTGCCGCCTCAAATGATGCCTCCGCTGTATCGCGGGCGAGGGGGAGAAGATCGTCTAGGTAAGCCTTTGTTTGACGGGCTATTAGACGTGCCGCCTGGGTGTATTCCATGGATCGAATGATCGAACAGGGAAAATAAATGTCATCGACTCTCTGTGATGGAACGACCTCTATATCCGCGAGCAGATACCAAAGAATTTCATAGAACTTGGAGGATGAAATGGAAAGAAAGATAAGCACAAGTTGAACGGATAAGCGCTTCGCTCAGCGACGAGGGAAGTCAAGCAATGCTTGCTTTAAAAAGATAGCAATGAACGAAATTGGTCACTTTTTCATTAGACATCGTTGAAATAATTGAAAATGCACATGTAGCTACTGGACAGTACAAATGCATTCAAATATTCATTTGAAATTGACATTCAATCCAAAAAAAGACATGATTAGAGTGAAATACTATTGTGAACTGTATTGCACTGAGCAGGCATCGTTTTACAAAATATTGGCCAGGGGCTGGGGCCAATACCGCGCCAGACTGATCACTTTACCTCTCGTTGTTGAAATTTTCCTTACCCAACTCGCACTCGCCTCATTCGAATTTCGACCACCTGGGCTGGTTATCCTTATCGACCAAGACTGCTCGAATCCCCTCCTCAAAATCCCACTCCGCCCCCAACCTCGCATCCACGTCCAACTCTCTCTTTAGGGCGGACCCCAAGCTCTCATCCCTTGCCTTGTAAGCCTCTTTCATTGCAGTAAATGTCTCCCTCAATGCCTTGGGCGAAGCTCCTTTCAACACCTCCAAAGCCTCTGCCACCCACTCATCACTTCCTCCTTGGCACCTCTCAACTGCTTCCACCACTTCCTCGAAACTTCCCTTTGAGAAACACTCATCAATCATCCTCCTCATTTCACTTGCGTCATCCCCAAAAGCCGTGCCGCCCCCCAAAATCCCTTCCTCAACACAGTTCAAAACCCCGCTTACTCCGCTGTTCTCCTCAATCCCCTCGCCCCACCACCCCTCCTTAACCGCCCCATCCGCCAATCCTAACCGCACCACATCCTCTGCACAAATCCGTTTTGCTGTCAACGCTGCATACATTCCCGTACATCCAGGCATTCTAGCGAAAAACCTCGTCGCACCGCAATCTGGTATCAATCCGATTCTCACCTCCGGCATCGACATGACAAATTTCGAGGTGACCAACCTGACTTGACATGCTTGAAACAACCCAGCGCCAGCCCCAAACGCCAATCCATTGCCGACCGCCACGGTCGTCACTCCACTGTCCGCCACACCTGCCCAACGCTCTAACAGGTCATATTCTATCTTAAGTACATTCCTGGCAACCTCCCTTCTCTCTGCACTTCCGATTGGCCCTACCGCTTTGCATTTTCCAAGTATCGCACGAACATCTCCTCCTGCTGAAAACGCGCGTCCGCGTCCTCGTAAGACAATATGGAACGGCGGCTTGGACGTGGTGACATCGAGAATATGATGCAATGCAATGAAAGTGGAGGATGGCAGAGCATTGAGGGATTTCTCGCGGGTGATCTCAACGCGAAGGATGGCGCCTGTTTGGTTGATGCTCAGGTCGCCCGCTTGTAGTAAGGAAGTGTCGAAGTTTAGTTGGGTCATGGTGGGAGACGAGGAAGAGTGGGAAGCACGTGTTGAGCAATGTATGAGACGGCCGAAGAGTCGGAGTGGCCTGCTCATGAGTCACCTTTTTGGAACTCAATCACGGAACGTCCGCAAGCGACAGAGCATGCATACGTACCGCAGATAACCAAGGTCATGAGGATCTAAATTTCGCTTACAGTAATAAATACTTGCGGAAATCGGGAATTTCGTAGGGAAGAACAGTAAGAGCATCTCTACCGGGGGGCCTTGAATGAAATCTAATAGTTTCGAGGTAAAAATCACACCCTACCGCGGCAAACGAAATCTAAAAGAATATTGCTTTTTGCACTCACACTGTACTGCCATCGGCAGAGCTGATTTTGGTGATCTTTTTTTGATCTGATTCATTGCTAACCAGCAGGCACTGTATTGTACAGTAAGGGCAATTTTCGCTTGTCGCCTGTTGGAGACCGCATGTGTGCGGCGCTAGCACTGTACGTAATGATTCAGGAGGGGCAAGCCGGGGTAGGCTGAAGGGACCATCAAATGGTGTGGCTACTGTATAGTGTAGGCTGTACTGTAGGCTACTGTAATTATTGATAACCCTAGTAACCGCGGGATATGGGACAGCTGTCCATGAGGGTTGCCGCAGCCGTGCTACTGTACAGCACACTGGCCGGACGAAGTGTGACCGCTGAGGGTCAATAACTGTCAGGCCGCTGAGGGCCGACGGAAGAGTGCGTAGAGGTACGACACCGATCCGTTTTATGGTATCATCGCTTTGAGTTCCCAACAACATCCCCACAACTGCAATAACACCTTTTTCAAAAAATGTCTTGGATAATTCTAATCGCGTCTTTCTTCGTTTTCTTTTCACGTCGACAAACATGACGAGCGACGGTGACTCGCTCGGTAAGTTGCCGAGGTTGACAGGTGTCAAAGATTTTATTCCGTGGCTTTGGCGTCTCAAGGCGTACATTCAAAGAGAAGACATTGAGCTCTTAGGATTGCAGTCAAGGCCTGATCAAGCTACACCGGCCCAAGTCTCCGGATGGAACAAGTCAAATTTTCGTGCCAAGTGCGCAATCATTCTCACTTTGGCTAGAGGTGCGATGGCACAAACCAGTACAATCATCGATGACGATGATCAATGTGCTAAAGACATTTCGAATGCCCTCCCTCGGGTATTTACCGCATCAAATGAACAAACGGTACTCAACCTGTTCCAAGAACTGAAAAGCCTCGGCTACAAAGAAGGATCAAGTTAGGAAGACCATTTGAACAAGTTCCATGAAATTTTGAGCAAACTTGAATCACTTGACAAGGCGGTACCGAGCGAACAAAAGTCTTCAAAATTGATTCGAACCTTACCGGAACACTTCGCTCCGATCGCCATGATATCAAGCAAGCTCTCGTATGAAGAGCTGTGAACGACCATTTCCACAGAAATATGACGCAAAAGCTCAAAAAAGAACGAAGAAGCCGGAGTTAATGTGCCAAAATCATCCGCTGCAGGAGTCAGTAACAAGAACAGATCGAATGGAGTCTAGGCTGACCGAGTGAACAAGAATCAAAATGGATGTAACGATACTTGCTGGATATGCGGTCATCTCGGTCATCGTTCTCGAAATTGCTACTTCGGAGCCGACAAAATATGGGAAAGAGGCCGTGGATCAGGTCGCGGTCTTGGCCGTGGATTTGGAAGAGGAATTTATGGGGAAAGTCGAGGCAGGGGTGGCGGATATCCTTCGCCCAACTGGTCTGGTGAGTTCCAATATCAAAATAACAACAGCACGTGGAGCAAAAACACCCATAATGTTGGTAATGGTCATGGAAACCCTGGTAATCCTGGTCCCTCTGCTCAACCAGTACGTCTAACGGATCAAGCAACCTAGAATTTTCAATAACCTGAGCAATTCAAAGGGACTATGACACCGCATCAGAACCAGCCGTATGAATTTATGGCTCAATTTAAGTTCAAAAGTGCAATAGCGAAATGCGGCAAGAGCAATTCCGATGATGCTCTTATTGATTCCGGTGGTTCACACAATTTCTTTCATTCCAAAAGATCATTCATCTATTATGAGCCCATGGAAACCCAAGATGTGCAAGCTGCATCTGAAGGTTCTATTTTGGTAGTTAAAGGACGGGTCAGTATCCCACTTTCGAACGGGCTTTACATGGATGCGTACCATGCCCCACATTTCCAAACCAACATCATTTTTTTTGGTTTGCTCACACGGCACCTCAATGTTATGTTTACTATTGATCCGCCCGCTCGACATGAAATCAGCACGTGCATCCTCTCAAATAGAAAGTCAACGGACTTAGTAAAGAAAATTGAGATTGATGACGATGGATTGTATCGCCTACGACTTCCTTCGTCGTCGATGCCTATGAAGTTCAGCTCAGATGCCCATGTGATGGCAAGAATCAATTTACGCCATGACAAGTACTTAATGTGTCATCAATTATCCAGTTACGATAGCAAAAAATCTCCCAGAAAGCTTGGATTTGAGTGGCATTATCGGACCGGTCATCCAAATCCTCGGCGGTACATGAAACTGGCAGCGACTTTCAATGATGTTGCCTATTTCCCGAAAAGCCTTTTGGATGAAATTTTTTGTGTACCGTGTGCAGTTGCGAAGACGCAGTACGTCAAATTTTGCCGAGTCTCCGACAGACATCCAGTCCGCTCGAGTTGATCCATGTGGACATCAGTGGAAATATCGCAGAGTTGTCCTTGGGCAAAAGCCAGTATGCAATTGGATTCGTTGATGATCAAACATCGAAGTCAGATGCTTACTTCCTCAAGAAGAAATCTGACCCCTTCCCTGCGTTGAAATACTACAAAGAACATTCAGAGAAATCAACAGGTTTTATAGTGGTGAATATTCGCTTGGATGGTACCGGAGAAAATTTTTCTGGAGCAATGAAGTAATTTGCTCTCATGAATGGAATAAGATTAGAACCAAGTCCACCCCAAGCCCCCCAAAGCAATGATGTTGCAGAGAGGTTTAAGAAGGAGTTACGTGTTCGAGCCCGCGTGTCACTTTTTACCGCGGAACTCCACAACGGATTGTGGGCTGAAGCTATGAATCATGGAAACTGGTTGCGTAACCGCTTGCCGTCTGAAAGTGTTAATGAAAACTGACAGCCCCCGCCGCACACGGTCACTTAGTTGGCCTTCAGAATGCGGAAACTCTGTACCGTATCCATCTTTCTCAAACGACTAAGATCATTATCACTCGTTCTCATGACTTTCGCCTTTGCTCGGACACCCAGCTTCCCGGAATTTCTGCTCTTCTAGACGGTATCTCCCACTAAAGTTCATTTGAGAATTCCCAAGAAGTCGATGGAAACCTAAACGAGCTCCTCTGTCAAGCATTTTCGGCGTACCATATCCAGGTAAGCCATGCTCTTACCAATGCATCCCGCAAGACTCGCCGAGATTCTCGCGTTCCCAGTTCCTTCTCCGAGGCTATCCAAGACCTCAACTGGCGCGAAGCAATCGACCGAGAATTTCGTGCGCTTCGAAACCGCCGCACATGGGACTATGTTCCCCTTACGGAAAACATGCATGTCATACCTTTCACATGGGTGTTTCGCGTGAAACCACTTGAAAATGATGAAGTCAAATTTCTCCACAGAGCGCGTTGCGTTATTCGCGGTGATTTGCAACCCGCCGATGTTGACTTCAACCCCGATTCCTTTTACGCCCCTGTTGCATCCCGTGAGGCTATCCGCATCCTCCTTTCCTTGGGTGCAAATTCACGCCTTATTGTCGAAGGGGGGATATCAGCAGCGCGTATCTTTATGCCACGATATACCCAACCGTATACATACAGCAACCAACAGATTCGACTGAAAGAGCTGAATGCCCTGGGCATGTACGCAGATTGAATAAGTCCATGTACGGGCTTCGTCAAGCAGGAAGCATCTGGGGCTCGCTTTTTGTTGCGACCATCATGAGCTGGTGGCTCAAGAAGTCAAATGTAGATGAAAGGGTGTTTTTCAAGTTTAAAGGACAAGAACTCATTATCATAGTTATCATTGTTGACTACATGGCCTTTGCGAGCAACTCCAGTCCCTTAATCCATCACTTTAAGAAAAGGCTCAACGAAGAGTTTGATGTAAAGCTCTTTGGAGGCCTGACTTCATTCTTGGGATGGGAAGTAGCTCGAAGCCATGATTGTATCAAGATTTCTCAGTACCCTCATGTTGAACAATTGCTAGCGAAGCACGGCTCGCATGAAGCCAATGGTACATGGACAGCTCTTCCTGAGAATGCTGATTTCACAGCAGCTAATAACTCAGATGTTCTCCTCAACAAAAGAGATAATTCTATTTACAGTACAACTATTGGAGAAGTTCTACACATCGCTGTGTGCACCCGACCGGTCATTTCTTTTGCAGTGAACGTTTTGTCTCGTCAAATTCACAAACTTACTGTCCGACATACAGCCATTTTAAGCGTCTCCTTCGGTTTGTTTCAGAAACTCGTCGGCTATGCATCAAGTATCTCTCTGGTACAGTCTATAATCAAGGCAAAGATGTCACAATGCAAGCACTTGCTGATTCTGACTGGGCTGGTGTCAAAGAGTGTAGAAAATCAACCAGGGGTTTCATCGTTCAGCTTAATGGAGCTCCCGTGGCTTGAAATAGTCAACGTCAGTCAATTGTTGCATTGTCATCAGCCGAAGCCGAATACATCGCACTGTCATCGTGTGTCAAGGAACTAATGTGGATCAGAAGGTTTCATTGGGAAATGAAGACGTGTACCCCTTTCGAAGATAAGGTGAGTTTGCCCAAAGCTTTGGTCTTCAATGAAAATACTGCAGCAATGAGTATTGCTGAGAAATACCAAATTTCCGCGAAGAGCAAGCACATAGAAGTGAAGTACCATCATGCTCGTGACCACATCAATAAAGGAGATCTTCAGTTGCAGCATATCCATTCGGCTACGCAGAAGGCTGACATTCTCACCAAGCCGGTTGACCGAAGTACGCTCGAGTTTCATGTGTCTCGTCTGCTTTGCTAAGCAAAATGATTCTGGCAGGTTCAACGATAAGGCGGTATAATCTGCATCATTGCAGAAATTTGCAAGATTGAAAGAGAGAATGACTGAATTTATCGGAGATAACCTTTTCCAAAAGCTGTGGATCGTTAAACACTCAAAAACACTGTTCTGTTTTACTTTGCTAGAGTGGAACAATAAGGTATCATTCATCAAAATATTTTGAGGGAGGAACGACTAACCTATTGGCAAGATTTCTGCCCGATGGGCTGCGTACTTCACAAAGACGTGGAATTACACAAGTGGACAACCCTCTTCCCCGCTGCTATCTCTACAGGGCCCTCAATTCGCACTAGGCGGTCAGTCATTGTTGGGCTTTAAGTGAGGATGCGAAGCTATTTGTAGCAGACCCCTGGGAGAATCTAGAAAAAACATTGTCGCAAACTGGTACGCCGCATCCCCCCCCCCCTTCGCACAACACCCTCCAGGAACCGAACTTCAAGTTTCAGCCCCTGGCTTTCGACTCCCTGGGTGCCCCATCCCCCGCCTCCATTCTGTTCCTCGAAGACTTCATCCCGCGCATCGCAGAGAAGCTCAACACAACCACAACAGTGATCCGCAGACGTATTTATCAGCGCATTAGTTGCACACTGTGGTCTTCTGTTGCAATGGAGATTCTATCGCGAGCCCCACTGCACGTGCCTGACGTGGAACATCCGGTTAGTTCTTAGCCATATAGTCAGTCCTGCAGTGTACACGATAGATACTCAATGAAGTAAAGTTTCTTCTTGAATAATCGAAATTAATCATTGAATGGTACATGTGGCAAAATCAGAAATCGAATCTTATGAGGCTAAGAACTCGGGCAAGTGTCGCTCAATGGGTTGAGATCAATTTTCAGGTGTATGAGGGTCGGCTTCAATCCCCGACAAAGATCAAGAGAAATATTTTTGTGAAAGTGCCGTACATTATATTAAAGCACTTTGCAACCACAGCTAGCGCCGGGGAGAGTTGTAGGAGACCGCTTGTGTGTGGCGCTAGTACTGTACGTAATGGTTCAGGAGGGGCAAGCCGGGGTAGGCTGAAGGGACCATCAAATGGTGTGGCTACTGTATAGTGTAGGCTGTACTGTAGGCTACTGTAATTATTGATAACCCTAGTAACCGCGGGATATGGGACAGCTGTCCATGAGGGTTGCCGCAGCCGTGCTACTGTACAGTACATTGGCCGGACGGAGTGTGAACTCTGAGGGTCAATAACTATCAAGCCGCTGAGGGCCGACGGAAGAGTGCGTGGAGGCACGGCACCGATCAGTTTTATCGCTCACTATTACTCTTGGTACCGTATAACCACCTGAGAGGGTTCGAGTGCTTTCAGTCCGGACCTTTTGGCCCCCAAATTGGACCCGATATTTTCGCATGTGAAAGGCACCTATTGGGCCAAGTGTCGACTTTACTTATCTCTAACTTGGATCTCCATTACTTGGCTGACCTCAACTTTACTTACCCCTCCGTCGCAGATAACCCTAACCTACCTAACTAGCATTTATACCTACCTGGCCACTAGGGTTCCAGATTAAACAGCCACCCCGGTGTTGGCTCTGAACTTGACTCCCATCTTCCGTCTTCGCAGAAACCATGCCAACGGCAACTCTGGCTACAGCCACTTTTTTCCCTCCCCCCAGGGGTCTATTTTTATTTCCTCCCTCTCTATTCAATATTATAATACCAATTTTTTGTTTGTTTGTCATTTTTAATCACACTTGGGGCCCCGGACTTCGGCGTCTATATACAAATAGGAACTTCAAAGATGTTGTTGGTGACATCATCCTTATCTCCACAGGAGATACTCAGCACTGCCGACCAACAACTACATCTTCTTTGTCTAGTATCACAGCCTTGGTGCCCACGAATCTTTAGAATCGATCTTTATCAAGGTTCTAGCATTCCGCGGACTACGGTCCGGCCTTACAACCCGGAGGACAAGTATACCGTCCAGCCGCCTAAGGAATCACCCCCTCTCTTCCAGCTCCACTTCTCCTCGCCACCGGCGAGCTGTGCAACTGCATCGCGGAATGCTTAAAGAGAAAGAGAGACAGCGTGCCCCTTGTGAGTCTTGTTTTGTGTGCGTTGGTTTTCGCATTGTCTGACGGTGTTCCGTTCCTAGACGAGAAGAACTGCGCACCGCGCAGTGCACTACACTTTTATTTCGGGTAATCATGTTTACTTCATGGTTTATAAAAGGTTTTTTCTTTGGATAATAACTTGGAAGCTATGCGCGGGGTAAATAGCTGCAAATCGTCATCCAATTAATTTCAATAGATACAAAAGGCGATTAAATTTCATTGGCCAGTTTATGGGGACCATTTTTGACTTTGTTTGGCTGGAAGAAGGAAACACTTGGGTGTAATTTTGGTCGTTGCCACATCCTATGAGAAAAATGATGAAAGAGGTTGAAGCTGCATTGTCAGGCACAGATCACAATCGGTCAGGGAAAGACTTGCGATCTAAAGGAGAACGAGATACTTTGCAAGGTATAGGTTGCTCCGTAAGAAGACCAAATTAAAGGGGTTGATCAGCCAAGAAAGACATTTTTCGAGACGGTCAAGTGCAGGTTTATCTGGAGTAGTGTGGGAGTGGCCACGGACTACGTTACATGTGAGGAGCGCACGCATCTCAAAGTAAACCCAGGAAGGTTACACGGGGCTGCTTGGCCAGAAATGAAACACGGGAAAAAAGGAGACTAAAGTAGCCAAAGTAGGTGTAAAGTACTTCGCCGATAGAAAAGGAAGGGAAGAGGATGCAACTATGGGGGTGGTAGTGGTGTCGGCGAGCGGGCTTAGATTAAGCTAAAAAGCTGAAGTTTACTACCAAAGACTCAAGCTCCAGGAACAACTCGCCTTACCAAAGGCGTTCCTGGGTGAGTCACTCGGTCCACTATTAGTACTATTCTACAACTAAACTATTCTAAGTTAGTGGAGTTTGGCCGAGTAGCTACTAAAAAGCCTAGCTCTGGCTATAAACAAAGGTTCTTGTCTGTTCCTGCACTTACTGTGCGAGATGGTGATAGTCAGTCTTCTCTTTGGGCGAAAACAGTTGGTAGCTAATGGTTAGTTAGCCGAGCCAAGAAAAATATCGGCCGCATCCATATCAGCAAAATAAATAGAGTTACTTCTTAGCGTAGTTGACAGTAGTAAAATACTCTAACAATAGGCCACAGATGTAAACATAGTTGACACAGTTCACTGCGCACATTATCCTTGCTGGTGTATGCCATATAGGTAGCCGAGAGCTGCACTGCTGTTGTTCATACCGTTAGCCTGAAAAAACATCGAAAAATTAGGCCCTGGGCAACCCCCACGAAAATAACCAAAATAAAGGGTGGTCACTCTGATCATACTACATTATCGAACTTGTACAATCTGCAAGCAGTGATATTGCTGGACGTTATGGGTCAATAAATTTGGTATCTATCAAGCAACACTCCAGTGACATGTACGTGGATGTGCAAAAGTTTAGTTTCTATCTACACGTCTAAGACCACAGATTGTAGTCCAGCTGGTATTAACGCATACAATATTGAAATTATTACTGTTATTATCCATCTGGGAATGATAAGCACTATAAATTACAACTATAAGGACTTCAGAGTGACTCTATGCCGTATTACACGACATGGACAGTACTGGATAAGCATCATAAATTTAGTGATATTCAAAGAACTGCTGCGACAGCCAGTGACCCGACTAGCGAAGAACCCATCAGTAATGAGACTCAATAGAAGAACGCCATTGACAATAGTGCAGATACACAAACGAAGCAAGACATGAAGGAGGGCTCAGGATATAAGATTGGTGCGAAGAAGGCAAATCTCATGAAGATAAAATACGTACAAGTTTTGTGAGAAGTTTTGCGGTGTCGGCGAAGCGTAAGGCCGAGGTGTTGGCGAAGAACCTGATTGCAGTTTTTTCGAGATCGACCGGAGGTAAATGGCATTCCGAAAAAGACTGGTTTTTTGCGGCGTTTCGAAAGACATATCTTTCTGAAGCTCTAAAGAGAGCTCGAAATGTTGAGGAGATCGAGGCTGTCGAAGCATCTGTAGCAACTGTTGTAGACAATGAAATGGAGTCTAGTAGAAACCTTTGCGAAACCCAATAAATGCCCCCTATCAATCTCTTGGAGCTCTGAGTGATCAGTAGTGCCCTTCAAGTACAGAAAAATTACCCGACGGTCATGGGAGATTACGCTTGGGGATAGTACCGGGACTTCTTTTTGCAGCGCTTCGCGCCGTTGAAAAGCATGGGAATGAACAAAAATTTTTATTGTGGAACTCTTTAGGATATAACCCCGCTCGCGGTAGTTGGTCGAGAGATAGCCGAAAGCGTCGGTAGCGCCGGTTCGTTAACTGGAAATACCGAAGCATGACCGGCCTCAATATATGTAATGCAGGATGAAGGAAGGGCGGCACAACCCAGGGTGGAGGATAATCCGTCTGAGATGCGCGATCGAGCGGTAAACAGTGGGATCGACCAAAAGCGGGAGCGACGAGAGGGAAACCTATGCGTGAACGACGGTTAACGGAGGGCGGTTCACCGTTAAGGAATAGTTCACAGGTAAAAGTGCCTTGCCTTACTGTTGGCAAGTGTGGGCGGCATCGGCCTTATATACAGGCCGACCCCGGGGTTTTGGGACCTAGATAGTTATCTACAGTATGCCAAAAAAATATCCAACTAATTACAGTTAGCTAAATTTCACTGTCAACTATAGTAGTTAGTGATCACCGGCAATCCGGATTACACCTTGCTAAATCCCAATCCCATAACCGATACCTGTCATCACATTCTGCCATCTCCGCAATAATACTACGAACTCGCTGCCTACAAAGTTAACTACGGTACCATATATATGTTCTATGGCACCTGCTCTGAAGAAGCAATGTTCAAAAACGCTGCTCTGAATTTCATGCATTGATACAACAGTCAAAGCCCAAGCTCGATCTGTAGGCGCTTCACCGTTTAGTTGCATTATCGCTGCTTTTGATTCCCGCTTGAACGTTTTGCCATTGCAAAACATCACCTTAGACTCCTCGCAGTGCATGATACTGTTTAGATTTCTGGATAAATAGTCTCTTCTGTGTTCAACAACCGTGTTGTGCAAGAAAATACAATCCTTCAATACCATGGCAATTTCATACCTATATCAAAGCCGAGACGTTTGCTTAAGAATATGTAAACGAGACTTCAACAAATCACGGTCCACCCGCATAACTGCTGCAATATCTTTTCCAGTGTCTGTCTTCGAGACCTGTGAAAATGTTCTCCACGGTTCACGACTTTACGCTCAGAAAGAAGCTTCACAGGGTAGCTTTTTGTAGCCGTCTTGACAAGTCCAATGTACCGGAGATCCATATCAAGCAAAACGTCAGCTGCTTGCAAAGATGAAAAAATGAATCAGCGCGTACAACCCTATCTGATACAAACAAAGGCTAAACTAGGTCTAATAGCTCCTTTGTACCTTGTAAGAACTGCCTTGTATCTTCAATTTCATCTTCTGCAGACTTCCAAATTTCTTTACGAAGCATGATTCCACTCTTTCCTCAAGCAGCAGTCCTCAGCTCGCTACCATTTTCCGGTTTCCTATCTAAGGCCATATAGTGAGGGGTACCCTTCTCAATTCACCTTCCTCGTATTCAATACCAACGTGACATACTTTCATCCAAGCAGATGCGGTAAGTCAGTGTGACATGTAGTCTTCTATGGTTATTTCTCGCATCCGCGAAACCGGTGATGGGGTCCGTCGCCTTATTGGACTTTCCATTGCAGCCTCTGTCGGGGACCTCACTTCACTGAAAGAAATGTACCTGAAAAGGCTTTCAAACCGGCCTCTTGGCGTAATATGTCCAAAATTCGGGGCTTCGATAAATATGAATGGCGACTTTGAACTCCGTAGGGATCTTCTGTCACTGAATCCAAACCGTGACATAAGAAACAAAATACCGAAAAATATTAAAATTTCGCCACATGTGCATGGTTCAAGATTGTCTCTTTCCAGGCCAATATTGGTAGTTGCGACAATATATGAAAGATAGCTCATTAGAAACATCCATGTGAAGTAGTCGAAAGGCGACATGTCACGCGGTCCTTTTCCTTCCATAATGAAGTCATGTCCTGGGCAATATATGTTCCATTTGCCCGCAAGAATTGATCCATTGAGTCAATCAGTCACGTGACCCTCAATCCCTTTCTGTCCACTTGCAAAAATAATTGCATCGGGCCAATCAGCGGTTCAACTGATTTTCATTGCTTGATTACCATTGGTAGTTTGATTCGGAATGCAATTGATATCGTAGTAGTAGCCAGGCCTGTACTCGGGCTTAAAATCGCTGGAGATTCGACAACAGGAAGAATCATCGAATGCAACATGCTTCTTTTTTGACTTTTGCCCACTACCGAACAGTGAGGAGAGATTTATCTGACTTTTGGTGTCAGCATAGCCTGTAACAGCTTCATATTACCCAGATATAACGATATAAACTTGTTTCCATCTGAAAGTTCCCATTTTGTTGTCACCATTGTGAGAAAACGGCCGAATTTCTCCTCCTGAATAACTTTCACGACGGTTCTACTGACAAATTTTGTCTTTCATAAGTCCCCATACAATCGCCTACACTTGATATCAGATTTTAGAAGCCTTGCTTCTGTTTTAACAGGGGTTCCGATAATAGTTCGGGGGACTCATGCACGGGTCATTGTAGAGGATTTTTTAGCTAACAGAATGAACACAGTCTCAAGCAACTGGAATCTGCAACGAACTAGAAAATTTTAGCTTGCCACCCCCAAGGAAGTCAGATAGATTGAGTATGGATAAAAAAGGATGGGATGTAATAGTTTTTAAAATTACTTTTATAGGTTTTGAAAATGCACTCAATCGATGCAATATGTAGTCAATTGAGTACACGTGTCGAATAGACACTCGGTAGGATAGGAACAGAATAAAGTGTCAAATATTAAAGTAGAAAGATAATTTTAAGCTCATCGACGACGACACTAGCGTCAAGTAAAGTTGAGGTAGAGTCTTCCTCTCACAGGTGATGAACCCGACACAAACAAAATGTTTTCACCCACAACATTACACGCAGTACCTTCATCAACTACTCACCAACGATCCCCGTACTCTCCGATGCGCAAGACAACAACACACCAAAGAATTCGACGAAATCAGAACATGCCTATACACAAACGCACTCAAAGAAGACAACGACAATCAAATACCACACGACACCACACAAAAACTTCCCGACATCAACAATATGGACAATGACTGTCATCCAAAACTCCCCGAACTAGATCCATCAAACTACGCACCATGGTATCTGAACCCGGTACCTCCTCCCCACCAGTCACCATCGCAAAGCTCAAGCACAACGGACCACGTATTCTTTCCTCTCTCGCCAGTCCTCATAGAGCGTCACCGCGCACACGCCTTCAGAACGTACTACACAACTGGCACATTCGGCTCAATCATGTCCAACCCACCAAACTAGCCATAACAGCACAACAGGGCCTCATCCCCAACATGCCGACAAAGTTACCAACCAACATCACACTCAGCTGCAGTTCCTGTGAACATGTAAATTTATACCCCACAACTCACAAACGCAAAACAAATCAGCACAGAACAGGATTATACATAAGCTCAGACATTTGTGGACCTATCAAAAACACATACGACCACGAAAAAAATCACTTACTCCTAATCTGTGCGGCAAGTCGATTTCCGGTAGGACACTTTATCAAAGACCGCAAACACATTCCACAACATATAGACGAAGCCTACATCATATTCAGAAACGAATGTAGCACCCTTTGCATCACTTCAGAACAGACAATGTCAAGGAATATACCTCCGAGAGAATGCAAGACATATATGCAAAATACCAAGTACAACACAATCTCTGCACACTCCATCAACCCGAGGAAAATTCTATTGCCGAACGCTTCAATCGCACGATAATGAACTCGGTTCGATCTCTCCTAGACACTGCCAACCTAGGAGATCAATACTGGGAAGATGCGGCGAGAGGTACACTGTTCAAATACAACTTAATACATCACTCCGCAATCGATACATCCCCATACCAATTGTGGTACGGTACCAAACCAAAGCTACAACGCCTCTTCATATTCGGGTAGTTAGGCACAATTACTGTCTATTCGCCAAAGAAAAAGCTAGACCTACGAGCATATCCAGCTCGGTACATGTATCCCATCACGTTTGATCACATAGTAGTGATCAATCTCCGCGAAAACCAGTACCAAGCAATAAGGGTCAAAGACTTCCACCCTTATCAAAATGAAACCGACCCTGAACACACCGCAACCACAGCCTGTAAAGCTCGAGCCACGCATCAACAATCAACTCCCACCACAATAGACATAAACACACCACCCCCGCCACACTTAACAAGCAATAAATTACCCTGATGCCCAGGAATGGCAAAAAGTACACGACGAAGAACTCCAAAACATAGATCAATACGCCAGCATCCAATGGCTCCCAGCCGATTTCGTTCCGCCCAAAGAAACAATCATCCCCCTGATGATTTGATACCGTTACAAAATGTCAGCTGAAGGGCACGTCTTACAGCGTAAAGCGCGTTGCAATCTATGAAGCGACCTCATGAAACCAGGTCTACACTTTGACCCCAAAAACATCACGACCTATACCGCAGATCGAACAACACAACGCATGCTCATCGCAGCTCACGCACCGTATGGATTCTCACTGGAAATATTCGACATAGTTTCTGCTTATCTGCACGAATCATATCGGCATGAGCGTCCAGTTTATGTACGAGAAATGCCCAATTTCAGTGGCACCTACAGGCATGAAGGAAAATACGCCAGATTAATCGGCAATCTCTACTGCTCAACACCCGCGGCGTATTACTACAATCAAGGCTTAAAGAAGTTCTTAACCAAACTGGGATACAAAGCATTTGAACAAGATCTATGCCTGTACACAAAAACTTCATCTACAGGACATACGATATTCAGCACAACTATAGACAACTTTCTAGTGCTGGGCTCCATACAACAACACATCGACGCACTGTACCACCAACTTCTCGAAAATACAAAATCAAGCGGTTAGAAAAACCCACCATATTCTTAAACTGGACCATTACACATCTGGAAAATGGCGAAATTCATGTGGCAAAACCCGATGCCATTGATGCATTACTACAACAAACCCAAATGCTGTATTGCAATCGCACCAATACACCGTACAACTCACTTTCCCACCTGGATCAACACCTACACACAAAGCACCTCACATCTACAGAGGCAAAACTGTACCGTCAAATCTTCGACGAGATACGGTATATCAAGGACAGCACACGGCCCGATATCATGTACGCAACCAAGAGAATAGCACAGAACATGACACAGCCACAGAAGCACCACCATAAAGCACTTAAATCACTCTTGCGATACCTTCGCGGCACCCGTGCATATGAATTACTCTTCGACAACAAAAAATCCCAACCACAGCGACTGCTAGCAGTATTTAGTGACGCAGACTTCGCCAATTTGAAGAACAGAAAGTCCATCACGAGCAATATTCATGTCTTCAACAGAAAAACAATATCCTGGCTGTCCAGCAAGCAAAACACTGTCACTCTATCGACAACAGAGGCCGAATACATCGCCGCCACGAACGCCACACAACACACGAAATGGCCTAGAAATCTCCTGCAGACAGCCGCTCTCATCTTGAAAGAACCAACACCTCATCACATTGACAACAACTCGGCGATTCTCACAGCAGAGAATCAAGCGCCAATGAAACGAAGAAAGTACATCGACCTTCGTCATCACTACCTGCAGCTCAATATCGCTGAGAAACACATAACTCTACATCGCATACCCACCCAAAACATGTTAGCAGACCTCCTCACGAAACCACTCCATCGCACAAGGTTTCAAGAGCTCCGCAACAAGCTTAACGTTCTCCCCAACCCAGCGAAGAAATGAGACGCAGCAATCGGAGACTGTCAAACATCATCATGACTACAGTACATTGCTGCGCCGCATTTCCGAAAAGCCAAAAATTACAGTAGAAAGATAGTTTTAAGCTCACCGAAGACGACACTAGAGTAAAGTGGAGGTAGAATCTTCCTCTTGTTGGAATATTCGTACATACAAAGGAAAGAAATGGTCTTTTGTTCGTACGTGCAGTAGCTCACGGAAGATCCAAATTTAGGCAGCCCAGTCAGGAGCTATTTTATTATTGACCAGCACCTTCCTGGCCTCCGGACAAGAGGATGGTGGCCAGTCGGAAAGCTCACTACTTCCCAGGTGCCGAAACTCTCTAGCAGCCCTTGACAATCTTTCTCTATATAAAGTACACTCCAGACGTCGTTCTGACTGACTGGAGCAACAACAACAAACCCAACCAATTTCAACTCTCTACATGGTAGCATCGTCTAAGACCATCACTCACATCTCTTTCCTCTTTATCACTATCCATCTCCAACTCTGCCTCAACGCTGATTCTCCCATTTCCAACATCTCTCTTTTGCTAAATCACCCTCCCTACAACTACTTCCTACCCCTTTACTATTTCCCGATTCGAGGCCTACTCTGTCTCTTCATCTTCGCTGTTTTGCCGCCATCGACAATTGTCATCGTTGAATTAATTCCGACCTATCGGACCATCTAGCCCTGTAAGATGTCAAGTACACTCGCCGGTTGTTCATTCATTTACTTGACTTCAAAGTCTACTGGACTTAAAACCAACCGAAGGTTAAGTGGAGGCAGCTTGAAACAAGGAGATCCTGACGCAGCCGTATCTCTACCGGCCGGGGTTGAGTTTCGCTCCTTTGAGCGGATAACGGTTCAGAAAAGCGGGAAGGTGATTTGACGTGGTGTTGTACGTATCGAAAGGTTTAAATTACGCTGATGCTTGACTGAGCAACTTCTCGCAAGAAGCCAGATAGGTAACGGGTTTGAAAAGCCGCTAGGCTTAGTAGCCCTCTTGTGGAAGCTTCGTAGGGATCATTTGCGCCTGCTTTTACTTTGCGTGGAAATGGGTAGTGGTAGCTGAAATTCGCGTCACACCCGGAGTGTATTACCGGGGGCCGAGAGTCCTACTCTAAGTGATCCTTCACGTTAAGTGTTGGTGCGCTACACTCGACTAGCGCAGGGAAGAATCAGTCAACTCTAGAAATCGCAGTCTCACCCGTTGAGGATCCGGGGGCCGGGAGTCCGACTCTCTTCAACTACTCAAGTACTCAATATCAAGAACTATAATAGCGAAGAGGCAGACATAGTCGAGGACGTCGTCTTGATAGACGGTATAATAGTCAAAACAATAGGAATCCAGGAGCCTGTCATTATTGTGGGAAATCTGGCCATTTCATCAATGTCTGTCGCAAACGCATGGAATCCGAAAGGAATGGTCACATCAGAAAGTCATACCATGAACGTGGATGTCAACGTCGATTTTTTTACCCAGCTCAAAGAAATGAAATGCATGCTCAAAACAACTTTCCGCAGGGAAACTGGAAAGCTACTATGCCTCGGAACCAAAAATTCGCGCCTTCTGCCAGCGCTTCCGTGTTTCCACTGGGTCGAAGGTCACCACTAGGTTCTCAACAACGGGTAACAAAATTACAGCCCAATTCTGGTTTCGACGGTCACCCGCAATACAGACCTAATATGGCAAAATACAAGTTCCGGAGTCAAGTCGCCAAAAATGGAGCAACGAAGAAGAGCCAAGCATACATGGATTCTGGCGCCACCCATATCTTCTTCTAAAGTCGTTCTTTTTTCATCTCTCACGCCAAAATTTCTAAAGAGACTGTTCAAGCGGCTGCTGGAACTTCATATCTTGTCGGGAAAGGTATTGTTTGCTTGCCATTGAATGGAGATGCATACTTTAAAGCCTATCACGCGCCACAGTTTGAGTCTAACATTATTGCTGTAAGCTTTCTAACAAGGTACTATAGTACGATAATGTTATCTTCTCTGAGTCGATACTCAACTACAGCGGTTGCTTCATCTTCAAGTATGGTTTCTTGGAGACCAGGGACATCATCTACATCATCGAATGTATTGATGGCCTCTACCCTATGTCCTTAGACTCGGAACAAAGGGCTAAACGATCGCACCTAGCAGAAAGACCGACCAATGCAGATGATGAGGCTTTGGAATGGCACAGGAAGACAGGTCACATAAGTACTGATCGTTACATGCAATTATCGCGACAACACGACGATGTGCCTTCATTCGAACGTGAAACCCTCGCACGCATCCAATGTGTACCTTGTCTGACTGGAAAATGAAGAAAGCCGCAATTAAGCCAGCTAGAAGCGAGCCATTGCAACCTCTGAGCGAAGTACAAATAGATATCTCTGGACTTTTTATGACTTCCTTGGGTGGAAACAAGTATGGAATTCACTTTATTGAACCTTACAATGCTAAGTCTGATGCTTTATTGGCCAAAAATAGGTCCGAGCTTCCTGCTATATTTCGAATCTACAAAGCTATGATTGAAACTCACTTCTCGACCTTGAGCTACAAAATGACACGAGTTCGTTTCGACAGGGCTGGAGAAAACATGAGCAGAGAGATTAAATATTTTCTTCATTCTTGTGGGATAGAGATCAGTCCTTCACCTCCGCGGGCTCCAGAGAGTAATGTAACTGCAGAAAGACTTATGCAAGAGCATTGGACAAGGACTATAGTTCTCCTGCTCGACAGTAATCTCCCTCAGAACTTGTGGGGCGAGGCCTTGAAACATGGAAATTGGCTCCGTAACCGACTTCCTGCTGCAAGAGTCAATGGAAACATTAAAATTCGCCTCTGGGACCCAAGCACGGTGATTGATTTCAAATCACTCTTAACCTTTGGTCAACCTGGTTCTGCGTTCATTTACCGATCTATACGGAACCAGCCAAGAAATTGAAGCCAAGATCCGAGATCGCGAACTTCGTTGGAATGGAATCGGACACTAGGTTAATTCGAATGTACATTCCAGAGTCCAAATGTGTCAGAGTTATCAGAAGAGCCGACTTCACTACTATCTCCAGGAATAAGTTGCCGGGCATCTCATCACTTTTAGACGGAGTTGCTCGCCAGCATGAGATAGAAGTGGCTAATGAGGACTACTGCGAAGTTGGACAAGATGACTTGATTCAATGCATGACTTCGATCCACCAGCAGAACCCAGAATTGGCATTTCCGAAGGAAAAGGCCATCGTGAACTCCGCAACTAAACCATCGACTTTCGCAAAGGCGTGTGACATACCAAAGTGGGCTGAGGCCATCGATCGAGAATACAGCGCCTTGATCAAAAGGAAAACTTGGTCCTACGTACCCGAGCCGCTGCAATAAGACCTCTGCCATTTAAATGGAATTTTCGCGCTAAACCTTTGGACTCCACTGGTGAAAAATACCTGCCAAAGGCTCGCTGCACCTTAAGCGGGGACCGTTAAAAGGCATACGTGGACTGCGACCCGGAAAGTATCTATGCACCAGTTGCCTCGCATGAGACAATTAGACTCATTTTTGCCATTGCCGCTGCCAACACCCTCATCCTAGAAGGGGGCGACATCTCAAATGCCTATCTGCACGGAACATTGGAAATTACAATCTACATAGAACAGCCAATAGATTCCTCTCGAATTTTGGCAAAGCCTGGGCAAGTTTGCAAACTGGAAAAATCTATATATGGAGCAAAATTAGCAGGAAGTATATACGGTTCATACCTCCATGGTAAGCTTATTGAATGGAGTTTGCTCGCCTCTAATCTCGACCAACGGCTGTACTTCCTCCGTACAAATAATTCATACCTTATTTTGGCTGTTGTGGTTGATGACATGGCTTTCGTAACGAACTCCTACGATATTCCCAAAAGCCTTGAAGACTTTCTCGCTTCAACTTTTGACATCAAGTTCTTCGGAGCACTGAGGTCTTTCATCGGCTGGACCATTACTCGTTCTCCATCTGGCATCAGAATTGACAAGCGAGGTTACTACAATAAGCTCCTTAAGGCCTATGGAATGCAACAATCGAATGAAGTCCTGACTCCACTTCCAACGAACACCCAGCAATTGGTTCCGGCGCTCTATGAGGAGCCATTGCTCTCCTCCGATGACCATCACACTTACTGGAGTACCATTGGTACTTCCGTTGATGCCGACTGGGGCGGATGTATAAACTCAAGAATCTCAACCACTGGTTTCATGGTCGACATAAACGGGTCACCAGTCTTCTGGAAGTCGAAACGGCAGACGGTAATAGCAAACTCTTCTGGTGAAGCTGACTATGTGGCCCTTGCAGCGTGTGGGAAAGAACTATCCTGGATTCGAAAGATTTTCTTGGAAATTTGCAATCAGTCGCCATGGCATGAAATAAATTCCCTCGAGCCTACTATTTTAAGGTAGCTACCGTGTGATAGCACGGTAGCTATCTCCATGGCTACTGCAGACCACATATCACCAAGGAACAAGCATATTGATCTTAGAGTTCACAAAGTGAGAGAACTAATAAGGAACGGAACTATCGAGTTGCAATACGTTCCTTCTACGAGCAAGAAAGCTGATTTATTAACGAAACCCATGAGCAGAGAAGGATTGGGTCGAATGGGTCGAATGTGGATGTTTGAATCTTGGAATTGATGAGTTCAGTATTACTAACTTAGCAGAGTCAGCAGCAAAAGCAGCAGAACTTTTAGAAGCAGCAGCAGTATTGGAAGCAGCAGCAGCAGTTCTCGAGGCAGCAGCAGTTTTGCAAGAAGCAGCAGCAGTTCTGGAAGCAGCAACAGAAAGTGGTTTCAAGCCCACTCAATTTACGAGCATAGAATGCTCCTGTGGTTGAAATTCCACAATTTATGGCAGCAGCAGAAACGCACTCCGAAAAGCAGCAGCAGCAGCGTGAAAATTTTGTATCCAAAACGAGAAAATTGAATGTCTCGTAATTAAGCAGCAGCAGAAGCCATGAACTATGAATACTGAAAATTTGTTCTTCCCAGGGGGCGTGTTGGAATATTCGTACGTACAAAGGAAAGAGATGGCCTTTTGTTCGTACGCACAGTAGCTCACGGAAGAGCCAAATTTAGGCAGCCCAGTCAGGAGCTATTTTATTATTGACCAGCACCTTCCTGGCTTCCGGACAAGAGGATGGTGGCCAGTCGGAAAGCTCACTACTTCCCAGGTGCCGAAACTCTCTAGTAGCCCTCGACAATCTTTCTCTACATAAAGGACACTCCAGACGTCGTTCTGACTGACCGGAGCAACAACAAACCCAACCAATAATATATCAACTTTCTACACCCCTCACATAAACGACCGTTACAAGCATTACACTATTTTTTCAAGTTTTTCGGATTTTCCCGCATCTCCCTGTACACCGCTGTAAACTGTGCGAGCTGCGGTCCAGGTTGCTTACGAAATGACCATCGTAGAAACAAAAGGCAACACGATGGTGTCGGAGCCAAAACATAATGGGTTACCTCAGCTCGCTGTCACCGCTGGCAACACGGATGACCTGGGCTATGAGGGGATTCCGAACAGCTTTGTGCCGGCGCACGCAAACGGTGGGGTGGTGAACGAGGATGTTGGCGGGTCAGAGCGACGTGGCAGAGACGACGAAAGGCTTCTCGAACTGCCAGTCGCGTCCTGCGTTGCGAAAGGCGTGGGTGGCTAGGACGTTTCCGTGGAGTGACGCGGTCGAGGATCCTTGCAGCGCGTGGGACTCATCGGCCGCAATGGATGCGTGCTAGGGGTCGGCGAGCTGAAAGGCGTGGTTGAGGAGGTAGGCCGAGGCACAGATCCTGTGCATATGGAATCGGGCTCGGGGTTCTCGGACGTGGTTGAGGAGGTGTTAAGTGCGGCGATACCCCTCAACCTTGGTCCGTAAGAAGTTGTCCGTGAAAGTCCGGTTGCCTACCAGGGCGCCGTGGAGGTCGAAACCATTCCGTGAGCACTCGGTGAGAGCGTTTTTAGCGAGGAACACAGCACGTCCCGCAAGCACTGAGCTGTACCAGTGAAGTAGATGCGGATGTCGACGGCACAACTTGAACCTGTCCCCCACTGGGACAACGGGCGAGCCACTAACCCCTCCCTCCTTTCCCTGTTGCCCGTAACAATGCCCCTGATTACCTCCTCAAGAACCCGCGAACAGCCCACGCCAGCCACGCCCCTACCTTCTGCCCACGATGCAGTGCACAGGCCGCTAAGGCTTTCAGACATCTTCGACCACATATCCGGGAATTGCATGCTCAGTCTCGCCATATTACTCATAAGGCTCTTCCGCACTGCAGCAAACGCACGGAATGATGATGGAGTCCACTCTGCTTTCCTCCGGATACACCTTCTCACTGCAATCCTGCGACGTTTAATGCGTGGGGAAACCGGATGGCGCTCTGAGACAAGGCAAAGCCAAGGCCTCCGAGAACACATCCGTCGCGCCAGTGCAGGCGAATAGAGCGAACTTTGGCGAGAAGCCATTCAAGCGCACCAGAACAGAGAAGAGCGAATCGACCGGCGTCGCCACCAGCGGACTGACAATATGCACGACCCGAAGTTCTGCCGGGCATCCCACTTACCTGCAGGGGTGCAATACGGGCGTGCGATGCGCACGCTACATCAGTTGCGCATCGCCGACGTGCGAAACCTGCAAGTTACAGAACATCTGCGAGAGCTGCACCCAGCACCGCAGTTGCCGGTGACACCCATTGAAGCGAGGGACCTTCCGCTCCCGATAACATCACTGAGGAGGCGGTTCTGCACGCTGTCCGACGCCTGAACCCAAACTCCACTCCGGGCCCGGACAGCATGTTTCCGCGGCTCCTTCGGTTGCTGGCCAACACAACGGTGAGTCCTCAGGAGTGACAGGCATTTCGGTGCTAACTGCGGTTGTGACGAGACTAGCCCAGTGGGGGCCTTCCGGACAACGCAATTCCTCTATTCTCCTCTGCGACGCTTCTGCCCATCCAACATCTGCCTGATGAGATCCACCCCACTGCTAATGGGACGGCCCTGCGGCGACTTGTAACAAAGGTGCTTCTACCACAAGCAATTGAAGACACGAGGGAATACCTCGCACCACTGTAAGTAGCCAATGGCGTGCCCTGTGGTCTGGATTCTATTGTGCACGAGGCACGGAGACTGGTCGAGTGTCAACAGGACGAAGACGAGTATGCACTGGTATCCGTGGATGCACAAAACGCATTCAATCGGTTCTCGAGACAGCGCATGATTAATTTGCTGCCGACCAAGGTACCGTCGCTATGTCGTTTTCTGAACACGGTGTACGCCAGCAGCAAGCCGTTGCCAATATTGCCTGCAGCGTCGACACAAGATATCCCCAGCCAAGAAGGGATGCAACAAGGGGATTCTGCAAGCATGCTGCTGGCTTCCCTTGCAGTGCATCCATTAGCAACGGAAACTGCTGAGCGAGCACAGCTCAGTCTACACAGATGGTATGCGGATGATTACAGCCTCATAGGGACTCATTCGGAGCTCGACAAACTAATCCAGATCCTTAGCTCGAGAGGACCCGATCATGGCATGCATTTGAATTCGGCAAAAACACGTCCATTTTGGCGGCGCCAGCCTGGCAACCGGACATCGCCACCTATTAGTCGATACCGAATGCACTAAACTTCTTCTATTCTACCCGCCCAACCAATGCTACCAAGGTGTCGCGAGTCCAGTGGACCGTCATGCTATCCCGTCAACTCGGATTGCCGGTCTACACCGACTCACTCCCGATAACCTGTCAGCATTGCAAGCGAACCATGGACCCTCTCGGTGATCACGCGGCTGACCTCTGCCCTGCCGGGTTTGGCCGCACACGCCGTCACAACGCCCTCCGCAACGCGCTCGCATACCATGTCTTCCGTGCCGCAGGGCTCGACTGTCATTTCGAAGTGCCTCTCCTTATCCCTGGCACAGATCTTCGGCCCGCGGACATCCTTGTCCAACCCCCCACCGATCCAAGCAACGAAGAGACACGGCCTGTCGCGTGTGACATTACCGTCGTCTCCCCGTTCAAAGCCGCCGTCCGCACCAAGGCCACCTCGGCCGCTGGCGGTGCTGCCGCATTGGCGCACCGTGACAAGGTAAGGGACCCGGAACGCAAGCGGTCGCGCCGCCCCCCTGCACCGTCCGACACCCCGACCCGTGCCCCGAACGTTACGTTCCAACCGATTGCGTTTGATTCTCTCGGTGCGCCTGCCCCACAAACTGTTGTTTTGCTTGAGGATTTAATCCCGCGAATAGCGCGGAGGTACAATACGAATGCGGGCGTGATACGCCGGCGTGTGTATCAGCGTCTTAGTTGCATCATCTGGTCGTCTATCGCTATGGCTATCTGTTCGCGCATGCCGCTGCACGTGACCGACGTGGACCTTCCGGTTAGTTCCGAGCCCTATAGTCGGATCCTGCAGTGGACACCGTAGAAAACATTTGATGCAAACTTTTCATTATACCGCTTCCCAAGAGAGAACTTTTTCACCGAAGGCATTGACCTCCTCGGCGCCCCGATTGGATTGCTCCAATTCATGGAGAACTTTCTCAGTGAGAAATTCAGCGGCTACAAGCACACTTTGTTGCCAATCGACGGCATCGGAGACGCTTGCATTCAGTTCCATCTTCACCAGGCGTGTGCCTCGGCATCTAAGCTTCAACATGTGGTGAAGCTAACTCCGCTGGATGTGTCCGATGCCATTGTACTGAGATTTGATGAAGAGCAGTTGGACTTTTACTCGCGCTCCAATAACGTGCCGATGACTGGTGCGGTTCGACAGCAAGTGTCCGTACCTCCGCGCTATGGCGGGCATGGCTTCACACCTTTGGCGACGCTCAATGTCGCAGCATATGCCGGGAGCATTATTGATGTCGAGCAACTGCGAAGCCCTGATGAACCTGGTGCGCCAGAACACCGTGCGTATAGATACGCAGAAGCGGATGGACACCTCCGGGATTTTGTACGACGGCTCCATCCGTTCTTTGCTAGCGAACACGGCGGTCTTTCAGAAGCACTGGCAGCGGCTAGCCTTGCTGCCAAGCCCGACAATTCACACAACGTTCTAGATCGAGCCTGGTGCTAGTCGGCAGCAAAGTCCTTCTCGAAAGATGATGAATGGGCAAGGTTCCCCAACCCCGCAACGCACTCAGAAGCTGATATTCCGCGAAGGATCCGTCGTCCAGCATACTTCGTGGCGCCTGCAGCAGCCTTCCTCACCGCGCATCCGTCCGTGGTCTACAGAACGTGTAACGACATGTGGACAATAATGCTATGTCGCTATCTGGGAGCTCCTCTTTTTGATGACATTGCACTGCTGCGGTGGGCGGAGTGACACAGGCCCACGGATCTTTCAGGAGACTATGCGGCAGATCTATGCGACAAAGGTCTCGGATGGACCAACCGACACGCAGTGGTGGTGAAGGTAATTGGCCGAGAGCTGTTCAAGGCAGCAGGAGTTGGTGTTCAATTCGACGTGAAGTACCTTCTTCCTTGACTGAACGCCTGACATGCGGACATTCTGGTGCACCCACGGTCTGGTTTAGCGAACACTCCGACTCCTTTTTCAGTGGCGTACTGTACGATGTAATCGTATCATCCCCATTCCAGGAGAGCTACAAGTACATGGCATTACAGTACTGTACTTACACCGGTGGATTCTCCATTTCGTGGATTCTACAGTACAATACCGATGCTATAAAATACCAAACTCACTCTCTCCAAACTCTATCCCATTTTCACCAATTCAAGTAAATCCCATTTTCACTCTCCCAGGATTCCGAGGGCCACTTGAAGATCCGGTCCGCTATCGCATCAGCTTCAAACTTCACCCAACCTCTATCGCCACGTGCCCTACTCTCCTTGCTTCAACATGTCGGAACCGAAACAGGAAATCAATCTGCCCCGCCTCAACTCGCCCGGAAAGTCCCGCCTGAACAGTCTCATGTCAACACCCATTGCTGTACCCGCCTTAGCAATCGCGGGAATAGCCGTCCTCTCCTACTTCGTGGGTCGAAGAATCGAGCAACGAGAAGCGAACAAGTCCTCTTGACGCGCCATCCCCTGCAGATCGCTGAACGTCCCCACTGATTTCCGATCGCACCTAGCCATTCTCTTTGTACTGCTGCCCACTTCTCTCGTATGAAGGTCATGCGTGTCATTATCAGTATTGCAAGCTGCCGGCCCACTTGCTGTTGCACGAATCTGACGTATTTGCTGTTACAAGAGCCACTAGTAAACTACTTCCTTATTCGAATTGCTGTAACCACAAGCCAAAGTTTACGTCTCGTACATTGCTTGCAAATGACCATGCGGGACCTAGTATGTCTGTTATGAACAACATCGTAGACTCATATAAACACGGCCTGAGGCAACCAAGCCGTCGAGCTACTCTCTGCAGCTGCCTTCTTGTGTGGCGGGCGTCGCAGACACGCTCATCAAACGACGGCCCGTGTTCATTTTATCTATAGCCAAACCACTGTTAGGTGAGCTTGCGAATGCGCGTAGGAAAACACTCCACTCGATTCTGCTCGTTGGCAATGCGTCTGCGCTTCTACCCGCCCGTTTCTCGCCTCTCTCTTCATCACGCTGTCGTGCTTGTCAGCTGGTCTTTCTTTACAGGACAAGTCAAATGAATTCACGGTCTTGACTGCTTCGGAATACAGAGCGTTCACGCAGACGTACTTATACTTATGACTTCGAAAAAGTTGCGCCTGCTTGGGTCATAGGCTTCTTCCGTGGTTGAATCGGAACATTTTCGTCATCATCAAAGTAGTTCGGCAGTGCCCTTTTCTTTGCGCGATTCATCGGTTGAGCGATTGACGAGGTTTGGTACGAATTGCTTGAGCTATCAGAGTCTGACTCTGGGCGGGTGACGGCTGTCTTGGGGTTGCTCTTTCTTTCTCTCACATTCTGATATCTAATCGGATGAATCTCGCCGCCATCTGCGGCAACTTCTCGCTCCTCAGTCGGTATACTTAGCCCGGATGCAAACCAAACCCTGAGTATGTCATAGATTGTTAGCTGATGCTTCCGTCCTCGGGAATAGGTACGTACATAATTCATAGCATTTCGAACTCTTCCCGCCAGAGTACCACCGCGCCACTCCGAAAGCTTCCAAGAAATACCAGCGATGACCCTCTGCGTAGCATAGGTTCTCCGCACGTGAAGAACCAAGGTCGGAAGTGACCTCAACGTGCAGTGAACGACGGGGATATAAGTTTCCCTCTGCCGCGCAACCGTTAGGTGCTCAATTTTGGGCTCATGCTCTTGGTGGGAATCTCGAAAGTTCTTCACTTCTTCTTGCACAACTTCGATGACTTCCCGTAATTCCTGACGTTTCTTGGCAGCAGTCCTCCGATTTATGGCGCGAGTGCGACCGGCAACATGTAACTGCTCGCTGTACAAATCCAGGAATCGAATGAGGTCAGGGGTCAACTGCACAGAGCATTCTTTGGCCAAGGCGGCTATCACAGGTGTGCCAACCACATCTGTCCATGAGTTGTCCATTACACAAATACTATTCCTGAGCGAACGCTCGTTTTCAATGATCACCTTTCACGCGCAACAAATCTCTAACAGTTCTTTCTCTCCAGGCAAGAGAGAGGGGGACAGATTCCTTATTCGAACAGACAACTTTTGTCGAGCATGCGTGCGAGATGCACCATACGTCAAACAACCTGCTGTACAGTACAGTATTTAATCGGACAAAGCTTACAGTCAATGACCATGGAACACAACTCAATTATTCTATCACTGTTAGAGCATCTCCACCAGTTGAATAAAATTACCAAAAAACCAAATTTGATATTTTGCTCACTCGATTTCTTCTCCAGCAAGCCTGTAGCAATGGAGCAAACTATCAAATTGGGTTTCATCCAAGAAGAAGAACACACTTTATTGGGGTAACCAGGGACCACTGTTAAGCAGTGGTCAGTGCTAGAGAGCGGTGACAAACGGCGTGAGCCGTGAATTGCAGGTTGAGGGAAGAGATCGTAGTCAGGGGTCGGAGGTATTCGGAAGAGGAATTGGTACATCGGCGGCGGGCGAAGTGTGAGGCAAGGAAGGCCAGGAAGGCTTGAGCGGGCTTTCCGAGACCACCATGAGTATCGAGACCCAGGGGGTGGAATTTCGCTCGTATAGTGTTACATAGGCCGGCATATTGACGCGTCTTGAGAGCCTCGATGCCAGTGGTGGCCCCTCCCGGATGCTTGGTGGAGGTGGGGAGGGCGCGGGATGTGTAGGGGCTCACAATAAAGATGTCGATTGCCTGCGGCCGCGGAGAGAGGGCGAGGTCATCTATGAGGATGCCCATGCGGAGTCTCTCGTTGGCGGGGAGATGATCTTGGAAGGGGAACGTATACTCCTTCATAGGACGAAGGAGGGTGGTGGGGTGACGGAGGATAGAAATAAGGTTGTCGCGGATGTGGTTGTGTCAGCGAACATACCCTTCGAGGGAGGGGCAACTGGTAGCATGGACACCAAGAGGGTCGAGGAGGGGCGGGGGGCGGATAGTGAGTGAATGCATCTGGGGCAGGGCTCCGTGCCAACGAATACAGGGTTCCCAAAGCGAAGTTGAACCATTATAGTCCACACTTCAGGTTCCACCGTGGTGCAGGACCTGGAGTCGGGCAGTTCGGTGAAGGGGAGGTGTGAGGATTGTGTGCGACAGGTAAGGTTACGTGCAAGGTGGAAGGAAGAAGATTCGGTTCTAGAGGTACAGGAGAGGTAAGAGACGAGGCGAGACTTGTGGCAGATGGCCGACAGCATAGGTTGTATACCAGGGATAGAGCCCTGTCGCTGGACGGATGCGAGGGCATTGGGCAATTGAAGAGGGACGGGGAGATGGAGTTGGGAGGAGAGGTGGACATGAGAGGAGATGAGGGCTGACGTGCGGCAGTCGTCAAGGGGGGATCCAAGGAAGCGCGGACGAGGGAAAAAGTGGACAGTAGGGAGCTGTAGTATGCGAGGGAGGAAACGGTAGCCGTCAGGGTCAGGCCGAGGCCCTCAAGAGAAAACGACAGGGAAGCGCTAAGCCAGGCATCATTGTGAAGGTCGCTGTGAATAGCTTGGAATGCCCCTCGCAGTTCCATACCAAAGAGTTTTGAAGTGGAAAGGGTTATTTGCGGCGCGGTAGTTCGAAGAGCATAGGTCATTCGAGATGGGCTGGCGCAGTGGCGGAGCAGATGGAAAGCCATTTGGAGGTCGCGAAGGGACTTGCGTGTGTCCCACAGTTTCCTGGCTTGGTGGAGTCGTGTACCGGTGATGGCACTGCAACCATCATGGTGTCCGACTGGAGAGCCAAGAGTAGTGATAGCCGAAGATTTGTCGCACGTGCACGGGAGAGCAGCTTAGAGGAATTGTATTCCGGATTTGACGAGGTAACAGGATGACCTTGAGTCGGACCTGGCGAAGGAGCCTGGTTGGGAGCCGGCTCCTCTTTATGTACTGTATCATCACCGTTCAGTTGCGAGAGCTCGGTGAAAGCGTCAACAAATCCTGGGAGCGTTTTTTAGCATTGCCTCTGTAAAGAACGCCTCAAACTATTTGGCGCAATTCCATTGGTTGATGTTCCGCTTCCTTGGCTTGCACTTTCCATCAAAGGGGGCAGGTCCTCTAATCCTGGATAGAACTATACGTCATATTCAAAGTGCATGAGATGGTTGGACGAAATACCATGTCCGTGCTAGGTGACTGGGTACGTTCCGCCTCCTGGAGACTCACAATAGGTTCTCTCCTATGCGTCTCTGGTCTGGGCATCTCAATACTTGTACTGCGCTCCGATTCTTTCGTTCCGCTCATATCTTCTGACTCTTGACGGCATTCATCTAGAATGTTGCTCACACTTGGTGTACTATGTTGACCAAGGTTTTCCTCGGGTGTTGGATTCGGTATTAACCTATCTAACGATAGCTTCTCGTGATTTCCTTTCAACTCCAAGACTGTAGTATCCGACTGAACGGGGATAACTCGAAAAGGGCCATCAGCAATCAGAGCCAGCTTATGCCTGGGTGCGTCCTTCGACCAGTCTTATTTTCTTACGAGAGAGTAACCTCCTGGTAACAGGGTCTCTTTTGTCCTGCGAATTCGCCCATCGAAGTTCTTCTAGTAGCGAGTAATTGGAATGTCCATCTTCTTCCGAGCTGTACTCATTAAAGCGGTGAGCCATGTTCTCCACTTTTCGTTGTAACTCTTGGGTGACAATCCGAGTTTAACATTAAGTTCGTCCTCAATCGCTAGCGCCGGCGATAGACTGGATGAAAAAACCAGAAAGGGGCAAGCCCAGTCGTATAATGTGGTTGTTTGTTGTACTCATTTGTCAAGGAGTCCGGATTCATTTCCCAATCAGTAGGATGGCCCGCGACGTAGTAGCGCAAGGAGGCGAGTATCCTGTGATTGAACCTATCATCTTGTCAACTATCACGAAGGTAGTACGTAGCGGTGAACAGTTTTCTGATACCTAGAATCCGATAGACGTCCTGAAAGAAGCGTTCATTGAACTGCTTTCCGTTATATGATAAGAAAAACTGAGGAGGGCCGTAAAAGATAACCCAATGGTGGACAAAAGCCTTTGCAACCACGAGCTCTATAGTTCGTTTCAACAGTATCTTGCAGAAAAACGTCGGGTACTGATCTTTAATCTCTGGAAGTAATTCGTTCTCACGCGGCCGCAGCGTCTTGATCAGTTTGCCGAGGATATCGATCGATACCGTTTTCAGGAGGCCCTTCGTGGGGAATAGTCGCATCAGTTTGACTACTCGTCGGAGCTTAATGCCATTTCTCGCACAAGTTACGCAATTGCGAACAGCATTGTATCAATCGACAGCCATAAGAGGCCAGTAAAAGAATCTCCGTAGACCGTAGTACATACGCTTTCCACCCGGATGTTCCGATTACGTAGGATAATGCGACAGATTTGGTACCTTCCCTTGGACTGAACCCGGAACAACAATTTGGGATCGAGGCTCAACTATTTGAACGAGGAAACCCTGTTCGATCAGCACAAAAGGCAGCACTTCCCCCTGGTTAAGACGAGAGCGTACCTGCTGACAGAAAACGTCTCCCAGTTGGGCTTCAAGTAATTCCTCAGTATTGATGGGCTCCAACATGTCATCTGGTATGCAAAATTCGCTTGAAATGAGGATCCGACGAGGTAGTTGAATTTGAAGTACAATAAATCAACTTCTTCATCGTTCTGTGTGTTCAAATGTTTTCTATCGCTTGAGGCGGGGTCAATACAAAACATGGGATTTCTTCATCGATGTCAAGGGAGGAGCTTCCCAGGGCGTGGGGCCGCGATAGCGCGTCTGCTTGGGTTTTCAACTTCCCCTTTTTGTAGACGACTGTGAAGTCTCATTCAGAAAGGCGTAGTCTCCATCTCATAAGTCTTCCAGAGGGATTATTAATTTCCATCAACCAACGTAGGGAGCTCTGATTTGTGTGTATTACTAAACTTTCATACTGTAGGTAGGGCCGTGATGTCGTGACTGCATAGACACCCGCAAGGCACTCAACGCCGATAACCCAATAATTCTTCTCGCTCTTTGACAGCGTTCGGGACCGGTACCCAATCGGGCGTCGCTCACCCTCGATTTTTTGGAACATGATAATCCAAAGCATGTGTGTCAATCGAATATGGACACCCTGGCTTTGTCAGTGTTAACACTGGAGGTTCCGTCACTCTACTAATGAGTCCGTTGAAGGCGGAAAGCTGTTCGCGTTCAGCTCGGAGAGCTTGAACGGATTATCCCTCTTCAAAAAAGCGTTAAGCGGAGACAAAATCTTCGAATTGTTCGGGATGAACCGTCAGTAGACATTACACAGTCCTAGAAAATACATGAATTAAGTCTTCGTTTGAGGCGTTTTCGCAACCGAAATATCATAGAAATTATCAAAACATCATCCAATTAAACAAGGCAGGTCTGCGCCTTAAATCTTGAGAGTAAGAGTTCTATCGTGCGCTACAAAGTCGTAAGCGTGTTAGTTAGCTCAAATGTCATGCTAAGGAACCAGTAGGAACCGTTATGACAAACGAAGGTAGTCTTTTCTCGGTGTTATGCAGCTACCGGCACTTGCCAGTAGCTAGTAGCCACAGTTCGCGTCGAGCGTGATGAACTATGACGCCTCTCCCAACTATTTTATGTACTTGTCCACTCGCGGGAGCGGGTAGCTTTCCTTGACTGCCCTTGCATTCAATTAACAGTAAACCACGCAAAATTATATCGTGCCATCCGGCTTCGGGACCAGTAGAACTGGACTCGCCCACTCTGACTAAGTGGTCTCGATGATTCCTTATTTAAGCGTTCTCTATACCTCGTTCTTCTAGATCTATCTCTGTTGTGATCCCGCCTGGTAGGATGGAGCATCGAATGGGCGTAACCCTGCCATGAGCTCGATACGGTGATCACTGTCAGCAATTTGACCAAGACGACCACTCCACATGGAGGACTACTTTCTGAGCATGTATCCGACTCGCCTTTATTGACTAGGTTTGAGCTTGGGAAGGTCCATGCCTTCAACCGAAGGCGGTACCGGAGGAGGATCCAACATCTTACCAAGCTTATCCGAGGGCTGGATCTCGACATGAGGGATCTTTGGATCTTTAGGGTTCAAGTCCCAATATTTCCGCAAGCATCACATGACTTTGAAATACTTCGGTCGGATGGGAAATTTCGTGGACCAAGATTTGATCTGTCACTCAACTAATAGGTTAATCCCGGAAATTAGCCACGAGGATTCTAAGTGGCATATTCGCAGTCACTTGTGCCACGACATTCAAAGCCAGGATACCCTGATTAAGTAACATCTCCTCGGACGGTTGGACAAAAAAGAGTCCTGCACGCTGTATCGTCACGGTCACCCACGTCTCTCAATAGGCAGGGAGTTCGCGTGGTTTGGAGGCACGAATCTTGTTCTTCACGAGCTTCTGCTGTGCGTCCTTCCTATCCTCGGTAATAGGAGTCAACTACTTAATAGTTTTGGGACTTCTGCTGCAATCGCTCTTGGGAGAGGCTTGCGCACGATTGGTACAACAGTACGGTCCGTTAACTCGAGTTCTCAATTCTGCGGGTACACTGCCGCGATATATAGATCTTCGAAGTTGCAGCCAAAGATGAGGGGAGCCGCGAGGCGTTCGTAGACAATAAACTGAACCTTGCAAATGGATTTTCCAAGGCGCAGAGTGAGCCCGGTCATTCCTCTAGTGCGGAGTGGTCGTTTATTCGCATCAGCGATGGAAGGGAATGGCTCATAGTAAACGGAGGATCCCGGAGGTAGACTCGCTTGGTAGTGTGTGTGGACTTCCATCATGTACCCTCGTATGGGGCATCTTGCTTTGCGGGTGATGGAGTTTTCAAACCCAGATTTCTAGCTATAATATCGATGTAGTGGGTATAATTTTGTTACGCGGCGGAAGTGGTGGGGCGTTCCAGTCAATTACTTGTATTCTGCCGAGATAGTCAAATCCGTCATTGTGGGCTATTTTCCATTTTTCGCGTCAGATTTACTGATAGCGGCTTTTTGATTGCGCAGAAGGGCTTTGTTGATGCTTACTGTTGATAGGATGTTGTTGGGCCTTTTTATGCTGAATCTTTTGCATGAGTATTTGGGTATACCGGAGTGGGTGCGCGTTTTAATGCATATTCTTCGCGGTTGGTGGGTTGCTCGGAATGGTTATATGTCCGGATGGTAGTAGTTGAAGTCTTAGTTTCTTGCGGTGGTGTATGCCCGAGATTGTTCTGGGAAAATTTTGGGTAATTTATTATTTGGAAAGTAATGTCATTCCTGAAGTGAGGCCACATGTTTCAGGAGGGATTAAGGTGGGTGGCTGTGAGCTTCCAGAGCTCGGGATTAGCAGCGTGGCTGCATGACCCTAAAAAACTGGCCGGAGTCCGGCCATTGTTTGGGTGTAACGATACTTTTTCGTCCAGCTTGGTTTCGCTGGGCTTCAGTACTGATGGCCATCCGTGTGCTCCTAAAGAGATCATTCGGATTAATGCAGGGGACCTGCAATTACAAGCAGTGAAGGTTAATTAGGCGGTGGTGTGTTGCCGTTTTATGTTTTATTTGAATACTGCTTCCAGTAGTGCGTCGCCCCGGTGAGTGTCATCGAGCTTTCTATTGCTAAGTGAGGCTTGGGTAGTCCGCATTAGTGTGAGTATTATTAGTTTGGCAAGTAAATTTTCTTGCGGTATTTATGGCATAGTGAGAGGCGTATACTGTACTTCGTTGCTGCCTACATTTTCATTGCTGCTGCGGAAGGTGCTCCAGCAAACAAGATAAAAAAAGCAGCGAAAAGTCCAAAGTATCCAGAGTGATGTATTAGGATATGTGAGGAAATAAAACAAGGTAGCCTAGCTTTTTTCGGCGCCAACTGCAATCAATTTTGGTCAGCTATTAATAGGAGGCGCAGAAATGCAAGAAAATTTCTCAAAAAGATCAAAAAGATCAGTAGTTCCAATAAGGAAAAGAAAATATTCCTTAACTCCGCCTGTAAAGCATCAATACGCCTTAAAATAGTACAGGTAAAAATCTTGGGAACGATAATCCAAGCTCTTATCGACTCCTATGCTGCTCTGAATCTGATTTCAGAAAGTTTGGGGACGAATATTGGCCTCGAAATCGCTCCAACTACAAGAATTATAACTATTGCATATGGAACCATCTCAAAAGGTAGGGTATAGTTGACAAAGTTCCCGAGTTTTTCGGGCACTCGAAAGTTGATGTTGATTTTTTCCTTATGCCTGATTTAACTTTCGATGCAATCATTGGATGTCCGAGAATGGAAGAGCTGGTGAAATACCTTTATAAAACCAGCTTTAATACTAAAGGATAGATGGAAATATTTCAATTGTCTCAAGCTGATAAAACATTTGAAAAACTCAAGTACTTCTTACACTCTAGAGAAGGAATTTTTATGATCAAAATTCATGTAAACAGGGCAATAATTTTCGCCCCAGTTAAAGCCCAGTAACAATTATTGGATTATTTCCTTGGCAAGCATTCACCCAGATAATATTTTAGGGATAAATTCAAATAATTACAGAGTTGAGGGTAAGAAAAACAACTTAATGACACAAAACTGTTTAATTCGAAAAGAAGCATAAACAAGTCCAACAGAAGTAGATTAAATTACCCTTCGATGATTCAAAATATTTACTAACTCTAATCCTTAAAAAATTTAATTGCTCCACAACTTAGCATTTCTATAGGAAAGTCAGATATGGATTAAATTATATCATGATTTTTCATACCACTTTTCCCTTAAATGATGTACTAAAATATCCCACTTGACTCAGAAGAATCACAAAACAAAACATTTCTCTTTTTAGTACAGGATTTCTCGTAGCTGGCGCTGATATATTATTTATTTTACGAATTTATGTCTCCATGAGGTTATAATTTTCAATTATGAAGCTAACCGCAGCCGAAATTAGTTCGCTACGATACAAAATAGCAGCCGCGGCCATAGTTTTGTGTCAATTGGTTGATTTGTTCCTTAGAGGGGGCGTTTTGGCATTTCAGCGTACATTAAACGTGAAAACAAGTCACAAGTCAACTAGATAAGTTTACCTTTGCTGATTATAGTTTATACCCATCCTGTGTAGCACCAAAAGTGGAACACACAAATATATAGTATCCCAGCTGCAGTAGGATGTTCCAAAGACTTTCTTCCATATTTTATGCATACCCAGGAGCGCTACTTAAGTGGTTTAGGCAGAAAATCCTAAAAGACTTGAATAAAGCTCATCCTGTTACAGGTAGGGCTCAACTTTTCCATATATGAGCTAATTATGCAGTTCAGTTCAGTAAAATGAGAAAATTATATACTGCTTTATTCTTCGTCACTTAATTCTCCTTCTGGATAATATTATTTTTCCGCTCCAGAACCAATTAAAAGTCCTCTACGTCGCCGTCATAAGTTAAATCGTCAATGAAAAGAAAGGTATGATTTTCTAGGCACAAACCGTTAAGGCCAAACCAGTCCTCGATTTTCTGCCTGACTAAAACAGATGGTAAAACCTGCTCCAAACACTCTACAGCTATAGGAAATCAAGAAACACCAGAAACTTTCACCGGCGCACCAAGAGAAATAGTCTCTCAAAACGTTATATTATTAAAGTACATTAAATTTTGCTGTACTGTACTACAGAAACATACGGTTCAGTACGTGGCAGTTCAACGAAATCCTCCCCTCCGTCTATATTTTGGCTGTATATCACTTCAAGAAGCCTTCAGCACAAACATGACCAACGCGGAGTACTCGTCCATCAAACCATAGCATAAAACCGTCAAATTCATGATTGAGGGACTCCGACGCGATTCCGACCTCACCACGCTCACAGTCATCACGACTTATAACCTCCTAACATCCAACCAAGCATTCCCCAACCACATACGGCAAGAACTGCACCGGCTGGCAGGCAAATCAGCCGGTAACCCGTGCACACGTTTCCCACCCCATCGAAGATTACCACGCTCCCTATTCTCGAATAGAAGCCTTGCAAAATAAATTCTTTCACGAAGCAAGCTAACACGACAAAGGTAAGCCTAACGCCCTTTAATCTACTCAAACTAATGCGGACTACCCAAGACTCACTTAGCCACAGACAACTAGATGACACTCACCGGGGCGACGCACTACTGGAAGCAGTACTCAAATAAAACATAAAACGGCAACAAACCACTGCCTACTTAACCATCACTGCTTGGAATTGCAGGTCCCCTTCATTAATCAGAATGATCTCTTGAGGAGCACACGGATGACTATCAGTACTGAAGCCCAGCGAAACCAAGCTGGACGAAAAAGTATCGATACACCCAAACAAACAATTCAGGTACTGGGATATGCTCAAGCATTTCATGATCCAAACTTAGCTTCTTCGATAACAAATTTTCTTCTGCATTCCTATTTGTCACATTGACTTGGGCGATGAAAAATCGGTCAAGTCAGAGTGAAAAATACGTTCCCGGCGTTTTTTAGCTCATGATCCTTCCTTTTTTGTAATTTCTCAAACCAGGTCTAGACTCGCTTCGTGCCTCCGAAATAGTTGAACTTCTGTTATCTTTAGTCCAGCAGTTGCTTTCATGATAACCGTCGCGATCCCACTTCCCAAAACGAATATTCCGGTGTGGATTCTCCGGGTAACATCTTGCAAAGTGTCCAGGCTTATGACGGTAGGAGCAGACTTCTATAGGCTTCAAGTGATGGGAATGGTTTTTCTTGAAGATGAGAGTAAAGCTCTCTAGCTGTGAAGTTTTCATGTCCAGTTGATTGTCGAACCGGGTTTCCAGTTGTTCTTCGAAGTTTTTGACATCGTTTCTGGCGGCTTCCAACGCCGCTGAGCTGGTAGCTTCCCTTTTTTACTTCTCCTCAGGATGCATGAAGGACATCAATATAAGCTCTGCCTTCCTTATTTAAACCAACGAAAAGTCTCCGAATTCTTAACAAAATACATAATATTTCACTTCATATCATTAAGCGTACAATATGATTTTATGGGGAGTAAATCGGAGAGCTGCCTATCTCGTTGCAGTCTTACGCAGCATTCCGTCGCGTAAACCAATGAGCTTTAAAAATCACTGAGTTCGAGGTGGAACTCTAAGTTGGTGGGCATCATCTCATCTGGTTCCATTTCCTTATCTTATTCTTTCCCAAAACACTCACATGCTTCAGCGAAGTTGCGTCTATTTCCATTAAGGGGCCACTCATCTATGATCTTTGCTTTATGTTTGCTCTTTGCATCACTAAAAGATAGGAGACGATACTCGCGGTCTTCTCTTCATCGTTCTTTTCCCTCATTAAATAATTTGTATATGTATAAAGAAACTCTTTAACTTCCTCGTTCTTGCTTCCTGTGAACGATATACGAGCTGTATCTAGATCTATGGCTTCGGAAAAAATTAAAAAACCAACCTGAACTGAACCTAAGACTTCAAAAATCGAGTACTTCGGGCGCGACTCCCCGCAAGAATAGCAAATTATAGGAATAATTCACCGAGGATGAGATTCTCAAAACTGATCATCCTAGAACGAAGGTGTTACAAGCGACAAGATTGCTACAAAAGTATAGTTCTGGCAACGAAAATAGAAGATTAACGACGAAGACTCAAGGGCTACAGGTAAGTATAGAAGGTGAAGGGTCTACCAACTATGCTCAGGAACCAGCATAAAAGGAATGCCTCTTAGGGCAGAAGTTGACTTTTAACTTCTGAACTACTCCGCTCTGCATTTGATTTTTCTTCCAACTTGCTTACCCTCTCTTAGATGAAGCATTTAAATAGAGGAAACAATTTACGCAGCTTATATAAAAATTTCTGTTAATCCTAAAGCCTAAAAAACATACTAAATACCAAAAATGCATTTAAGGGAATCTCGTGGACGACAAAGAGTAACAGTAGATATTAACAGAGTACATATTAGGTCTCTTCCCTAAAAACTTCTTCCTTGGCATCAGAGCCATGAAATTCCTCCAAAATATCCATACCCCCGATGCAGTCCCTACAAATTCTTTTCAATATTCCAGAATTATAGATAGCCTCTTCAGACATATCAAGGACCTCCAATCCCTCCTCAGGATACTTAATGCTCTCTCCGTCCCAACAGAGGAGTCTGAGATTACGATTAAACCCTCACTATCCCCTCCGTCCTCCACGGAAAACTCCTAACGGTTTTACACCAGCGGCTCCTATGGATCTACCAAATCTTCTTTATCGTCTTATCCCTCCAGATCCGCCTCATCGTTCTCCCGCTCCTCTACCCCTTCTGTCTCTTTTTCTTCCTTTGCCTCCTCCATAAATTGACGCCGGACCCACTCCCGAGCGCGTTTCCGGTCCATCCTTCTGTAGTAGTCCTCGGGATCATTCGGCTTATTGACCATCAAATCCAGACCGTTGATGCGAAGGCGGGCCCTGACTGGTTTGGCGATGGTGAGGGACAGACGGAGGTTGGTCATGTTGAGGACAAATTGGCTGAGTCAATGGGGTGGTTGATTGCAGAGGTATTGCTTCAACGACGTTGCCATCGATCTTTCAATAGGGTAATATCTTCAAAAATTCACGGCCTTCGGCAAAATAAAAATCTGAGGCAATGATGCGGCTTTGTATTTTCATGAATTCTGAACAATAAAAAACTGCTTGATAAAATATCGGAACTGAATTGGGAGGACGAAGAGGATCACGAGCCGAAAGGTTTCTTTTCGAAAAGGACCAAAATTAAAACCTTGTAATTGAGTCGTGTAGTGAATTTGGATTCATAGAGGAAAAAAGTGCAGGATTTATATTTCATTAAAAAAAAAGGCAGACGATTGGTTTGAAGGGAGAGAGGTCAAAGATTGATCCCGGTATGAATGGAGCAGGAATTTGCGGAAAGTTTAGATTTCGTACTAATAGTACACCTTATTACACCTCCTTTGTGAGGCAATTTTGACTCTTTTGATTCAAGGCATGCGCTAGGAACTCTGCCGAATATTCGCACCGCAGGTAGGCTTTTGGCGACTGACGGCCGTCCAATTTCAAGCCGCTGGCACCACTAACGGTATTGCTGGAGAAAGGCGCTGTTACTTTAGTGACAAGTCCTCGTAGCTTGGCTTGAGGCTTCGTCACTTGTTGTACAGGTCTTCCACGAATGAGGGGATGCATGAGTGCTTGTCCATATTCTGCTTCCAACGGCTGATAGTCTCTGGCGCAAGATCCATACTCCAGTCATGTGGTCTTGTGAGAGGCTTGCGCGATAGGGCGCAAGTCTAGAGCTGAGAGCATGGAGTTGCCGGCGTCAGGCGCTTTTTGACTCCATGCAAAACTGTGGACAGGCGGAGTTCGCAATTCGGAGTGACATTGTCGGTCATGCCGAGTACTTCCAGTGCGGCCGTGGAAAGTGTTTGTGTACAACAGTCAGTCCTCCCCTTGCAGCACAGCAAAGGCAACACACCGCAACACACCGAGTTAAGTCACCGGTGCAGATGAATTGGTGCTCATTTCCCGACCGTATCTTTCATGTGACCTCAATGGCCCCATCCAGAGGTGTTACTTTGCCTCGTGTAGTTCTTAACGGATTGCTAGTCATTCCATCACTCGCATTCTCTCTTGCTCGTTTCAGTGAAAGGCACATTACCTGAAGCTTGCCGCTCTCTGGCTACTCACAGTTCATTCCATCCAACCAAACATCTCCGCGCCAATCCCCATCAGTCCCGGACCTAAGTATGTCCTGGACAAACGTCGTGGGAATAGTCAACAATTCTTCGGGAAGAATCATCGGCTCGTTGTGTTCGTTAGCGCGGAGAGAACCAGCGGAGATCGCTCCAGCAGCATTATAGTTCACAAGATCGTCACGTAGTACAGCTTTATCGACTATTACATCCGAGACGAGACGTGGTGCCACATTTACGAGCGCTGATGCTTCGTCCTCGTTGTGGCGAGGTGCCATTTCCCCCAATCCTTGGTCTCTCGGCATGTTTGTAACCTCATCAGAAATATGACAAATGGCAAGCGGAGAAACTTTTTTGTGTGAAATCGCCCGATCGTCTTCTGGTTGCTGCATTTTTTCCATATTCGAAATATCACCACTGTTCAGGGCAGCATTCACACTGGCCCTTAGCTCAGCGTTGGCCCTTAGCTCAGCGTTGGCCTTTAGCTCATTTCCGACCCTCAGCTGAGTGGTAGTGTATGGCCCGAAATTCTCAGGGTGCGTTCGGAGCAAAGAACCCACTGACAAAAACGGAGTATGATCTTGGGACAGCTCCACAACCGAGCGCGACACGGAGTGACGTGAGGCTGTATGGCATGACTCGCAGAGCCGTTTTTCTCGTGATTCGAAAGGACAGTTTTGAATTGCTTGTTTGAAACAGGCAGCCGGACCCCTATTTCCATGGCAGCACTCCGTTGACAGAATCGAGGCAGTCTCATACGACGTATCAGGGGCGGAACCTTTTGCCTTTCCCTTTACCCTCGGCGTTGTTGTAGAGACAATGTATGCATCGTCTTCCCTCTCCTTAGTAACGTGAGATAGTTTAGATGACTTCTCATTACATGATAAGGGAGTACAACGTTCTTCTATAGATAAACGTAAAGCCTGGTTAAGCCACAACCTAAGAACTTCGGAAATTGACATCCTATGATTACAATCAACGCAAGCTGCAGATACGACATTGACAGCATTTTGGACTTGCTCGGACAGCCTGCTGCCACCGCATTCCAAAGTTTTCCAAGAAGGACTAACGAGCAGCCTTTTGGTGGCATAGGTTCTTGTGACGTGGACGACCAGCATTGGAAGGGCCCTCAACTTGCATTGCACCACCAGTGCACAGGATTCCGGCTGCTTCAAAACTTCTAGTTTCTCGATCTCGAAGTCGTAACTTGCATAGGCTCCGCGAATCTCGACCACTTCGGCCTGGGCGACCTCGATTAGGTTTTCCAACACTTGGTTATTCATAGCATCATCCTTGATAGCAGCGCTATTAGAGCTAACAATGGCATCGATATACTCACCGAACAAGTTAATGAATCGGATAACGTTAGGGGTTAGGTCTACAAGGCATTCTCTGGCAAGAGAATCAGTCAAGGCAGTCCCTACGGCGTCCACCCATGAGAAGGCCATGGTGGAGGAAGGAGAAACGAAGGGATGCAGGGGGGCCGGTAGGAAATACGGAAATAAGCTCGTATCTCCCTCGACTTTGCACTTTGACGAACAGCGTGGTTGGGACAAGATTCCGGTGACGCCTTGAAAGAGTGGACGGAAGAGAAGATGCGGATATACCGTCGATGAATACCGTGATTGCGGTGAACGGTGGAATACTGCATCTTTGATCAAATGTAATACCGTAAAAAACCCCACGGTATTGAAACAACAAATACTGTACGTACAGCATGTACTGTACTGTGCTGTGCCGTACCGTACAGTACAGTATATGTCGGCTCCCGTGCGATCAGGGATTTTTTTGCTTGCACGGTACTATACAAGGCTGCTGGGATGGCTACTGTGGTTTTCCGGTATTGAATGGTATCAAGAGCCATGTCAGGACCTCGGTTTATCCTATGGTAGCCCCAGCAACCTTCACGGTTACTGAGGGTTACTATAGGATACGGGTTCTCATCCGCACGGAACATCCTGTCTCCGCAAAGCGTACTACCGATACTGCACTGTAACGAATGAACTGTCGGCCATCGTTGGCGCCGGTTTCGAATCTTTTTCGTACTGCGCTATGCTGCTCGTTACTGTCCCTCGGTTGTAACACTTGTCTCATAGTTTCGACTCTGCGCTTTGCGGCGGCAATCGACGTGGGAAAAAGGGCGCAAAATACATAAAGAGAAAGGGATCCGTTTATTGACAGGGGGACAGGGCGTGCGCCTTTGCATTGCAGCAGAAAGTGTAGATGATGCTTTCTGCATTGTTGTCTTTCTTCCGTACAGCCCTGCAGCGGAAGGGTTTGTACTGGGTCTGTACTGTTCACAAACCGCAAACGTTGTAATGACTACGGTACAGTAAACTCTACACAAACGGCCCCATACTCCGCGATTGTTCGCGCCGATCATCGGCGTGAACACACAGCGCGTTGATCATACAGTACTGTACGGTGAGGAATCTTTTAATGTCTGTCCCTTACAGTACATAATGAACTAAATATTTGACACTCCTCTCCAGGGGGAAAATTGAGGTATTTTAATGATTGAGAAGTAGGTTAGCCTATCCCCTTTGTCGTTCTTGGAGTGGGTGATGGTTCAGCCGTCGCCTGGAGATGTTCTTAGTCTTCTAGGGTGACCCTCTGCCTGTATGGTTCAGGGTTTTGAACACATTAAAAGACCCCCCCATGATCCACTTCCCTCCTGGGGGAAATTTTTGGGTTATATTAATGAGTGCAAGCAGAAACTACCAGATAAAGAGCTGGTCAAAACTGAACCAATAAACAAAATCCAAATCTCTTCGAATTTGGCGAGCGCGAACCCAGATCTGACCATCAGAATGGACCCTTGAAGGATCAGTCCAACCCATCAAACCGCCCGCCAAACCCGGTCTTCCAGATTCCAAACATACTGATAGGGTAAATCGTCGGGAGAAGAGATACTCAGAACCAATTACCCCAAGAAGGAGGTGTTGCAAGCGACAAAAATGCTACCGTGGTATAGTTGAACGAACAAATAGGAGTGGGTAAGGAAGAAAGTCGAGAGGGCTACAAGCAAGTATAGAAAGGGCAGGTTCTACCACTGATGTTCTGCAACCAGCGTAGGAAAAATTTTCTTGGGTCTGAAGCTGACTCAAAACTTCCTACTTCTCGGAACTTGACTTGAAGTTGTCTGCAACTTGCTTGACATCTCCATGAGGAAGCAGTTTACTCAGCTTATATAGACTTTTGACTACCACTAAAGTCCAAACAAAAGTACAGAAGATACCAGGAAATTCATAAAAACACTTTGTGTAGATGATATATTCTCAACAAAAGATACTTAAGAGACGAACAATCGGTATAGTCCTATTATTTCCCATTCTCTACACCAGATCCAAACAACCCCTCCAAAATATCCATGCTGCCCAAACAGTCCCCACAAATATCTGACAACGGCCCATAGCTCTCTATTTACTCCTGGAAGACATCTAAACTACTAAAGATATACCCATCCGGCTCCAGCATCGGCACCACTTGTTCCATACTTTCCAGTCCCGGCCCCACCATTCCAACACTTCCCATGCCTCCCTTTCCCTCATCCTCCTCGTCCTCATCCTCATCCTCGCCTTCATTCTCGTCTTCGTCCTCCTCATCTTCCTCATCACCCTCCCCGTCCTCCTCCTCATCCTCCTCATCGTTAAATTCGTAGACCAATTCCGGGGCTGCCTACTCCTCGAAGTTCTCCTCAGCTCCCTCTTCGACTTCCCACTCCTACCCCTCAGGTACCTCCTCCGCCTCCTACTCGACGAACAAACGACGTACGAATTCGATCACCTTTTTTTGTTTGTCGGCGTAGGTAGTAATCACGGTCAGTACGTCCGAAAGGGAGTAGGGGAATGGAGTTTAGGGGACGGGGGTGGCAATTTTTGGTTATGGAGGCTGAGGGGCGAAGGTTGTTCGCTTTGGTTGTAAATGGAGTGGGGCGATTGTGGATGGAGGTTAGAGGGTGTGAGGGGGAGGGTAGTGTGTGTAGAGGTTGGTGGATCTCAAAAAAGTTGGGTAAAATGGGTTTAAGTACACTTTAGAGGCGGACTGGAGTCGGTACTAAAAAGTTAAAATCGAAATTGCAGTAGCGCATTTGCGTCAAATTTCTACATAAGGAGTGAATTTGATGAAGAAGGTAGATATAAAAGACGTAAAACGCTGATTTGGAGGAGAGGATACAGTATTAAAATATCTAGGGAGGATGGTAGACAAATTTGGAAAGGACGGTAAGCGGAGTCAGAGGGGGATCGTTGTAAGTTTCTGGTCCCTTTGGGAGGACTATTTCCTGTATTACACGAGGGGAGGACCATTTTCTGTATTACAAATACCAAGATTAATTCGCAGCTCAAGAGGGCTGCTCTTTTCTCTGCTCTTTTCTCCTGCATATCCTGTTATACAGTCGCGCTCCGTCTTCATCTTCTCATCTAAAAGAGAAAACAACTCGGAATATACAATCGCACTCATTCTACAGCTCATTATTGTCGCATCACGCTTCAACTGAAGGCTCCCGTTGAGCATTTAAGGGTTCTAGTTTTAGTATTTTACAGTATCCTACTTCCTATTGAACTTTCTAGTTTATTTTCTGCTAGAAATTAGTACTGTAGTCAGGCTTTAAAGCGTTTTTGCCTTGTTTTATGCACGCGCTGGATAGTTTATGGCCTATGTTGGAAGCTAGCAAGGCATTAATTGGGGTAGTAAGCGGAATTTTACAGCAACAAGGAGGAAGAAAAGGGGTATTAAGGGCAAGATAATGTTTATGTTTGGCACCTACTGGGCAGGTTTTCTAGATCCCGTGCGCCTACAGTATCTTTAGAGCAAATTAATACCTTCAAGGGCGAGCTAGTTTTCTTATAAAAGGCGGACTCTTTTTCGGTCTAGCCTCGAATTGGGCAGACCAACAAAGGCGACAACACCGTGTAACACCGGAGCCTCCCAACCTACTGTCCAAAGCGTCCCCGAACCTTTATTTTTTATCTCTTATTCAACAAACGTTCCCAACAACCAACCCAAAAGTAAGTTAACCCTACTAAACCGCTCCTATTATACCTGAAACGGCCTGCTCCTCACCTGGAACACCCCACGAAGATACACTTCGACAGCGTGCTCTGTATCATGGAACTAATATCGACTGTATCATCACGACCAACGTAACCAGAGCTCATTCATGCAGAAGCTGCCGCCACTCTTTTGGACTTCTTGTAAGCAAGAAAAAATTGTTAGTCCTTACAGACAATCTGCCTAATCAAGAGGACAAAAGCAACTACTATACACTACAGACTTGCTCGGCTTAGCGCTGTAATATATGATTAAAAGCGGAAGAGTCCGCCTTTTATAAGAAAACTAGCTCGCCCTTGAAGGTATTAATTTGCTCTAAAGATACTGTAGGCGCACGGGATCTAGAAAACCTGCCCAGTAGGTGCCAAACATAAACATTATCTTGCCCTTAATACCCCTTTTCTTCCTCCTTGTTGCTGTAAAATTCCGCTTACTACCCCAATTAATGCCTTGCTAGCTTCCAACATAGGCCATAAACTATCCAGCGCGTGCATAAAACAAGGCAAAAACGCTTTAAAGCCTGACTACAGTACTAATTTCTAGCAGAAAATAAACTAGAAAGTTCAATAGGAAGTAGGATACTGTAAAATACTAAAACTAGAACCCTTAAATGCTCAACGGGAGCCTTCAGTTGAAGCGTGATGCGACAATAATGAGCTGTAGAATGAGTGCATTGTATATTCCGAGTTGTTTTCTCTTTAGATGAGAAGATGAAGACGAGCGCGACTGTTATAACAGGATATGCAGCAGAGAAAAGAGCAGAGAAAAGAGCAGCCTCTTGAGCTGCGAATTAATCTTGGTATTTGTAATACAGAAAATGGTCCTCCCCTCGTGTAATACAGGAAATAGTCCTCCCAAAGGGACCAGAAACTTACAACGATCCCCCTCTGACTCCGCTTACCGTCCTTTCCAAATTTGTCTACCATCCTCCCTAGATATTTTAATACTGTATCCTCTCTCCAAATCAGCGTTTTACGTCTTTTATATCTACCTTCTTCATCAAATTCACTCCTTATGTAGAATTTGACGCAAATGCTACTGCAATTTCGATTTTAACTTTTTAGTACCGACTCCAGTCCGCCTCTAAAGTGTACTTAAACCCATTTTACCCAACTTTTTTGAGATCCACCAACCTCTACACACACTACCCTCCCCCTCACACCCTCTAACCTCCATCCACATCGCCCCACTCCATTTACAAACCAAAGCGAACAACCTTCGCCCCTCAGCCTCCATAACCAAAAATTGCCACCCCCGTCCCCTAAACTCCAATTGGTCTACGAATTTAACGATGAGGAGGATGAGGAGGAGGACGGGGAGGGTGATGAGGAAGATGAGGAGGACGAAGACGAGAATGAAGGCGAGGATGAGGATGAGGACGAGGAGGATGAGGGAAAGGGAGGCATGGGAAGTGTTGGAATGGTGGGGCCGGGACTGGAAAGTATGGAACAAGTGGTGCCGATGCTGGAGCCGGATGGGTATATCTTTAGTAGTTTAGATGTCTTCCAGGAGTAAATAGAGAGCTATGGGCCGTTGTCAGATATTTGTGGGACTGTTTGGGCAGCATGGATATTTTGGAGGGGTTGTTTGGATCTGGTGTAGAGAATGGGAAATAATAGGACTATACCGATTGTTCGTCTCTTAAGTATCTTTTGTTGAGAATATATCATCTACACAAAGTGTTTTTATGAATTTCCTGGTATCTTCTGTACTTTTGTTTGGACTTTAGTGGTAGTCAAAAGTCTATATAAGCTGAGTAAACTGCTTCCTCATGGAGATGTCAAGCAAGTTGCAGACAACTTCAAGTCAAGTTCCGAGAAGTAGGAAGTTTTGAGTCAGCTTCAGACCCAAGAAAATTTTTCCTACGCTGGTTGCAGAACATCAGTGGTAGAACCTGCCCTTTCTATACTTGCTTGTAGCCCTCTCGACTTTCTTCCTTACCCACTCCTATTTGTTCGTTCAACTATACCACGGTAGCATTTTTGTCGCTTGCAACACCTCCTTCTTGGGGTAATTGGTTCTGAGTATCTCTTCTCCCGACGATTTACCCCTATCAGTATGTTTGGAATCTGGAAGACCGGGTTTGGCGGGCGGTTTGATGGGTTGGACTGATCCTTCAAGGGTCCATTCTGATGGTCAGATCTGGGTTCGCGCTCGCCAAATTCGAAGAGATTTGGATTTTGTTTATTGGTTCAGTTTTGACCAGCTCTTTATCTGGTAGTTTCTGCTTGCACTCATTAATATAACCCAAAAATTTCCCCCAGGAGGGAAGTGGATCATGGGGGGGTCTTTTAATGTGTTCAAAACCCTGAACCATACAGGCAGAGGGTCACCCTAGAAGACTAAGAACATCTCCAGGCGACGGCTGAACCATCACCCACTCCAAGAACGACAAAGGGGATAGGCTAACCTACTTCTCAATCATTAAAATACCTCAATTTTCCCCCTGGAGAGGAGTGTCAAATATTTAGTTCATTATGTACTGTAAGGGACAGACATTAAAAGATTCCTCACCGTACAGTACTGTATGATCAACGCGCTGTGTGTTCACGCCGATGATCGGCGCGAACAATCGCGGAGTATGGGGCCGTTTGTGTAGAGTTTACTGTACCGTAGTCATTACAACGTTTGCGGTTTGTGAACAGTACAGACCCAGTACAAACCCTTCCGCTGCAGGGCTGTACGGAAGAAAGACAACAATGCAGAAAGCATCATCTACACTTTCTGCTGCAATGCAAAGGCGCACGCCCTGTCCCCCTGTCAATAAACGGATCCCTTTCTCTTTATGTATTTTGCGCCCTTTTTCCCACGTCGATTGCCGCCGCAAAGCGCAGAGTCGAAACTATGAGACAAGTGTTACAACCGAGGGACAGTAACGAGCAGCATAGCGCAGTACGAAAAAGATTCGAAACCGGCGCCAACGATGGCCGACAGTTCATTCGTTACAGTGCAGTATCGGTAGTACGCTTTGCGGAGACAGGATGTTCCGTGCGGATGAGAACCCGTATCCTATAGTAACCCTCAGTAACCGTGAAGGTTGCTGGGGCTACCATAGGATAAACCGAGGTCCTGACATGGCTCTTGATACCATTCAATACCGGAAAACCACAGTAGCCATCCCAGCAGCCTTGTATAGTACCGTGCAAGCAAAAAAATCCCTGATCGCACGGGAGCCGACATATACTGTACTGTACGGTACGGCACAGCACAGTACAGTACATGCTGTACGTACAGTATTTGTTGTTTCAATACCGTGGGGTTTTTTACGGTATTACATTTGATCAAAGATGCAGTATTCCACCGTTCACCGCAATCACGGTATTCATCGACGGTATATCCGCATCTTCTCTTCCGTCCACTCTTTCAAGGCGTCACCGGAATCTTGTCCCAACCACGCTGTTCGTCAAAGTGCAAAGTCGAGGGAGATACGAGCTTATTTCCGTATTTCCTACCGGCCCCCCTGCATCCCTTCGTTTCTCCTTCCTCCACCATGGCCTTCTCATGGGTGGACGCCGTAGGGACTGCCTTGACTGATTCTCTTGCCAGAGAATGCCTTGTAGACCTAACCCCTAACGTTATCCGATTCATTAACTTGTTCGGTGAGTATATCGATGCCATTGTTAGCTCTAATAGCGCTGCTATCAAGGATGATGCTATGAATAACCAAGTGTTGGAAAACCTAATCGAGGTCGCCCAGGCCGAAGTGGTCGAGATTCGCGGAGCCTATGCAAGTTACGACTTCGAGATCGAGAAACTAGAAGTTTTGAAGCAGCCGGAATCCTGTGCACTGGTGGTGCAATGCAAGTTGAGGGCCCTTCCAATGCTGGTCGTCCACGTCACAAGAACCTATGCCACCAAAAGGCTGCTCGTTAGTCCTTCTTGGAAAACTTTGGAATGCGGTGGCAGCAGGCTGTCTGAGCAAGTCCAAAATGCTGTCAATGTCGTATCTGCAGCTTGCGTTGATTGTAATCATAGGATGTCAATTTCCGAAGTTCTTAGGTTGTGGCTTAACCAGGCTTTACGTTTATCTATAGAAGAACGTTGTACTCCCTTATCATGTAATGAGAAGTCATCTAAACTATCTCACGTTACTAAGGAGAGGGAAGACGATGCATACATTGTCTCTACAACAACGCCGAGGGTAAAGGGAAAGGCAAAAGGTTCCGCCCCTGATACGTCGTATGAGACTGCCTCGATTCTGTCAACGGAGTGCTGCCATGGAAATAGGGGTCCGGCTGCCTGTTTCAAACAAGCAATTCAAAACTGTCCTTTCGAATCACGAGAAAAACGGCTCTGCGAGTCATGCCATACAGCCTCACGTCACTCCGTGTCGCGCTCGGTTGTGGAGCTGTCCCAAGATCATACTCCGTTTTTGTCAGTGGGTTCTTTGCTCCGAACGCACCCTGAGAATTTCGGGCCATACACTACCACTCAGCTGAGGGTCGGAAATGAGCTAAAGGCCAACGCTGAGCTAAGGGCCAACGCTGAGCTAAGGGCCAGTGTGAATGCTGCCCTGAACAGTGGTGATATTTCGAATATGGAAAAAATGCAGCAACCAGAAGACGATCGGGCGATTTCACACAAAAAAGTTTCTCCGCTTGCCATTTGTCATATTTCTGATGAGGTTACAAACATGCCGAGAGACCAAGGATTGGGGGAAATGGCACCTCGCCACAACGAGGACGAAGCATCAGCGCTCGTAAATGTGGCACCACGTCTCGTCTCGGATGTAATAGTCGATAAAGCTGTACTACGTGACGATCTTGTGAACTATAATGCTGCTGGAGCGATCTCCGCTGGTTCTCTCCGCGCTAACGAACACAACGAGCCGATGATTCTTCCCGAAGAATTGTTGACTATTCCCACGACGTTTGTCCAGGACATACTTAGGTCCGGGACTGATGGGGATTGGCGCGGAGATGTTTGGTTGGATGGAATGAACTGTGAGTAGCCAGAGAGCGGCAAGCTTCAGGTAATGTGCCTTTCACTGAAACGAGCAAGAGAGAATGCGAGTGATGGAATGACTAGCAATCCGTTAAGAACTACACGAGGCAAAGTAACACCTCTGGATGGGGCCATTGAGGTCACATGAAAGATACGGTCGGGAAATGAGCACCAATTCATCTGCACCGGTGACTTAACTCGGTGTGTTGCGGTGTGTTGCCTTTGCTGTGCTGCAAGGGGAGGACTGACTGTTGTACACAAACACTTTCCACGGCCGCACTGGAAGTACTCGGCATGACCGACAATGTCACTCCGAATTGCGAACTCCGCCTGTCCACAGTTTTGCATGGAGTCAAAAAGCGCCTGACGCCGGCAACTCCATGCTCTCAGCTCTAGACTTGCGCCCTATCGCGCAAGCCTCTCACAAGACCACATGACTGGAGTATGGACCTTGCGCCAGAGACTATCAGCCGTTGGAAGCAGAATATGGACAAGCACTCATGCATCCCCTCATTCGTGGAAGACCTGTACAACAAGTGACGAAGCCTCAAGCCAAGCTACGAGGACTTGTCACTAAAGTAACAGCGCCTTTCTCCAGCAATACCGTTAGTGGTGCCAGCGGCTTGAAATTGGACGGCCGTCAGTCGCCAAAAGCCTACCTGCGGTGCGAATATTCGGCAGAGTTCCTAGCGCATGCCTTGAATCAAAAGAGTCAAAATTGCCTCACAAAGGAGGTGTAATAAGGTGTACTATTAGTACGAAATCTAAACTTTCCGCAAATTCCTGCTCCATTCATACCGGGATCAATCTTTGACCTCTCTCCCTTCAAACCAATCGTCTGCCTTTTTTTTTAATGAAATATAAATCCTGCACTTTTTTTCCTCTATGAATCCAAATTCACTACACGACTCAATTACAAGGTTTTAATTTTGGTCCTTTTCGAAAAGAAACCTTTCGGCTCGTGATCCTCTTCGTCCTCCCAATTCAGTTCCGATATTTTATCAAGCAGTTTTTTATTGTTCAGAATTCATGAAAATACAAAGCCGCATCATTGCCTCAGATTTTTATTTTGCCGAAGGCCGTGAATTTTTGAAGATATTACCCTATTGAAAGATCGATGGCAACGTCGTTGAAGCAATACCTCTGCAATCAACCACCCCATTGACTCAGCCAATTTGTCCTCAACATGACCAACCTCCGTCTGTCCCTCACCATCGCCAAACCAGTCAGGGCCCGCCTTCGCATCAACGGTCTGGATTTGATGGTCAATAAGCCGAATGATCCCGAGGACTACTACAGAAGGATGGACCGGAAACGCGCTCGGGAGTGGGTCCGGCGTCAATTTATGGAGGAGGCAAAGGAAGAAAAAGAGACAGAAGGGGTAGAGGAGCGGGAGAACGATGAGGCGGATCTGGAGGGATAAGACGATAAAGAAGATTTGGTAGATCCATAGGAGCCGCTGGTGTAAAACCGTTAGGAGTTTTCCGTGGAGGACGGAGGGATAGTGAGGGTTTAATCGTAATCTCAGACTCCTCTGTTGGGACGGAGAGAGCATTAAGTATCCTGAGGAGGGATTGGAGGTCCTTGATATGTCTGAAGAGGCTATCTATAATTCTGGACTATTGAAAAGAATTTGTAGGGACTGCATCGGGGGTATGGATATTTTGGAGGAATTTCATGGCTCTGATGCCAAGGAAGAAGGTTTTAGGGAAGAGACCTAATATGTACTCTGTTAATATCTACTGTTACTCTTTGTCGTCCACGAGATTCCCTTAAATGCATTTTTGGTATTTAGTATGTTTTTTAGGCTTTAGGATTAACAGAAATTTTTATATAAGCTGCGTAAATTGTTTCCTCTATTTAAATGCTTCATCTAAGAGAGGGTAAGCAAGTTGGAAGAAAAATCAAATGCAGAGCGGAGTAGTTCAGAAGTTAAAAGTCAACTTCTGCCCTAAGAGGCATTCCTTTTATGCTGGTTCCTGAGCATAGTTGGTAGACCCTTCACCTTCTATACTTACCTGTAGCCCTTGAGTCTTCGTCGTTAATCTTCTATTTTCGTTGCCAGAACTATACTTTTGTAGCAATCTTGTCGCTTGTAACACCTTCGTTCTAGGATGATCAGTTTTGAGAATCTCATCCTCGGTGAATTATTCCTATAATTTGCTATTCTTGCGGGGAGTCGCGCCCGAAGTACTCGATTTTTGAAGTCTTAGGTTCAGTTCAGGTTGGTTTTTTAATTTTTTCCGAAGCCATAGATCTAGATACAGCTCGTATATCGTTCACAGGAAGCAAGAACGAGGAAGTTAAAGAGTTTCTTTATACATATACAAATTATTTAATGAGGGAAAAGAACGATGAAGAGAAGACCGCGAGTATCGTCTCCTATCTTTTAGTGATGCAAAGAGCAAACATAAAGCAAAGATCATAGATGAGTGGCCCCTTAATGGAAATAGACGCAACTTCGCTGAAGCATGTGAGTGTTTTGGGAAAGAATAAGATAAGGAAATGGAACCAGATGAGATGATGCCCACCAACTTAGAGTTCCACCTCGAACTCAGTGATTTTTAAAGCTCATTGGTTTACGCGACGGAATGCTGCGTAAGACTGCAACGAGATAGGCAGCTCTCCGATTTCCTCCCCATAAAATCATATTGTACGCTTAATGACATGAAGTGATATATTATGTATTTTGTTAAGAATTCGGAGACTTTTCGTTGGTTTAAATAAGGAAGGCAGAGCTTATATTGATGTCCTTTGTGCATCCTGAGGAGAAGTAAAAAGGGAAGCTACCAGCTCAGCGGCGTTGGAAGCCGCCAGAAACGATGTCAAAAACTTCGAAGAACAACTGGAAACCCGGTTCGACAATCAACTGGACATGAAAACTTCACAGCTAGAGAGCTTTACTCTCATCTTCAAGAAAAACCATTCCCATCACTTGAAGCCTACAGAAGTCTGCTCCTACCGTCATAAGCCTGGACACTCTGCAAGATGTTACCGGGAGAATCCACACCGGAATATTCGTTTTGGGAAGTGGGATCGCTACGATTATCATGAAAGCAACTGCTGGACTAAAGATAACAGAAGGTCAACTATTTCGGAGGCACGAAGCGAGTCTAGACCTGATTTGAGAAATTACAAAAAAGGAAGGATCATGAGCTAAACAACGCCGGGAACGTATTTTTCACTCTGACTTGACCTATTTTTCATCGCCCAAGTCAATGTGACAAATAGGAATGCAGAAGAAAATGTGTTATCGAAGAAGCCAAGTTTGGATTATGAAATATTTGAGCATATCCCAGTACCTGAAATGGGTCCATGGCTCCAAGCTCAATTTTATCTACGGCCTGCGAGAAGTATCACCAAGTTGGTCCCTAGATATTACTGAAATGGCATGTCCCAACAAGCAGCCCCCTTTATGAAGAATTGCCTGCATATTAACTTTACCCGGGAGCGGTAACTAGCGAAAAAGGTTTCTTTAGTACTTAAAAATCCCAAGCGGAGATTCCAAGAGGGTTTTTTCCGACATTCAGACCATAAAACCAGGTATATAAGGTGTCAATATAAAGGTGGTTGCAATTTTAGATGTCTTTTCCAGGTATGTCAGGGCAAATCATATACCAGAAGAGGGCGGAGCTACCATTTCTAGACTGGTAGTGGACGAATAGATCTTAATATTTGTCCCGATGTAGATTCTGTACAACTGGTGAAAGGACACTGTGACGGATACTGTAAATTGCACAGTGAGGATGATATTACAGTGCACGGTGGGAAGAATACTGTGCAGGTGTCTTGAAAGGGTACAATCGTATACTTTACAAGTTCATGGAATTTTGTCTGTCGGGAGAGTCGGCGTAACGGAAGGGAACAGTAGCGGAGGTGAACAACAGCGGAGGGGGACGACGCTTTATTTATACCTATTAAGTTACCCCGATTAGGTATGGTATGCATTAGCGTGATGATTTGAGTTTAGTTTGTCAGTTGTGGATTTTGCAGTGAAAACAGGTAACAGGCGCTGCACCCGCATGTATTTTGCAAGCTTGAGAGAGTGCATGTGGTAGGAACTGAAAAGTCGTAGACGTCGTCACGTACAAATTGCAACCGGACGCACGGAGAAAGTGAGAACGAGCCCATACTGCCAGGGACTTAGATATTGGAGCCGAATAAGCTGAAAATAGGTGTCCAGGGGAAGTTTGGGATTCGTGAGGAGTTTGCTAGGTATTTAACACAGGTACCGCGACCAAAGTGCCACTTAAGGTCACGTCTACAACAATTTCAGCACCAATACAACGGCAACGGTTTAAAACATGCAAAAATCCACCGCATCTATCGACGAGGCTTTCCAGATATTCCTGGAGCTACTGACAGAGCTGAGGGTAGAGGATGACGCTCTGGGGTTTTGAAGGGAACTAAGAGCAGGGGGGAAGGGACGCTATCACGGAAATGATGGCTGACTTGCGGGTCGCGAGGGAGTTCGCTGTAGCCGCCATGGATGAGTTGCAAAGGATGAAGGAAACAGTTCATAATGGAGGTGTAGCGCCGTTAGAGTGGATGGCAGCAAGTTAAGATGCTGGTGGACAAACTTGTCGGGGTGGAATGGGACAAAGAAGAAGGAGGTGGCAGATGACCGGAATAGCAGCACGGGAGGAGCTAGAGGGCCTTCCTTTTTACTCATTGGATTTTGTCATTTCTTTTCGTTTGATTTTGTTTATTTTTTCTTCTTTTGTCTTTTGCCGTATGTGGAGGGTTAGGGTCCCACGACGGGTGCTCAAAGCAACAGTGTTGCTTTGTGTATAATACTTGTGCTCTCAGACTGGCACAGGGGCGGTTGTATTATCTGAATGTTGGTAGTAGTGCATTTGCGGTAGTTGATGCAGTCGTATCGAATACAGAAGTAGAATGACGCTTTATTGTTTGTTGACAAGTCCACACTATACAGGACCTCGAGTTCTGCTAGATGGACGACTCTGGGCAGTGGCTGAACCAATTGCCCTCTTAAGCGAGAAAGGGGCCGGAAGAAAACTCCACCATCTGAACTGAGGATTCAGAAGGCTTAAAAACTTCCGCTGTAAGCACATAGGCTTACAGATAGAGACGGCGACGACAACGGCGAGAACTCCGGACGAGCGAGCTTGACGAAAAGCCCGCAAGGCAGTGAAGACCACAACCCCTCGCTGTCAGTCGAAATGACGGTGGATTTGAGCCCGGCAGGATACAGTGGACTTTGCAAACCTTTTTCGAGTAGTAGAGCCATCCTTGTACACTTTTCCCAGTTCGTCGCATGTGCGCTGTGGGCGCGGAGAGGCAATCCACTCGATGTGGCCATCGACAAGAACGTTGCAGCGAGGGCTCTGCAGCCGTGACAGGCAATCTCCTGAGGGAAGAGCCGGATTAAGGTGGTATATCAAATTCAGTAATTACATTTGATTCATTTAATTGCGCAATACAGTAGTAATGGCTGTAGAGTACCTCGTTCAATATAAAGACATCAACCTGGGCGCGTTAGGACCAGTGAGGCATCAATGATTGCAAGTACAGTATTTCTGGTCCTTGCTTCACAGTACATCCCCAACCATTAGGGCCTAACAGTACGGGAAAGGTCGACCCTTCGAATAGTGTCACCCCCGTTCATTTCCCCAAATTTGGCACTATATCGATAGTAGCCTTACTGAGGTTCCCACATTTACACGTTTATAAGTTAATTTTTGGTCTTATAGTGCAGTACAGTACTGTACTGTTACAACTTCTCCTTGAGGAAGTTATAAGCACTGTGAACAAGTGTGTCTTCACAACCTGATGCCTGCCGATCGGAAGACCGGCACCGGCACGCGTTTATATAGACTTTCTCAATGGCCCTATGGGTCCCATTGGTTGCTCGATTAGTACATGTCTATACATACACTGTACGCTAACTTGCATTAAGCTGCTAAGTCTACAGTACATTTCGCCACATACAACAAGTGCCTTGCAGAACCCTTCCACCGTCCCTTACTGCGGCGACTGCGGCGCACCTCTTGCGGGCGAGGCGGCGGCGCTGAGCAACACCGGAATCCACTGCGAGCTATCGTCTTCGCCTTCCGTCATGGCCCCCTTAGCTCCGTGCCGCTGGTTGAGAGGGCCTCCATTCTCAACCTCGTCTATCGGCCCCCTTGCACCCGCTTCCTGAGCACTGTGTTCCCTTCTCGGCCGGATCCGCTCCGCTTGGAGTTACACCAGAATTTATTCCAACAGAGCATATGTCTCTGCGACGGCCCGGCATGCCGCGATAGCGACGTTGAGACCTGTCGTATTCATACCGGCGGAATTGGCGGTAGCGACGGCGGCGATACCGCGGTTGCGAAGGTTGCGTTGATGCAGTAGTGATGGCGGTGGTAGTGCAGTGGTAACATTGGTCTATATGCACCTTTTCCCTGCGCTTCACCCTCTTTCGCACCCTACCTTTAGTTAAAGTCTCGGCGACCATTACCGCCCTTCGTCCACTGCGCCCGTTCGCGTCCAGCAGCTCCGATCCAATTGCGACAACCAGTCCGCTCCCTTCCTGTATCCTTCTAATTTATTCTGCCACCCTTTTGAAAGTATTCCCGCCTTCGAAATCAGCAAATTCCGCAGCATATTTGAAAACTTCGGAACGTAGCCCCCTCCTCCGCAATGGGTCGACTGCGACGCCCATTTCCGCGTTCCGTACTGTCTCCTCCTGCCCTGCTTCCTTTTGATCCGCAGTTCTGCACCCTTGACAAGCGATCGCTCTTCATCCATTCGCAGCCAGTCCAACTTTTCATGTAAATTAGGTCCAACAAGCTCCGTAATCCATTCTTGCTTGTTTGTCTCGGTTCGCACCTCCGCAATATTCCTCAGGCTCTCGATTACAGCAGCTAGGCGTTCGCGAACAGCTAGGAACATCATTTCCATCACTTCCTTGCTACTTGCAAGGTCAATTCCATGTTTCTTCGCCATTTCTTGCAGCTTGCTTCTCAATGCCGAGCGAGCAAGGAGCAGGTCTGGGTCATAGTCCACCTTTTCAACTATTCCGGTCGGAACCGCTTCCACATATCGGCCTATAATATCCCCCTCATTTTCAATGTCCACTACAGTGTGAAGTACGGTCAGTTTGTCGTCAACAACCTTCGCTATTTTCGTTTTAACCTGTTCTGTGTTGGTACCGGCTGGCTGCTGTCCGCCTTTCGCATCCCCACCTGTTGCACTAGTATTCTCAGCCGCACTTGGCCCAGCGGGTAGTCCTCTCTGTTTCATTCGCTGAGCCCTTCGGGAAACTTTTCCGCTTTTGGATGCCTTTTTCTGCGCCGTCTTTGCTGCCTGCTTCTGCTGCTTTTGCTTGGGCGCATTAGTTGTCTTATTTGAGGCAAGACCCTTGTTTCCAGCTACGTGCTTTCCCCCAACTGCACCGACTTTGACGTCATCCAACTGCACAGGGGCAGCAGTGGCCGGTCCTTTCAAAGCTGAGGTTGGAGGAACTGGCATTCCCACCGCCAACATAGAAGGAACTGCAGGTTGACAGGGAATAGTCTTGCTTCCGATGGTCTTGCTCCCAACTGGCTTTCCAGCTACCGCTTTCGCTTCACCCACCCTTGCATTCTTCACCTGAGGTTTGCGCGCAGCGAAGGCTTTGCTCGGTATGCTCTTTCAAGCAGTCCGGTCAAGTGACTGCTGTTGTTGGCGAGCCTTTTGAGTCTCAGCAGCATTACATTGTCTCGGAAGTTCGAATTCCCTCTCGTACAAAACCTTAAAATCACCAATGACATCCAGATGCCAAGCTTCAGGGCAGCTGGTCTTGACAAAAGACACTACTACCAAAAGGTGTTGGAGGGTGATCGTGCTCTTTACCTATTTCGCACACGCGGTCTTGATGTGCTCGCGTAGCTGACCCTCGGCTTCCGTAATGTACTTTCGCTTGAGATCGTCAACTTCAGATTCAGCTCTGCATCGCGGGTAGTGCTACCGAGTGTCCGCAGCCTACCCAGGCTCACGTCCAGCTGTTGAGTATCCAGTACGGACTCGCAGTTGCCCACTCACAGGGTCCCTGACCCGACAAATATATTTCCCGGGTTCACTACCCCAAGCTCATGAAAAATTCCAACATACATATCCCTGGGCTTCTATCCAATGGAATCCGAGCCCTGTCCTTCAGATGTAATCATTCGTTTTCCGAAAGCATCCATCATATTGAAGAGATTTTCGCAGTATACACAAGTAAGTGCAGCAAGAGAGAAGTGAATAGCGCACCGTCCTGATGCTCCGAGGGCTTTGCACGTGTGAGGTTCTCTGGAGGTGGCCTCTTGACGCCTCCTGCTCCCAGGGTCACTTACTGAGTACAGTAGCCACTACTGTATGCAGCGCCCTACTGTAAGGCACTCGTCCGGTCAAGTACAGTGTCATGGCTAAACTGTACTGGGTAGTGACCTGCACTATTCTCCTAGCCCCAGCTTCCTTGTGCCTCTGTCCTGGCACCAGTGCAATTAAGGGTATGCGACGAGCGTTTGAAACGATTTATCGTGGACGCGAGCTTGGCGACTTGAACCAAAGCTATAATTGTCGACATGCTGTATCGACCGGTCCCTCGGGGCGCATAACGGTGATGTCAAGCGGGCAAATATGGTGGACGGGGTATCATGGCGCATAGCGTACATATTCATCTGTACTTGCCGCGCAACTTCTCGCAAGAGACTGGCTTGGCCTTAAGGGTGAAAACGACACATCGCTAGTAAACTCCTTAGGATGTCTCGTAGAGATAATTTGCTCCCATCCTTGGCGTTCAGGGATGTGGTAGGTAGCTGAAAACACGTCTCACTCAGCGATTGATGCTGGGGGCCGAGTGTCCGACACCTACGGATCCTTTCAGTTATGTGAGGATGCCTGGCCCATCTTGACTCGCGCAAGATGTGGTTAGTAATGAAATCTCGTCCCTCCTACAGGGTCTGTAGGGGCCTGGAGTCCGACTCCATCTTCGGGAAGTCAAGAACCTCCCTTCTGTTTTGCGAATCCAAGAGCACATCCATCGTGCTTCGGTGATCATACAGCCGCACCACTGCTTCTGGAAAGTCGGCTTCTGGTGTCCATTGTGGGCATTTTCTCTCACTGAGCTTCACCCTGAAATACCTTTCTACATCTTCTGTCTCTTTGTTCTCCCGGAACTCTGCGTCCGATATCTCGTAGACCATCTGGAGGGTATCGGGGAATACTCTTTTGGATGGATCCCCGCTTTCGATTACCCCATTGGCTATCTTCCCTAGGCGGTTAGTTGGACTCGGGCAAACTTATTTCCTACTTCTGACTCGAGGACGAATCCCACATCTCCAAGACGATCTTTGATGACATAGGGACCAATCCAAGGCTTGACTATCTTTTTGCCCTCCGATTTATTGAGCTCAACGGACCAAAGCAGAACGCGGTCCCCAATCTCTAATTGCTTGGGATGCACCCGTTTATCGTACTCCTCCTTAGCGCGCGCTCTGGATCTCTTGCCTCTTCTTTGCAGCTGCTTGTGTAGCAGGCTCAAACGTTTCGCAAGATCCTCTGGTTCTTCTTGGAGACAAGCTGTGTCAACGTCCCCCCAAGCTTCAAAGGCTTCTATACCGAAAATCGCCTTGTACTGCGTTATTACCATCGCGCTACATAAGTCCGTGTTATATCGGAAGCATGCGAGCGTGACATGGTCATCCCAATCCTCTTCTCATTGTGACACGAAACTGGCAACGTCCCTGACCAGAGTCATATTCCACCGTTCCACGATATCGTTTGCCTGTGGATGGAGTGCGAACGTTTGCATTCGCCCGATCCCTAGCCGATCTGCTACTTTTTTTATCACCTCTCCAGTTAGGTTGGGACCTTCATCAGACAAGAGATATTCCATTGGGCCGAAAATAGATATCCACTCGTCGATCAGCACGGTACCGATTGTGTCCGCCTTCTCATCTGGAATTTCTCGGGCTCTAACAAATCGTGTGAAAACACCCACTATGGCGAGGACCTTCAAGTTACCCTTACTTGAGCGAGGAGTGATCTTCTTGAAATCAAAGGCTACAACCTGAAATCTCCTATCTGGGTGTGTGACTTTCAAGGAGGCTTATCTATCTGGCTGGCGGTCCTCCGAAACCGTGTAGGACAGGAAGTTCCTGATGTATTCAGCCGCTTCTTTGGCTAATCCGCTCACCCAGTATCTCGATAGCAGGCTTGGAAGGGTTTTACTTGGCCCGTAATGATCAGTGAGCCGTGAGCCGTGTACCATTCTGAGTAACCGCTTCACCAAGGACCTCGGAACGACGATTGGTAATTCATCCCGGCTACTATGCCTGAGCAGGCCTACATCGTCAACCAGGAATTTTTTGTTTTCACGAGCCCATATCTGAACATCTCCAAATTCTCTCCGCTGCTTACGACCTATTTCCGCGTCAATCGGCATTCCTTGAGAGGATTCCGCGAGATCACCCCCTTCCCCGACGATCGCGGAAACCCGTTCTGTCTCGGCGACTTCGTAGGCCAAGTCGAGACTGATTTTTGTCATTTCCCCGTCGCATCTTGGGCACAAAGGCTTGAGGACGGCATTACGACTAAGGGTATCTGGAACGACCAACTCCGGACCACCCCTGTATTAGATGGTGAAGTCATAGTCCTGTATCTCCAGAACCCACCTCGCCAGCTTTGCTCGTGGTCCTTTCAATTTCAGAAGCCACTTAAGGGATAGAAGGTCTGTAACTACCGCGAACTCCTCGCCATGCAAGTAATGCCTCCATTTGGTTCACGCGTGGACTACTGCCAAACACTTTCGTTCCGTCAAGGCATAATTGCGTTCTGACTGGCGCAGTATTCTGCTCGTGAATGACACCGGACGCCATTTTCAGGTTCCTTCCCTCTGCAGTAGTACTCCTCCCAGCCCGTGCGCACCCGCTTCCGTCATTATCTTCTTCTCTGCTCCCCTCTTTGGGGGCGCGAGTAGCACGGGGTTGCTCAGCTCGTCTTTCAGCTTTTTCCAGGCCGCCCGCTGCGAGGGTCCCCAACGCTGATGCGAATCAGGTATAACAAGGCGCTGCCTGTGCTTTCTCTTCTTGGAGAACCCAGTGCCCTTCAGGCTGCATTATCTGCGAAGTGGTCCACGAAGTTGGAAAAGAAGTTCAGCAGACCAAGGAAACGCATTATCTCGTCTCCCGAAACAGGCTCCACAAGATTCCTTATCGACTCAATCTGATGATATGATGGTTCGAGTCCTTCTTTATCGACACGATGGCCTGGCACTTCGGAATTCCGGACACCGAACTTGCATTTGGACAACTTTAACCAAACACCTGCTGCACGGAGCCTATTTAGGCCACCTGCCAAGGATTCTAGATGTTCTTCCTCTCCGATTGTGCCCATACTGGTATCGTCCATGAAGGCTAAGACGTCCTTTCCCTTTCGATCGCCTAGGATTCCGTTCGCAATACGCTGGAAGGTTCTATGGGCATTGTTTGTCCATTGTGGAAGCCTGGTATACTGCAAAGGGCCGAGTACTGTGCGTACTGCTGTGCATTCCTTCGAGTCGGGGTGCATTTTGACCGGGTAGAATCCGTCCTTAAAGCCAAATACCGAGTATACCTTCTTGGATGCTAGCCAGTCTAGAATCTCCCTCATGTTCTCCATGAGGTATGCGTCCGTCACCATAAGTGCATTCAGTTTCCGGAAGTCCGAATTTATCCGGATTCCGCCACCCTTCCTCTTGACGGATAAATTTTTAGTGGCTCAAGGAGAGACTGTGGGTTCTAAGACACCGAGCCTCAGAAGATTTTCCATTAAAGATTTCTCGACTTCCTCCTCCTTGAGAGAGCGACGTCTAATTGCTTCACATATCGGCTGGACATCTAGAGGAAGGTTTATCTTGTGCTGGACTCCTCGGATCCGACCTAAGCCATTAAAAATAGCCCTCCCTTCCCAGAGCAGATCCCTCAAAGCCTTCACCTTGGCTTTTTCGCTCGAAAACTCGCTCAGATCCATATCTTGGATTGCAAGGTCGACCTCTGCGCCCTCAATCACAGCATAAACACCTTCTCGGTCCAAGTCTCCGTCCGTATCTTGTCTAAGGCTAAGAGGACCATTTATTCGCTGGCCATTGGCCATAATGAATGCCTCATTTCGTTCCAAGTCTAGATTAAAGCCTCTTGATCTCAAAAACTGGCACCTGGTGAGCAAATTATCGGGCAGGTTGCTCATTACTGGGACTTCTTCAGTGAAATTGATGCCCAATAACGCAAAGTTTAGGAGACTACTTCCAGTGACGTGTAACGGTGTACCATCAACCGCACTTACTTCCTTCTTGCCACTCTGCCGGATCTCACCGCCGTTATTTAGGAACCAAGCATGATCTACCCATATCGGCAGTGCCGCTGTATCCATCTGGACAGTCAAAGTTTCCCCGAAGGCCTGAATTTCCACTGCCACCACCTCCTCATCCGACCCTTGCAGCCATTTAGGCTCCCTACAGGCACACAACTTCTCGTGGCAGCCTTCGGCCCATGCAGATGCAACAGGGCTTATTTCTTCAACGGGGGCTTCACTCCCCCTTTCGCTTTTCCCGGCTTAAGTGCCTCCCTCGACCTCGCCTCCATATCCGCCATTTTCTTGCAGCAATTCCTGGAGATGTGCCCCATCCTATGGAAATAATAGTACTTCGCCTGGGTTTGACAGTCTTCTGAATCGCCCAGCTGCCGGCCAAGCGCTCCCGCGACCCTCTATTCTCTGACTTCACGTACAGGTTCCACGGAGTTTCTTCTTTGGTAGGTCGGTTCCCTGACCTCGCGGACTGTTTTTCTGGATGTACGCTGCTGTTCCGATACCAAGCGAGATAACAAACTAACCAAGGTATCAAAAATGCCCGTGATGACCATCGCTTGTTGGCGCAGCTTAGATGGTAGACCTGCCTTAAACCGATTCACCAGTATGTTGTTGGTGATCGGAATCTGGAGCATCCTCGCCCTCGTCCTTATGCGCTCAGCGTACATAGCGAGCGTCTCTCTGTGTTCATTCCACTGGATCGTGAAGAACTTTTCTTGCAAAACCGCGAGCTGTTCTTTATTACAGAGTCTTTCTTCTAGGCGTTCCCACAGAAATTCAAAAGGAGCTCCCCCGAAGGTGTTGGCGACGTCTTCGTATATACCCTTGGCCTCGTGGTCCAACGAAAAGGGCAAAAGCTTCCTCTCGTCTTCTACACGAACCGGGAAATCGTCAAAAAGGCGCGACCAGGTGCGTTTCGCATCGAAAAAAGATCCGTCACCGACTCAACGACACTTGCTGGACTCCAAACCAGCCTTATATAACTTATTAGCCACGTGAACTTGGATTATTTCTTCCTTCTCTCCTTCTGGCTCTGTTTCTTCTTTAGGTAGACAAGGCTCTTTCATTTCTTTTTCCTCGTTCGATTAAACCTTGGCGTTGGCCCCCCAATTCTACCAACTCCTTCCTCGCCTCGGAATTTTCACTGGTTCGTAACTGCGCTGCTCCCATGGTCGTCATCAAGGATTCAGAGATCTGTGTTGTTACAACCATTATCCTTTGCAAACTTGCGGTTACCTCTATCATCATTTTTTGAAGAGTATGGATGGCATTCTTCTCTTCGCAAGTTTCGGGACTCTGCTCCCGGTTGGAAACCTCAGGAACAGCTTAGGTCTCCATGGCAGGTAGACCCGCATCAGGGGCTTCGCCACCAGCACTATCAGGGTTTCCCCTGGTTCTCGGGTGTGTCATGACGGATTTCCCACTGGGTCGACTTGTTAATTACTTACTCACTCACTTACGTACTTACTTACTTACTTACTCGTACCTTGCTTGAACCTTCCCTTGGCTAACTAAGCCTTTTTCTTGGTTTCAAGCGAATCAAAATCTTCAAGGCACTACAGTGACGTCTCGATGGGCCAACCTTGGCATTTTCTGGCAGTCTTCAGGACCCTACACCTCGCGAGAGTGGACCGGTCTCGGTAATCTCTTAGTCTTCAAGAACCTTTACTACTTGGAGTGGGCCGTTCTTGGAAATCAATATTCTTCTTCAATACCCTACACCTCTTAGGATGGGGCGGTATCAGTAACCTCTTGTCCCGTCGATTGCTTCAACATTTCTCGGAAGTGCGATAAAATAGATTTTATGTTAGAACTTCTCTCTGAGGAAGTTATAAGCACTGTGACTAAGTGTGTCTTCACAACCTGATGCCTGCCGATCGGACGACCGGCACCGGCACCCGTTTATATAGACTTTCTGAATGGCCCTGTGGGTCCCATTTGTAGCTCGATTAGAACGTGTCCATATATACTCTGTACGTTAACTTGCACTAAGCTACTAAGTCTACAGTACATTACGCCACGTACTACAGTACAGTATTAGGAGTTGCAATACCTCAAAAATTACGTCACCCCGCATGGGGTGGCACTATATCGAGGGAGAAACTACTCAATATGACACTATTCGGAGACTTCCCCTGTATTTCACTATACAGTATAGCGCGGTTTCGTTCGTACAAGGGCAAGGGGGCAGTGTGGGGGAAACTATGGTGTTATTTGACATTTAAAAGATACGGTTGGAAGGGATAAAAAGCAGACTGGCGGCGTTAGCGGCGAGACTGAAAAAAAGTTAGACGTTTTTGCTTAGGGTAGACAAGTTGACTAGGTTGAAATAAAACTGTTGGTGTTGTTTTTAATTCAGTGCCCCGAGGCTGTTAGGCCTTTTATAGGCAGTAGATGCCGTCGACTATCTCTAGCACATCTACTAACTACTTACTAGATTCCCTAGCGGATAGTCCTGCGGACGGCCCTATTGACCCTTACACTGAAACAGTCCTAGCAGGCATCGCTAATAGTACAATAAGATAGAGAAAATATAGAATAAGTATGATAAAAAATAGTGGTAAGGGCAAAAAAAACTACACCACAGGACTGTAAATAGAACATAAATAAACTGCATGTATCCTGTATTTCGACACCCCCCCTTTTTGCCCTGCCCTATTGTTTTCTCCATCCTTAGTCACGAATTACCCATTGTTGAACGGATAGATCACACTTACTTGTTGTGATGATGTAATTCAGTGCATACACTTTGCGATCTTTTTGAAGGCGGCCGCGGGGTTGTCTGCAGTCCGTACAAATCCAACATTGGATATTTCCTCTTTTGCATATGCAATCTCTTACGGAATTGATATCAATCATAAAGCGTTTTTTCAAGGTGTAGGAACAGTTGGTGATAACACCAAATATAGTTTGGGAGTCCGTAAACATTGAGAGTGGGACTTTGATTCCAAGCAGGCATTCAAGGTCGTGCTTAATCATGTAGCCAATATCGAAGGCATCAGCGAAAGCATAAACTTAGGCGCCTAGCACAGATCTAGTTACTCTGCGACTTGTGTGACTAGAATAACTCAGCACATTACAAGTTCCTGTCTTTTCGGTGAGCGAAACAATGTATCGAAGTTGGGATTTATTGTCGTCGTTGTTTGCGAATGACGAGTCAGAATATACTTTCAATCTTATAGAGTTTTGTCCAACTTGTAATACTTAAGTGACGAACTAGGGTTGTTCTGCAAATGCTTTACAACTTTGTTCAACTGCTTTATTGCTTCCACTGAGAATTTGGTTTCAGTCCCTTGCGTGGCCATGTTAATGTCACAACATATTTCAGGCTTTGTATGTGTTAACCACGCCAATCTATGCCTTCAAGATCTGAATTCAGAAAAAGAGGAGTCAATAGGCAGGATGCGTAACTTCTTGACATACTGTTCCTTACTTGACTCAAATCCATAATCAGTTCTCTTTACTCTGACACGTGCAAATACAGTGTCATCGAACTCCCTCTCTCTCGATTCAAACTTATCAAGAGTCTTTTGGGACGACTTAACGTATCCATTGTTGCCAAAAAGTAGAGAATCTTCCACATATGTTCCAATTAATCCCTGAAGTTCTCCGTCGGTATGCTTTGAGAAGATTGCGAGATCTCCATCGGTTGGCGTCATACCGAGATCTTTCTTCATGTGTGAATTCATGGTGCGATTCCAATAGTCTCTTGAATCGGATAATCCGTAAAGAGGTTTCAGTAACTCGAGTAACTGGTTCTCAGGTAATCCAAAGTCTTTGGATGGTCTAAGGTAAACTTTGCGCATCAGACTTTAGGCTGACTGTAAATACGCCTGTTAAACATCTTGAGACCAAATCTTGAAATTGTGTATTGCGGCAATTGCAACCAACAACGTGTGGAACGCTAGCGTATAGTCGTGGTGTCATGTACGAGATAGTTCTTTTCTTTGTCCCTATGACCTTTTATTACAACCCCTGCTTTGTATATATCTTTGTCATTGTTCTTATTTTTGATTGAAAAAACGAATCTTCCAGAGGGGATATTAGCATTCTTTGGTATGTCGTCTCTAGCGACTATTTTCCAGGTATTTCTTTCAACGATTCCTTCTATTTTTTTCTGTTTCGCTTTCAGAAATTCAGCCGAATTGGATCTGAGATCTCGCGGGTGTAAAACTTCATTGAGGTTGAGGTCAATGAGTTGAAGATTTTTTGAGTATACCCTTGTAATTGATGAATGCAAAGCTTCGACTAGTGTTTCAACTTGATCGTCAAAAAACGGCTTTGCTTGAGAGCGTGAATGTTGCACTTCCTCGTCATTTCTGTCAATAAAGACTTGCCTGTCATTAATTTTCGTGATTTTGTAGGGTCCTGTCCTCTTAGTTTTGGACTTTTCACAATAGACTAGAACTTTACTTCCAATGTTAAGTTCGGGGTGAGCTGTATTTGGAAGCTGCGAATTCAGAGCGGTTCTGAGTCTGAGTTCTGAAGGGATAGTTTCCATCTCAGCTCTTGTCATTTGAAACGCTCTCGTTCGTTCCATTTGATTCGAAAGTTCGCTATTCATGGCCGGAAAACTCGGCAAAACGCCAAAGACGAGTAACGATGGAACCAGTCCTTCTGGGTTCATAGTATCGTTCATGGCCTTAAAGGCGAGACGAATAGTGAGTTCTATTTCAAAATCAGGGTCGGAATGGAGAATCTTGTGGTAAATAAGGCGTAACGGATCATGTTAACGTTCACCAGAACCAATAGAAATATGACTTTCAACTCCAGATAGGCTGAGTTTGATTCCATTCGATTTTATCAGATCTTTCCACGCTTTGGAAAAGAATTGACTGCCTTGGTTCACTTTCATTCTATCAGGAAATCCAGAGTAAATTGTAGCCCTTCACTCAAGAAAATAGTTCCAAATAGGTTCCGTACTTTGACTGTGTAAGAATACAGCATTTCCGAAATGGGTTTCCGTATCCAAGATATGAAGTACAGTATTTTTGTCAAGAAACATAATATAAGGAGCTGACTCTTGATTGAATATGATTCCATTGGGCGCACTAACCTGGAATAATCTGGGTTTCGGTTCAAAGTGCTGACATGTGCGGCACTGTTTCGATATCTCCGAAATCAAATCTCTTGTCTCAGTCGTTGCTTCCTCTGGTCTACCTCTGCCAATCATATTTTATAGTTTTGAGGCAGATAGATGGAAACGGTATAAATGGAGGCGCTTTAATTGAGACTTTGTGAACAGGATTTCAGAAAAATCCCAAGCGACATAAAGATGACCGTGTTTGCTCCGAGAACCCCGATCGCCTTACTCGGCCCCGAGGAGCCCAGGACACCGACGCCGACTTGCCAAGATCTTGTCTTACCCCGAGCACTTGCAGGGGCGCCTGCCTTTGTTACGGTCGAAGAGCCTCGTACCCCTTTTCGACCGTTTGCCCTACCCCCATCGACCGGCCTTCGATCCTTACCCCCGGTCCCGAGGAATCCATCGCGTCCGATCGTCTCGAACCCGTCAAGGCCACCGACAAGTTCAAGGGCTCCTCCGAGAAGGCTTCAAGTACTGCCGGACGCCGCCTCTGTGTCGATCCAAAGGGTGGTAAACCATCGAATCCGCAAGGCTAGGGCCTCTGTGTGAGTTTGTGTGCCGTATGAACAAGAATCCGAAGTCGCCTCCGTTCCATTGTCGTCATTGTCAAGTTACCTGCTCCGGTCGCGTTCAGTACTTCGAGCACCTCCGTTCCCGTCGTCACATCCGCCGTACAAGCAAGAAGGAGTATAAGTGCAAGGACTGCAATATTGAGTTGTTCAGTGAACAAGACCTTGTCCGCCATCAGAACGGGGCTCAGCATCGACTCACAGTCAGTAGGCACAATTAGTATCTTTATTTTCCATTAAAATTGCTGTTTTTTGAGTAAGAAAAAGGAAAATAGGGCAATAAGTTCAGTTCTTTTCTTAATCGACTTCGTGTGTGTGTTGTGTTCGCCCTTCCGCTGTGATTGCAAGTTTTCCTCTGCTGCCCCCAGATCCTTGTAGTAGGAGTCACAATTGTAAGTCCGTATCGCCATCAGGACCTAGACAGGACCACCAACGCAAAGCAAAGAATCGGAAGAAGGGCTACTATAACGCACCCGACGTGACTGACGTCAACCTTTACGTCAGAGAAAGAACTTTTTGTAAGTGCTCCTGGCGGATTTGAACCCGCGACCACTTCATCAGGAGCTGCTTACACTTAACCACTAGGTCACCAAGACCGAAATTTGAAGGTGCAAGGAGAGCCAATCAGGTTATAAATCACAATTTTTTCAAAAATCATTGCACATAAAGTTACTCCTCTCCACACTCCATCATGACTCCCCACTCCCCCAACTCCCATGACTCCCCCCCCCTTCCTGCGGCCGCCGCCCCCTCTCCGTCTCCCGCGCGGCCGCCCTCTCCGCCCGCATGGACCGGGCAGACGCCTTCCCCCCTGGATGCGCGCGCCGTACGCGGTCGTCGCATCCCGTCTTCCACCCCGCCCATCCACCCCCTCCACGCTGCGTCCGTTACCATCGGTGCAGCTCCCCGAAATCGACCCCGCTATTGGCCACAATATTCTCAATCTCCCGAAGGCGCGCCATATGATTGGCCACCCGGAAGATTTTTCCCAGGCCGACCTTGCCCGCGCCCGCGCCGTCCTCGCCACCGTCACCGACAACCCCTGCCGCCTCGACCCCCGCACCGGTGAGCCCGAACCCGTTCGGCCGCCTGCCACCGACCTCCTCCACGTGGGATTTGCCCCGTCCACTACGTCCTCCTTCCCATCTTTCGACACCGCCCACCGCCAGCTCTGCTTGGCCGCCGCCCTTGCCAAGACAAACCTGCCCCCCTCGTCCTAGTCCCGCACGTCGGGAAATTGTTCTACCTGTACTTTCCCGCCCCGGCCCGCCCTGACGTTTTCAGCGTCCTCGCCTATCTTCGTCTCACGTATCCGGACCTGCACGTCTCGCCGCTTACGCTGACAGCACTGCCACACACTGGATATCTCTGCCGCCGAGGGTGTGACCACCCGCCTCCAACGTGAAGCGGCTCGCCTGGTGAGCCCCAAGCTGCGCTCGTGGGTTGCCCCCCACGTCCGCAACGCCATGGCGATCGCCCTCCGTCACGATGCCCGCCTCATTGCTGAGGCGCGCCGCCCGACCCGCGGGATTCCCGCCCGCACGCCCGCCCAAACACCGGCCCCAAATCCCGTCAAACCCACCGCCCCGGCCCCGACCAAACCCGTCCCGACCTCACCCGGCCCCGCACAAGCCCCCAAACGCCCCAACGGGGGCACACCATCCTCTTCCCCTGCCGCTCCCCGCCCCGCCCCTCAACACACATCCGGCCTCACACTTCGGTCCCCGGGCTCTTCCCTGTCGGCGTCAAAACGCCGATGCCCCGCAACCGAAGACGCCCAGGCGTCGGAGTTTCTTATGGTGCCCAACGCACCACTGGCGCCCACGGCCGTTCTCCCTCCCACAGTCGCCTCCGCGGCAACGATGGGTAAGGAGTCCGCATCGCACGTTCGCATGCAGCCGTTGATGGCTGGCATACAAGTTGCGGAGGAGCCCCACGGATCAGCCAAGAGGCCAGTCGGCCTAACTCCGCTCCTCCCCACCATGGATCCGGTCCACCCTATGGAATCGGACCCCCCGCCGCATGATACATCGGCGTCATTCCCCTTGCCCACTCCCCTGGAAATCCTCTCAACACCCTACCGCGACACGGATATCTTCCAAGATATCCCTGCTCCCTGCCTCACCCAATTTATCCTCCTGTTTATCAAGCTGGTCAAAGCTGCGGCGAATGCTCGTGGGGAAGACGCCACTCAACGAGCATTCCTTCACCTCCACATGCTGCCCACGGCTGTCCTCCGTCGCTGTCTTCGGGGAGAGCGCGGATGGCGGGACCCAAAGAGCCAACGGATCGCCCTCCGAGAACGCCTCCGTCGTGCGCACACGGGCTCGCAGTGGGGAGCACTCTGGGCCGAAGCTCTCGCAGCTCATCAGGCTCGGCTAGAATGGTGGGAAGGAAACACGCTGTACGCCCCAACAGTCCCCGGCGACATCGGGCGCGCCCGTCGTGCAGAGGCCCTTTGCGCCGATGCGCGATATGGTAAGGCCATGCGCGCCCTCCACAATGGCCCGCTCGCCGACGTCAACGACCCGGCGACGATTCAGCGGCTCCGGGACCTGCACCCGTCCCCGCCGAGCCCTGTCTCGCCGCTCCCGGAAGGACGGCTCCCGCCGCCCCCGTGCATCACCGAGGCTGCTGTGGAACACGCGGTCCGCGGCGTCCCGCGGGACACCACCGCCGGAAACTGAACGAACGCCATCGCGCTGGTTCCACCTCCTGGTTAAGACTCGCGTCAGTCCCGAAGCCGGCGTGACCGGTCTGCGTGTCCTGACACAGCTCGTTTCTCGGCTCGCACGGGGGGAACTCCCGGACGCTGTGCTCCCCCTCGTGGCAGCGGCGACGCTCCTCCCGCTTCAGCCGACTCCCGACAAGGTCCGCCCGATCGCCATCGGGTCTGTGCTTCGCAGGATAGTGACGAAGGCACTGCTCCCGGCCGCAATAGCCGATTCACACTCGGTTATGTCGCCGCATCAGACGGCCAACGGTGTTAAAGCCGGGTTGGACTCTATTGTACACGACACCCGCACGACACTACGCCGCTTCTCCGCCACCCCGAACGTCGCCACGGTCCTCATAGACGCTCTCTCAACGCCTTTAACCGCGTTGATCGGCAGTCTATGCTGGACCACCTACCAATGCTCGCCCCCTCGCTAGCCCGCTTCGCAAACATGATCTACGGCCGAATGCAACCGCCATTGCTTGTCCCGAACCGGGATCGCACCGTCATACCAAGTGCCCAGGGCACCCAACAGGGTGACCCGGCCAGCATGTTGTTGTTCTCGCTAACGATCCAACCCCTCATCCGTCGGGTTGCTGAGATCCCCAACATTGCTCTCTGCCAATGGTACGCCGATGACGGCACGATCGTCGGGAACCTTGGCGCCATCCGTCAGGCGCTCAGGCTCCTTGCCCGAGATGGTCCCACGGTTGGCTTCCATGTCAACCCACGAAAGACACGCATATACTGGCCTCACGTCATGCCGCAGGATCGAGCAGCCCTCTTAGCGGAATTCCCTCTCGCAGAATGCTCGCGGGACGGCTTTCCGCTTCTAGGGGCCCCCATTGGGAACAAAGCGTTCACGGAGAGTTTTCTCCGGTCCAAGATTGCTCAGTGCCGCCGGACCCTGGACCGCCTCCTGCTGGTCCGCGACGCCCGCGCCCGGTTCCACATGCACCGGATCTGTGCCTCTGCATGCCTCCTATCGCATGCATTCAAGCTCTCAGATCCGCGCTTAGCCGAGTCCGCCGCAGAAGAATTTGATGATCTACAACGGTCATCATATGAAAAGTTACACGGCATAGCTCTCACGGACCGAGCCTGGGACCAAGTCTGCCTCCCCATGCACCTCGGAGGTCAGGGCTTCGAAAGCATCGCCTCGTGCCTCCACGGCGCTGCCGCCGCCAGCATCATTGATGCTGCGCCCGCACGGCAGCGAACTTCCGCATACGCCACGCCGCGTGCTTGTGCACTTGCTTCTGGCCGCTACCGCGGCGACCGGTCCTTCCTCCTCCGTCAGGCTGGGCCTTCTCTCCGCCGTTTCGCCCTCTCCATCCCCGGGATAGTCGACCTTTCCACCCTTGACCCTCCAACTCTAGCTGCTTCACCCACCAACACTCTAACCCTTCTCAAACGGGTGCAGCAAGAGGCGCGGGCAAGAGTACATTGGCACGACGACTCCTGGCGAATGCCCCAAACCCGACCGCACACAGCGACGCCGACATTCGACATCGCATCCGTGGCTTAGCGTTCCGCCGCAGCCCCGCTGCGGCGTTTCTCTTCGCTCACCCCACGGCAGCTACGAAGGTCCACACCACACACTGGCAGACCATGCTCCGCCGTCACCTCGGACTGCCAGTGTATGATGACTCCATGCCCCTCAACTGCCACCACTGTGACCACCCCTTGGACACCCTCGGGGATCACGCCGCCGACCTCTGCTGCCCTGGTTTCGGCCGTCGTCACCGCCATAACTCGCTCTGTAATGCGATTGCGACACACGTTACCCGCGCCGCGGGTCTGGATACTCGGCACGAGGTTCCGTTCCTCGTCCCGGGCACTGAGCTCCGGCCCGCCGATATCCTTGTACAACCGCCCCCAACCCCGGAAGGCACAACGTTGCGCCCCATTGCCTGTGACATCACTGTCGTCTCACCGTTTAAGGCCGCAGTTCGCACCAAGGCGACCCAGGTCGCCGAAGGCGCTGCTGAACTGGCGGCCCGCGATAAGGTCACAACCCTGGAACGCAACATCGCCCGACGCCTCCCCGCTCCCTCAACTGGTCCATCTTCTGCGCCTTACACGCCGAACTTCACGTTTCGACCTCTGGCGTTTGATTCCCTAGGTGCCCCTTCCCCTGGAACTATTGCATTTATCGAGGAGTTAGTTCCGCGGATCGCGTCCAAGTGTCACGCGACAGTTGGCGTTATCCGCCGCCGTATCTACCAGCGACTGAGTTGTACCCTCTGGTCATCCATCGCTGAAGCTATCCTGTCGCGAGCCCCGATGCGCATGGACGACGAAGCACACCCGGTTAGATCTTAACCGTATAGTTAGGACGTGCACAGTCCCCAGTAGATACTGAACGCATTAAACTTCGTTACTGGCATTTTGAAAAACCAGCTTGCTGGAGGCTCGCATCGTGGGTAGTTAGCCCAAAAACCATCTAGGAGACTCTCTGTTACTCCAGGTGTTACAGGAATCGTGTACACGTATCACCACGTGTACACGTGTAAGGCCGGAAACTTCTCTTAGATACCAGGCCAAATACTGTTACTGGCTTTGTGAACCTGATCGCTATGGATCAGCCGCAAGTCACCCTAGAGTCCCTTACGCAAATGGTACTTCAGTTGCAGCAGAGTCTTGAGCATGCCAGTAACCAGATTGCGGCACACAGATCAGAGGTTTCTATTGCAGCGCAAAAGGTATCCTCCTTAGAATCTGAACTCGTAAACGCCCGAAACCAGGCCAGTTCGTCAAGTAATGTCCCAGTGGATAGTCAGGCTGGCCCAAAGAAAAACGAGCCAACTACATTCACTGGGAAAGGATCAATTGGCAGCTGGTGTGTTCAGATGGACAACTACCTCGGAGGAAATGATGGAAATGGACCCCTACACATGGCGCTCAGCTACTTGGCTGGCAATGCTCATGAATGGTGGATGGTACACTCCAAGACAGCAGAACGGAAAGGAATAAATTCCTGGCAGACCATGAGGAATGGTTTGATCTAGCGTTTTGAAACGCTGAACAAGGAGAAGATCGCTCGAGACAAACTCGCCCTCTGGAAACAAGTCAAAGACGTTCCTACCTTCAACGAGGACTTCAACAAAATTATACTTGACATCCCCAATATTGGAGTTAAAGACCAGATAGATCGTTACTCTCGCGGTTTAAAGCCCTATATCTGGAGGGCGTTGTGCACCAAAGAATACGTCAATCTTTCCGACCTAATGAGGGATGCTGAGCGAGTGTAGTCGGCCTATCGGCGTTCTGGACCCGGTACCCTACCAAAGTCTTCTGGAGGGAAGAATGGAAATGAAAGCTCTTTTTCTGGAACCAGAAGTCCAGTACCAATGGAAATTGGGAACGTAGAAGTAATACTTGGGTTGAAAAGAAACGCTCCCAACTTACAGAAGCTTGACAAAGAAGAACGTGAAAGATGTATGCGCGAAGGTCTCTGTCTCAGGTGCAGACAGAAAGGACACATAGCTAAGAACTGCCTAAAAGCCCGGAAGAACTGATTGAAGGTCCTCAGTCAGTTCCAGTAATCGAAGAACCATTAAAACCCTTGTGTTAGACAAAGAAAGTCGAGATTTATCATTGAATCAGACAAAAAGGTCCATCGTGTCCACCATAAGATCGAATGCAACGTCCGTTGAAACATTCTTCCCTGCATTCGAGAGAAATCACAAGGGTCTTCTCATTGTCAAGGGTACAATTGCTGGTGGGCCAGCAAAAATCCTCATAGACCCTGGTGGTGACATCAACTTCTTGAGTGAATCATTTTGCAAGAAACATCAAATAATGACCAGAGACTCCAGAGAGCTTGCTGAAATGGCCAACGGTGCGAACCAGATACTTCAAGAATTGGTAAATGCTCTCAGTGTACATATTAACGCCTATACTGAACCTCTGTACTTTGCCGCAAGCCCATTGAAGCGTTGTGATTCAATTCTTGGGAAAGAATGGTGCGACTCGCATGGGGCAAAAATCAATTGCCTTAATAATTAGGTGAAAATCGAGCATAAGGGAAATTCATTCATATTTATTGCTAATGATGCCGTAGTGAGTCCTTTTGTATCTTTCAATACCATAATTAGTGATTTCGATGAGAAAAAGACTTATTTGCAGTTTCACTTAGACCTTTACATTCTAGTGAACCAAGAGAACCCGTATACCCTCGAGACGTACAGATGGTTCTGGAAACATTTGCTGATGTGTTTCCAGAGAAGCTCCCAAGAGGTTTGCCACCGAGAAGGAAACAAGACTTTGAAGTAGAATTAAAGGAAGGAGCCGAACCACGGAAGAAAGGTCTCTGTAGACTTTCTGGCAAAGAGATGTCAGAACTCCGAAAACAGTTGGACGAACCACTGGAAGCTGAGTTTATAAGCCCAAGTAAGAGCCCCTGGGGGGCTCCTATTCTATTCTTGAGCAAGAAAGATGATATTCTACGGATGTGTGTGGATTACAGAGCCTTAAACCGGCTTACTGTAAAAAACAGCTATCCCTTGCCACGAATTGACGACATTTTCGACCAGCTCAAAGGAGCAAAGTTCTTCAGCAAAATTGATCTTAGATCTGGTTATCACCAGATTAGACTACACGAAGATTCGATTCCATTTACCGCCTTCAGAACACGATACGGGCACTTTGAATTTCTTGTTCTGTCGTTTGGACTCACTAATGCCCCGGCAACTTTTATGAACCTAATGAATGACATTTTCAAGGATCAGCTCGACTTATTTGTGATCTTCTATCTGGATGATATTCTCATCTACAGTAAGACATGGAAGGATCACTTGGATCATATTCGAACTGTACTCGAAATCCTCAGAAAAGAAAAGTTGTTTGGAAAATTATCTAAATGTGTTTTTGGAGTTACAGAAGTGTAGTACCTAGGACACTTCATTTCTCAAATTGGTATTTCTGTTGATCCAAATAAGATAAGTGCAGTCATGGAATGGCCGATACCAAAGAATAAGCTACAAGTACAAGCTTTTCTTGGTTTTGTCAATTATTACCGGAGATTCATAAAAGGCTGTTCAATTCTTGCAAAACCTCTGACAGAATTGACGACAAACGTGAATTTCCAGTGGAGCCGCACTCAAGATGATGCCTTCAAAGTACTCAAGCAAACACTTTGTAGCGCACCGGTTCTCAGAAATTTCGACGCCGCACTGCCTATCTACGTAACCACAGATGCATCACAGTATGCAATTGGTGCAGTGCTGGAACAGGAAGAATTAGGTTCTAAAAGGCCTGTCGCTTTTGCGTCCAGGATTCTTAATGATGCGGAACAAAACTATGCGGCCCATGAAAGGGAACTTTTGGCCATTGTAGATTCCCTAAAGTGGTGGAGATCCTACCTTTATGGTAATTCATTCACCATTCACTCGGACCACTATCCCCTAAGATACCTAGAAAACCAAGAAAACTTGTCCCCAAGACAAGTGAGATGGCTGGAAAGATTAATTAATTTCGACTTCAAGATAATCCCCATCTCAGGAAAATCAAATGTAGTGGCGGACGCACTATCGAAGCAACCACAAGAGGTGCCGTCACCTGATCACCGAAACAATTCATTACTCCAAGAAGTTATTTCCAAGACATCCTCAGAATCCAATAACATTTCGACCATATCATTCACGAACACTGAGTTGGTGGGGTTGGCAGAAGATTATGGTAGGGATGAGAACCTCAGAACCCATTATCAAGATCCCAAAGCTCCCTTTGAGCGTCGAGGGGTGCTTCTACTTAGGAACAAGAAGATCTGTGTACCAGAAGGAAATTTCAGGGTCAAGCTCCTGCATGACTATCATTCCACGTCTAACACGGGACACCTAGGAATAAGCAAAACTATCAACAGAATATCACCAAGGTTTTATTGGAAAAATTTAAGATGGGATGTAATCCGATACGTACGTTCCTGCCAATGACAGAGAACCAAAGCAACCGATCAGAAGCCCGCAGGTCTTTTACAACCACTAGAACCACCGAAAACCAAATGGACCCACATAACCATGGATTTCATCACACCTCTCCAAAAGTCGAGAAGTGGAAACAACGGCGTGTTAACAGTCGTTGACAGACTTTCTAAGATGATCAGAATAATACCAACGAAACCAAACACAGATGCTCCTGAAACAGCACTGCTGTTCAAGAATCACGTATACCGAAATCATGGATTACCAGAGACTATCATATGTGACCGAGATCCCATCTTCATGAGCAAGATTTGGACAAAAATTTTTGCTCTACTAGGAACAAAGGTATCCCTCTCCGCTGCATACCACCCACAAACTGATGGAAAATCGGAGATAATGAACAGGAAAATAGAGGAAATGATCCGTGCTTTCGTTAGCTTCGACAAATCAGATTGGGATAATTACCTGGTAGACTTTGAAGTTGCTTACAACTCCTCTGTGAATGTAACCACAACTTTCTCACTATTTTCCCTCAATTATGGAATTCGACCACGAACAGTACCCTTAGATGTTTTAGCGTCAGACAATCCAGCGGCAGCAGGTTTCCTAGAAGATATGCAAGAAGCATTAAGGAAAGCCCAGAATCAGATCCGAAAATCCAATGAATCCACCGCTAAATATGTAAAAAAGAAAAGAAGGCCGTCTACGTTCAAGATTGGTGATAAGGTTTGGCTATCAACAAAGAACGTATCACTTGAAGATGCGGCTGGATCACGTAAACTGAACCAAAAGTATTGTGGTCCCTTTGAAATAACAGAGGATATTAACGGTGTGACGTACCGTCTGCACTTATCTCAACCGATGATTGACAGAGGAATTCATAATGCGTTCCACGCTAGCCTCTTGCAACCGTTCTTTGAAGATGAATTCAACCGACAAATTACACCTCCGCCACCTCTCGAATTTCAAGATGGACATGAGGAATACGAAGTTGAATCTATACTCGCTCATGAGAAAGAACGTGGAAAAAATAAATTCCGTGTCAAATGGAAAGGGTACGAAGATCCTGAAAACTCGTGGCTTCCCGAATCACACTTCAAAAACTCAAAAGAACTTTTGAATAAGTACAAGCAGAACCTCAAGAATCGGGGCGATTCTTCTCTGTAGGGGGGGAGTGGTGTTGCATTTCACTTCACAGACCTTACAGCTTTACACGAATTCACTGCATCTACTGTACTGTAGATTCAAACCACTGGTAACCTTGCAACCAGGGCTACTAGGCACTTTGCTGTCATTACACCTTCCTTACAGTTCTGAACACAGCGTTTGACCCCATTGGTACACTTAGAATAGTTACGGGCGAGTTGCACACTGGGGATATTATATCATTGCTTTACCAATCAAAAGTCGCCGTGCTATCCCATGCCACCTGGACCAATGTACTTCTTACATCACCTGGACCAATGTACTTCTTACATCTTGTCAGATTATGTCACTCGTGCCGACTACAATTCTGAAAGCGCTACTTACGATACCGTCAGGGCTGTTTTACGGGAACACCTTTGAATTCGCTACTGTTGGACTGCATTTTCCTTTAGTTTGTAGCTATCTTCAGTTCTATATAAACCCTGGTTTGGAGCGGCCGGCTTAACCCAGGCAGCCTCAACCAAAGTTTCCACCACAGTTCTACCTTGATCTGCTCGTGTACGCTTAACACCGCACAGCTCTGCTGCAAGAATCACGAGCACAGGAGAATCCAATAACGGCGGACTGAAGATACTCAATCTTGTGCCTTTCTGAACGGCAATGAGGTGGTGCTTGGGGAGTGAGCATAGATATTTCCTCGTGGACTTTCTCGACAGCATCATTTACAGTACAAGTTGGATAAATACACTGACTGACACGAATGTTGCGAAGATACGCAGCAATTCTGTTTTGCCTTGAGAATGAGTTATATTCACTTTCCAGAGCTTTTAGAGCTTGAAAGTAATGCTCATAAACACCTTCAACATTCGTTATGTAGATTCCTTTCGCATTTCCTGTAAGGAGATGGTGGAGATACTTGAGCTTTTTTTCTTCATTGAGCATATAATCTTGGCAGCCATACGTGTATTCAGCTATGAACTCGTTCCAATATTAAGCTAGGCCTCCAGAATATTTCTTATTTTCTTCGGTGAAGCGCATGGACATGTAATGCGAGACCTTGTCTTCCGATGGTGCCGGGGATTGGGTGGACATTGAAGTGGAACGTATTGGGTTTGTGTTTCGATTATGCCCATAAATCACCAAATACCCTGACAGTATCCCTCCGGTAACCTGTACCAAGGATTTACACTGTAAGAAGACATCATTGCAACTTGTGCACTGTACTCACGCACCAGTGTAAAAGCATAATATCATACCTCTTTGTACCTAGCCAATGACATGGATCCATCATGGCTATCTCGCGTGGTTCTCGAAACATTTCGCACCCACCAATCAGCAACTACTTTATGCCTCCTTGCCAATTGGACCAATGGTACTTTGCCATGATGTTTGTTGCTGTCTGTTATACTGATGGACCTTCAGAACCTTGTAGTTTGATACCTCTGGGTCGCATTTTCTAGAATACCTTTGAATTCAGTACCGTTTAGTTACAATTTATCTCTGCTGGTGTTGAGTACTTTTTCTATATAAACCCTGGTCTGATGTCCGGCCTGATTACCGGAAGCATCAACCAACAGTTCAACCATCGATTACCTTTTGTGCGCTCAACACCCCACTGTTTGGGACGAGTCTAATCGCTGATCCGATTGGTGACGCAAGAGAGTTGAAATATGCATCAATTTGGTTTAATGCTTTGTTGAGGTCACCATTACGGAGAATAGTTACCGCAAAGGTCTTTGAAAACACAGCAGATTCGTGGCGGACGGTTGGCACATTTCGTTCCGCGAGAAGCAAAATCAACTTGCGAATAATGGATGGGCTACTCAGAATCTGTCCCGAGAAAATCATTGGGATAGGGAAGTCCTGCAGTAACCGAACCCTTAATTCATCAGCAGTGAGGGAGCTATCCTCAACATAAACTTTGACGCAGTCCACCAGAGACTGTTGCATCTCTGTGGTCTGTCTAATACATTGACCGAAAACCATATCAATATACCCTTTTGCAAGTGCAAACTAATGGTGATTTAATTTTTCGAAAATTTGGCCCCTTTTATTGTTTTTCTTACTATTATACGTCTTTTTTTTGTGGGTGGCCTATTATTTTTCGCTTTTTGCTTTTTTCCCAATGTAATCCTTTTTCAATTTTTTTTAATTTGTGTTTTTTCAATTTCTTTTTCAATTTGTTTCTTTTTTTAATTTCCTTTTTCAATTTTCAAGCAAGAATCACAATTAATTTGGTAATTCAATTTAATCAGAACAAGATCGAATATCCAGATTGGATTTAACTAAATCCAATTTGAAATCACCCTTAAATGATTATTCCCAGCCTTATGGCGCTGTAAATGTGAATGGCTCTCAAAGCTCCGTTTGCACTCCTGAAAGTACGGCGAATTTTTTTATTCTGTAATCTTATCTTGTGCTTGCGGCTCTGTAAATGGTCAAAATAGGTTTTTGAGCCGTTGCAAGTAACCTTGCAAAGCTTACAGGTCCTGTCCGCTTCTTTAGAGCCATACGTGTAGAAATGGCCTTAGTAACCCCAATGATCAGCTCTCTGGCGTAGGCGTAGCGGAGCCCTAGAAGTGGGTCTGCAAGCACTGTCAGCCGTAGCAGGATCCGTAAGATCGATTACTGAAACTAGACAACGTGGCACACATTGAAGATCTGAAATCTGAACTTGACCTGAACCTGAATTCACAAGTATAGTCCCTCAAACTGAACCTGAGAATGAATGGAAATCTGATCTTACGTGATTGGCAGAAGATAAAGGGCCCCGATTGGCCTGCGACGACAATTTTTAAGTGCCACCTGCAGGGTTCCGATTGGTCGGCGAAAATCCGACATTTAGCGAAATTGGAGTGACACTCGTATTTTCGGTGCTTATAGTCGGGTTTGGGGTGATGCTGACAGAGGTTGAAAGCTTGCGCAAATAGATCGGGATTCCAATCATGCTCTGGATTTGGACGGGTCGGGTGGGCTACGTGGCGCCACGATCGAATCTTTGCCCTTATTGGCCACTGGACAGTATTCAAAAAGAATTTAAAAAATGAACGTATTCGTCTGTATTTACCGGCTTATACGTGGCTTAAAACAACACAGAAATAGAACAAATAGGTACATTTTCACTATCGAATAGCGAATAGACTTATTTCCTAAATTCCCCGAAAAACGTTAGATCCGGGTTGTCGCGAAAAATCAGGGGATAAAAAGCAGACTTTCGCCGTTAGCGGTGAGCCTGAAAAAAAGTTAGACGTTTTTGCTTAGAGTACACAAGTTGACTAGGTTGAAATAAAACTGTTGGTGTTGTTTTTACTTCAGTGCCCCGAGGCGGCTAGGCCTATTACAGGCAGTAGATGCCGTCGACTGTCTCGAGTACATCTACTAACTACTTACTAGTTTCCCTAGCGGATAGTCCTGCGGACGGCCCTAGTGACCCTTACACTGCAACAGTTCTAGCAGGCATCGTTAACAGTACAATAGGATAGAGAAAATATAGACTAAGTAGGATAAAAAATAGTAGTAAGGACAGAAAAACTACACTACAGGACTGTAAATAGAACATAAGTATATTATATGTATCCTGTATTTCAACACTCAGGCCGCAAGGACAGCATTTGGGCATAGGCGACAAACGCGTTGAAATAACTGAGCAAAAGATAAATGTACAGTATGTACTGTACTGTACTGTACAGCAGATACACCGTGCTCTACCGTAGGTACGGTACGGGTACGGTATGATACAAATCGTACAGTAGTAGCCGGCATCTAGCCGCCCTAACCGCCCTAGTAACCCTACTCTCTTGAGACTGAAGCTTTTCGCAGGCAGACTTTGTATAAATGCTGTACCTTTGACATTACCCCCACATCACCAAATCGGACGCTTCTCGCTTCCTCTCATGTAGAGCACTTCATGTGACAAGGCAATAGGGGAGAGTTCACGCAGTTCCGTTGGCATTTTATTTCTCCTCCAACTTCCCCCTCTCAAACTCCTTGCGCCTCCATGGGCTTCCCGTGGGTGGATGTTGTCGGCCCAACGGTGACAAACACCCTTGCGAAGGAATGCGCTGTAGACATAACCCCGGGCCTTTTCCGATTGCTGAATTTATATGGTGAACATATGGATGCCATCGTAAGCTCTCTCAGCGAAACTACCAGTATTGCTTCCACAGATGACCAGACATTGGACAACCTTGCCGAAGTCATGCAAGCAGAGTTGACAGAGTTTCGAGACACTCGTCATGATCGGGAGTTGGAGATCGAGCAACTAGATGTCGTTCAGCAGCAGGAGACCCGTACACCAGTCGTGCACTGCAAGTTAAAGGCTCTACCGTTGTTGGTAATCGAGGTTACGAGAGCCTACGCCGCTCACAGGGTCCTCGTAAACCCTTCCTGGAAGGCCTCGGGGACTGGCTACGGGAAGGTACTTGGACGAGTTCAAACTGCGGTTAACCATGTTACAGCCGCGTGCAAGGAATGTAAGCATCAAATGTCGATTTCTAGAGTTCTCGACATTTGGTTCGCTCGTGGTCTTGAGACACCTCTCTCAAAACAAAGAACTGCCATGCCCTCGGAAAAGAGCCTTTCCAAAGTATCTCAACTTTCAGGGAGGGGCGACGTTTACGACCTCGATACCATCACTTCGAAAGGGAAGTCAACATCTGAACTCAGCAGCTACACCTCAGACGGATCGTGCGAGACCGCCTGGACCCCAACTAAGAAAGGTAGCTCAAGGAAAAGGATTTCTGCCTGCTCTCGCAAAACAAATTACAACTATTCACATTGGTCGCGAAAGAAGAGGCGGGATGGGCCATGTGCCACGGTTTCAAGTCCCTTAGGGCCGCGTCCCTCCGGACAGCTATTCTCAGATCATCCTTTGGAGCTATCTACACCCTCTCCGTGCTCGGGGCTTGGGCAATGTCTACGACCCGTTACAAATGCAGAGCTGAGGGCCAGTGTAAACGCTGCTTTGAACACGGGTGATACTTCGGGAAGGAAGGCGTCTCAGCTAGAAGCTTACGACCGACAGACGGTAAGTGGACAATATTCTCCGCTGAGGCGCCAGTTTAGAGGAGGTGCAGCAGGAGGGATGGCGAGCACAGATTCAACGAAAATGGTTCCAACGGGTGGCTCGAAGGAGGCCAACCAGTGTGGCCCTGTCAGTACTAACTCTCGCCATGGTAATGAAGCGATACTTGCCGTCGCATCCAATGGAGACATGCGGGACACCTACGATTACGATGCTAAAGCTCTCGACCACAAACTGGTTGCCAATGTTGGAGTGAAAGGGGGCGATTTCGAAGGACTGCCATTACCGTCAACTGCTGTAGAGGCAGTGAATATGGCCGAGAGAGGGAAATGTACCCTCGCGAACGTACGGAATCTAGCGAACGGCGATGGTTTCGAGATTGACGACATTCTTTACGAATTGTACGCACCATCCGGGAGCAAGGGAGAGGCAGTTCAGGCACCTTGCGGAGCAAACGACTTGGAGGAATATATCCGCAATCTCGATTGCATGGAGCCACGACAAATCCCGATTCCGACGCACCTGACCGGTCAGGACTGACTGTCGGGTATGGCAAGCTTACGGTTGGAAGTGACGCTGGTGGAATCATGAATCTCAGGAAATTTCAGCTTCGAAGGTCGCTGCAGGTTTGGCGATTGACTTTCGAAAGCTGACCAGCACATCTCGAGGTGATTTTGTACGCCCTGTGCCATGCAATTACGGCAACTATGTTTTCGCCAGCTAGAGAGACTACCTTCTCTTAAGCTCTGCCTCGCCACCGCGCGGAGAAGACAGAGCACCGCAAGCTGTCTGTGTGGGGTAAGTCGAGTGATCTGCAACGGATAACATCATGTTGAAACGGCATTGGTGTCATCTGATTCGGCAGTACCTCGGGCAGACTTTTCGTGTCCACTACTCGACGTACAACGTGCACACGGAGTCAAAAGCTTAGATTGCTGGCAGCTCCATGTCACACGGGCTAATCACGGATACCATGACAAGGACGTTTTCAATACAGTATGAACACGTACAATATCAAGCAGCACAGTAGCCAGGCCACCGATTCAATACTCTGCATGCAATGCAAGTGGCTATATTCTGGAAGAGGTGAGAACCGGTGGCAAATTGTGTGTACATGTTGTGTAACCTGTTAGTAGAAAGTGCTAACGTGTCGGCAAGACACGTGGGCATTTTCTACTAACAGAATAAAGGCCACCTGGCACGAGCCATGTGGTTTCAACTTTTTTAAGGGAATCCCGTGGCAGGCAAGCAAACGGTTGGGCCTTGGGGGATTCAGCAACTGGCGAAGAGACCTCAAGACCGCGTTGCACACCAGCCACATGATCCGCATCTACTCACTGGAAGAAAGAGGCGGGGAAAGTATTTGATACTGAGACATGGAAGTGCGTCCGATCTGGAGAACAGTACAGTCGTGCATTGCTATCATTGATAACCGTTAGTGCCTACTTTAGCGCTAGTACTGCATACTAGTGAAGCCCTGACGCTGAAGATCGCCAGTCCGCCTTGATTCCAAGGCCTTCAGTGCTTGTTGATACGACCAGCGACCACCCTCCCGAGAGTCAACATTCATATTCCAAACGCCGTAACTCCGCCCATCCCCATTGACTGCCCTGCCACCCCCTTTTAGACTACTGCCCGCCTCTTCTTTCACAAATATTATCCCGCTTTGCTCCCCGCTTTTTGACGTTCTGCGGAAGTCTGCCGTAGGATCTGTCAATTCTTACGTTGACGTAGCCGTATTCTGCGCCAATAAAACTGAGAACTGAGCACCCAACTTGCGAATTTGACTACTGAATCTTGTGGTATGAGTTTGATGACCCCATTGCCTCAACATGAAACCACTGGTTGGTACGGCAATCATCAGTTTGGAACCGTCTCACCGGGTGGACTAATAAAAGGTACCGGCGGCACGCACTCCTTTGACGTCAATTTCGTCAACCCCTTGACACCCTCCTACAGAAGAATGCGTACCATCAACAAGCTGAGCTCAATGCAGATAAAAACGCGAAACTGAGAAGGCACCGTTCCTTCCTTACGAATTCTGCCAAAGGCCGGCCCGTCCTCGTCCCCATCCCCACCTCCGGAGATTCGCATCCGGACGCCTTTGCGCTGCCAATCGACGTCGCACGCGACGTGACATTGAAGAAAATTGGTACATAAAGGAGGTAAAAGAGGACCTCACTTAACGGCACACAGCAGAGGCATCGAAGTCCAATGCAGCCTGCATGATGGTTGGTCGTAAGCCCGTCTTATAGGGTGACCAAGCCGCGTTGCTGACCTCCTAGTTCGTAAGCTTACATTCACTATGCATCGTGCCGTAGGGGACAACTGGCCTCACTTCGGGAAGTGAGCCTACTTTCCAAGTATTGAATGAACCTACGTCAATGCTTTCCTAGTATGTCTACTGCCGGATCCGAGTAATGGAGTTAAATGGTAACCGAGTGTGAGACTTCGGCCACGTGCAGTGGAGTACGAGCCAGGATAGCCATTGCAATAGACGACCGTTCGATAGAACTGAGGCGCTGAAAGATGCGTCGACGGATAGTGACTGCAGTAGCAAAACAGTTCGGGTTTATTTCCAGAATGAGTTCCTCAAGCAAGACGATAGTCTGGGGAGAGGACATTAAGATAGCCTAAATTGTCCCAGGGGTAGGTCATACGCGTCAGACGAGTAGGAAACAATACACCCGCACATACGCAAGTCAGAGTGGTTGCCCGCATAGGCTCATTTACGACGCTCTTACCAAATACTTTCGAGCGACCATTGAAACTTCCAAGACATATACGAATGCTAGCTTGAGTTACGGTACGGCCCAACAAATCGTGTTGATTTCTCTGAAAACTGCGCGCAAATGGGTTACCGCTCTCAAATACGGCTTTATCGTCCCCTGCTTCAATTTCGCCGCGGAATCCCTGCAAGAGTACTTCTGCTAGTAACAAGATATACTCTGGACGCACCCTCCTCTTGAGGATGAAACAGTACAGAACTTCGACAGCGTCATTCCCCCCGTACTTTATCCCACGCAGCTAAATAAATCCTATTCCGCCTGTCACAAGGGAAATCACTTGTCCCAATCTGGCCTGCTATAACAAGTATGCATCATTTAAGAACCAATACAGTATTCCTTGAACTGTGTTGCACATACAAACTAAAGTGATGAGTACAGTACAGTCCTTGTACTGTACACTCTGTTGACATGAAGTGATCGGGAAGTCACCATCCTCGCAAAGGACCTCGCAAGAGCTGATCGTCATTCTGTTATGGAGCCGCACCGTCTCCACCGCAAGGCCTGTTGTACATCCTTTCGCTTTCACCTTCCACTTCTCAAATCCCTCCATCACAGTACACTGGAAGACAATGGTACGTCGCTACCTTGGACTGCCTGTTTACAATAACTCGTCCGTTCCGAACTGGGAGCATTGCAAACACCCCATGGACGGGCTAGGAGACCACCCAGTGGACCTGTGTCCTTCTGGTTTCGGTCGCAAACAACGGCACGATTCGCTACGCAACGTCATTGCCGGCTGTATCGCCCGCGCAGCCGGTCTGGGCTGCCAGTTTGAGGTTAAGCTCCTGGTGCCAGGCACCGAGCTAAGACCCGCTGACATCCTCGTCCAGCAACCGCCAGCTCCCGACGGCACTGCGAAACGGCCCATTGCCTGGGACGTCACCATTGTATCACCGTTTAAAGCCGACGTGCGATCAATGGCTACCCAAGGAGTGAGAGGTGCTGCTTCAGTTGCGCACCGCAACAAGGTCACTGTCCTGGAACGCAAACTGTCGCGTCGACTCCCGCCCCCTTGCGACAACCCCACACAGGCCCCAAAACTTTGATTTCCAACCGCTGGCTTTTGATTCCCCGAGTCCGCCTCCCCCCCTACTATCCTCTTCATAGAGGATTTCCTCCCGCGCATCGCGGAGAAGGTGCATACACCAGTTGGTGTTATCATAACGAGAATCTATCGGCGCATTAGTAACACGATCTGGTCGTCTCTGGCGAACGCTGTACTGTAGTGTCCCGCATACCTGTGCACGTGGCCAACGTGGACCACCCGGTTAGCACTTAACTAGCAACAATCAGTTCCTGCACTGGACCCTCGATATTAATGCAGCCAGGTTTCTTGTGCCTACCGCTGCCCCCGCATCGGCAGGCCCTAATGGTCTGCCGGCCCCTGTAACCTCCCAGAAATCCAAGCGCAACGCGGCTCACGCTGTAGTATTGTATCACAGCCCAAATGGTATGACACGTGTTATAAACAGCAAGGTTGCTGGTAGAAGTCTACTGTAAGCCCTTAAAGCCGAGCTTACAAAGTCTGACACTACTATCCACCGCCAGACATACTTATGAGACGCCTGCTACAGTCTTTCTTATCGCACATCCGTCTGCGGTCAGCTGAACATAAGATGTGACCGGTAATTCTACGCCTCCGCCTTTGGAGTTCACGTGTTTGAGGACACTACAGTATGCCCCTGCAATGAGCGGAGTGCAACAGGCCCATGGTCAACCGAGGTGACCATGCAGCGGATTTTTGCAAAAAGGCCTGGGATGGACCAAATGGCACAATACCGTAGTGGAAGTATTTGACCGAAAAGTGTTCAAGGCAACAGGAGTCAGAGTCCAATATGAGGTGAAATACTTACTTCCCGGACTGAATGAACGGTCTGTTTACATCATAGTGCTCCTGAGGTCGGACGAGACTAACTTCTTACCCCCCGTCACCGTGGCGTACGACGTCACAGTAATATCGCAATCCTAAGAGGGTTTAATGTCTGTTGGAGCGCGATAGGTGCGTGCTGTTGCCGATGCTGCAGAAAGACGGAAAAATATGGAGCTTGACAGCAAAGTAGCAGCTATAATTAGTGATACCCTTCCAGGACGATCGAAATTGGGATGGAAGTTCGTGCCGTTAGCTCTGTACTCGCTTGGATAGCCGTCTGAGACGACGTCGAAAGTAATAGACGAATACGCGGCCGCTATTGCAACCCGCAACGGATGTTCGACGAGAAGAGTGAAGACTCGACTTTATCAGCAGCTTATTTATGTGATTTTGTCCACGTGTGACGAGTCCGCAATATGTAGAGCCCTGCAACACTCAGAGTTTAGCCACTCTATTCAAATCTAATTCTTTTAAGTTTGTTACAGTGGTGTGTTCAGAACTTTGCATGTTCCACCTGCATATGTCTGTGGTAAAGTAAAGATGCATAACGAATGACTGTTGTGCTCGACGTTTTGGTTTCCGCTTATTGCGGCAAGAGCAATTGTTTACTTTTCCTATCTGATAGGTGATGATTCTTGTCTTGGACTTGCTCCACTACTCGTTGCGCAAGCTCCTATAGACATTTTTTGTATCCACTCTCCACTGTATTTGCAAGTACATTACGGTACGTTTTTAAGTTAGTCCACCATTAAAAATAATTATACAAAGTAGCATTTTGTACTAAAATAATACCATAAAAATATCTACGCACTCCTTCTGAGCTTTAACAGATGCTGCCTTATGTATTACAGAAAACCGTTTGCTTGCTGCGCTGGCACCATCAAGAGCCTTCATTGCGTAACAAACGCCTCTTTGGACCTCTTCGCGGATATTATAAGCATTTTTACTCCTATTACTACCCTGGCTTCAATTGATGCGCGTTCCGTACTCTTCAAGCTTCAAAAGGGAGACAAAGCCCTTGCCACAGTTTTTGGATGCCTGCGCAGCACAAAGGCGGGTAAAAACGTCGTCCGCTTCCTATCTCTGGTTGCCTCCGACCATGGCTGCGCCGATCCCTCCCCACTGCCTCAACCGTACCATACCCCTTACCTCAACGCCATCCTCCAATCGTCCAACCCACCAACCTGCCTGCCTATCCTTGGTCGCCCTACCACCCCTGCGCAACCAAATGTCGCCCAACCTCACCCAAACCTCCAACGGAGCGTCAACCGCATTGGTTGCCCCCTCCTTAACCATGGTCCCAAACAGTTCGTCCAAGTGACGACCCCCTGAGACAAGCGCCCCCTCCGCAGTGCTCTCTCCCTCCGAGAAGCACTCACCGCCGGACGATTCCCTGGCCCCGTTACCGTCATCCCCACTGCTGACCTCCACACTGCTTTCGTATGGGCTGCCAGCGATACCCTCCGCCACACAGCAAACGCCTACGATGCCCTCCGCAATTACTGCCCCTCGTCTCTACCCCCTATCACCGTCTTCCCTCCCTCCTCGGTCGTTGACTACTGCAAAACGGTCGACGACGCCTGCTCTCTCCTCTTGACCCTCAACAAAGAGCTTTCTCGCCTCATGCAGCCCTCCTGGATTGGCGGCCTGAGCAGTACTTCATCGACGTGCTGCGCACCTCTACCTCGGATATACTCTCCCGCTTCCATGTGACTCGCCCCCCCGACCCCCTTCCCCCTTCCAACTCAATCAATTCTGACCCTGCCCCCCATTTCTTCCGCCCCATCCCGCCCTCAACGCCGGCTGCATCTCCCTACAAGCGCTTGCGTCCTGCCGCCCCCCCGGCCTCGTAGGGACGGGCCACTCCCAATCCCGCCCTCGAAGTAATGGAGCTCTACACCAAGGAACTCTCTCAGCGATGCCCAGATGAGTAAGGATCTCGGCTTGTCATCCACATGCGTTCGATTGAATATCATAGAATCGATTTGAATATTATCCATCCGTTCATGCTCTGCACGTGAAATATTTCATTTTTAATGATTTTATGCTTTAATTAACGACCTCCCAGATCAACAAAACCGTTCTGGATGTTTGACTTTTGAACCATGGACGGAGAATGTGTATCGAGTAATTATATGACTGTTCCTACACTACTGCTCACAGTAGCATAAATATTCTGTGATAGTCTCCGTAAAAACTAGGGACGATAAACCTGAAAAAAGAACACAGAACCAGAACAACTTGCAGTACCCAACAGATTTCACCTCTCTCTACCTGATCTCAGTGTGCTGCAGAACTTCGATACTACAGTTGTAGCATCGCTGAGTTCTCAAAATAGGGGGAAAAGGTCAGAGAAAATCTGTAAATTCATTGACAAACCCGAGGAGAGCTTCCCTACATGGCGCCTAAGAATGGAAGCTGTATTCGAGAACCGGGATTGTATGGGAAATCTCGATGGAACTGAAGCCGTGCCTGTAAACGGTGGGGAAGTCGCACTAACAGAGTATAATAATAAAAATAAGAGAGCAGTACCACTAATATTGTGTTGTTAGATCTCAGGCGTTGACTGCGACACACCTAGGCGATGGGTAGAATGTCGTGGTATGCGAACTGCCCGACGAAGAAAGTTTTGCAGGCGCGTGCGGAGGGCGAACGATCAGGCGCACTCACCTTGGATACCTCAACGGCGGTGAGTGGCCGCTGGAAGGAGCGGCCTTTATGCAAGCCCTCTGCCATACCAGTTGAATGTTAGTATGACGGATACTTAGTAAGAAACTGATACTTTAAGTAGTATCTAGATGCAGAGCATACACTAACGAGAGAGGGGATATTGACATAATATACCACTCTGAATAGATAGGATATCCGATGACGCACATATGGTTATGCGTACTATCTTTTGTACCGCATTTTCAACCAAAACTTATCGCAAATGCGACATCCACAGCTTCTCACCTCGGATCCAACGTCGGGAACCGTGAATACATAACAGTGCCCCGTAGATTTTGATGCGACAGCGGACGCAAAATAACTACCTAGAACGAACGGTTGTGCGTTGGCGTTGTTTTCCATTCTCCTTGATTTCCAGAAGGTATTCTTCCACCAAATTGGAACGTCGTTGCGTAGGGATGACAGCGCCACCCAATCTGTTTCCTCATTTGCAAATCCTCTCCACTTGACTAAGAGCTCAACAATGCCACAGTGACGCCTAGCGTCCAGAAAGCGCTCAATGACTAAAAAATCGCCTTCTTGACAAGCGAGGTATTTCAACAATTCCTCAGTAATTTCAAAATATTTGTTGCGAAAGAACTTCAGACGATTTCCGTGAATCTCCATTAACGATTCATCAAGCAACGACTGGATTGAGAATATGTAGTTCGATCTGCACTCCACGACGCGATATGACCCCAACCACTGGAGGAAGGGCTTACAAGTATGGTCTCAATGCTGAACGCCGCGTAGTATAAAACCACCCTCATAAAATATTCACCGGACACAAATCAGTCTTATGATTTTGCGATTTAATCGCCTGACTCCTCTTCTTTGCAGACCATTATGCTACATACAAACATAAAATGGTGTGCCGATTTATTCTTTTCCATCAACAACCGCACCACTTCGTTTTTGAAATGAGAGCCAAGATCGGAGACCCACTGATGGACAGTGCGGAAGGCTGCAAAACACCTGATCATTGTATCAGCAACCACTTCCGCTGTAGTTTCGGTACTTGTTGTGAGCCAAACGTAGCCAATGTGGTCATTCTTGAGCATCAAGACGTATAAGTACTGATCTTCGGCAGGGGTCATGTAGAAAAGGTCGAAATGAAGTAATACGTTCGGCTGATCGACATGTAGAGCATGACTCAAAGGATGAGGAATTGATTTACCTGTTTGTGTGCAAAGGCAGTAAATGAAAGTGTTCACAAATGATCTGAGATCTGCATCCATTTTCTTCCAAAAGAAATGAGCTTTGGTAGCTGCGCGAGTAAAGTTCACAGCACGGTCAAACTCATAGCCAGTGTGTGCTGCGATAACATTACGAAGATGCATCAACTTTGATTCTTCGGGAATCCATAGAACGTCTCTGCTATTACGAATTCCTTCTTCAGTTTTACGGAAGCATTTCGGGGTAACTTCATCTGCAGATTCTTGGGCTTTCATGGTTTCCTTATTACTAGGCCAGTCGAACTTGGAATCCTCTCCGGGATAAATTGGAGCGACCATTGGTGCCATTAACCTGTGGATTTTGGCAGCAAGTACCCTTTGTTTGGACTTCACTGCCCAACGAGTAAGCTTATCTGCTCAGATGTTCCGGTCCCCTGTTAGGTGCTCCACGACATAACGAAAAGCGTTGAGCTTTATTGCCCACCTCATGAGCTTGCTAGTGGTATGACGCGCGATCCCAAGATTCTTTCCGAAGGGTTCATAAATGTAAACAACATTTGAATGATCCGTGAAAATTCTGACCTCATGGCCTATCACCAAGTAGTCCATTCGGCACATTGCTTCCAAAATCGCAAATCCCTCTTTCTTAGAAACGGACCAGTTGATTTCCGATCCAGTAAATGCTCCTGACAGGAAAAGAGAGGTTCATGTTGCTGCTCTTCCGCGTCCTTATTGCGACCTTCAGATGATACTTGAGTGAGTATTGCCGCCGAGTGTGAATTCGATGCACCCGTGAAGAGGCAGAGAAATATGCCTTCTCTCGGATATGCTAGCTTCACTGAGGCAGTCAATAGATTTTTGATATCAGTGAAGGCTTATTCATGGTTGGTGCCCCATTGAATGCCGAGGGATAAATTGCGAAGGGCCTACTTCGTCCTTTTTTCAAACAATACTGTAGCAGTCTTCGAGTAGGTTGTGAAGAGGGGTGATTCGTTCAGCATATGCGGGAATTGCGTTCCGCATCCAGATCGTATCACATAAGAATTAAAGGAGATCGCTCGCCGTTGTTGGCGTCTTCATCTTCATCAGTAAATCGAAATGGCGCGGATGGTACTGCACGCCATCTGCAGAAATGAGTCTTCCGCAAAATTGGCCTTGAAGGGAAGACAATGTGGACTTATCCGTGTGTATCTTCAGTCCAATTTCTAGGCAGACGCAAAAGAAAGATTCGAGATTGGATTGGAGCTCTGTTTCGTTCCGTGCGTAGAACAAAAAATCGTCGATCCAATGTATCATTTTCTCGACGCGTCCGTCGAATTTGTCCGCTAGGACCGCTTGAAAATGATATCCAGAATCACTCCCTCCTTGTAAAAGGCGTCTCAAAGAGTACATTCCGAGGGGGGTTTGAGTCGACATCATCTCTTGGGACTCCAGGGAGAGTGGCACCTACCAATAGCCGTGAACTAGGTCGATGTTGGCACAAAAGGTGCTGCCAGAGACGTCCTGAGATTTTGACTCAAGATGAGGCATTGCCGATCGGATAAGGACCGTGCGTGAGTTTGGTCCACAAAGATCGACGGTGTAACGGAGTTTATTCGAACCTGGTTTTGGTACAGCAAGAGCTGGTGCAGACCACCTGGCGGATTGGTTCTTGTAGATAGCACCCACTGCTTCCAGTTCTCTAATTGTTTGGATGATGAAATCAAGTTGCTTCGGAGCGTATCGTCGTTGAGGGGAACGGCATGGTTTTTTGTTCTCAGTATGAGTAATGGTGAGTTTCATGAAAACCACTGGAAGGTCCGCACCAAGCTTAATCCGAAATACGTCGCGATGGCGCTCGATTAGCTGTGACAGCTTCATCAAACCTTCCTTGGTCATGCCATTAGTCTTTGCTTCACTAATGATCTTGAAGAACGCTTGGTCTATCGATTCCTTTGTGTCGTTACCGATACCGACAGCAAGAAACTCGGGAAGTTCTATAGGGTCGCGGTCAGCCTCCATATAGGGAAGTCCACGATACTTGACTGAGGAAAGCTTCAGCAATTCGGAATCAATTTCTCGCAGATTGCTATCGTGAATTTCTTCTCGGACACGGTGCAGGTGATCTTTGAGATTGAATTAGATGGAGTTCAAGAATGGTCTAACCAGGGGTATCTCGCTCATGTCGTGGTTCACGACGTAAAACTCAATACCCCTCAAAGGTACAGGTATTTTCGAGCCCGGAAGGTAGATCGCGATATTCAACGTGATAGAGCGAGGGGCGGTAAAATTCACCCCTCTCTCTGTTCAAAAGCACCTGCAAGGGGTAAGGGATTTGGAAATCCTGTCACGGGAAGATCAGGGACGGCAGAGATGATTATCTCGAGGACTATCGGGTCGATAGCACTAAAGTCGGCGCCCAAGTCGCCAAGAACGGTATCAAATACAGTGTCTTCAAGACAAACTCTGAATCGACTTTGGTCACCGTCTGGCTCCGATTTATTGACCTGTTGTTCGCTTTTTAAGTGACTTTGCTTTCTTCGATTTCTTACTTGCGTAATGCTTTTCAAATATCTCTTTCATATTCTCAGGCGCAGTGATCGGGAAGTATTTGAAACGGTGAATCCCGTTTCATTCCTCGTTGAGAAAGTGTTGACTCCACTCAGCATCCTTGCGCGTAGAGGCATCGCGACTTGATCTGGGTGAGGCTGCAGGTCCCTTCGGTGAAGACCTTTCCAAGGCAGCTGGGTCGTTCTGCTCGCGTTTTCGGTCACGGTTCTGCTTCAACTTACGAGGGCTAACGCGAGCTCGAGCAGTTTCTGTTCATGAAAGCTCCAGTGCAATATTGGATACCTCGTCTCTGAACAGTTTGATACTTAGCAGTTGCTCCTTCTTCCACCGACGCATCATTTTAATCCTTTCCTGTAACAAGTCTGTTTGAAACTTATTGACGAGCCTGTCCAGAAATTTCTTTGCCATGTCCACATCCTTAAGGATTTCGGAAGCATTGTTTTGATCGAGAGAGGTGATCAGCGTAATGATGAAATTAGAGACGCCACCTGCGGGGTCTCCCTTGTTCAGCTTAAAAGTGACTGCGCGAAGTGTTGCATCGATTCGTTCCGAAAGGTCCTTTGGAGATGAGCTTGATGCATTATCGAACCAAGCCTGCACTTTCCCGGCTGTTGCCGCTTCGAGGGTTTGAGAACATTCAATGTCTCCCGTCCCGCAAAGAGAATTCAGAACATCCGGATCAATACAGTCCTTGGCTGTAGCCATCGATAGCTTGGCCACTTCGTCGCGATCTTTTTTCACATCCACTATCTTAGTGAGATAGGCAGAAAATGCGGTCTCAAATTTAATTAAAACAGGCTATTGCACCTACTTTAGCATAGGGGGCTGAGTAACGGCAACAAAAAAGTAATCAAAAGTCGCCATAGTGCTCGACAGTCCAACTTAACGAGAACTGAATGTCTTTGAGCCGAGAATCAAAGCGCTTTGTTGTTAGATCTCGGGCGTTGACTGCGACACACCTAGGCGATGGGTAGAATGTCGTGGTATGCGAACTGCCCGACGAAGATAGTTTCTTAGGGGCTTGCGGAGGGCGAAAGATCGGTCGCACTCACCTTGGATACCTCAACGGCGTTGAGTGGCCGCTGGAGGGGCTGCCTTTACGCAAGCCCTCCACCATACCAGTTGAATGTTAGTATGGCGGATACTTAGTAACACACTGATACTTTAAGTAATAGCTAGATGCAGAGCATACACTAACGAGAGAGGGGATATTGATATAATATACCACTCTGAATAGATAGGATATCCGATGACGCACATATGGTGGTGCGTACTGTCTTTTGTACCGCATTTTCAACCCAAACTTATCGCAAATGCGACATCCACATCTCCTCAACTCAGAGCCGACGTCGAAACCGTGAATACGCAACAGGTGATAGCCATAGGTATAAACCTCTTAAAGCAGTACAAAAGTAATAAAAGGACCCCTTGCGAATGCGGGCGAACCTTAAGGCAAGATATAACTGGAAAACGAAAAGTAAAAAATTGAGCTTGTTAAATGAAGTCTTATCTAAAAATAGAGACTACAAAGAAGTTCAATGCCGCTTGCTTTCTTGATTGGGAGTCCACCCGCGATGTTTGGTAGGCATTTATGCGCACTTGGGTAACGAAGTACGTTGGATTCCCGGACTACATTGTGGTTGATCAAGGCACCCAGTTTAGCTCACACGAATGGGAAAGTTTGCTCCGAGCGACCGTTATATGCGCCAAAGCATCAGGTGTTGAGGGCCATAACGCAATAGGGACTGGAGAAAGATATCAATCCTACCTTAGCCGCGTTTATATCAAGGTAAAAGCGGAGTGTCCAGCACTAGACTCAAAACTAATGCTGCAGTTGGCGGTCAAAGCAGTTAACAACACTGCAGGACCTTTTGGCCTTGTTCCAAGGCTGTTGGTGCTCGGTATTCTCCCAGGGATCCCTTTGCATCCGCAGAAGTTGCCAGACCAAGCTTCGAGAATGAATGCATTACATCGCGCCCGTAAGTAAATGACCGGTATCTCTTACGAGGCCCGTGTTATTACCGCGATACGCTCCAATGTCCCCGCTGCCGATGATCTGTTGTACGACATAGGAGATGAGGTACTCATGTATCGTGAGAAGCCTGTTCCGAAATGGACAGGTCCATTTGTCATAAGGGAGAAAAAAGGAAAAATGATTACCCTAGGCAGCGGTGACCGATGCTTCAGAGCTTCGGTTGATAAGGTCAAGCACTATCATAGTCGGAATCAAGAAACCTCTCTAAGTGCTGGAGCGCATGTTAACTCATCGGGGCCGGCTGGACATAAAGAAAAAGGCAGAGGAGATGCCGTCATTCCTGCGCTACATGATGAGAGAGGTGTAATCCTGCAGGTGGAAACATCTATTGCTACTCCAGACACCTTTCAACCTACAACCGAGGTTAAAGATGATGAAGAAGACCTTCTACAAATTTTGGAAGGCTTCAGGGAGGATGAACGGACGCGTCAGAAGATATCGGATGCTCTCGATGCAGAATATCCAAATGACATCTTCCTCATCAAAGTTAAAATAACAGAGGTTCTTAAACCAGGAGATCCCCGTGGGAAGACCAAGACATTTCTCGAAGCAAAGAAAAATGAAGTCATGGGATTTAAGGAGAAAAATTGATGGAAAGTGGTACCTAAGTCAGAGGTCCCTTCCGACGCAAATATCTTGGGCGGGAGGTTTGTTCTAGCTTAAAAAGATGTTGGTTCTGGGAAGGAAAAGCCAAAAGTCCGCTTCTTCGCCCAAGGACACAGAGATAAGGACAAACCATACATGGTGCATGACATTGCTTCCTTGCGTGCACCCTCAATTCGCCTTATCCTGTCTGTTGCGACAATCAAGGGATTTCATGTTTTTTCTCATGATGTTAACCAAGCATACCTTCAAAGCAAGGATCCTATGAGTCGTATAATATTCATCCTTCCCAAGAAGGAAGACCTGTAAATTATAGGTATATCTGATGACGAACTGCTGGAACTACTACGCCCCTTGTACGGGATATGTGATGCTGGAGATTATTGGGGTATTCCAGTACAATTTCACATCGAAGATGACCTTGAAATGGTACCTACTCTCGGTGATCCAGCTCTTTATTTGAAAGTATCAGACGGAAAGCTCGAAGGAGTCATGGAGATTTACGTGGACGACAACCTCAACGCCGGTACAATAGGATTTGACAAGTTTTCCGCCGAAAGCCTCCGGAAGTTCGACTCTAAACCCCGCGTATACGACAACTTCTAATTTATTGGAAGCATGATAAGCACTACTAGCAACTGACAAAGGGGAGTTCATGTTATCACAGGAGCGCCATTCGAAGAGACTGAATCTAGCCCCTACGGGATGTTCGTTTGAAATGTTCAGAAAGTACCAGGAAACCTTGTCTTGGTTGGTTCTATCGCTTCCTTCTATAGCTTGTGCCTTGAATAGAGTTGCTCAGGTTACAGCATTCACCATGATCGACGAGATGGTAACTGAGTTCAACAAGGCTGTCGAAGAATCCAGAAGTGGTGGTATACCAGGTCTCCATTACAAATCATTGGACCAAAACTATCTGTTACTGAAAATGTATGCTGAAGCTGCCTTTGCAACAAATGGTGATCTGACATCTCAATTGGGGTTCATCATTCTCCTATGCGATGGTTCAGGAAAGATGCATGTCTTAGATTACTCGAGCAAAAAGTCAAAAGGAGTGGTTCGATCTATAATGGCCAGAGAAGTCTACGCTTTCGTGGATGGATTCGATCGGACTTTTGTATTTCAAAAGGATTTGGAAAAAATTCTGGGTGCTAAAATTCCAATTCACTGTTTTACTGATTCGAAACAGCTGTTCGATGCCTTAACAAAAGGGCAACAAACCACCGAAAAGCGCTTGATTATCGATATTTTAGCAACGAGACAGGCTTACAAATCACATGAGATTAAGCCCATCGGTTTAGTTAGGACTAGCAACAACCCTGCTGGATGACTTTCGAATATCAAGGACAACGGTGCCCTTCACGAACTACTGGAATCTGGTTTCGATGGTTTGTCCTGTAGAACAGTGGATTGTTCGAGACGAATCAAGCTCCGACTTTTGAAATTGCGGGAGTGTGAATGTTTACAGTCTATGTCGGCTTGATTCCTTTCTGGATTGTCACATTCTGAATTCTGGTCGGTACAGTATATTCCAGAAATCCAAATATTAAAACCGTCGCCGCCGGCGGGTGGGCATCGCCCTACCCTCCCCTTCCCTCCCTGTGCGTTTTTTGGTTTGTATTGTTGTCTTATCTCTTTGGTATCAACCTCCGCCGACGGAGTACCCCAACAACGATAGAGTGAGCCGTTCGAAGACTCAATTTCGAACGCCATCTCCGCTCGAAACAACTACAGTAAACATCTGTTCTTGCCGCAATAAAGGGAACCCAACCCGCTGAGCACAACGGTCAGTAGTTGTGTCAGAGATTGTAAGCTTGAATCGTAGGTCTTACATTAGACATCTATCAGCAACCTTGCTGCGTGCTACACGTGTCATACCTTTTGGGCTGAGATACTACAGAGAGAGAAACTTTATGTCATCAGTACTATACAACAGCCGCCTGCGCGACCTTTTATACTACGAAATCTTGCACCCCGCCATTTACTGTATGTCAACTTCTCTTTTCCTTTCTCTACCTATGCCTCAATCTTCCAAACCCTCTCGCCCCCCTCCCCAACCCGCCCCGCACCACCAGCGCTCAGCGCCCTTCCTTCCCCCCTCCCGCAAGGTTTTACGCCTCGTTCTGCGAGCCGGTCCTGGTCCACGGTTGTTGCAGGCTCACAACCGCAGACCTCCGTCCTTCCGCTGCCGAAACTAGACCTTCCAGCTTTCACGTCCGCTATTGTCCCGTTGTAAATGACATATCCACTTGAACGAGCCATTATTAGCCAACCCGAGAAGAATGACCCCGCCACCCTTGCCTGCGCGAAGGACTTTCTGGCCTACGTGACTGAGAAAATGCTTCGCGTCAACCCACGGACTGGTGAGCCTGAGCTCTCACAGCCCCCGCCTCTCCCCTTCTCCTACATGTGGCGCTTTCCCAGGCCACTGCCTTTGCATTTCCTTCGTTCGAAGCAGTCCAGCGCGTCCTCATGAACGCGTCACAGGTGGCAAACACACGGCTGCCCCCAAATGTCATCATCAACCTCGTGGGGAAATGGACACATGTCTAATTTGAAGCTTCCGTGGCTGATGAAATGAAAACAGTACTGGCATACCTGCGCGCGTTATGGCCGGACCTCAACGTGAAAACATAGCCTCCGCCGGAGACTGTGAGAGCTCTGGGGTCCGTCACTCCAGGTGGCGTGAGAACTCGCATGCGAGATGAGGCTCACTGTCTCCAACGAGCCGAGCGCCGCAGTCAGACAAACGTGAAGTACTAGCTAGTCTGCGTAGTAACACGCACACAACTAGTATGCGGTTAGCTGAATAGAAGTTTCGTGCAGTTTTTTTGTTTGATCGTACAGGTAACGATTTTAATGACCAATTCGACGTTTTGTTTCTCAAATCTGAATAACTGCAAACACTCACCGCTGCCAAAAGCGTTAAAGTTGAACATAAAGGAAGATATACTGATTATTCAACTGCGATTTTATGCGTTCCTGTAGTCTTCAATTAATTTCACTTACTTGTACGCTGTGATAAAAATACATAGAGAACTGTAGAATGCGGGTTCTCTGTGTGTTTGATATTTTTGGCCGATAAATAAGAGTGCCTGTCTCCATATGGCTGCTCTTGTACGGAAATTGGACTCGCTGAAGTCTTTGTCTCTTCCCTTTTCATGGTGTAGTGGCTGTAGTTCTGGTTAGGGTGATATGGGTATGTGGAGTTAGCATCACAAAACCATTACTAAATTAGTAACTCCGAGGGCTTCTAGCCCTTCCACTGTAATACTTCCCAGATTGGTCTTATGACACTTACCGTAATTTTCAGTGAATGCGCCATGAGAAATAATATACTTTTCACTTTGAAAATTCATTTCAGAATTTGTTCAAGCGTAAACTCGCGAATGCATTGAAGTACAAATTTTATGTACTTAAGAGCACTCATTGAACTCAACACTGAGAAAAGAATAAAACCATCATCACTTTGATCAACCTACGAAGGCTTTATCACCTACAGGACAGAGCAAAATACCTTCCAGTCTTTGATTTCTTTATTGTTATGGGTCGGACCTGCCCAATCGTCTCAAGTTCAACTGGGACATCGGAAACGTTCCGTGGAAAGATGGCCAAGGGGACCAAGAACCCTGCCGTGATGCCGTGAAAAGCATTGCACGAAAAGTTGCCGCCTGAGAAAAGCAACAAGATACCATGTGACTTGCAAGCAATAATTTTGCAGTCAAAACTGTATGGACGACCTCTTGACCTATTTAGGAAGATCCTGAAGGCTACTATTCAATCACCAGGAGTTGAAGCTATCTTCAAGCAGTTTTCAAGCGCAAACCGTTCTCTGTCGTCAGTGATGCGTATAGCATGTTTCAGAAAGTGTTAATCACAAAAAAGGATCTACTGAATCCCTTAAAACCTTTGAGTCACGTTTTGAAGAACAAGAATCCAAATTTAACTCAATGTTCAGTCACGCCAAACTCCCAACATGTATTTAAAAGTTTATTTTGTTGGCCAATGCTGATGTAGATAGCAATCAAAGAATGTCCGTTCTAGCTATTGTTGCTCCGGGACAGCAAGGGTGTGGGATTGATGCTTAAACTGGCATTTTTTTAAAGATTGTGTCATATGAGTCTGTATTCAGAGTCATTGGGCTGTGTGATCGTACGAAAGAAGCCTGCATTAACGAAAATACTTCCTGAAGTGTAAGTTCAAATAAATCTAACAGGAAAAGGATTCGCAACAGAAACAGAGGAAGGTCATCACCTGAGAAATTGGCCGAGATGAAAGAGCGGTCAGTATGCAAACATTGCTCACAAGTTGGTCACTGGTCCTCAAATCATTATGTAGAAGTCAATAATCCACCGAAAAATAACTTTGAAAAGGATGACAAAGCTAAAGATTATGAAAAGGGTGATACGAAAAAGCAACCCAACAACCCCATCTCGTTTAATATGGTTCAGCTGAATAGCAAGTGACTGAACTTCTCTGATTTTCTCGGTCCGTTGCTCGGCGGAGGTGCTCCATACAGTGTTAATGGAAAAGAAGAGCTTAAAATCATAGATCCGCTCTTTTTTATCTCTTTATATGGGACAAAAGAACCACTTCCCGAATCAGTGGCAGAAATGCCAAACTGGAAATATGTATCTGGAACACATTCTAGCTGCTCAAGGCCATCGCTTGGGTCTGTATTTATTCCTGCTACTAAATCTAACAATATTCCCGTGCATATTAGACACCTATTAATTCAAGTTTCATCGTAGTGGGTAATTGGTAAGAATGTGTTAAGTAAGTGTAAAAATATAACATGTAACTGAAGACGCTCTTATCCTGCCAGAAAAATCCTCCAGTGTACTGAAATTTGTTGTTGTTGTTGCTGATTACAGCGATTATAGCTTTATACCATTCGATTATTTGATCAAATGCAATCAAGTTACTGCCGATCTGTCTGCCATCCAAAATGAATTCTGCGCAACTTTTCATGTGAACTATGCCCGCTTAAGTCAACGGAAATTGCCCGTCCTAAAAAAGGATAGTGGAGAAAGTTCATCACCACGTTTGTGGCCATGCATCATACAAAGTATCAAGTCCGCCGATGTCGTATAAATGATGTCTGCAGTAAAGTAAACATAAAGCTACTTTTGCAGCGCAATGAAATTCTCAATCAAGGTGTTGAACGATATCTCGCAGAGACCGTGGAAAGATGCCCTCATTGTAGAGCTTTTCAGGCGCCAAAAGGAAAAAGCACTGTTTCCTTAAGCACCATGTCCCGAGGTTTTATTGAAATTGTTTGTGTGGGTCATTTTTTCTTGAATATGAAGGTATTCCTCATCATGGACTCTGCATCCAGGTACTTGTTTGGAACATCTGTTGACTAATTGACTATGAATAATTCCATATCAGCTTTTGCAGCACTCTGGCTCACGCCTTTTTGGCAACCGGGATGTATTATGTATGATCCTGCTTTTCGAAACAAATAACTTGAAGTATATTTGTCAAAATTGGGTATCGAATCGCGCCCTCTTCCCCCTAGATGACACAGCAGGAACCCCCTGTAAAGTAAGCACGGAGTCATCCGAGACATTCCCTCGGTCTCATTTCAGCTGCAAATGGGACAATTCGTTAGCACCAAGATTTGCCATCCAAGCTATACGAATTTCCAAGGACCTTGATGGAAATGATTTGATGCCCGCCGACGAGATTGCGAGAGGCTTCACTGGACCTGTTATCGGAAATGCTCTAATTCATGCCCCGGCTGAATTCAGAACTACACATGCAATCTAGTAGCTGAAAGGAAGACAACTTTAATTCTTCGCTCAAAGGCCAGGAAAGACCCTACTATAAAAATTGCTGGCGTGTTTTAAATATTTCTGAAAACATAAAACGAAAAAAATTGGTAAGTGGTCTACTAGCAAAACACTTCTTTCATACGATTTCCCGCCCAGTACTATAACTGTCCCTGAAGCAAATGGTAAGACTGTGCGAACTGCTTTCGAAGATTTCTAGCTTGAAATACTCACAACTATCTTGCAATAGCTATCCAGGAAGCTATCGACAGCTTGGATGCCTTGATTGATGAAGAATTGTCCGAGATCATAGATAATTCAAACACGCACAATAACTAATAACAGTAAAGTTGGTCTCGATACATCTGAATCGCAACCAATTGGTCCATTTACAAAACCCAGGAAACCCGAGCCTCTTATTCAGGGTACCACTGGCATGAAGGAAGCTGAAGTCTTAGAAATGTTGGCACATGTGTCAACATTTCCAAGTTGATGAACAACGCAATGATCAGATAAATGCAAATGAATTGATACCATCTGGTGGTTCTGAATTCATATCTCAAGAAAGAGAGGCGACAAAACTTTATTTTGAAAAGTTTCGACACAAAGAATTCTTACTCAGCCAAAAAACAAAAGGACTACTTTCCTTTGTTACGCAGAATGCCTATCAGAAACAACAAGATGAGTTCATGCAAGAAGTGTAGGAAATTCATGTTTCGGATATTCCGAAATGGTCCAACATAACCATAGGCCATTTGTTCTACAGAATAAAGCAATTGGATGACAAATCTTTAATGTGCAAAGCTAGGATTGCACCGCACGGAAATAAGAACAGAGAGAAGGAGCATCCTCAACCTTACTCAAAGAATTGCCCCCCTCATGGAATCAGTAGTCTCCTATCGCTCCGTGTTTTATTCAAATGTTCCTTAGCTATGGCTGATGTGAATTCTGCTTTACTCCAAACAGGAGCTTCTGCCCGAGACTTTTAGGTAGTACCACACCCTGACTGCTTTAGGCGCTCATTTTACTGTCTTTTGTTGATAGCGTCCTATGGTCTTGCAAACACGAATAAAAAATGGCAGTACCACAGCGATAATTTCTTCCGATCTGTTGGCCTCACTCAGCTTGTTAGTGTGCCATAGCTATTCTACTTGAAAGAGATGGATGATTTGAAACTGTTTGCTGAGAAAATAGTTGATGATATATAAGTGACAGCATCCAAGGAGCTGCTGAAGACTTTTCTGAAGCAAATCTCTAAAAAGTATAAGATAGGTACATTTGTCACTGGAACTGGTAAGCTCAGTTCTTACGGTCGAGCTGCCAATCAAGATGAACACATCACTATTCAAATCTCTGGCGATGAGAAACTTTCTGCTCTTGAGCCCAACAGCTTGACAAGACCCCCGGAGGAAGCAGCTGGAAGATCGCTTAAACTCACTTGAGATGTTTAAATTTGGGTCATTAAATGGCCCACTCGTATTTATAGGGAACTGTGTCAGCCCGTTTTGCTTTTTTGCTAACAACCATCTTCGTCAGATGCGTGTATTTACTACTATAAGTGATTTGATTTGTCAAAACAACATAATTCGGAAGATAAAATCGCTTGGTTCGACTATAACTTATAGCATTCCAGAGCAGAAAGGAACTTACGTGCTTCGTTTGCTATTGTTTTCTGATGCAGGAAGTATTTCGGACTCCGGCAAATTGGGTTTCCTATCAGGGCTTCTCCTCGGTGACCTTGCAAAAAAATCTGCTATTCATGTGCCCGATTGGGCCTCGCAAAAATCTAAGCGGCCCGTTAGGTCTATTGGTGCGGCAGCGACACTTGCCGCTGGCTCCGCAGTTGATGAAAGAAAAATCCTAGTGTATACATACAATGAGCTTCTTGGTATGAAGCTAGACCTCCTAAGTTTTGTCGACTGTAAAGACCTGTATGACTCGCTTTCGACGTGCAGGGAGCTCACACACAAATCAATTCGTGCTGATGTGAGCCTTATACGCCATGAGTTTGAGATAAAGAATGTAGCCTAGATGGTTTGGATTCCAAGACGTCTGAAAATAACTGCCTCGTTGACTAAACCAGACAGCCCGCTTTGTCAGCTTCTGCAACTCACGCTATTTTGCAGTCTCTTACCAATCGATTTAAGCGTGCTCGAGTATCGTGTTAGCGATCAATCCCTGGGTTAAGACGTTCTCTGAGAAGAGAATGAGTATGAAATATTTGACCACTGAAGTGCTTCCAGTCGATAATTGACTCTATATCTAATACAAAATGTACTCCTGACATACTCAAATGCAGGTTAAATGATTTGGTTTTGTCTCTCCCCGCTATTTTATGGAAATACTCTCCCATTGTTTCAATTATTACAACATGACTCCCGAGGGCTTTGACGTCCAATTTTTATGTACTTAAGTGCATTCATTAAACTCAACTGTGATAAAAATAAAACAATCATCACTTTGATCAACCTACGAAGGCTTTATCGCTTACAGACCAGAGCAAACACCCTTCCAGTCTTTGATTTCTTTACTAATACTGTACTTTCCAACCGCTTGTTCATGGTGATTATAGACTTAAGACTGCACCAAAAGTTCGGACTTTCGGCAGTAGACTCGAATTCGAAATATGATGGATTCAAACTAGTACCTCAGTAATGATCTTGTTTTCGATCTATGTTTAGACCAAAACAGTCGCCCCTCAATATTTCAGTACTCGTTCTAAACAGCAGACGGCAGACGACCATTGGTAGTTTGTTGCTCTGGTTGGGTCGTGGAGCGCATCGAAACGGAGTCACAAAAGATCACAGAGTCACGAATGGTCATTTACAAGCGACATATGTAAAACTTAAATGAAATTCGTAGATCCAAAATAGAAAATTCTAAACAAATGAGTAATAAAATTACCTGAATAGGACTTAAAGTAATAATTAAAAGAAAACCAATAGTTAGTGATAGCTGATTGATGGGGGTAGTTCGATGGGCCGAGGCTTGCTAAACTTTTGTAAAAGCCTAAGACGATTTATACTGTAGGTCAGTGGAAAAGCTGCAAAGATTATTCTAGTAGTGTAATTATTTTTGTACACCAAAATAATGCTCAGTAAGAACTATAGAATGATTCTCCAGATAAGCGTTATTACAAATAATAATTTACCGGCAATATAATTCCAGTAATCATAACTACAGCATTTTAAAACAAACTGGAAGACATAGAAATTGATTTACGAGTAAGAAAGTATAAAAATGGACCAGTAGAAATGGATAAAATTATTTTCGATGATTCACCGTAAACAAAAATTATGGGTCTCTAATAAAATATTGTTCCACAATTTTTTGTCTCTTTATTCGCTGAACAAATTAAATAGTTTTCCAAGACTTGTAAAAGTTTTCAATTTTCACACCACTCCCCCTTTGCAAAATATAAACGGTACAGGTTATTATCGTGTTGACTGACATGAATCACAAAATAAAATTTTGTTCATATCCAGCGATACAAATCCATTGAATAAAAGTAAATTTAGGATATCTCATCAGGACTATTATTTTTGTCAACGGCTCAGACGGATTAATCGAGTCATATATCCAGATCATTTTCTTAATTTTTTTGTTTCAAAATTATACCTTATTATTTGTACATCTGCTTTTATGGACTTATTCTCAGGTTTACGACATGTGGAAAGAGAGCTGGATAAATCCTTCGCGGCCACAAAAATACGCAAGGGTACATTAATATTGAATATCTTACTGTGTTCTGCTGCAATAATTTTTCCTTCTTCTATAGCCTCACCACCAGCCACAACTTCACCAGATGGAATAGATTTCACTGGACGCTGCAATAAATGTGAATGCGAATAATTTGGATGAAATATTTAATTACAATTTAGAGAACCAATAATAATTCCAACAAAATCAACCAAGCTATGCATTTGTAGACCAGGATGGAATTTTCTGCATCACAAAAAACATCAATTGATAATTCAAGAATTCAAGAATTTTCAGGGCGACGATGAATAGATAAATCACGAACCAAGGCGTTGGATATTTTTATTGTAGATAAATTGCTGTGAAAGCAGATACTGGAAAGGAAAAATACCCAAATAGACAATTGAGCCATTCAATGAATTTAAAGAGAATTTTTCTAAAAAATATATTTTTTATCCTCCTGTTTACGTCGATTTCTCGATACTATATGGGATTCGAGTCCACGTATTTTTTCGTCTGCTGATACATTAATTTTTTGTAATCAACAAACTAAAACGTTTTAGCTCTACTGAATCTAAAAGATCCGGGAGTGTGCACGATTTTACAATGCGTGTAAATTTTCCCAAGTAGTTGAAAAAATGTCGCTTTAATGTTATCTGGTCCATTCATACGAATTTAATCAAACCAACTTCACTACAAGGAGTAATGATGACCCTTAGGAAGACGTAAAGATAATTGAGGAATATAAAACACCGATTTTAATCCAAGATCAAACATATATTAGTCGAATTTAACTACCATTTAGCATTCGCATTGACTAGACTATATAAATCAGCCAGTAATTACCAATAAAAGGAATTTTTCGTGCATTCTTGAGGATTTCTTACATAAACATCCCGTAGTGCTGATTCTGATTGCAGAAATCCCAACTTGACATCAAATTTTGATAAACTTAATTTTAGAATTGTTGCGATTGATAAAAAATCTACTTGCCAACGGAGAAAAAGATTCAGAATCAGTTCTTAAAATTTTCCGCCTTTTATTTCTTCCCGTGTGGTGATATCCGCACTTAAAATAATATTTACAGTCATCAAAAATTTTAATATTGTATAAAACATGACAGGTAATAATATTTACATCGGGAGGATTTTTCGAGACGTGTGTTTAGAGGAAATACTGAGAAAATTGGAAGTAAAAATGCCTGATGAAGTAGGAATTCCTTAGATCCGAATATTTGATGGTAAACCTCTAAATATTTTTGTTCGGACGATTTCTCAATTCCGTTCCAGGTAGCAAATTAATTCACTGAGCATCAATTTCATCATTTTTGTTAATCGCAATGTAGAGTAAATGTTAAGTATTAATGAAATTATTTTCGGAATATACAAGTAGGTGTTCCAGAGATAACTGTTCATCAAAATCTGACGCATTTTCATTATTATCAAATCCAATCTTACCTTTTTGTCCAATATATAAAATTATGGATTTCGGGTATATATTTTGACTACTATTTTCATCATCGCAGTTTTCATCGTTCATTAATATCCATTTGGTTAATAACCACTTCCTTAATGTCACCGGAAATTTCATCCAAGGAATTATCAATAGGTTGGTCCACTAAATCATTTGCTTTTTGTATTTGGTATACATGTCCATTTGATGAAACAGAATGGCGTACATCTTCTATTGCTGCATTAGTAAACCATCAATTTGACTCAGGGACTGCAACGATTAGAAATTTTTATCAAATTTTAGAATGGGTTTAGGAGATGACCGTAATCTTCTTTTTTGATTTGGCAAATTTGTAAATACTTCCACAATATCACCAAAATTTATAGTTATATCGTTCACTGACTTCGATTTGAGTATAAGATTTAAATTCTTTTTGCAATGAGTTCGTTGTGCGCATCACGGAAATCCTTTGGTAGAGCTCGGGGACCAGAATTATCGATAGGTCTAGTGTGGCCTGTAACACGTTCATGAGAAGGAAAAACATTATTACCATACAAATCATTTAATATCAGAAACATTTGATCGATATGCACGGATTCACTTATAGAAGCTTCATGTAATTTGAAACACATATTTATGTCTTTCAGGGCCAATAGGACAAAATAAAACCCCTTTTCATTCAAGATAAATATTGAAAATATCATTTTTCAAATACCTGGTCTCCTATAATATTGCAACGGGTTCAAAATGACACTTTTTACAGTTCCGGTACCAGATCGCATTGAAATCCTTTCAAGGCAGAAATTTTCTTGGGATTTCTGGACAGCTCCATGGACGGATGGTATGGGTTGTCAAAAAAAGTATTTTATGCTGTTCAAAATGGAAATCTGTCCATTATTTATTGCCAATAAAAAAATCTATTAAAGTATCGAGGGCGGTGCAAGGTCTAGTTCTTCAATCAAAATTATATGGAAGAGCTTTTGACATTTGTAAGAAAATTCCTGACGGAGAAGCTCATTCTGAAATTGGTGCGTTAGCGATTGCTAAAGCTATTCATAAGGTGGATCCTCTATCATCAATATCAAATACATTCCAAAAATTCCTAGATCTATCACGAACTACTAGAGGCGATAATGAGTCTTTTTAAAGTTTAGAATCATAGTTTGATGCGCAAATTTCGATATTCCATTCTTCTACCGGTTCTTTGAAAGTATCTGAGGTACTGGTATCATTTTTACTGTTAGTAAACTCGAAATTGATTCTAATCAGAGCGTATGTATCCTGGCTGCAGCTTCTCCAAAGGATGACGAAGAAATAGTCATGGAGGAAGGAACAATTCTCGAATTAAGTAAGCCTTCGGAAATATCATCAATTATTCGGGCATGTGACAAGCCTCAACTCTCAAGCTAAATCCATGGATAATCGTAATAATATATATCATCAAATATTTCATTGAAAGAAAGGAAATCATCTAGGAAAAAGTTCAAGCATAAACTACCCCTGAAGAATTTGCTGACTGAAAGTAAAATCAACTTGTGACCGATGTGGAGAAATTGGTCATTCGGTCTATGGAAAAGACAATTGCAAGGGTGGGAAAAATTATTTTCAAGGTTCTTTATCTAAAAAGTAAAACTTGGAAATTTTTAAACATAAAAAGAACCTGGTTACGTAACATTTCACAACTTTAAAACAGTATTTGATTACAAATCTAACTAATTATATCAATATTCATTGATTGATGATGAAGCATCGTACAGTGGTATGGGTATTGTTGAGGTAAGAACACTTTCCAATTATATTATTCCCGATTGTGACGGAACTCTGGCTGGTCTCCCTGATTCTGTAGGAGAGACACCCTTCTGGCAATATTGAAATAGCGGCCATTCGAGAGAGAAAAGAAAATGTTCGGTTTGTTATATTTATCAGCTATTTCTGGCAATGGAAAGGAAGTTAAAACCGTGCATCTAATAATTAGATGATCATAACAATAGTTTGTTGGAAGAAATGTTACAAGAATATCAATATTATTCATATGTAGGACAATCGCATCGAATTAACGTCAACCGAAAAATTAATCGATTCTATTACATGGGTAGATCATAGTCACCATTTTCATATACATGGGAACAAATTTATAAAATACTCCAATGGATTTGGAAATTCATTTGTATCTGCAGTTTGTTCCAATAATATCAATATACCGAAAAATTAATCTTGGGCTGAAAAAGTAATTAAGAAGGTCACAGACATGTACGCAGTCACTCAAAATATGATGACATGAATATGTAATTACAGCTAAATTCTATATGGGATGATGATTGCAAAAAATGTTTATCAAACATTATTGATTCACGCAAATTTTGTGATATAACCGAGAAACTGTTGGAGATAGTCTCTTGGAGCCCTCTTCGCGACCTTCCCTGTAGGTTGCGATCTTCGGACTGTTGGATACAGTTGGCATTGGCAAGAAACCGGGAGAAATTGATATTGAACAGTTATAGCTCTAATGATTGTTTTCTCAGTATACACGTGTACAGCGTAATAAAAAATGTATGTCTTGGTCAGATTGCATCTAGATACACGTGTACAGCTATACATGTGTAAAGCTACACATGTGTGCTACTTACACAGGTTGACATGCTGTACAGTATGTCCAGGTGTATATATGCCGGTACGAGTGGAAGATGATGTATTCGAGTGACGTGTAGGTTGCCTCTGGTTCAGCAGAAGGTAGAATATAGTGCTGGTATCTCGAAACAAGTTACATATCAGCAGTAGATTGAACACCCTCGAGTAAATCCGACAAGAGGTAGCAAGCCTCACATCTCTTGTCATCAAATCTCAAACCTATCAAATAAACCTTTCTTTCTACAAAAGAAACCACCTCATCCTAAGGTAGTATCCACAAGTTCAATATCTCGCGGCTTTAATTGCTGTGTGTCGATCATTCCTTTGGAAAATTTAGATGTTATTCATAATATGGACTCAGTTACCAGTTTTTCTGTTAGAATGATAGTACCCTTTTTAAAATAGAATATTACATTAATTCCTTCGAAAATCTATGGATAATGCCATGCTGGGCCCATAAATGTAAAAATTAAATTCAATTCGTAGATTCAAAAATAGATATTTCCAAATAAATGAATAATAAAGTTCACTGAAAAGGACTGGCAATAATAAAAAAAGAAATCCAATATCAATTGATATCTGATCGACGGGAGTAGTTCAATTACCCGAAGTTTGCTAAAATTTTCTAAAAGCTTAAGGCTATTAATACTGCAGATCAGAGTAGAAAAGCTACAAAATGATTCCAGTAGTATAATATTTGGTAGATCAAAATCATGCTCAGTAATATTTATAGAATAATTCTCCAGGTGGGCATTTATCCAAATAATAATATACTGGCAGTATAATTCCATTTATTATAACTGTATCATTTTAAAACAAACTTACAGACATATAAAAATGCTTCATGTGTAATACAGTATAAAACAAAGGCCAGTGAAAATGGATAAAATTATTTTTCGATGATTCACAATAAATAAATATTGTGGGCCTCTGATGAAATATTGTTCAACAATTTTTCATTACTGTAAACACTATATTCGATGTGGAAAACAAATTAAATAGTTTTCCAAGGCTTTTGAAATAGGTTTTCATTTTTCACAGTGCGACACAGATAACGGCGGGAGCCCGGAATTTTCGCATGCGAATAATGCTGACCGGGCAGCGTTTTAAAACGGGCGAACCGCAAACCTTTCATGAGCATTCCGCTACAGCTCCGACGCTCGAGGACACTGCGGAAGGAGAAAGCACACTAGGAATCCTAGGTCCAACGACAGCGGTAACATCTGTATTTGTGCGGGAAGAGTTTATTGAAGCCGTACTAAATTCGACCTGAACGCGGAATACCTTTTGCATACGGTGAAAACATGCTTTGTTGGAGGTTTCTCATGCGTTCTCCTGTGTTAAGTGAGGTTTTATCGAGTTTCAAATGCTTTTCCTCAGAGAAAAAGGTGACCTTTTAATGAAAAAATATGAACTTGGGACAGAGACTACATATCTGGCGCAGCCGTAGGCAGTATTATTGAGAGCTGTCGCTAGTGATACGTATTTTGCAATGATTCGTCATAACAGCCGTGTATCGGTGGACGAACGATGAGACACGTGTACGAAGGGATTGAAACTCAAAAGGGTGGAAATTTGGGCTGTTTTTAGTCTATGAAAAATGAGGTCAGCTGTTCCCAGAGGGATGTCTTGATATGGGTAAATGCTGACATTGCAAAAGATTGGCGGTAACTCGTCAAAACGCTAGAACACTGGCTGGAGGCCAGCCAACAGGCACGCCGCATTAGGCATTGCTGCCGCTGCGGCATGACGTTTTGTTAAGCCTTAGACCTTTGTTTTATCGTAGGAATGAACCTTGACCCCAACAACGACGACTGCGTCGCTGGGGGACGGCCTTTTATATCCGACTTAAAACCGCTTACAGGTAGAGGCTTTAATGGAGTCTTTCATTCTGATGAAACGTGAACGGTGATGCCGTCGACCTTTCCTGCTGGTGCATAATGTATACGCTCCTGATGACACGCCACGTGCGGCAGCAGGGGGGCAGGCATTACCGGATGTTGAGTTTTTCTCGAAGGTGAGTGAATAATTGCTTTCGGAGGGGTTTAGTAAGTATGCCCGCGAGCATTATTCGAGTGGGGATGTGTTTGAGAGTTATATGTCCGCTTTTAATGTGTTTGCGGAGGTAGTGGTGCTTGAAATCAATAATATGCGATGCTTTGTTGAATCGGTTTTGTTGGCTACGCGAATGGTTTATAAATTGTCCATAAGTACCAGAATCGGTCGTTGCGGGCGGTGGATGAATTTGAGTACCCTTCGGAACCAGTGTTTGTGTCGCACGGCGGCGGTGTCGGCAATGCATTCCGTCTCGCACGTGGATAGTGCTTGAACGTGTTGCTTGGTGGAGGCCCACGAGACTGGTGTGCCGTTGTAGAGGTGGACGTGGCCAGTGATTGATTTCCTTTCTTTTGTGTGCCCCGCATAATCTGCGTCTGCTTATGTGATGAATGGGTGTTTGGAGTTATAGGTGTGGGGATTATAGACAAGGCCTGCCTAGGTCTTTTTTTTCTTGGAGGTATCTGAGAAGGTGCTTGAGGATAAGCCAATAGCGTTTGGTTGGGTTGTGGGCTGCACAGCTGAAACGATTGACTGTGAAGGTAATGTCGGGTCGTGTGCATTCTGTTATGTAGCGGAGTTCGCCTGGTACTGCTTTGAATTGTTTGAGCTGGTTAGGTATGCGTTTTTCGGTCGGTTTGGAGCAGTGGTATCGTGCTCCGTCGACGTGGGGGGATGATCGTCCATTGCAGTCTTGCATCTTCATCATTGTAAGGGCTTTGATTATTTAGCTCGAATTGACGTACTTATAATTGCTCCTGTTGGTTTTCGCTCAATCTGCCATCCGAGATAGGCGGCGGGAAAGCCGAGTCGTTTGACTTTGTCATGGTACTTAACTGTCAGCGCTCTGTAAAGCCAATCGATTAGGCCTGTGTTAGAGGCAGTGACAAGGAAGTCGTCTATGGTGAGGACGAGGAGTATTTGGGGTTCTGGTGAATGATGTAGGTGGAATAGGCACGGGTCGTCTGGGCTTTGGGAGAACCCAATGAGGGTGAGCCATTCTTCGGCTCCTCTGAAGTAGTAGTATCCGCCGGATAGGGTTCCATATAGGTTTTTAATGAGTACGCAGGCCGGACATTTAGGGTGTGGGAGGGTGCCGTCGAATCTGGGGTGTTGCCTGATGTAGACAGGTTGATTAAACCCGTAATTTTCTTGGACGAATGCGGATTTGATGTCAAAGTGTTCGAGTGGCATGTTTTCTGCAGCCGCGATGGCGAGGAGGAGCCTTATTGTTGTTTTGTCGGCTGTGTGAGCGGTGATGTGGTGCGGATTGAAATGTATATTGGCTACCATTTTTTCGCCTGGTAAGGCACATCTTAATTTGCGTTCGAGTAGGGCTTCGGTGGGGGTGCGTTTGTATCGGTAGGTCATTAGGAGAGGAATAAGTTTGGTGCGGGGGGGTAGTTGATGTTTGGGGATCCATTGAATGGTGTGGTATTTGTCTAGTTCGGAGAGTTCAGAGTTGTGGGCAGCTGCCCACTGTGCTGCATTGGGCTACGATTGCGCTTGGCGGTGTGAACGGGGAGGTGGGGTGGTAGGTGTGACTGTTTGGGGTGTACTGTGGGGTATGTGTGTCAGGTAGACTGCAGGGGGTATGGGATAGGACGTGCGGACGGGATCTTGGTCGGGGTTGTATGGTACGAAGTCAACTGTGCGTATGCGATGAGTGGTGCCGGAGGTGAGGTTCAGTACAGTGACGTCCCTCATGTCATTTGCGTGCAGGTACCGCGCGGGGAATGCGCGGGCATCCAGTTTCTTGATTTCGGACTTATCGCGTTTGTGCTACGCAGTGCCGAATCTGCCGAATGGGTACAATTTGAGGAGGTTGGGGGTGGTGACCGTACTATGCTGTGTATGGAAGTGCTTTGGTGTTTTTTTGCCGCGTAATGTTATACTTGAATACGGCATCTCGCATGGCGGGCTCCCAGTACGTATTAGGTAGCTGACAGTTGTAAAGTTCTGCGCGCATGGCGGCTGTGAGTGTGCCTAGGACTCTTTCCGCGATTTAGTTATGTTGCGGTGTAAATGGCACCGTTGGCTTTGGTGTGATTCCATTTGCGTGTAAATGGTTTGGGCCGCCTTTGAGAGGAATTTTTTTGCGTTGTCTGTTGTGAATGGCTGCGGTGATTTGCCGTGAAGTTTGTAGATGGTGTTGAGTGCATGGGTGAGTGCGGTGATGACGTGTTGGCGAGAGGGGGCGAAGTATGCCATTGTGTATCGGGAGGCTATGTCGACAAAGACAATCGCGTAGGTGTTTCCCTAGAGGGATCGCGGGTGAATAGGCCCGCATACACCAGACGCGAGGGCAACGGCGACGACGTACGTGTGTGTGGTGGCACGGTTGGGTTTGGGTCGGCGCTTGCTGTGGGCACAACCGGTGCATGAGAGTTTGGTTGGGGATATTTTGACGATGTCTGGCATGTTGAGTAGGTTTTCTTTTTGGCATTTGTCGTAAAGTTGCTAGTTGCACATGGTTGAACCTGATGTGCCAAGAGTGGAACTCTTTGTGGAGGCTGTTCTGGGGTGTTAATTTGTGGGGGATTGATGCGAGGTGAAACGATTGGACTGAGGGGGTGTCTCAGGGGGAGGGATGACGGGATCTCGTCTTGGTCGGACGGGACGGTGTTGATGTTCGGTGGGTACGGTGGGTTTTTTGTACCTTTGGTTTTAGATTCCTGAGTGGCGGGAACAGTACGGTCCGCTTGGGCTATGGGTGGTGAGAGTTGAATACTACAGCCTTTGCCTGTCCAGAGTGCGATATCTAGGCGTTTGGATAGGTTCCATTTGTCTAAATGTGGGCTGTTTGAGGCAGAATGATAATTGGGCCATACTTGCGAGCGATGTCATGGGCTGAGAGTAGGTTCTTTTTGAATGTGGGGTTGTATAACGCGGAAAGCTTGATGTTGTTACCATCACTCGTTTTCAGATGAATCTTTGCCGCATGGGTTGTGTTGGAAGAGGTTCCGTTAGCGGTCTGGGTTGTCAGAGGTTGGTCTAGCCTGCGAATGCGGGGGACAGTGTGATGGGTGTGGGTGGGGTGAGCTGCGGAATCCAGAAGGTATGTGCAATTGCTTGCGTTTTGGGTTTTCTGGTGTGGGGTTGGATTGAGTGCACCGGATAGGCGGCGTAGTTGGTCTTCGTTCAGTAGCAGCCCTTCGGTAGCCACCGCGTTGGCGTTGGGTGGGTTGCGTTGGTTTCCTCTTCGGTCTCTAGGTCCTTGGCCGCGGCGGGCACCATGATGCCTGTTACCCCGCAGGCTTTGGTGTTCACAAGAGCTTGGGGTGCGAGTGTGATGGAGGCAGATGTGGTGCCCACCGGGCTTCCCATGACTGTAGTAGCATACGAGGTGACGACGTCGCACGTAAATCCAGGGAGAGAGGCGTCGGGGTGAAGAGAGGGTCCCCATACTGATGTCTTGTAACGGTTGAAGCTAGCGTGAAACCCTTGTTGTGGACCGTGCTTCCGGAGGCAGAGCAGGATTTGCTTTGCAACGGGGGGCGGCGCAAAGATGTGTCCTTCATCTTCATACCATGTGTGGGAGAGAGGGGAAGCGATATACAATAGCTTCCACTAAGGGATGGAAGGCAAGAGCGAAGAGCAGCTTTCCTAGTAGATCTCCCCGTTGGGTGCCAGTCCTGCTCTACGGGAGAATTCGACCAAAACAGAGCCCGGAAGGCTCTCACCGTACAAGTCGTGGATCCATTGTGCGGCTTTAGGGATGCGGGAAACTACCTGGTCCAGAATCTTGGCACGGTCAATCGAACTAAAGGCATTCCGGGCGTCTACTTGTATGACGACCTTCTGGGTCTGTACAGAGCTGAGATGCTGTATGATGGCTCGCGTGGCATGAAAAATTGCCTCAGTAGCTCTTGAGACACAAACGCCAAGCTGTAAAGGTTGCAAGTAGGAGGCGAGGGTTGTGTCATTGCGGATGCGTTTCATAATGAGGCGTCCCGCTAGACGGCGAATTGCGAGGCCGATTGCGATTGGCCGGAGGCTTCGGCAGGCTGCATCCTAAGGGAGACCAATGAGAGTGGCGCCGGCGATGTAGTCCCTCAGCTCTGGTGGGGCGTTTCCGTCGAGGAGGCAGTTAATAAAGTTTGTGAACCATTTGAGCTGAATTTGAGGGTTGCGTGCCACTTGGGTTGAAGGGATGGACCTAGAATGGATGGACTAAGACCACCGGGATCGGATCTGCTGTGGTGCGGGAGACCCCGGAGCTCACTGCGCATTTACCCTTCGGTGAATTTGTACGCGCTGGGAAGAGCACCACGGGTACATGGTGTGCCACAGGCAACAGGGTCAGGGTGAAGGACACGAAGTTTAGTGACGTTGGCGGGAGTTGGCGGAACAGGTGGGGCATTGATGTGAGAACTTGGGAGGCTTTCTTCAGGGAACCTTGCAAGAAACTGCGCTTGCATCGTTCCGACGGGGTAGGCCGGGGGGGAACTTGGAGGTAGCTAGTGCACCGAAGGCATCCGTGGCCTCATCTAGGGGGAGGGACCATTGTCCAGATCTGGCGAGAGAGATGCGGCTCTTGAGCGAGGCGACAAAGCTCGACCGGTGGCGGTTCCGAGGTTCCCGCATGCCGTTTTTGCGAAGGACTAGCTTCCGTAGCGCAAGCATTTAGTTGAGACTGTCTATCCTTCGTAGGTGGATCGGGATTCAACGTATCGCCGGCAGATGTCGGCGACAAGGGAATGTAAAGGTGCTCGGAGGGAGTTTGGGAAGTAAGGGAGGGTAGGGACAAAAAGTGGAAAGACATGAGCGGGAGTGGGGCATCGTTGCCGGGGTTCCTGGGCGTAGAGCTCCATTAATTAGAGGGGAGGGATCGCGGGTGGCCCATCCTTACGAGAGCGGGGGCTGGCGGGACACAAGCGCTTGTAGGGAGATGCAGCCGGCGTTGAGGGCGAGAGTGGGGCGGGAGAAATGGGGGCAAGGTCAGAATCGATTGGGTTGGAAGGGGAAAGGGGGTCGGGGGGGCGAGCCTCAGGGAAGCGGGAGAGGATATCCGAGGCGGAGGTGCGCAGCACGTCGATGAAGTACTGCTCAGGCCTTCAAGCGCAGGAGGGCTCCATGAGGCGAGAAAGCTCTGTGTTGAGGGTCAGGAGGAGAGAGCAGACGTCGTCGACCGTTTTGCAGTAGTCAACGACCGTAGAGGGAGCGGAGACGGTGACAGGGGGGACAGACGACGGGCAGTGTTTGCGGAAGGCATCGTAGGCGGTTGCTGTGTGGCGGAGGGTGTCGCTGGCAGCCCATACGAAAGCAGTGTGGAGGTCAGCGATGGGGACGACGGTAACTGGGCCCGGTAATCCTCCGGCGATGAGAGATTCCCGGAGGGAGAGGGCATTGCGGAGGGGACGCTTGTCTCGGGGGTCGTCACTTGGACGAACTGTTTGGTACCATGGTTAACGAGGTGGGAACCAACGCGGTCGATGCTCCGTTGGAGGTTTAGATGAAATGGGGCAACATTTGGTTGCGCAGGGGTGGTAGGGCGACCAGGGACGGAAAGGCGGGTTGGTAGGTGGGAAGATTGGAGGGCGGCGTTGAGGTAAGAGTGTTGGCGCGGTGGGGAGGGGTCGGCGCAGCCATTGTAGGAGGCAACCAGAGATAGGAAGCGGACGGCGTTTTTACCCGCCTTTGTGCTGTGCAAGCATCCAAAATTGGTGGCAAGGGCTGGGTCCTCCTTCTGAAGCTCGAAGAGCACGGAAGGCGCATCCGTTGCGGCCAGGTCAGTAATCGGGGTAAGTCTTACGATGGCAAAAGGAATTATATTTACCTTACTTATCCTCTCTATACCGAGGACAGAGCTAGCCTCACACCATCAATAAAGAGTTGGGTCAGACAAGTCTATGCGACCTTCCCAAAGAAAAAAGAGTTACTCTCCAGCTCAGCTGCGATAGCTTAACGCAGCTATCTTCTTCATAGTAGAATGCATGTGTACATACCACAATCGTCATCCTCCACTACGGATCTGGAAAATACACCACCATTATTCATCATGTTTCCTCGCCAGCTCATAACACTCCCACTCGAGGAGACATTTCCATCGCTATGTTAAGGGTTATATTTGAACATACTCATCAAACGAACCATCTGCTAGAATTTTTGAGCTCCTAAGCTCTTCGTTAATATGTAGCAACCATTTCATTGGTACATACATAGCGTAACTTCACATCACCCTTTCGAATATGATCAATAACAAACTGATACTTAAGATCAATATGTTTGGAGAGTTCAGACAAAACAAGATTCTCAGCATCAGCAATACACGCCTGGTTATCCTCCCCATCTTGATATCGAATAAAGCGTTCACTATTCCCTTGTCAACTATCTGTGCCAACATGGGGCAAAACTTTCTCATCCATAAAACTTCTCTAATACAGTCCGCCAAAGCAACAAATTCTGCTTCTTTCGAGCTCTGGGCTATAAAGGTCCGCTTTTTAGAACGCCAATTTATGAGACTACCAGCGCACATTATAATCATGCCTGAGATAGACTCTCTACCAGGCTTCTCTTGTCCCCAATCTGCATCAGAAAATGCATCTAAATTCTTTTCTCCCCCTGAGTAGTAGCAAATCCTAAGCTCAAGGGTTCCCTGCAAGTAGCGGAGGACATTTTTCGCTGCCTTCCATAGCTGCTCTGTTGGATTATGCATAAACATGCTCAAGTGCCCGACTGCATATGAAATGTCTGGTCTCACTGTATTTGCCAGATGTAACAATGCGCTAATTAATTGCCTGTAAGACATTTGAACACTGACCGCATCGTTCGAATCAGTACTCAAACCTAATGATGGCGGCAGAGGAGTAGATGCGGATTTACAATTCATCATCTGAAAGTGGTCCAAAAGATGTTTTACCACGGGACCGTTATGTAGCTTGATGCAGTTACCTGTATCATGAACTGAAAAACCTAGGAAGTTGTCAATATTCTTAGACACACTAATGTTAAATTTTCTCTTGAATTGCTCAGTTACGTGACGAAGAGACATATCAGTTTCGGATAGCAACAAGATATCGTCTACATAGATAATAAAAATGAAAAAATTTCCCTTATTCTTACAGAGGTAAACCGTCGGATCTGCGTGCGATTGTAAACTGTACCAGAAATTCATGTAGATGCTTTTTCCACTCCCTTGATGCTTACATTAAACCGTGCAGGGCTTTCTTTAACATATATACGAAGTCCTCTCTTCCATTCTGCACAAATACATATGGGTTGTCCACATAGATTTCTTCTTGCAGCGGAGCGATCACATAAGCATTCTTAACGTCAATCAAAATTCGCTTCCAGCAAAACAATGCTGCCAATGATATCATGAGCCGCACAGTCGCATATCTAGTAACAGGAGAGAAAAAAAGTAATCCACACCCGCAACCTGAGAGAGAGAAGCCCGTGGCGACTAAACTTGCCTTATAGCAGGAAATATTCCCTTCCCCGTCTTTAATAATGAATACCCATTTAGTTTTGATCACCTTCTTTCCAGGAGGTAATTTAACCAGCTGCCAAGTCTCCATATCAGTCAATGTCTTGAACTCCAAGTTCATTGCCTCCTTCCATTTTGCAAAATCCTGTCTCTGAATTGCGTTTTGATATTTTGCCGGCATTTCATTTGAGCCTTGCTCAGATTTCATCACCAAAAATGCAAGTTCAGTTTCTTCGTACCCAAATCTACTTGGCGGTTTCCGGCGGTACGACGTATGCTGCGACGCAATGCAGGATATTATGTCAAATCATTAATTGAGATTTCATGGTCTTGATGATGTTTTACGCATTCATCTGATGCACAATTATTCAAATCAGGCTCAGCCTGGCTTAGATTGGAAATACCTCCCTCTCGTTCATGTAAATTCTCCGTCTCCGCGATCCAGTTTTGCTTTCCTTCAATTTTATCGTCATCAAAAATTACTTTTGGGTCCGACAAGACAAACTCAACGACGTCATCTATTTTTACCTGTCGGATCAGAAGTCTCATAGAATCTTACATGCTTGCTCTCCACAATGCCCTTGTCGCTCAACATCGTGACGCGGTAAGCGTCACCTCGGCAGAAGCCTACTAGAACGCCTTCCTCAGCACTTGTATCAAACTTTCCATTCCTTTTCTGTGTGGGCTTGTATACAAACGCTCGACTGCCAATCACTCTAATAATAAATCCCACATTAGGTTTTCATCCTCAAACGATTTCGTAAGGTGTTATGTTCTCCTTACAGATGCTTGTAATCAAGCGGTTACGAATGAAGCATGCTGTATTAATCGCCTCCGCCCAGAGTTCGTGTCGCGGATTTCCTATACTGATTAACATTGTACGGGCCATGTCGAGGAGCGTTCTGTTCAGGCGTTCAGCACATCCATTGGACTCTGGCGAGTAAGCAGTTGTAGTTTCATGCATAATATCGCTCCTTTCTAACCATTCGGTGAATTAATGGCCGATACACTCTCCGCAACTATCTGAGCGCAATTACTTCACTGCGTTGCGCCCAGTCGACCCCAGCATTTTGGTCTTACTCATGGAAGTCCCTTCTATCTCACTAATCATACTAATAACAGCATCTCCCGCCTTACTCTTGCGATTTAGGAAACGTACTAGCGAGAAACCGCTGTAGTAGTCCAACAGTGTGGCGAAGTACTTTGCCTTCCCTAGTGACCTGTGTTTCATTGGTCCGACAACGTCGGTGCAAACGTGCTCCAACGGTTTTGCAGCGGATGCGTCCTTGATTAAAACAGATTTGCGTGGTGCCCTAGTGTCTATCCGACCACGCACTGTCCTCATATGAGGCACACTTTGTCCTCATATGAGGACAATTTCCGTTACATTTTGGAAAGGAAAATGTTTTGGAAGCCCGAAAGTTTTACTGGAAAAAAAGTTTTTTATGTTTAGTTACAGTACAGTAATTTTTACTGTACATGCGCCCTCGTTTCTGAAACCCCCCACGATAATACGAACTATTTTACCTTCCAAAATAAAGTCGTTTTCACAACTTCTTCCGAAGAGCGGAAGCTGGTGAGGGAAAACTGGTCTAGCCTTCACCGAGGTCAACAATCTTGAGAAGTTTATTTTGATCGGCCATCTACACTCATGAACTAATGCGGAGGGACAAGAAATGCGCTGAGGAAAAAATTTTGTATTGAAAAAGTAGTGCTAAAAGTAGTCCTCATATGAGGACAACGGTCCAATAGACACTAGCAGCCTTCCCAAGCTTGCACTAATCGCACTCCCTAGTGCGATTCACGTCCTTTTCTTTTAATACACGTACGTGGGGAGTAGAATTTATCAGAACAGCGTCACTACGGTGACGCATCCTCTTTTGCCAAACATTTTCCTCATTCCCACGCGACACATGCGCTTGTTCTTGAATTTTAACATAAATTAATGCCTCATAAAGACCATCCTGGGTCTCCTGCCCAGTTAGTTTCACAACTTGAGTAGGCTTGTGAAAAATCTTGATCTGACCCCGCCTAGGGTCTTTATCGTCCACATCTATAATCATCCGGAAGTTCTTCCGTAGGCATGATACAGAAATCAGGTTACACGCCATTTCCGGATCGTACAATACGTCCTGCAACTCCACTTTGAGCTTCAAGCCATGCACAAATGTCTCAGCCGAAACAGAACCACAGCCAAACGAATTTATAGTTTCGTTGTTGTCTCCTTTTATTGTTCCCTCAATTAGCTCGTATGTTGCAAAATGAGGGCGGTTATTTGAAATATGCCTGGTGCAAGCAGAGTATAGAATCCATTTCTTGTCTGCCATTGCTTTGAGTGCCGCTGGAAATGTCAGCATTGCCGTGTGCGAATCTCTTCCATCACTAAACTCCCATAGCTTACAGTATTAAGCAATGTTTCCCATCTGGCCACACTTTAAACAGTTGCGTTTCTCCTTGTAAATTTTGTTTTCTGTTACTATTCTTACCCCTTTGCCAACATTGTTTGGCAATGTGGCCCTTCTTGCCGCATATAAAGCACGTCCTGGTACACTTTGTGGTCTTTGTGACAAAGGCCTGCTCTGTTACAGTATCCATCTCCTCTAACCGCGTTTGTAGAACAATCAGTTTTGCAACTGCCTCGTTGAAGTCGCACTTCATGCTCATAATATTCTTTTCGGTCACGTCGAACTCCGTTGGCAATCCACAAAGCAGTTCACGCTTTGATTCCACTCTTGAAATGTCTTTGCAGCACTTTGTAGCTCACCTACTAACCCTAAACTGCTATTAGAATACTCAACAATGCCCTCACCTTTCTTAAAGGAAGTTGTCTGCAGCTTCATCAGCTTTGCGTCTATAGAAGCCTCAGACACTCTTGAAACGTGCATTGTAGAGTAGCGCACATCTGATGCGGGCACCGCACCTTCCGCAATATGGCCTTGCAAGAGCCGTCGATATGCGTCAGAAGTAGAGCAAGAGCCGAGTCACGCTTTTGGGCATCAGATTCACTCAGGACTTCTGCCCCGGTGTGCTCTGGGCTTACCTCATCTGTAGTATCCCTAGTAGTAGCAGTTTTTGTTGACTGAGTATCAATTTTCTCAACATATTTCCATAGACCTCTCCCTCGTAATATTACCTCAATGTCGTTTGACCATGCAAAGCAGTTATTGGCTGTCGACGGGGCCAGGCGGAACTTCATAGTATCCTTCTCTATCATCGTCATAAAGGACACAGGAATATCACTTGTCTCAGAGCCTGTGTAGTTAAATCCAAAACTCTCTATACGTCGCGGTGGTCAGTGATTCGCAACTGAGCTCATAACCTCTTACGAAGTCAAAAGTAATTAGTTTTACCTTACTTATCTTCTCTATACCGAGGACAGAGCTAGCCTCACACCATCAATAAAGAGTTGAGTCAGACAATTCTACGTGACCTTCCCAAAGAAAAAAGAGTTACTCTCCAGCTCAGCTGCGATAGCTTAATGCAGCTATCTTTTTCATAGTAGAATGCATGTGTACATACCACAATCGTCATCCTCCACTACGGATCTGGAAAATATACCACTATTATTCATCATGTTTCATCGCCAGCTCATAACAGTAAGAATGCGGTTCATATCCGCGACGAGGTCTAAAGAGGCCTGAGCTGCGTCGCGCATGGATTTCTGGGAGGATACAGGGGTAAGGAGGCCACTGGAGCCCGCCGCTGCGAGTGCAGCGGTATGCATGTAGGACAAGAAGATAACATGTTGTTGATGGAGAGATTTGAGAAGTGGAATATAAAAGCAAAAATGTTACCAGTTCCCCTTTTCCGCAGTGGCACTGGTGAATGCGCTTCTTCAGGTGCACCTTGTCAATTTCCATCTTCATGTGAGTTTGTTGCCCAAATTTTCGATTGTAACATGTGAGCGTCCATTCTTCTCGCCACGATGCGAAGTGACATTGTGTCGCTTGATAGAATCTACTCGAAAGCAGTTGGAAAGTCCTGATAACGGTAGTCTCGCCTTGCGCTGTGCTTGGATGACTTGTCCACCATCAGATTGTACCACTGCATGAACACACTCTTGCAAATCAGACATGATAATCCATGTGGCATCACCGCAGAGGTTGAGGTTCCCCTCCCTTTGTCCCGGACGCCACTGATATTCACAGCGGAAAAGAGGGGAATGCGGGCGAGAACTGTCCACCGTGAGTTGCAGCAGCAATTGGCTTCGCCTTTGGCGTGGTGAGATCCTGAATGCTTATTTTGAGTAGACGTGAGAACTATGCGATGCGCTTCATCCAACTGATTCAAAGGGAGTCTTGGTTATTGACTCCCTTCCCTGCTTCTATGAAAATGAGAGGAGACTGACTGTCAACAGAGTTCCGCCCTGGCAAGGACATTGGAAAGCCAAAAGCGATGACATCCCTTCTACCATAACTTGAGGGGATGGCGTTGATACGGGCTGCGCTTCGTATGGCAGGTGAGCAAATGGTTGCGGTGCATTTAGCGGAAAATGTGGTGGATTGTTCTGCAATGATGCCGACGTGTGCTGATTCAGCAAGGGGTGCGGAGCGATGGAGAAGCGGCTCAAGGATTGCGGATGTGATGGCACCATAATTTGACTCTCCATTCCTCGCTGCGATTCGAGTGTGATAGGTATGGAAATATTGACACCCATATCCAACGAATCCTGCTCTGCATCCGGCAAAATTGAATCGATGACCGAAGGGACCTGGACACTCGGAATTTGATTATGGGGAAATGGCGGCTTGCATATCCCGAGGTCGGTTCGATAGCCCGGTCAGATTCATAAAATCGTCCTCAGCATCGACCTCATCTGTATGCTTGAAATGAGTTTGTCACAGCCCAGGCAATTGGCCCGAATGACTTTGATTCTGCGAAGGCGGCTTCAATGATGGACGAGGGGGAGGGGCATGGCTCTGCTGTTGCGAGTACGGGATAGAAGGCGAAGGTTGATGAAAAATGAGAAGGCGGAAGATGAAGTCGGGGCAGTGATAGGGGCTGAACGGGCTGCCCCATGACGTGTTGGGAATTCATCATGGCAGCAGATTTGGCCACCGAGGGAGGTTGAGCGTTGAGAGTGGATTGGTTACCGGCAAGTGCTGAGCAATAGGTCTAAATGATCAGAGCGGGGCATGATGGCGATTCAGGTGGTCTTGATTCCATTGTACACTTTGTAGGCGCCGAGAAATTCCAGGATGTTAAAAGTTATACTGCCTTTGTCCCTGATCGACCTTCTGAAGATGATGTCCAACCACAGTTTACTGAAATGCAATCTGAATTTCCGCCAATCTTTGACGAGGAAGAGTAATTTCCAGGAGGGGGGGAAGATAAGGATGACGGCAACAATAGCGTGCAGTCAGCATCAGATTCGAGCGATTCATACAGTCCTATCAGTACAAGGCAGAGTGATGAGGGTGATCCTTTCGGGATTGAGGTGTACATCTCCGTAGTTTTATATGACGATGACGAACATGTGGATGGACCGGGTATCGACGGCCGTGCCCTTCGATAGAATATTTTGGGGTCTTCGAAAGACGAAAGAGCGAAGAGAAGGCAGTATTAGAAAAGGGGCAGTCGGAAACGCGCTTTGGAGAAGAATATGACAACCATTCGCAATGAAAGAGTGGCAGATTTATCATAGAAGCCTACTAGGTTTACTATTGTTCGTCTTTTTGTTGAAATAACTGTCAAGAACAGGTGGTGTTTTGAAAAGCTCATTAGAGTAAATACAGAAAATCTGGGTATTTTCCAAGGAGTTCGAGTAGAACAGTCGGTGGAACGATTGAGAGTTACCTGCAAGAATGATAAATGCAGCGCTACCGCAGTATTTGATTGGAAACTAAGATATTGTGCTTGGAAATTGAACAAATATATCCAACTTCAAAATGATTGCCTGGGCAGTCATGAAACTCGTCTCGTTGAGGATGGAGGATATTTTTTGTAGGCCGTCCTGCATTTGTAATAAAATGACACGAGCTGTCCTCGATGAGTTAGCCCAGAACCCTGAGATGTCAACGGCAGAAGTTTCAAGTATTGTTAAGGCGAAATCTCTTTATCGAAGACAGCCGAAATATCAATATTACCGAGCGGTACGGAGAGAGCTATTAATATATCTATTTGCGAACAGGGCGGTCTACATGGCTGCGCTCGAGGGATATGCAGAAATGCTATGGAAAGAGCATCATATAGTGGAGATACTCATTTATAATCGGAAGTCAATAAAGGAAAAAAGAGTTAAATCGGCTAAATCATCAACATGCAGATCAATCACAGTACAAGGAAAAGTGTCGTAATTCTCTCTGTCGGAGAAGAGGTATGCCTGTACGACATTAGTGAGAATGTGCGTTATTATGGCGGCTTTCTGTTCATACCATCTGAGGCCTCACATTTCTGCAGAACTGGTCGGATGACGTGTACAGCCGATGCAACCCATTGTGATGGAGTTGAGAATAGGTCATATGGCACCATTTTCGAAGCGCTTCGGTACTATGCGGAAAAACATTTAATACCTCTGACTTTCGCACACTTCGTTGGACCACAACCACTTCAAACATGGTAAACTGTGTTTAATTAGTGCTAAAGAATTCCCGGACTCGATATTCCAGATCAGACAATCAGTTTTGATCAAGAGAAAGCCATTGATACTGCTTACAAAAACTACGGAGTTCGCTTAGATGTTTTTGGATCCTCTGCAGGCCTGGAATAATATTGGCCCCAGGTTTAGGATGGGGAAGAGCGTTGGCGGCGGCTATCCATGCTATCACTAGGTGTCTGTTCTATTCTAAAAGTATGGTTCTGCTAGTATTCATCATTTCATTCATTCAATCATTGGCGGCACCTAACTGACACTTGGAAGCGGCTCGTTCATATTTTCGGCGCCTTCCGTGATCTTGGAAGTTAAAGCAAGAGCGAAACGTTTGGTGGCCTCGAGGAATAATCTAAAAATTCTAAGGGCTATCCCACAGCCAAGCGGGAGACAAAAAAATGCCGGTAAACTGAAAGCGCATTGGTACGAGCAGGGGCCAGCATCTTCACGGAAGGGGATATACAATTGTTCAATCTGTGGTTGTGCAGACTACGATAGGACGGAATTCATTCTTTGCCAGGTGTTTGGAGAAGTAGATAACACAAGGGATGAATTCTGATTCTGTGCTGATTTGGCACTGGGATGCGTTCTGATTCTGACTGATTTGGCACTGTTTAGTTGGTTTTGCTTGACATGCAAAGATTGGGTGCTCTAGCTATTATTTCGTATCTTTTGTTGCAGTATCCCCGTAGTGCCCAGTAGTACAGAAATATAACCATTTGTTTATTGCTTTTACATTACGTCCTCTACAATTCGTTTATTGCAACAATGTGTGTTCACATATAAATGTTTGTCACCATGCAAATTGACACATAAGATCGAGTTCCACATACTGTCTCGGTGTTGTTCGGGAGTTCAGTAAAGCTCCCTATGTGTTAAGGCAATATTGGATACATCGTAATGTGATCTGATTACACCCGCAATGTGATAACATGTTTTACAATAAATAACTGCGTCACCGTGTGTTTTGAGAATGACCCTTGATATTTTCTGTTTTGGCGCGCTACTGCAGTGTAGCGGAAATGTGCCCCTAGGGCCATCTAAGAGGTATATATAAACGCCTGTGCCTCCATGGTCCTCGACCGCAGAGGACATCATATTTTGGAACTTGGTCAAACGCCTGTGGCTGACTCTACGAAGTAGCGGCAACTGTACTGCACCGTATACTGTAAAGAGGTTTCGCTCGAACACTATACGTTAGTATTCAGGCAAAAGAAACAAACGCGTTGAAATAACTTCGTAAAAGTCAATATCCTGTACTCTACTGTACTGTTCGATCCGGGAGTTTTAGTCGCAATTAAACAATTTTTCGATAAAGAAGATGACTGGTCGCATCAACTATATGTTTCGAGATGCTGAAATCATCTTCTACAATATCAAGAAACTGAGTGGTGCTCAGGATGTAACCAAATCTTGCTTCCTCTGGTCTTCTTTTCATTTTAAGTCTTGATGATGCGGTCAAAGTACTCAGTTTTCTTGCTCAGACTACCAAAGGGACTGAAACTCCTGTCACAAGGGCTCAAATTGAATACACAGTTGACCATAAGGTCAGAAGTTTCTTCGGTAGTCATGAGGCAGGTCACTAGGAGACGAGGAACAGACACTCATCAAAATATTCGCACCTTCAACGGAAGGAAGCGAAAGACGTACTGCGACGACGAAAATAATTACAAATCCAATCGGGATGCGAAGAAGTCAAAAATGCTGGCGGAACTCGTCGGAGAAGCCTGTATGGACTGTGGTAAGAAGGACCACATTCATGGAGAATTGAAGTGTCTGCGTCCTAGCTTTGCCAGTTTGAAAATCCGTGAAGCGAATAATCCCCGTGACGGAGGGTTCGCTGTTAAAGGAGACCCCAAAAAATTCGACAGGTGTTTTCGTCCGAGCACCAAGCATTTCAAGGGAAAAGGAGCCTGGTAAGCGGAATCTCTAGCAATTCCGACCTCATGCCATTGAACGACGACCGAAATTCTTTATTGGACGAGGGTTGTCCCAAGTCGGTTTGTGGAATAAAGTCAGCTATAGCGCTGTCTTTGGCGATGGGCATCGAATTCAAGTTAGATACTCTAGATTTTGAGCAGTTCTATCACGAATATGGTGAGAATTGCAGCGATGTGAAGCTCATATTCGGTATATGGAGACTTTCTCTTGAAGAACTGAAAGGGAATGAAATCGTTACTCCGTTCTTCGTCACAAAGGGCGATGATTCTCTTCTAATTGGAAATCGTGTTTTGAGCAAGTTGAATGTGCTCAATTCACGAACACCTCGTGTTCTTATAATACCACCAGGTGTTTCCAATCGATTGGTTAGCAAAATCGTGCTTCCAATCTACATTACTGAAGGTAGAGAAACTCGAAATCACCTCCAGGTTTTCATGAGCCAAATATCCAAGTTCCAAAGCTATCTTGTGACACAGCGGGCTTTGCTTGGAACAAAAGGAGATTGGGACAACCACAGTAACAATAACTCGCGTATCATCATGAGAATCTGCGAAATAGTTCGCATCAAATCTTCACCTGTGCTTACCCTTACCTCTGAAGGAAATGAAAGATTTATTCAAGCGGGGCGGAGTTCTCTCTCCAGTCTTGGAGCAAGCTTTGGAATTTTTCGTGCAAAAGTGCTCTAGCTGCAAGACGACTGGTGGGGCACTCAACGTGTGCAAGATATCCTTTCGGAGGCCCTTTCGAACCTTTAACGAGGAAGTGCAAATCTACTACATGCACGTGGCTGAATTGAAGAAGTAACCAATGTTACATATGAAATATCTGGCTTCAAACTTTTGCAACGCAGTTTTTGTGTCGACCAGGGATATGGAAGAAGCTGCAAGACTCTTTGAAACTTACTGAATCGCGGTAAATGGAGCGTCTACATCAATATCGTTTGATAAGGAATTCGAAATTATTTCTTTTACAAAACGTTGCGAAAACATGGAACCAAACCGAAACCTCTCCCTGCGAGAAGATACAGCAAAAATGGTTTGGTGTAAATTGCATACTTCACTCCGCGTCAGATGCCACTGCGTATTCTCAAGGATTCAATCAACGAACTAAATACGAAGGGTGCTTCCTTCACTGCTCAAGAAATAGTCTCAAGAGCTGTTCTTGCAATGAACCTTCCTCGTGGAATCAATCGCGTCAATTCCGTTGGACTCGCAAGAGAATACACGCAATCCACCCTTTGTTTAACACAGATGCCAGTGGATTATGAGTTAATTGACGCACATTGTGAGCAGGTTGCACGCAGCACGCTCCCAAAGATGCCGGAATCTTGATCACCAAAAACTGTTCCCTCAAACATCCTCACAGTAGGAACTCCAGTATATTTCCCCGAGAAGTAGAAAAATCATGGTATTTGGAATTTTTGATACGTCCAAAAACGCACGCAACACGCACGCAAAAGAATATTTCATGGAGCTCACGCGGAGCAAATACGGAAATGTTAAACGGCTGAAAGTCGCATACGAGTACATGCAGCTATAACCATCTTCATCCCTTTTGCAAGAGCTGGACAGTATCGGAAATTCAGAGCAAGGACAGGAGAATCAGATACCCTTGGATGAAGAAGGAGATTCTATTGCTGCTGCTCCCATTCTTTCTGCTTCTGCGCTGAGACCAATATCAGAGATTGAAAACTGTCAGAACCATGCTTTCGTTGAAAAAAATAATTCTTCATTATTCTCGAGTCGTGTCGATGACATTGAGAGCACTCGGATAATTGTTCCAGAGTCAAAATCGTTCCTTGTGACTAAGAACACTACCACACAGGCAAGTACAAGGACGTCGAAGTAGATATAAATAAGATTACTCCAACTTGTCGATTGGACAAAGACGTCGGAAGTACCACTCTTGAGGAAGTAACCATGTTTCCTAAGGAGTTGAAGTCACAGAGGCAAACAATACTTCGCCAAATTCGAAACGCGATTGGTAAAGAGCGTGTGATCGAAAGCAAAATCGCTTCAATAGCACCAAGGTGGCTTATTGACGAATCTATCGGGAGGGAAAACTTCAATTAAAAGGATAAAGACGCGTATAAGGAAGTCAATAGTAGAAGCTTACCAAGAGATGCAGACATTATATCGTCGCATTGTTTCTTCCAAGTCAAAATTGATGGAGAATCACACTACTTGAAAATGAAGTGCAAATTGTTTCCACACGAAAATAGAGATGTGGGAAATCATTTAATCCGTAAGAACTCAGCAACGGTTCATTTTCCTGTTATACGGGCTCTTCTTTCGCCTGCGGAGATACTTCAACTTTCCTTGGCAACGATAGACATCTCTTGGGAATTTCTCCAATCACGACTGTTGGATCGCAACGTCTATGTCCGCCAACGAAAAAATGGAATACGACTAGCTTCTTCGTGTGGAAGCTTCTCGTCCCCACATACGGTCCCGTAGAATCAGGCCGTTTGTAGCAACTTGCAGTCGAAGAATGGATGTTCGACAATGAACTTTCATGCATCCCTGGAATGCCGCAATTATTTCAAACATGAATCATCTGGAAATCTGTTTCTCGATTTTGCTAAAGTCGTGGATGACTCTCTGCTTGCTGGAAATGCACAAAGGATTTAAAATTTTCATGTGGTAATTTCCACACGCTTTAAGATCGGCAGATTTATTTTTTTATTCGAACCTGGTTCTCAAAAGACTGTATATCTTCCAGGACAGCGATCTAGAAATCACCGTCTCAATGAATTAATATTTGGACACCATTGTCAAAATCCCATTGGACCACAATAGAAGAAAGCATCAAGAAGCAAAATGCTCACCGGATAAAATTAAATTGTTTGAAGCTCTTGATGGGCAGCTGAATCGGCTTGGGAATGTCGCTCTCAGTCCTGCAGCAATTATATCAAGTACTTTGCAGCAATGGACCTGCGATCTGAGATTGTGCCACTTGAGTGAAACTAATCGGGCTCTTCATGAGATTAACCATCTCAATCCGGTTCTCACGTATATTGCGCCTTCTAATCGTGACTGCACGGATAAAGATGCGGCATAGTTAGTATTTTCTGACGCAAGCCGAGAGAAATCGTCTTTCGGCCAAACGAGATACTTCTTGGGGATATTATTTTCCCATTCCAAAATATTTCATGCTATTGATTGGCATAGCTCTAAGAAAGGTCTGGTTTCGTTCTCGTCCAAGGGGGCGGAGACACTTGCAGCGGCAGAGTCAGCCGATCGGGCTGGACTCATGTCATACTGCTTATCTAAGTTGTAGGCTTCCGGTTGTTCCCTGTCATTTATCTTGATGGTTGATTCACATGGACTCTACTCGACCATCAGAACTCTTCACGAGGGTCGCGACTACAGGCTCCTTCCGGTAGTCGAAATGCTTAGAGGCTACTTTTAATCTGAAGATATCGCTGTCATGCAGTGTAAAAAAGGCACAAATAGCATCGCTGATGCCTTGACAAAGCGGAACAAGAATAATTTCGAAAAAGCTAACCGTACTTTTGCATATGGATATCTAGATTCGAATATATTTGTTGAAGCTGAGAGAATCAAGACAGATCGAGTACTAAAGGCGCGAGCAGAGAAGTCTTCTAGATAATCCCACCAATGATACCCACAGATTCTTTCAATAGCTCTTGGTTTGGTCAAGTTGCTTTCGGTTTAGGTTTTCTCTCTTTTTCATTGAATTTTTGATTTCCATATTGCTGTAGGCATGCTTACACAAGAGTTGGTGCATACCCAGTGCCATAGTACTGGTGCAAAATTAATCTTCTTCGGCACGCGGCAGTGGATTTTGGATGGGTTATGTGCACCTGAAATTGCTTGCACAGTTTGCCGACAGGTAAAAATGCACATCTATGACAGAGGCTTCTCTTTTACAGGCAGGACTTCCGACAATAAGGCGTTGAAAGTTACTCAACCCAGGAGTGCTTTATGTCGTACAGTAGTTCGTAATGTACTACACTTGTCGGATCCTCATGAATAGAGCCTATTGATGGATTAAGACTGTTTACTCGATGTGAAAATACTGTACTGTGCGCGGCACGGAAAACAGATAATTTCAAAATGTTCGAGATACACAGTAATTATTCGGGTTTTCTAATAATTTACTATATTAATATTTTACTTGGGCCTTCTGCCGATTATGAACGTTTCGGCCCAACGAGAGGGTATGTTGTACAGTTCATACTATGCAAACGGTTATGTCCAATCGCGGGCCACGACTTGGCGACTGTGATGACTCGCGCCGTATTTGACAGGTAGCAGTACTGGTGTACTGTACTGTACACCGTTCGCACTATACAGTACAGTACTGTACTGTATAGTGCTAACGGTAATACAGTACAGTACTTATCGAGCTATTACCACTCCACTGATGCCATATGACATCCCCCTCTCAGCAAATTTCTCCACAACCGTCCTTCAAAACTAAAAACTAATCTGCCCAATCGTCTTGTCTAGTCCCAAAACGGTAGGAACAGGACATTTTTTAATAAAACTTTTCTTCTACGGGGGAATACTTGCAAAAACCTTATTTATGGGGCGATTGTTGCCATAGGACACCCACACTAAACGTAGACTTATCTCGAGTTAAGTGCATTATAAGCAAAAGTTTTGCGTAGCTGGAGACTCTTCCACCCTCCCTACGGCACCCCCGAGTTGGAAAAATGCCGAGAGGTTCTCAACTGACGCCTAGCGAACGATCACAGGCCTCCGCACTTCGTACTGCCGGGCACTTCCTATAATCCATCGCAAAACAGCTTGGGCGGTCATGAAATGTTGTCAGAACATACCTTCAAGATCCTGAGAGATATGGAACTCACAACAAGCCTAAGAATCGCCACAAAATGTCCGTCCACGATGAAAGAAGGCTAGCGCGAACCGCTTCCAATTCTTCAAAAAGCGCTAGAATATTACGAGATGAGCTGTAGCTCCCCATTTCTGACTCTCGTACGAGAGCTTACCTCAGCGGAAATGTTAACCTTCGCTACAGCAAAGTCAAATTGCAACCACCGCTGACGAAACAGCACAAAACTGACCGTTTGGAATGGGCTCGATACTACTCCGCGAGGGGTGTGCAATGGTGGAGCTCTGTCGTATTTAGCGATGAGAAACGGTTTAATTGTGATGGGCCGGATGGTTTGCGGTGCTATTGGCACGATTTAAGGAAGGAATAAGTGGTGCTTTCCAAGCGCCAACATGAGAGAAATGCAATCATGGTCTGTGCGGCTTTTTGTGGGCATGGAAAGACTAATTTAGTTCAGGTAAAGTGTCGTCTGAATGGACAGAAGTACGGCAAGATTCTGGAGAAGGAGTTGGTGTCCTGGGCTGACGTTAATTTGCCTCTTAACTGGATTTTTCAAAAGGATAATGCGCCGGCCCATTCATCAAATGTGGCAAAAGAGTGGTTTTCCTCGCAAGGTATCCGAGTTATGAAGTGGCCAGCGAGGTCTCCAGACCTTAATCCGATTGAAAACCTTTGGGGACTACTGGTTCGAGCGGTATATGCTGAGAATCGTCAGTTTGCGACGGTATCTGACTTGATTGCCTGTGTTATGGAAAGTTGGAACTCTATCAGCAATGAAACCGTTCAGGGACTGCTCCGGTCTATGCATGAGCGTTGTTTGGATGTGATCGAGAAGCATGGAGGCTGTATTGGCTACGAGAAATGAATGCGAGGCCCTGGATATGTTGGTAAAGGTAGGGTGTCCTATGGCAACAATCGCCCCATAAATAAGGTTTCTGCAAGTCACTCCCCGTAGACAAAAAATTTTATTAAAAATGCCCTATTCCTACCGTTTTGGGGCCGGACAAGACGATTGGGAAGATTAGTTTTTAATTTTGATGGGCGGTCGTGGCGAAATTTGCTCAGAGGGGGGTGTCCTATGGCATCAGTCGCCACTTTACAGTACTGTATACTGTATACGTACTGCCATGCGAACGGCTATACACACATGTACTGTACAAAGCAGAGCTCTCCGCCCGATCGGGGCGATAGGGGAGAGAACAGAGGGATAGGCAAAAGCGGTCAATCCGACTACCTTCCTGTGTGTCAACTATCTACGGCAATCGGCCTAATTAAAAACACCAGATACGGGACTGCAACGGCATCCCGGGGGGTCTTGTACCCGTTCACTGTGCCTTCCTTCCTCGCTCCCCCTCGCCGACACAGCACATAATGTACAGTACATGTACATTACATCACAGTACTGTACAGTACAGTACTACGGGACGTCTAGTACAGTAGCCGGCGTCCAGCCGCGCTACCCGCCCAGTAACCCTATTGGGTTGAAACTCTGGCTTTTCGCAAGCAGACTGCGTCTGTATAAATGCTGTACCTCTGACATTACCCTCACGTCACCAACCTGAAATCTTCGCGCTTTCTCTCATGTAGAGCGCTTCATGTGAGAAGGCTAAAGGGAAGAGTTCACGCAGTTTCGTTGGCATTCTATTTCTCCTCAATCTTGCCCCCTTCAGACTCCTTGCGCCTCCATGGGCTTCCCCTGGGTGGATGTTGTCGGCCCCACGGTGACAAACACCCTTGCGAAGGAATGCGCTGTAGACATAACCCCAGGCCTTTTCCGATTGCTGAATTTATATGGTGAACATATGGATGCCATCGTAAGCTCTCTTAGCGAAGCCACCAGTACTGCTGCAACGGACCAACAGACATTGGACAACCTTCTCGAAGTCATGCAAGCAGAGTTGACAGAGTTTCGAGACACCCGTCATGATCAAGAATTGGAGATCGAGCAACTAGATGTCGTCCAGCAGCAGGAGACTCGTACACCAGTCGTGCACTGCAAGTTGAAGGCTCTACCGTTGTTGGTAATCGAGGTTACCAGAGCCTACGCCGCTCACAGGGTCTTCGTAAACCCTTCCTGGAAGGCCTCGGGGACTGGTTACGGTAAGGCACTTGGACGAGCTCAAACAGCAGTTAACCACGTTACAGCCGTGTGCAAGGAATGTAAGCATCAGATGTCGATTTCTGGAGTTCTCGACATTTGGTTCGCTCGTGGTCTTGGGACGCCTCTCTCAAAACAAAGAACTGCCAGGCCCTCGGAAAAGAGCCATTCCAAAGTATCTCAACTTTCAGGGAAGGGTGAAGTTTACGACCTCGATACCATCACTTTGAAAGGGAAGTCAACATCTGAACTCAGCAGCTACACATCAGGCGAATCGTGCGAGACCGCCTGGACCCCTTCTGAGAAAGGTAGCTCAAGGAAAAGGATTTCTGCGTCTCGCAAAACCAATTACAACTATTCACGTTGGTCGCGAAAGAAGAGGCGGGATGGGCCATGTGTCACGGTTTCAAGTCCCCCAGGGCCGCGTCCCTCCGGACAGCTATTCCCAGATCATCCTTTGGAGCTATCTACACCCTCTCCGTGTTCGGGGCTCGGGCAATGTCTACGACCCGTTACTAACGCCGAGCTAAGGGCTAGTGTAAACGCTGCTTTGAACACGAGTGATACTTCGAGAAGGAAGGTGTCTCAGCTAGAAGCTTACGATCGACAGACGGTAAGTGGGCAAACTACTCTGCTGGGGCCCGAATTGTGCAGCAGTGCAGCAGAGGAGATAGCGATCACAGATTCAACGAAAATGGTTCCATCGTATGGCTCGAAGGAGGCCAACCAGTGTGGCCCTCTCGGTACTAACTCTATCCACGCCAATAGAGCGATACTTGCCGTCGCATCCAATGGAGACAGGCAGAGCACCTGCAGATACGATGCTAAAGCTCTCGACAACAAACTGGTTGCGAATTTTGGAGGGACAAGGGGTGATTTCGAAGGACTGCCATCACAGTCAACTGCTGTAGAGGCAGTGAATGCGGCCGAGAGAGGGACAAATTGGACCCTCGCAAACGTACAGAATCTAGCGAACGGCAATGGGTTCGAGATCGACGACATTCTGTACGAACTGTACGCACCATCTGAGAGCGAGGGAGAGGAAGTTCAGGCACCTAGCGGAGCAAACGACTTGGAGGAATACATCCGCAATCTCGATTGAATGGAGCCAAGGCAAGTCTCGATTCCGACGCACCTGACTGGTCAGGTCTGACTGTCGGGTGTGCAACCTTACGGCTGAAAGTGACGATTTCTGAGTCTCAAAAAGTTTCTGTTTCGAAGGTCGCTGCAGGTACGGCGAGTACCTTACTTCCGAAAGCTGACCAACACATCTCCAGGTGATCTCGGACGCCGTGTGACGTGCAATCACGTGAACTATGTTGTCGCCGGCTAGGGAGACTACCTTTTCAGCTCTGTCTCGCCACCGCGCGGAGAAGACGGAGCAATGCAAGGCGTCTACGGGGCGGAAGTCGAGTGATCTGCAACGGATAACACCATGTTGAAACGGCGTTGATGTGGACATCTGATTCGGCAGTGCTATGGACAAAATTATCGTGTCCACCACGCATCGCATGACGTGCACACAGAGTCAAAAGCTTAAATTGCTGGCAGCTCAATGTCACACGATCTAACCACGGATACCACAAAAAGGACGCTATTTGGTCGTGGAACCGTACAGTTCCTATTGCACTGTACGATACCTAGTAGCACAGTAGCCGGGCTACGGAGGATACTTCATCATTGCATTAGTCTGGATGCGCCCCAGGTGGCTGCAATTGGAAGGAGCGAGGTGTTTGAGACTTTGTGCAAAAGTCATGTAACCTGATAATAGAAAATGTCAACGTGTTTACACGACACGTTGGCATTTTCTACTAGCAGGACAAGGACAACCTGGCGCGGTGTGAGTGGCTCCAATTTGTCGAGAGGAACCTCACGGTAGGCAAACGATGTTGTTCCACAAATTCCTGCACTTTTGATGAGGCTTCAAGACCGGCTCACGCACCAGCCACGTAACCCGCATCTAGCAGATAGAACACAATGCAGGTCGACGAAAGTAGGCAATACTGGAGAACAGAAGTGCAATTTTTCCAGAGATTAGATTACAGCTGTACGTAACTATCTCGGACACCGATAGTTCCCACTTAAGCGCCACTACTGCGCCCAACTAAAGTCTCGACTTGTAATGTAGCCAATCCTAAAGTACTGCATGTGAATTTGGGGTAGTATGGTGCGCGCAACGATTAAATTTTAGCGCTTCGATAATCACTCCCGAGACGTCACGTCCCCGCCCATCCCCATCGCTGAACCTGCGACCCCCTCAGACCACTACTCGCCTCTTAGACGAGTTTTATCCTGAGCTACCCCCCGTTGTTTTACGTTATGGGGACGTTCGCCGTAGGATCTGTCAATTCTTACGATGACGTAGTCATCATTCTGCACCAATGAAACTGCGCACTGAACACTCAACTTGCGAACTTGACTGCAGAATCTTGCGGTATGAGTTTGATAACCCATTGTCTCATCCGTGTGCACATCCTCCTCTAGCTCTTCCGTTTTCTCTTCGCTTCCTCACCACCACCGCGGTAAGTACATGGCCTTCCCTGCGTGGAAGGTCGCCGTGGTTACCCGTCTCGGTACCGCTCTATTCACAGGATCCACTCGTTGTACGGTGTACTCCCGGCGCTCTGTCGACGTCGCGCCCGTCTTGGATCCAAGCGGACAACATTCGTTGACCAGTAAGCACGGCGACGGCATGACTTGCTGGCATTACGTCCTTCGCAACCTTCTCGCCCGCTTCTGTAGGGAAGTTGACGTCGCTGCACTCGTCGAACATACGCTTCCCGTCCAAGATCCTAATTCTTACATTTATAAGGAGTCCTATCCATTACGAATGGACATCTACATTCCGGGTGCCTATGGTCTTCATATCAGTGATATTGCCTTCGACATTACCATCGTCTACCCTTCTGCTCGCCGCCACATCTCGCCAAGTATAGTTACTGCAGGCGCTGCGGCGATACTCGCAGAGCGCGAGAAACATCATCATTACGGCGATTACTGCCACCAACACGATATCCTCTTTCCCCCGGCGGAGTTGATATCTATGGCGCCTTGGGAGACGAGGGCCAGAGGTTTTTCCGACGCCTCGCTTCCTTCGCTGCTTCCCGTCGTGGTTCCTCTCCTCAGCAAGAACTTCGCGACTTCGTTACTCGTTTTGCGTTTATCCTCCAAGTGATGCAGGCGCGATAGGTCGGCACCCACCGCCTGCCTGCGTAGTTGATCTCTGAATACTTTCCGTGCATTTGCATGCCTTAGAACTAGTAAAGATTTTCCGTCCATTTTCCGTCTCCGCATGAAACCAATGGTTGATACGGCAATCATCATTTTGGAACCGTTTCACCGGATGGACCAAGAAAAGGTACCGGCGGCACGGACTCGTTTGACGTCATTTTCGTCAACTCCTCGACAACCTCCTACAGAAGGGTGCATACCTTCAACAAGCTGACCTCAATGCAGAGAGAAACGCGAAACTGAGAAGGCACCGTTCCTTCCTAGCGAGTTCTGCCAGAGGCCGGTCCGTTCCCGTCCCCATCCTCACCTGCGGAGATTCGCATCTGGACGCCTTTGCGCTGCAAACCGAAGTCGCAAGCGATGTGACAGTGAAGACAATGGATACATATGGGAAGGTAAAAGAAGACCTCACATAACGGCGCACAGCAGCGGCATCGAAGTCCAATGGTGTGCGCATGATGGTTTCGCAAACCCGTCTTATAGGGTGACCAGGCGCGTTGCTGACCTCCTAGTTTGTAATCTTACATCCACTATGCATAGTTCCTTAGGGGACAACTGGCCTCACTTCGGAAAGTGAGCCTACATTCCAAGTATTGAATGAACCTACGTCAATTCATTTCTAGCCGGGTCCGACTAATGGGGTTAAAATCTAACCGGGTATGCGACTTTGGTGGCCACGTGCAGTCGGGTACGAACCAGGATAGGCATTGCAATATACGACCGTATGATAGAAGTCAGGCGCTGATAGATGCGTCGGCGGATAGTGGCTGCAGTAGTAAACCACTTCCGGGTTATTTCCGGAATGAGCTCCTCAAGCAAGTCGATAGTCTGGGGGGAGGACATCAAGCTAGCCAAAATTGTCCCAGGGGTGGACCATGCCCGTCAGACGAGTAGGAAACAATACACCCGCTCATACGCAAGTCAGAGTGGTGGCCCGAGAACGCTCATTTACTACGCTCCTATGAAATACTTTCGATCGACCCTTGAAACTTCCAAGAGACATACGAATGCTTGCTTGAGGTACGGTACGGCCCAACAAATCGTGTTGATTTGCCTGAACACTGTGCGCAAATGGGTTACCGCTCTCCTTTAATAAGGCGTTACCGTCCCCTGTTTCAACTTTGCTGCGGAATCCCTGCAAAAGCACCTCTGCTAGTAACACGATTTGCTCTAGATGCATCCTCATCTTCAGGATTAAACAGGGCATACAGAACTTCGACAGCATCACCCCCCCTACTTTATCCCACGCAGCTAAATAAATTCTGTTCCGCTTGTCACCAGAGAAATCACTTACTCGTCACAGTCTGGCCTGCTGTAACAAGTATGCATCATTGCAGAACCAATACAGTATTCCTTGTACACTCTGTTGACATGACATGATCGGCAAGTCACCATCCCCGCAAAGGACCTCGCAAGAGCTGATCGTCATCCTGTCTTAGAGCCACACCAACGTCCCCACTGCAAGCAATCGGAAGCAACTAAGGGATCTAGTTTTTGATGTGCCCTTCATGAACCCCCTCGCTCACTCCAAAAGGATAGTGAGGGCCTTCAACCCGATTTACTCTCTGAATGTGGCGCGAGATGCGAGACGCAGAAGACATCAACCTTTTATCGCGACCTCCACCTGAGGTAAGCTTGTGTGTCTGTGCCTATCTCCACTCTCGGCAGTTGGCACCCGGACGGATGGTCGGTGCTAAATGACATGGCAAGGAATGTGGCCATGGGGACAACGTACACCTACAGAGAGGTTCCGGGGGTTTCGATGCAATGACACGCTGCAGCAACTGTCATTTCCAATATGACCTGCTTGATGGATGGCCTTAAGGTGGTCTTTTAGGGGGCGTAATTCCACCCCCATTATGCCCTTTTCAATCGATTGTGGAGTCTGGAGTACTTTGGGATAGAGTTAAATATATCTCCCAAGAGTAAACCCACTAACCTTTTCCCCCCTCGGTTGAAATCCACTATTTAGGACGCCAACGCCAAGTGTTATGTTAATAGGTCCGTCTGCTGCTCCCAGTTTCAAATTTTCGTGTCTTGTGTGTTATTCAGAAGGGCTCGCGACGGTGCTAGCGCAGGATCTGTGACAGCTCAGCAGGAATACTTAGATATTTTATGATATTAATCCAGTACAAAATGCTACTGTAGCCACTAGATTTAATTTTTATGGTGGACTAGTTCTATACTGCACTGTACAGTACTGTACTTCCAAATACAGTGCAGATGGGCTACAAAAAAGTCTATATAAGGGCTTGCGTACCGAGTAGCGGAGCAAGTCCAAGACAAGAATAATCAGCCATCAGACAGAAGAAGTAAACATTTGTTCTTGCCGCAATAAGGGGAAGCCAACCCGTCGAGCACAACGGTCAGTAGTTGTGTCAGACATTGTATTCTCTGCTTGTAGGGCTTACAGTAGACTTCCACCAGCAACCTTGCTGCGTGGTAGACGTGTCATACGTTTTGGGCTGTGATAATATATTCGCGAATTATACTCACAGTGTCCTCAGTTTTATCCCACACTTTGTTCTTACAACTACATACTACTCCACTGAACAAAAGCCTGAACATCCTTCCGTCAACCGTGGACCAAAGTATTGTTACTTACACACCAAACTTCTGTTGAAAACAAGTCAGAACCCATCCTACTTTCTAGGTAGTGATCAAAATGGATCAAGGAAGCACTGCCGATACATTGGACCTGTTTCTTTCTGAGATAGCACTGGAAAATATCTTTCAAGAGGTTTCAGGATTCATCAACTCAATTCGAATCCTCGAGAATCGTGCCTCCGCCCGGTCTATGACTGGACCTCAAGTACTCGATGAGGTTGCCGAACTTTTCCCACCGGCTGTATTGTTCTCTCCTGCTATACAATCTCTGCCTATTGCTTACAAATCACTTCTTGACTGGTTGAATGACCATGGAGCAAATATGCCGCCGCATAGTTCCCGTCGTGTTATCAGCCAGCTGGCCGCTAATATTTATACCGAAGACGAAGAAAAGTTATCTACAGAAGAAATAACGAAGGACTTACTGAAATCAGGTCGTCGTACAACAAGTAGAGGCCAGGAACAATCAGCCCCCGAAGATGAGGAATCTCGTGCTACATCCGTTCCTACGCATCAGGACAAATTGGCGTACTACATCGGCTCTAGATTCCGTGACAAGGACGAAAAGTTCTCCGGAGACCTTGGTGAGTCATGGATGGAGTATGTTTCCGAGTACCAACAAGTTGCTTGTGACTATGGTCTCAGCACTGCGCAGAAGAAGCAATACCTTCATAACCTTCTACGTGGTGATGCTAAGAGATTTTACCTGGATCGGATCGATAACGAAGTTAATTCGTTTACTGAGGCGATAAACCTCATTGAAAATGTATACAACTCCGCGACTCGTCAAAATCGAGTGAAAAACTATCTCGGTGGACTTAGGTTATCTAGGTATGCTTCTGAAGGCCTTGATGAGCTTGCAGCACTTGAAACACTGTACAAGCTGATAAGAAAGCTTTCACCGCAAGTGCCTGTTTCGCACAGGAGTGAGGCACACAAGATTGAATTTCTTCGTAATGCTACCGTCGGTTTTACATAGGCGACGGAGCCGTTAAGTCGCGTCGCTACCCATGGTCTCTCATTTCAGCAACTCTATGGAGAACGTGAAGCAGCCTTAAATCTCTCTAGGGAAGCCAAACTGGAAAACATGAGAGATAAAGTTGCAATTAGGTCACGTACTACTTCTGATGAGGACGGAAAGGTCCCTGGGATACTCTATCAAGGAACTGCTCGCTACGCAAACCGACATCGGGGTGTCGGCGATACACGTAATTACGGCCAAAGGAAGGATCCATCTGGACCACTTTCGGCCATGGGATGCTTCAATTGTGATTCCCCTGATCATATGCTAAGTTCATGTCCGCATAATATTGACCTTGCGAAAGCTGCTCGTCGAAAAATTGAGTACATGTCGAAGAAAACTGGAAACATACAAAATGCTCAGGTTGTATTATTTGAATTATGTAAACAGCTCGACTCTGTAAATGAAGCAAAAGATGAAATGTGTCAAGAAGTACTAGATGAAACAGATGTGCATGTTAACGATGAAGTTGAAGAAGAAAAAACAGAATTTGATCTCTTCGATGCACTTTTTAATTATGTCGGAGACACGAATGATGAAAAATATGTAGATGAAGCTACGATCAATCTTACTTCTCCTTTGGTCCATTGAAAAGTTCAATGGAGCCTGTTTGGGTACTGAAGCTCAGATATCTGTAGTAGGGAAGAGTCAAGCTGAGGCATACTACCGCCTCATGGGAATCACTCTAGCTCTCATTCCGTCAACAGCAAAGGTCTAAAAATTTGGAGCAAATAAGAAGGAAAGCATTGGAAAAGCAAAGTTTCGAATCCCATATGGCGACAACCGTCACATGAAGATCGTTCTGAATGTTGTAGATATTGGAATACCGCTTCTTTTAGGACTCGACGTACTTGATAAGTACAAGCTTCTAGTAGACACCGTGGATAATCGTACTCGATGCAGAGATCCTGTCTGGAGCGCACCTCTTACTCGAAAGCTAGGCCATGCTTACTATGAATGGAACTACGAAGTTATGTATAAAGAGCCAGAATTGAAAAGGATTCACCGACACTTTCATCAACCGCATCCGCTGAGTATATACAAACTGATGTAGCAGGCCAAGGATCCTCAAGCGACACCAGAGACACTTAAGGCACTCGAAAGAGTTACTGAATCTTGTGATGTTTGTCAAAGGATTTCGAACCAACCTGGTTGTTTCCGCGTGTCATTGCCAAGCGAAGACGTAGTCTTCGCTCAAAATTTGCTTACGGATCTTAACTACTTGGAAAGCATGCCCGTACTACGCATGGTTTCCAAGAATATTGTTTTCAGTGCTGCAGTATTCCTCGATCGAGAGTTGGTAAACAACGTATGGACAGCTTACGTCCGTCAATGGGTTGCAAAGTACGTCAGTTACTCGAAAGAAATTCATACTGATCGTGGACCGCAATTAGATAGTGACCGATGGCTTCACTTGCTGCAAGAGAGTTGGATAAAACGATTGGACTCAGGTATGGAAGGCCATAATGCTATTGGCGTCGGTGAAAATTACCATGAATTCGTCCGACAAATTTATTGTAAGGTAAGAATGGAGCACCAAAAGATTTCGAAAGATGACTGTCTTTCTCTTTCTGTTCATGCCACGAACAACACTTCCGGACCAGATGGGTTGTCTTCCACCCTTCTCGTATTTGGAATCGTTCCAAAATTTCCGCTAGGGTTTTCAGATCTTCCCGAGCAGCGTGAGATAATGAAAGCATTAGAAATGCTCGCTCTGAGATGTCTAAGGCTGTTGCTTCTGCCCGTATCCGCACTGCTCTTAATCGTAACGTCCCTATTGCATCAGACCGCGAGATTAGGATTGGATCTCAAGTACTCTTCTATCGCGAAAAAGTGAAAGCATGGGAAGGACCGTACAAAGTTGTTGCAGGAGATGAAAAAAATCTTTGGATCAGTATCAAAACCGAACTTAAAAGGGTTTCGATTGACAGAGTCCGTGAGTATATAAAGGATCCGGATCACCAGGAAGGACAGAAAAAATTGTCTGATAATGAGCGTGACGAAATAGATATCGTCTTTGATCGAGTGTTCTCGGGCGAAAAATTTCTTGCAACCGTTCAAGAAAGAATGGCCAAAGTTCGGGTCAAAACCGAGGGAACAACTGATATCTTAGAGACACCAAGCCTAACGTATATCATGGAGAAAGTTCCTGCTGCTGACAAAATATCCAACTCCGCAGCATTTAAAATAGCCAAAAGCAACGAGATTCAGGGTCTTTCTGATCGTAAAGTCTGGGAAGTCGTCAATATTTCGTCTCTTCCCCCGAAGGCAAACATTATCGGTGGAAGATTTGAACTTACGCTAAAGAATCGAGGTACCGACCGTCAGAAGGCCAAAGCACGATTTGTTGGACAAGGCTACAAAGACGACATGGAAGAGTTTATAGTGCATAACTGCCCAACGGTACGCCAAAGCGCTACCAAAATAATCCTTTCAGTATCTTCTATTCTTAATTACCGCCTTGTAATGATTTATTTCGTTCAAGCTTACCTCCAAGCGAAAGAAAAGCTAAGTCGTGATGTATATCTTGAGATCCGTGAGCCGATCGAAAGTTTTTCAACATCGGGGGAGATCAAGTATTGAAGCTGAAAAAACCTCTTTATGGTATCTCTGATTCTGGTGACTACTGGGGCGCTACTCTCGAATTCTTCATCAAGAACGAACTAGGAATGCTACCACTCCACGGAGATCCGTCTCTTTACATGAAACAAGGTGAAGAGGGTACCGATAGACTTCTTGGAGCCTATATCGATGATAATTTGTTTGCTGGAAATGAAAATTTTGATAAGTTCATTGAACTCACAGATCGTTCGTTTGAGTCAAAACCGGTCGAATATGACAATCTTGAGCTCGTTGGCATCCATATTGAAACTGAGAAATCGATTGATGGTCACCGAACGTTCAACAACCACCAGCCAGACTATCTTGCCAAGCTCAGAACAATACCAAAGGATTCTACCTTTGAACTCTTTCGCCCAGTCCGAGCCGCATTCAGTTAGCTATCGCACACTCGTCGGACATATTCTGTGCAGTCAATCGCGCAGCACAAGTAACCGTTGAAAGTTTCGGAAACAAGGCCATCGACGAGTTTAATACTTCCATAAGCTACGTGGAAGATACCAAGGACATCCGTCTCAAATATCCCCCGCTCAATTTCAACACCCTGTATATTCGTACTTATGCAGATGCATCGTTCGCGACAAACACAGATCTCATTTCGCAGTTAGGATTCATTATTTTGCTTTGTGATGACGCAGACCGCTGCCATGTTTTGAATTATAGCAGCAGCAAGTCTCGTCGCGTCGTACGATCTATCATGGTTGGAGAAGTGTACGCGTTCTCCGCCGCATTTGATGTCGCTTACATATTGAAACAATATTTGGAACGCATATTACGCCGTTAGATACCTCTGAAAATGTTCACAGACTCGAAGCAAATTTTCGATGTCATTACCCGTGCTTCGCATACAACTGAGAAACGTTTAATGATATACATCACTGCTGCTCGCGAAGCCTACAACAAGTTCGAAATATCAAATGTTGGACTTATCGCTGGCATTGCCAATCCTGCTGATGGCCTGACGAAGCCGAATGTTTGCAAGCCCCTGTTAGAAATTCTACGGACTGGTGTTGACAGAACCTTCATCGAACAATGGATTATCAGTACGAAGTAGGGCACACCTGCCTCGCTTTTTGAAAGGGAGGGAATGCTATTCAGAAGGGCTCGCGACGATGCTAGCGCAGGATCTGTGACAGCTCAGCAGGAATACTTAGATATTTTATGATATTAATCCAGTACAAAATGCTACTGTAGCCACTAGATTTAATTTTTATGGTGGACTAGTTCTATACTGCACTGTACAGTACTGTACTTCCAAATACAGTGCAGATGGGCTACAAAAAAGTCTATATAAGGGCTTGCGTACCGAGTAGCGGAGCAAGTCCAAGACAAGAATCATCAACCATCAGACAGAAGAAGTAAACATTTGTTCTTGCCGCAATAAGGGGAAGCCAACCCGTCGAGCACAACGGTCAGTAGTTGTGTCAGACATTGTATTCTCTGCTTGTAGGGCTTACAGTAGACTTCCATCAGCAACCTTGCTGCGTGCTAGACGTGTCATACGTTTTGGGCTGTGATAATATATTGTGACCGTCTACTTTGCAATGCCCAAACAGGAGATTATACCTCACGAAAATCACTTCAAGTCAGGCATGCATCCTCCGAGTGCTTTAATACTTTTATGAATGCCGGCGTCACATGATGTCGTGCTGAGGGGAAAGGTTTGGGTGTTTTACTCTTGGAAAATATATCTGATCCGTGCCAAGGCGATACAAGCCTAGTATTGTTTGCTTTTTTTAGTAATCAACAGCGGCTTCTTGATGTACTCGCCCACCGAGACTACATGACAAATCTCATCATTATTCTGTTTGAAAATTAACTTTTCTCGTCATGATTGCGCATTAAAAAGGTCATGTTCAAAAGTAGGCCGATTGCGTTCCTGCTTATTGATGCACATGTAGTATTGTACAAGGGCTATGACGCCAAACGCTGTGTGCCCTGTGACCGGTCTTCTCCTGTCTTTTGAGGGACTTTATGGGCTTCCACCAATTGCAATTGCCCTGACTGGATCGGGCCTAGCTTCTGACCTCTCTCCCCTTCTCGATAGGCGGTCTAGGTCTCCTACAAACTCCGGACATCACCGAGGCTGTTTACGCAGCATCTGCAATTGATTCTTTTGGACTTATCTCCGACCTGCTGACTCTCTCCCACGACCGCCACCTGGAAGAGATCCCTCGGTCTTCCATCTCGCTCTTATCCTCCCGCCACCCGCAGATGTCTTCGTCGCTTACAGATACGGCACTTTTCGAGAGTCGTTCATCGCCGGTCCCCGGTGAGAGGCTCCAGTCCGCGATCACAACTGAACTCATGCTATCGGCGTGTGACAGGTTCTTGTCTGCAGCAGCATTCGACCGAGCACGGATCCTCTCCGTGCGCACATCTTCCTCCTCCTCTGCTTTCTCTTAGCTTCATCACCCCCACCGCGGTACGTACATGTCCTCTTCTGCTTGGAAAATTGCTTTGTCTCTCCGTCTGGGCATAGCGCTATTCCATGGATTTACTCGCTGTGCGGTCTACTCCCGGCGCTCGGACGACGTGGCACCCGTCTTACATCCAAGCGACCAACACGCGTTAACCTGCAAATACGAAGACGGAATGACTCGTCGGCATCAAGTCCTCCGCAACGTTCTTGCCCGCTCCTGTAAGGAAGTTGGGATCGTCGTCCTCGTAGAACATCCGCTCCTCGACTAGGTTCCCAACCCGTCTGGGCATTCGGAGCCCCCCGCGTTATGAATGGACATTTATGTCCCCGCCCCCTGTGGGATTCACAGTACCGATATCGTTGTCGACGTTACTGTTGCCCACCCTTCCGCTCGCAGCCATATCTCGCCAGGTCCAATTACCACAGGCGCTGCCGCGACACTCGCAGAGCCCGAGAAACATCGTCATTACGGCACTTTCTGCGACCAAAACGATATACTCCTCTGCCTCGTCGGGATTGATATCGATGGCGCCTTAGGCGACGACGGTAAGGGTTTTTTCCGCCGCCTTGCTTTATTCGCTGCTTCAGGTCGCGGTTACTCCCCTCAGCAGAAGCTCCGCGACTTCTTTACCCGTTTTTTGTTTAGTCTCCAAATAATGCAGGCGCGACAGGTTTCCACCCGCCGCCCGCATCCGTAGTTAATTTGTGAATACCCTCCGTATGTTTCTGTGCCACATTGTACAACTAGTCAAGATTTACCATCACATGGGCGTCCCTTGTGGCCGTCCATCAGCTCAGCCCACCTGCACACGCCGCAATGTATATCCCTCACTTTCCCCCCGTATCGTACATTCCTTTGGTCTTTGATCCGGCATGGGGTGAGCGCAACACTCAGAGACGGCGCGACAGATTTGATTGCACCCCGGCTTCCCGCCAATCCTTTGCATTTTAATCTTTTACCCATATCACGACATCCCTCATGGAACTGCTGAACTCATTTTCTATGGATTAAAAACACCCCAAATTTCCCCCCTGGCGAACAAAATGATGATTTAATGAGATAAAGTGTCACTTTACTGTCCAGTACAGTTTGTAATGTCTAGTATCCAGAGGAAAAGCAAATGTACTCAAATGAGTACAGTAATGTACACATGTGAGTACAAACGATTGTTTGAAAATACCTAGATTTTTTTAATTAAAATTATACCTTGATGTGCTGAAGACCTGAAAACTAACATCCTCTTACTATAAAAGTAGTTTCATCCCCATTCACAACAACCGCTGTGGCCTACTGGGCCTCAAGTATACAATGGAAAAATAAATCGTGAGTCCAACTCGCTGCGCTCCACAGGAGTGCAAAAATTTCCTTCAGGAAGGTCGACATTTCTGCGACAGCTGCCACCTCAGTTTGCTTAGCGCGCCCACTTGAACATGAGCAGATGGGTTAATTCACTGATCACTCATAAAGGCGAATAACGCCATATGTACGTTCGCTAATTCCGCAAGTCGAACGACGCGAATCAGAAATTTAGGCGGCTATAGTCAAGGACTCAATTTTTTAATTTTCGCTCAGTCAGCCTACAAAGAATGTAAGCATAAACAAGTAAACATCACTATAGAGTAGTATAAAGCATCATCTAATTATGACAGAAGTGGACATCGCGTAAGTAGTTTTGAAAGCAGTTATATTCTGTCTCTGAATGGCGTATCCAAACCTCTTTGTTCAGTTTCAGGCACTCAGAGCAGAGAAATTTGGACTTTTTGTCAGATTTGCAAATTTTGCATCAGCTTTGAAACGTCGCTTTTGTTGGGGCCCCATTGGCTCTGTTGCGCCTTTTCACTGCGGGCACCAAGTTGATTCCAGTACCGCAGGCCAATGACGAAATAGAATGCTCTGGAACGTCATTATCAGATCTGCGGAGGTCAATAGAATCAAATGAATTGTCAATGAGTTGCTCTGCAAGTTTTGCATAAAAAACCTTTTGCGACATGCAATTTCTTGCACCCATAAAACCCTTGTATAGCAGCCATGAATAAACGATTCAAACTGCAAGCAAAGATGTATTAACCCATAACAACCAATGATTGACTTCGAGTTTCTTCTCCAATCCGAGATCATCCTGTCTGCATCTGTTATGCCTGTCAATCTGGGAGCAAGTTTCATAGTATGTGCTGACAGCCGCTGGGACTGGAATTTCCATTTCCGCAAGCACCATTTAATTGCGAGCAGATCTCCAAAAAGATCTTCTGATAGGCTCTGAAGGAAGTGTCGTACCGGAAGTACTGAAAAATATCTTCTGTCTCTATCCATCCACATAACGGCCATCATAGAAGGATGGCTTTCCGTCCTCGAACTTACCATGGAGATATGATCCCCACGCCTAAAAAGTTCCAGCCCTGACAAAAATGACATAGGAAACTGCCTTGTCGCATTCTTGACGACACCTGTAAACCTCAGTCCATTTTCGAAAAGTGCATTTGCTGTAGTCACGGAAGCAAATGCAGAGTCTGCACAATGAAGTCGAATGGAATGAAACCAAGGCTCTGTAAGTCGAAGAGCAATAGTAGTTACATAAGAGAAATTCGACTCGTAAAGCCGATTACTGTTGTCAGATGCTGACAATACAATCTCCAAATTCAATACAATTCCACTGACACCACAGCAAGCAGTCTTGATTTCGCATCCGTTTTCGGGCTTACAGTCCATAGCGATATAGTGCGGGAGTCCTTCTGACGTCCAGTTTCCGCCCATTCCGTACCAGAGCGACATGCTTTCATCCACGCAAATTCTCTCCGATGGCGACACAATTGACCTCCTATGTCGTTTTATGGCTTTCACGAATCCATTGACCAAAGAATATCTTCTGTCAGTGCTTTCAGTTTCCGTGTAGCGGCTGAACGTAATACATGAGACCAGTGCTCCGAAATTTTTCCTTGAAATTATTTTTCCAAACGTTGCCAGTGGAATGTCTTTTGATGTAGACTGTGTACTCCAAAGCGACCTTCTGCTTATGAACTCGAATCTGCATAGCAATACGAGAATTCCAAAAACTTCAGAATTTCACCAGTTGATGCATGCATGTGCCCACCATTAGCGAGTTTCCGGCTTGTAAGTTCGGTAATTGTGGAAAGGTGTTCGACGGGAAACATGCAAAGAAAAAAATCGTACGGGGTCTTATCATACTCGATATGATCTTGAATGTACTTGTCACCTGGTGGACCAATTAACTTCCTTGGCCGATGTGCCGTTGATCCATTCAACGGTAATAATACCTCCTGATTGTTCCTAAGTTTTCGATTCACTTCTTTGCATACCCCTCCCACTCCGGTCATCCAATTGGCTTCTTTTCGAGGTTCTTCTTCTGAAGGTTGACGACTCGGTAGCTCGATCACGGCAGCAGATGCCTCTATTTCATTGGATGATGATGGGACACCTTCAGATGCTTATCCTGGCTTGATGTTGACAAGCTTCAAGCTCACACACTTTGTCATCAAACACTTTGTCCGGTCCTGAACGGACCAGTCTGCGGTGACTGTTGTCTGACGTCTTCCGGTAGATGTTTCAATTTCGATGCTGACCACAGTTCCGTTGACGCGCTTACTTTTCCAAAGGGACCCGAATAGTCGCCTACACTCAGCCGCTGACGTAACAGGGGTTGCTCGAGTGTTGACAAGGTTTCCGGGCTGTTGACGGGGGTCATTTGGATTTGTCATTTTTGGTTAAATTTTGCGATGTTGACAAACTTGTTGTGTGATCGGTTGAACAGTTGAGGTGTAAACTCCGAAGTTTTGCACGGTTGACTACCTAAGAGTGCTACTAGATATGCTGAAAAGCTAATGCTGTCATTCTGTAATTTTTTCATATAAAATTTTGCCGTTAGAACTATGGACTCATATGAGTACAATTGTCCTCTGAACACTAGTAGAGTATCGTTAGGGTTCAATTAGTACGTGGAAAGTACACGTGTATTGTCAGCAAAGTGCATTAACACGTACGGTAGTATTCGGTCAGCAACGTACCTAGTTTGCATCTAGAGCCCCGCAATGGTCTACAGAACGTGCCCCTGACCTAGTCTCCAGGTCCAGAGAGGCATCAATGATTATGCTACTATGAGCCCTGGTCCTTGTTTTGCAACTTTGGAGTGAATTTGTAACATAAAATCGATTTTACCAGTACGACTAACCAAGCTAGTTAAGGCGAGGGTGCATTCAAGGTACAAGTTTCGTGGAATCTGTGGACGGGATTCCGTCGTTAAGGGACGGTAACGCCACTTTAGGAGATATTTGTGTTTGGTGAGTCTGTCGGGCAATTCGCACACTCCCGGGATTCCGGCTTCTCGTAGGCACGTTAAACAAGAGTGTTTAATCACCGTATATTGGGAGGGGATTCCCTCAACAATTTGAGTACTCAAGGGCGACATTTCGCCGAACAAAGAGAGGAGACCTCCTCAAGAAAGTTAGTGCGAAGACATGTCCTTGCCAAATCTGAGGCCAAGTTTCGCCTGTGAACAAGAAACATGGTTCGTCCAGGAACAAGGGCGAATCCGAGCGAAGACATACCAATAAACGCCCAAGAAAGTGATGTGCTTCAGAAGCTTCGGCCAGAGGCTTAAGCAGAATTTTCTCAATCTACGGACGTTGAAAATGAAATGGAAGATACATCCAAGGCCGGTCAGGACTCTGTCGCAATGATGGAAGAAATCTGCCTGGCAGTAAATAGTATTTCGACGACCATGAGGGAGGTAGTTCAGCTTACTGAGAAGTTTGGAAGGATGACGGAGCCCCCGACAGACTATTCTGCGGAAACCAATGCAAGAGAGGCACGCGCTGTGGAGGCTGTGCAAACAGAATATGGGAATAGAGGCTTTGAAGAAGAGGCGCCCGCCATATACACAGTAAACATGGCCCACAAGATATACAGAAGTTCTTTGGAGAACTCTCGTTGCCGAAAGGCCGGAGACGGATTATTTTTTGATACAAAGCGCACGTAGTATCGTCTTCTTAAAGATTTTCCAATTCACGAGAAGGATGAAAGGCGTCTGCTCTCCTGTGCCTTTGAAAGGGATGCAGCCAGGGTCTTTGACACTGTGGCAGGCGCTCACTGGGATAATACTGCGGATGAACTGTGGGATCACCTAGAGGCTCGGCTTTGCAATAAGGCTCAGCTTAGCGCATTACAGGACAATTTCTTCAACATGAGATGGAATGAACGAATGGAGTCAGTCTCGGCATTTGGAGAACGCCTCAGGTCCGCATCTATGACTACACAGATCCCAATCTCTGACAAAATAATGGTCAATCACTTCAAAGCGGTTCTCCCGGCTCGTCTTCAGGACCAAGCTATGCTAATTTCCGGAGATTTCGACACTGTGGTCAGCATAGTTTCCCGACTTTCATCGGCCCAATCGACTACGAGTAGGGAAAGAATTAGGCAGGTCCAGGAGGATGGGACTAGAAGCGGGGAAGCCGTACCCGCCGTTGCTGGATACACCTATCCGCAGATACTGCAACCGAAAGAGGCATATGATCCGGGACTACCTAAAGAGAAAGATGTATTTGGATCGACGCTGTAAACATAATACACAAGCGGGGGAAGATTACGGGGGCTTGAACCCCACGGCCAGAAAGTAAACCCTAAAATTAATGTGAGGGATAACAAGCGTGAGAAGGGTTGCGCTTGCAGGGAGCCGAGTTGGGGGCAGGGGATGAAAGAAGATGGAGAAGTTGTAGTTAAAGTTACAATCTACGGAGAAAATGTAAGATCACGGCAAGATACAACCGCATCTTCCATTTGGATAGATTCGAGACGGTTCCAGGAAAATGGCGGCTTGTTGTTCCCCACAAAGAGAGAAGCCTGCGCGGCCGATGGACGGGGAATAAAAGTAACTGGGGAAGGGTATATTTCGTTCCAGGTATGGGGATTGCATTTCGGGGAGGAGGTCCGTGCAATGAACACGCTTCCGTATAAGTTGTTGTTAGGGCGCAAGTTCTGGAGGAAGCATAAGCTCCTGTTGGACTTGGAAGCAGATACATCGTCCATCTTGTATGAAGGAGAGCGAGTCTGGGGTCCCCTCACGGCTAGAAGAGACTTGTAATTTGGCACAACGGATGTAATACAGGCTGTGATTGAAGATCATGAAGTGGACGGTGCGATCAAATCCATGGACCTTACGGAGTTTTCCGCAAGCAAGGAAATACAACGTAGGCTCCAAGATTTGTTGTGGGAACGGCGTGAAATTTTCAAAGGTCTTGGGAGAATTGTCTGAATACAGCTCAAGATATCACTCAAGCCCAATGTTGAGCCTTTCTGTGCTCCCATGCGTAGACGCTCCCCAAAGGAGGAAGAAATCGAGCGCAAGTATATACAGAATTGTAGATCTTGGGGTTCTCGAGCCTTCCGTTATCACCGTGGGCTACAAATAATGTAATCGTAAAAAAGAAGGACTCATGTATGCGTGTTACATCGGATTTCCGTCGCTTGAACTACCTTACAGTCACAAACTCCTACCCTATGGAGAACATGAGAGAAATCTTGGACTGGTTGGGAGGTAAGAAGACCTTTTCGGTGTTTGACCTTAAAGATGGGTTTTACCAGGTCCCATTACATCCAGACTCAAAACCTTATACAGAGGTTCGTACAGTGCTGGGTTTGTATCAATACACACGGCTCCCTATGGGGCTGAAAAACTCCCCAGGTACGTTTCACAGGGTTGTGAACAACATTTTGGGGGATCGGAAAGGCAAAGACGTCATGGCCTTCCTAGATGATACAAGTATTGGGACTGCTACCGAGAAGGAACATATCAACTCCCTAGGGGCTATCCTAAATACCCTGCTTAAGGCGGAAGTGAGACTTAAGTTGTCCAAATGTTCTTTTGATGTCCGGCGAGCCGAAGTCCTCGGCCATATCTTGGATAAGGACGGTCTGAGACCCTCTGAAAAGCACAAAGAGTCTATCCGTAAGCTAGTCGAGCCGGCACCAGGCGACGAATTGATGAGATTCCTTAGTTTGTTGAACGTTTTCGCCACTTTTGTCGACTAATTTTGCTGAAAAAGCCGCCCCGCTCTACGAAGTACTACAGGGGACAGGATTCACCAAGAAATGAAGAAATGGGGCGCCGCTAGCCATCCCGTATTGGACACACAGATGGAGACCGTCACAGCGGAAGGTATGGAGGTAGTTATAAGAAGCCCTGAGCCACCCCAAGGTCCTGGTAGCACCGATTCGCAGGACCCAAAAAAGGATAATGACCGATGCCAGCGCATACGGACTAGGCGAAGAACTTCTGCGGTCAGATAAAAGGGTTCAGTGGGGCCCCATTTCGTTCTCCAGCAGATTTCTGAGGAAGTCGGAGTGGAACTATTCACCAACGGAAAAAGAATGTCTGGCCATCGTGTATGCCCTGCAGAAGTGGCGCCACTATCTTCATATGGAGTCCTTCAAAATTGTAACGGACCACCTTTCTCTGAAGTGGTTATTAAACCTGAAGGAACCTCGTGAGAAGTTGGCTAGATGGGTGATCGCAATTCAGGATTTCGACTTTAAGATCGAGCATCGCAACGGACAAGAGCTAGTGGTACCAGATACTCTTAGTCACGACGCAGTTCCTAAGCCCTTGTAACAACGATGCTATGCAGAAGAAGCCGAAATAGAGGCAATATCGCGACTAGTGGAAATGTCATCGGTGGTAACGTCAGGTGGGGACCAAGATATTTATCCACCATGGCATCAGAAAATACGAGAGGCGCAAATCGCGGAGTTCGGAGATTTTAATGCATACGCACAAACAAGCGATAAGCTCGCCGTAGATGAGGAAGGTGTCTTGCGATACTCAGGCAGAGACGAGCTTCCTGTAGTACTACCCAAGTCATTGGTAGAGGATGTTCTGAAATGGGTCCATGGGTCAAAAGTCCATGGTCACTATGGCCTGCGAAGAACGATGGGGAAGTTATTTCCTTGTTACCACTGGAATGGTATGACCAAAGATGTGATATCGTTTGTGAATAACTGTCTGGAATGCAACGTTGCCAGGGAGCGCCAGCCGTCAGGGCAGGCCCCCTTGGAATTGGTTCACTCTAAGCGAAGATTCCAACAGATTTCGACATCCAGAACATTACACCAAGAACATCGAGCGGGAACATAAAAGTGTTGGCTATAGTCGATGTCTTCACGAGGTTCGTTCGAGCAAAGGCTATCCCAGATGAACGGGCCGAGACGATAGCATAGATTTTCATCGATGAATGGATCTCGATATTTGGCCCTCTTTGAAACTCTTTTGTCGGTTAGAGGACTAAATCTTATAGTATCGGTGGTTAGACATCATACAGAAGTCCTGAGTATCGTCAGAATGCAGTCGTATCCTTTTCATCCGCAGGCGAATGGAACCTTATAAAGACGGAACCGCACTCTCGTTAGGGACCTGGCTTGTTTTATGGCCACCGGAACTGAGGACTGGGATTATCACGTCACCATGGCTTGCTTCATATATAACACTGGTTTGTGTGCGGCCACGAGTATGACCCGGTACAAGGCTATGTTTGAAATAGAAGCCTTTCAAGCATAGGGCGAGGTGGACGCGGTTTGTTCTGACAGCGAACCAGAAAGTCTTCCTCGTCGAATGGAACTCCTCCACCGGCAACTATATGCGCTCGGTAGAAAAGCAAGATCCAAAGTCAAGAAGGAGTACGACAAGAGAGTTAATCCGATCGAGCTCGCAGATGGTGATTGTGTCCTGCTGTGGTCGACTGAATTAAGCAATTCAGAGGGTAAAAAGGTCATCAAGCCTTGGATAGGACCGTATAAGGTGAAGCAAAAGCTGGGGAGAGTCGGGTACATAATCGAATCAGAAATAGACGGAAAGGGAGCCCAATCGCATGCCAACAGGCTCCGAAGGATTGGAAGCGGTGTGATGGAGACTGAAGACCCGACAGATGGCGTGTTCCCCGATTCTTTGAGTATCTTCAAGAAATATCCGAAACGGATATGAGGACCAACGACAGGACGGGAAATGTGGAACGGCACTTTAATGTGCAACTCTCCGGCAGGAGATCCCCAAGATGGACCCCAGACTGCGAGCTACTGGAGATTGTGGTTCGGTTGTACAGCGAAAGATAGAAGAAGGATTCGGGTCAACACGACACTCCAGAACGGACGGACTCCTATAGGGATGACACTATGGCGACTGCAAAGACTTGAGGGGAGTCGGACTCCAGGACCCTACAGACTCTGTAGGAGGGACGCGATTTTATCGCTAACCACGTCATGGGCGAATCATGACGGGACAGGTACCCTCAAATAACTGCGAGGATCCCTAGATGTCAGACACCCGACCCCAGCATGACCCGGTGGGTAGGACGTAATTTCAACTGCCGGCCTCATCCCTGCGCGCTCGGCACGGGCACATAATCCCTACGAGACATCCTAAGGAGGCTACTAGCGGCAAGCCGTTTTTACCTTTTAAAGCCAAGCAAGTCTCTTGAAGGAAATTGCGCGGCCAGTTTCAGGCAACGCAGGGACTGTACGCCGCGACACCCTGTCTGCCAGAAGTACTCGCTTGCACTCACAGCTATCCGCCCCGCAGGGCCGGTACAGGCAGCACGGCAGTACATCTGGCATTAGTTCAAGTCACCAGGCGCGCGTCCGCGATAAAACCGCATCAACCGCTCATCGTCCAAGCCTTGCTGAAGCTGATGGTATGGAAGTACCGACACGAGGCGGTTGGGTGCTATATGTAATAGAGGACGCCTGAGGTACGCTCGCAGTGGCCACGGTTACCGGGCCTCAGTGGTTACTGTACCCGGGCCTCAATGGTTACAGTACCAGCCCCTCCATGGGTGCTGAGCGGTGGGCCACTGTAAGGTGGATCACTGTAAGATATTTCTCTCGATTCACGAATTTTCGTTGCTCGAGGCACCGCGAAAGTAGAAAGCAAACTCGGCGTCTCAAGTACAGCGACAACGGCAGCACATGCAGTGGTTTGGGAAGAGTTCGCTGATGCCGGGCCAGACTCCGATGCTGGGCCAGGCTGGACATTAACGCGAAGGACTTCTGGCATACGATGCAAACACGCTTCGTTTGGGGTTTGTGTATGCGTTCTCCGGTGCCAAGTGAGATTGTATCGAGTTCCAATGCCTTTCCACAGTGGCACTGGTGACCGTGCTTCTTCAAATGCAGCGTGTCGATGTGCATCTTCATGTGAGGCTTTGGCCCGAACTTTTGGTCGCGCCATGTGCACGTCCGTTTCTTCGCGCCACGATTCGTAGTGGCAATGGGTCGTTTGAGAGAATCTACTCGATTGAAAGCCGCTGGACGATCCTGGCAATGGTAGCCTCGTCGTGCGCTGTGCGTTGACGACAATGGCACCTTCAGAATGTACCGCCACGGGAACACACTCCTCCAAATCGGGCAGGATAATCCGTGCAGCGTCACGACAGAGGGGGAGGATTCCCCTCCAGGCGTCCCGGGCGTCACGCTCGCGTTAAAAAGTAACGATGTGGATGGCGGTTAGGATGTACAAACTGGCGTTGGAGGGCTAATAGCCACAGCGGAAAGAGGGGAATGCGGGCGAGAACTGACCATCATGAGTAGCAGCAGAAATTGGCTTCGCCTTCGGATGGGTGGAATCCGGGAAGCACATTGCAGTAGACGTGGGACCTCCACGATACGCTTCATCGAACTGATTCAAAAGGAGTTCCGGTTGTTGACAGCCTTCCTTGCTTCTATTTCGTTCCAAACGGGATGAGACTGACCGTCAGCAGAGTTCCGCCCTAACCATAACATCGGAAACGCCGGAACCGATGACGTCCCTTGTATCATAACCTGAGGGTGGGGCAGGCTACGGGCGGCGCTCCGTAGGACTGGGGAGCCAATGGTTGCGGTACTTGTAGCGGAAAGGGTGGGGGATTGTTCGGCAACAATGCCGGTGTGTGCTGATGCAACAATGCCAATGAGTGCTGATTCAACAAGCAGTGCGGAGCGATCGGGGATGGATCCCCGATGGGATGGAACCATAACTTGCCTCTCAATTGCTCGCTGCGATTTGAGCGAGATGGGCATGGCAATATTGGCATCCGTATTCAACCGATCCTGCTCAGCATCCGGAAAAAATTGAATCAAGGACTGAAGGGACCTGGACATTCGGGATTTGGGCATAGGGAAATGTCGGCGAAACGAGTGGGGCTTGTATATCCTGAGGTCGGCTCGACAGCCTGGCCAGATTCATAAGGTCATCCGCAGCATCGATATCATCTGTATACTTAGAAGTTGGTGATATAGCCCAGTCAGTAGCCCCGAGGGGGAAATTTGGGGTGTATTTAATCCATGAATAATATGGTCAGCTGTTCCCTGAGGGATGTAGTTATGTCGGTAAAGGCTTACAATGTAAAGGATTGGCGGGAAGCCGTCAAAACACTAAAAAACTGGCTGGAGGCCGGCCAACAAGCACGCCGCATTGGACATCGCTGCCGCTGCGGCGTGACGCTGTGTTAAGACTTCTTTGACCTTTGCGTAGGTCTCCCTTGCCCTCGTAGCGACGTTCCGTGCGACGTCGGTTATCAACGCGCGGGCGTCCGGGTGCCATCCTCCGAGGGTAGAGATAGGGACGGGCACCAGCCTGCCTCTGGCGGAAGACGCGATAAAGGACTCTTATCTTCTATGTTTCGCCGTTCTTGCTGCGTTGAGCGAGGTGAGTGGGTTGACAGTCCTACTTTCCTGTTCGAGGGCGCTAGGGGGTTGACGAAGGTGACATCGAAGAAGTCTGTTCCGCCAGTTCGTCCCATTGCGCGAATATCAGGTCTTGTGCGGTGGACCCTGATAGGGGTAAATCGTCGGGAGAAGAGATACTTAGAACCAACTACCCCAAGACGGAGGTGTTGCGAGCGACAAAAGTGCTACCGTGGTATAGTTGAACAAATAAAAAGAAGTGTATATGGGAGAGAGTTGAGAGGGCTACAAGCAAGTATAAAAGGGGCAGCGTCTACCACTGATGCTCTGCGACCAGCTTAGGAAAAAGTTTTCTTGGGTCTGAAGTTGACTCTCAACTTCCTACTACTCAGGACTTGACTTGAAGTTGTCTGCCAACTTGGTTGACCTCCACTAAAGGAAGCAGTTTACTCGGCTTATATAGACTTTTGGCTACCCTAAAAGTCTTCAAACAAACAGACTAATAACCATAAAATGCATTCACGGGAATCGTGTGAACCAGAGAGACCATTAGAAGATATTTCCTCAAGGTAAATATCTAGGTGCCATACCCATCCAGCCACCCATCGGCCAGGGGTGGGAATTGATGTGGCCATTATATAGACCTTTCAGAGTCACTCGTAGTATCACCCACAACCTAGAACTGTACTGACATCCACTATGACAGCGTGTCCTAAAAAAAATCAACCGATGAATTTGCCACACTCACCCAAATTAAAAATATCTTGCAAATTCAAAAACTGTAAAAATATCTTCCCAGTTCCAATACTGTATACAATTATGGTCCTCATCTAAATTTTTTCGTGTGCGAATTTGCGCACATCACGCCCTCCCGCTCAAGACGAACGTCCCGGCTCGTCACTGCTCTTCTTCTGTTTCCGTTAGTGTTCGCTGTCTTATTGATAAAATATATGGTCTCTCAAACGGGTATGGATGCAACTGATTACCAATATGATGCTCTAAAAAGTAGGTTCGCATTACTGGTACCTCACTTTGTAGCATAGCCTCATATATTGGTTTGATAACATCGAGATGGGGTTGAATACATTCTTCCTCCGTGACTCTTCCGAATCTTCCAAGAGTGAAAAAATATCTATGATATGCAAACTCTTCTGGAAGATGCCGGAGGAATGGATGCCGATAAGAAAAGAAGACGCGCATCATCAAGAACGAATCTTCGTAAGATAAGTGCGGTCCATGTAGCGCCCTAAAACATAAACAGATGCTTATCATGAAATAAAAAATGACCTGCGCATCGTTCGCGTCCTCGGAGATATTGCGCAGCCAAAAAGATAATCTTCTTCTTCCGACTGTATGTTGTGCATGGTTGTGAAGGAGAGCTAGAGATGAAGTTGTGGTGGACGGTCCCGATAAATGGCCGCGACCAGATGAAGTTGTGGTGGACGGTCCCGATAAATGGTCGCGACCAGCTCCTGACGTACTGGGACCTGCACTAGGTCCTCTCGGGGGACGACCGGAACCTCTTCTGGGCGGGTTGTTGTCTCCCGAAGGTCCTCCTCTGGTCATCATCACTGCTTCAGGAGGATCCTCGCCGCCTCCAACGTTCCCAATTTGTGGCGGAGAAACGTAAAGTTCCCATAGAGGATACGGGACCAGTCTGTACTCCATATCCGGGGGTAAGGCGTAACCTCTCAGTCGCACGTCTTGGTTGTTCTTGAGAAATACGTAAATTTGACGGATAATATTCAGATACGTTTGCGACAAGTCTCCAGCAGCTACCATTCCATATCGTCCTATAGAGTAATGATATATTACCTCCACAAACTCTGGACCTGCTTCCGTGAACCTTCCGTTTTGGAATGAAAATAGAACTCTTATTAATAGTCGGAAATCTTCTTCAGGTAGCAATGGTCCGTTCAACGTACGAAAAATAGGCATATATTAATGTAGAAATGGATGATTACGTGGAGTTCTAGTAGTCCCGCGTAATCGAGGTGATCCATTCCCAGGCCCTTTTTCCTCCCATAGGAATCATTCTATAGTTAAAGATGAGTATGCCCCGTGGTTGCGCATAGTCCTGTGTGAGAAGGAATTCTTCAGGCCTCTGATGATAAGGGACCAGACGACGTGCATGGATAGCCCTCCTTGATCTCTTCCCTGAGCTTGAACAGAGCTGATAGTGCGGGTGTCTTTCCTCCGTGACGATGCAAGGGTTCGAGTACTTGGTTTGGAAGGCCGGCCACTTCACAGCCTGCTGCATTGCTTTTCCATGTACTACAAGTACTTTAGAGCCAACTGAAAAGGTTCTGACTGCAGTTTCTGCATCCTTATTTCTTGTCTGTGTTAGCGCGCGGTGTGATCTCCAGCCTTCGGTGGCCAGTAGTTCAACTTCCCTACTCTCTTCATCGATAATATTTGTTTCCATGTCTCTCTGTAACATTCTAGGAGCCCTTCCGTACATTAGCTCGAATGGTGAGCGTCCATTTCTTCCTCTTCTTCGACGATAGCCGTATAGTACTTTTGGTAAGGCATCTTCCCACTGGATTTCATTCTCCGACATAGTTTTCGATATTGCTCGTTTAATGGTTCCAACCATCCTCTCAGCTTTCCCGTTGGACATAGGAGCGTATGCGAGAACGGTCTTCAGCTGAATCCCTTTCTCGTCCAAAAAACGAAGCAGTGAAGTTGCAGTAAAACAAAGGGCGTTATCCGAGATTATCCTTTTTGGAAGACCAAACGGTTCAATTATTTCTTTTTCGATGAATCTCAGTACCACCTCAGCATTTGCCTCCTCAACTGCAACTGCTATTGGCCATCCAGTAAGATGTTCCACCCCTATAAGGAGATATTTTTTCCGGAAGAGGTTTCCTTGAACGGGCCCGCAAAGTCAATTGAGAAGGTTTCAAAGAGACCGGAAACTGGAAAACTTAGAGTTGTCTTATACTTCCGTATTGGAGTGAATTTTTGGCAGTTGTCGCAGCTTTTCACGAAATTATAGACGTCCTTATGGATACCGGGCCACCAGAATCTCTCAGTTACGAATTTTTTGGTTGTTTCGAGATCCCAATGCCCTAGCTCATCACGGAAAGTCCTCAAGATCTTCATTCTTTCTTTCAAAGGGTCCACTAGTCGGGGACCGGCTTTACCGTGTGTGCCGGAAGAGTTTCCCATTCCACACTGTAAAAGCATTTTGATTCCTGCGTACCCAATTTCTGTGTTCAAGATCAACCTTTCTCATTTCTAGTCCATCGAGGAATTTGATCAGTCCGTGAATATTAGCTTCGTACTCGTTATCGTTCGGCAACTGCAACTCGGCGACTCCGACGATGTCCTCCGAAGCTTTTTCATTTGGAATCAGTGCGTCCCTCAAGCGGGATAGGTAATCGGCAGGCTGATTATTGCGTCCGGGTCTATACACAATTTCAAACCGATATTCTGCGAAAATGTCGAGCCATCGGGCCAAGCGGTGATGTACATCCTTCTTTTGGAATGCTGTCTTAAGTGCCTGGTGATCAGTTATCAAGACAAATTTCTCGAGTGATAAAAGGTATACGCGAAACTTTTTCAGCGCGAAGACGACAGCTAGCGCTTCTTTCTCGCAGACTGAGTATCTCTTTTCCGCATCATTCAGAGTTCGGCTTGCGAATTGAACAGGGTGTAGTCTTCCGTTTTCATCTTTTTGGGACAAAACGGCACCCAAAGACCGTTCTGAGGCATCTGTCTCCACAACGAATGGTCTCTTGAAATCTGGGTACATGAGAACTGGGGGGACACATAGCTTATCTTTAAGCTCCTGAAATGCAGTTTCCATTTCCTTGTTCCAGTAAAATTTTCCGTTCTTCGTAGTGCTGGCATGTAACGGTGCTGCAGTCTTGGCGAAATATTTGATAAATCTTCTGTAATATGAGGCCAGTCCTAAGAAGCTTCGGACCTCCGTCTTTGAAGCGGGCCTTGGTGCCAACTTTATTTTTTTCGTTTTCTCTGGATCCACTCTAATTCCCTCTTGGTCGACGATATGACCGAGTAATTGGATAGAAGTTTTCGCAAAGAAGCATTTGCTCAACTTAATTTTCAAGCTATACTCCGATATCCTCTCCACAACTGTCTTGACGTGCGAGATGTGCTGATCCAATGTTTCTGAGAATATGACGACATCATCGATATAGACTCTTGCGAATGGAAGTCCTTTCAAAACCTCGTTCATCATTCTTTGGAATGTAGCTGGTGCATTCATGAGACCAAAAGGCATCACTTCGAACCTGAACGTACCGGCTTTGCTGGTAAAGTTGTTTTTCCTTACATTTTTCATCCAATGGAATCTGCCAATAGCCAGTGTAAAGGTCAATTGAGGTGAAATATCTCCCATCCTTCAGGTCCTCGAGGATCTCCTCCATGTTCGGAATCGGAAATCGATCGGGTATCATTCTCTGGTTCAGTTGTCGGTAATCGACGCAAAAACGCAGCTTTCCATCCTTCTTTGGTGCGACCACAACTGGAAACGACCATGGGGATGAAACTGGTCGAATAATATCATTTTTCAGCATACTTGTAACATTTTCTGAGATAAATTGGTCATATTTTGGCGGTTGACGTCTGGGCTTGTGGTAAATCGGTTGAGTGTCGGTAAGTTCGAACGAGTGAGTAACCGGTACACTTGCTTGTCTTAAATCTGATACACTCCATGCAATTACTTCGGAAGATGTTAACATGTCGGATATTTTCAGTGAGGCGGCGGCGGGAAGGTGCTGCACTTTTCCTTGGATTTCTGCCATTTGGCGCCCTTTTCTTCTTGATTCTCAACCTCAATATTTTGAAGGACCTCTTCCGTCGTGCTCACATCTTCATATATGGAATTCGACGTATTCTTATTTTCTCTGCAAAGGTAATCTTCTTTCATGCTCCGAATTCTGTCCTTTGATTCGATATCATCGCAAAAAGAAACATATTCGGGTTTCAAACTTCCTAGAATTCCAGTCGTCATCTGTTTCAAACCCAGAGTCATAATCGTCCCATGCCATGTTCATTACCCCCCAAGGGTACCCTTTTCCACTTCCGAAAGTGTTCGTTGGTTCCGAATCTTCGCTGTCATAGCTAGAAGTGAAATCTTCACTGTCCGTTTCTTTTAAATCTTCAGGATGCGTGCTTTTGTCGAAATCCAGGGGCATCTTCACCGTTCTGCCGTCAATATTAACTGAAACCATTTGATTGCCCAAGTCAATGCATGTCCCTAGTCTTTCCATGGTAGGGCAGCCAATGATTGCATCGAAAGGGAGATCAGGCATGACAAGAAAGTCTACATCAACTTTAGAGTCCGCAAAGAACACGGAAACATTGTCAACAGTGCCCATGCATTTTGAGACGGTTCCATCCGCTACAGTTATTTTTCGAGTCGTTGGAGTAATGTCGAGACCTAGATCTGTCACCAAAGTTTCTGAAATGAGGTTTGGAACAGCACCCGAATCGAAGAGAGCCTGGGTTTTCATACCCAATACTTTGACTGGTACCAGCTTAAGACGTCTTGGTGCTGTCGAGGCCGATTGAAGAAACAGTTTCTTACCCTTAGCGGACTTATTAGACCTGATAATTTTTTTGAGTTCTTTTCTCGCATCCTCTGCGTCGCCCCTCAAAAGTTGACCAAACGTTATCCCAGTTGGGGCCGATGCAAGCTCAGCCACCAAATTGTACCTCTTCACATACTCTAGTACGTCCTTAGAGATACTCTTAACTTTCTTACTCTTTTTCGTCTTCTTGGCCGGAGTGACTCCCACTCCTGGAACAACTTGATCAGACCTCTTGGTTCGAGGAGGTACAGGTGCTGGGATATGCTCCAGCATTCCATAATCTAGCCTAGGTTTCTTCGATAAAATGTTCCCTTCCCCATCCCTTTTTGTCACATTGACTTGACTAATCTCTTCAGCGATGGATACGTTACCGGCATCCGTCAACCTTTGATCCCTTCTATTTTGTAAGATTTTCACCTCTGGTCCTGACTCACTCCTTGCTTCCGATAAATTTGCTCTTCTGTTGTCTTTAGACCAGCAGTTACTTTCATGATGCCCGTAACGTCCGCACTTTCCACAACGAGTGTTTCTATGTGGATTATCAGGACACCTATTTGCAAAGTGTCCAGGCTTGTGACAGTAAGAACAGACTTCTGCGGCCTTGGGGCCCCAGACTGGTTCTTCTTAATGGTAAGAGTAAGGCTTTCCAACTGCGAGGTTATCATGTCAAGTCGATTATCGAATCGGGTTTCCAACCTTTCTTCCAAGTTTTTGACATCGCTCCTGACAGATTCTAATGCCGCTGCACTAGTAGCCGGCCTTTGATAATTCTTTTCAGGATGTACGATAGACATCGATGTGCGGGTTTCCCTCGGTGCCTCACTCAGTGACTGAAACGTCTCCGAATTTTTGACAAATTCTACTATGGTACCCTTCAGTTCATCAAAAGTGTGAGGGCCCTTGATGAGGAGGAAATCGGAGAGCCGCTTATCCCCCATAGCCGCCTTACGCAGCATTCCGTACTTGGCTTGGGCGTTGAACCCAGCCTTTTCATAAAGATCACACAAGTACACCAATGAGCTTAACAAATCGTCGAAGTTGAGCCGGGCCTCTATGGCGGTACGAATCATCTCATCTGGTTCTACCTCCTTAGCATACTCTTTCACAAGCCACTCACATACGTCACCGAAGTTACGCCCATTCCCGTTAAGAGACCACCCGTTGATAAACTTGGCCTTATATTTGTGCTTTGCGTCACCATGAAGATAGGCGAAGATACTTTCGGCCTTCTCTTCATCGCTCTTCTCACGCATCACAACGTTGACATATGTATAAAGAAACTCCTCAACGTCTTCATTCTTGCCCCCTGCGAACGTTATACGAGCAGCGTTGAGATCCATGATTACAGAAAAGAAATCCCCCCGAAGTGTTCCTTAATACTGCTCAACTCGAATACCTCGGGTGCAACCCCCTCCACAAGGGTACCAAATGATAGGGGTAAATCGTGATACTTAGAACCAACTACCCCAAGACGGAGGTGTTGCGAGCGACAAAAGTGCTACCGTGGTATAGTTGAACAAATAAAAAGAAGTGCATATGGGAGAGAGTTGAGAGGGCTACAAGCAAGTATAAAAGGGGCAGCGTCTACCACTGATGCTCTGCGACCAGCTTAGGAAAAAGTTTTCTTGGGTCTGAAGTTGACTCTCAACTTCCTACTACTCAGGACTTGACTTGAAGTTGTCTGCCAACTTGGTTGACCTCCACTAAAGGAAGCAGTTTACTCGGCTTATATAGACTTTTGGCTACCCTAAAAGTCTTCAAACAAACAGACTAATAACCATAAAATGCATTCACGGGAATCGTGTGAACCAGAGAGACCATTAGAAGATATTTCCTCAAGGTAAATATCTAGGTGCCATACCCATCCAGCCACCCATCGGCCAGGGGTGGGAATTGATGTGGCCATTATATAGACCTTTCAGAGTCACTCGTAGTATCACCCACAACCTAGAACTGTACTGACATCCACTATGACAGCGTGTCCTAAAAAAAATCAACCGATGAATTTGCCACACTCACCCAAATTAAAAATATCTTGCAAATTCAAAAAACTGTAAAAATATCTTCCCAGTTCCAATACTGTATACAATTATGGTCCTCATCTAAATTTTTTCGTGTGCGAATTTGCGCACATCAGACCCCTTCTCGCAGCTCGATGACTGGATTTCACGCAGCTTTCCCGAGATCGCTCGCCAATAAACGAACTTCGCGGTAGTGTCTTCGCGTCCTTCGCCCCCGTGCAAGCAGTGCAACAGGTGGTCGGCGAAACAGTCGAGAGTTTCGGGGCAGTTCCGCTTGGGGCATGGTGTTTCCGGAGGGAAAAGCGGGACTTGGCAATAGTATTGGAACCATATTGAGAATTCTCTTGGTTCAATGCTAGTCTTAAGGCCGGGAGATGGGGTGCAGTACACCCAATCCGTCGCGCCGGGGAGCCCCATGGAGGCATGGAAAGCCCTGAGTGACTTGCATTTAGCAAAGGCGGCTGCGTGATTGATGCGAGGTGGAGGCATGGCTCTGCTGTCGCGGGTACGGGACAGAATGTGAAGGTTGATGACAAGGCGGAAGGTGAAGTTGAGGCAGGGATAAGGGCTGCACGGGCTGCCCCGGGACGTGTTGGGAATTCACCTTGGCAGCGGATTGGAACATTGAGGGGGATTGAGCGTTGTGAGTGGATTGGTTACCTAGAGGTGCAGAGCAAACGGTCTGCTGTTGAAGCTGGGCAGTTTGAGACGGGAGCGAACTATGTCGGTCAATATACTGTGGGAGATGGAGCGGAAGCGGTAGATAAGGGCGCTGACGCGGTTTGGCTCGGTTGTGGTGTTGCTGCGGAACTTGGTGCAGCGGAGACGATGGCGGATGAGGGACTGCAATTGAGCGGTGGGAATGAAAGGAATGATTGGGATCCGCAGTGGATGAGACTTTGGAAGTAATTCGGTGAAAGGGATTTTCTCGGAATTGGGCAGGAGGGAATAGGAGGTGGGTTGGCGCCTTTTGAGGAAATAATTCGAGCCGGTGTCCATTTGGGCAAGATGGGCGAGGGACCGAAATGGGATGTGGCGGTTATATAAGAGGAAGGGGCAGTCCGGGAGTGAAAGTGGAGTAGGCAGGCCACGCGTAGGAAGGAATGATGTATCAATTGGAGCGCGCTTGTGTAGCAGCGAGACAGGTTGTAGAGGGGATGGTGGCGGTGTTGCGCCTAGTGGAGGAGGTTGAGGCAATGGGCAATACGGAGGTGGAGAAGGTTGGAACGCGAGAAAAGGAACTAGGAGAGGCGGTGATAATAGCGTTGTATGTTGTAGTCCGCAGGGCCTTGGGAGAGACGCAAGGGCTGGAAGAGGAGTTAGTCGATCGCTGGGAGCGGACTTGGGAAGAGCTCCTTTCGCGGAGGAGAATGAAGTTGTATTCGTCAGAGAGGTGCGCCGCCGGCAACGAGGATGGTTGGCAAGCAAGGTTGGGGTCGACGAGTTGCAGTTCCGTAGGGAGGGGGTGCACACGGGTGCGAAGGGGAAAGGCAACCCGAACGGTACTGAGGATGCGGAGGCGGGAGCTAGATTTTGATTTGTTTTGTTTTTTGTTGCCATTGTTATACTTGTTTGATCTTTTAGTTAATTGTAGGCGAGGAGTGCACAAGGTACGAATGTTAGGGTTCAATTAATACGTGGCACGTACACGTGTATTTTCAGCAAAGTTCATTAACACGTACGGTAGTATTCTGTCAGTAACGTACCTAGTTTGCATTTAGAGCCCCGTAATGGTCTACAGAAAGTGCCCCTGACCTGGTCTCCAGGTCCAGAGAGGCATCAGTGATTGTGCTCCTATGAGTCCTGGTCCGTGCTTTGCAACTTCGGAGTGAAGTTGTAACAGTACTGTCCTGGACAGGTCTAGCAGACCTTTAGCGAAAATACTCATTTTTCTCGATATGACAACAAAGGGTACAAAAGAAGTAGTGTTTAACACGAAATAGCAGTACGCCAACGTGACATCCAAGTATGACATAGTGCAAAAATTTAATAAAAGAAAAATAGTTTTTCCTAAAATTCTATGGAATTCAAAAAAAAGATTTAGAAATAGTGCAAAGAATACAGCCAAATTGTAAATATTCGAGTATTTCTGAAAGACCTTGTCTTAGGCATGAAAAGGTTACCTTCCACAATGGTTAAATTTTGGACATGGCTAAAATTTGGACGGCTTCTCGCCAAATATTTCGCACCGAAACAACCTGCCGAAACCCATCCGAGATAGTCCATCAGCACATTTCCGCCATCCGTGGTACCTTGAAACGAAATTTACCATAAAGAGAACACTGTTTTTATCCTAGCACTCGCAAAACTCGGCCTCTGACTACTACACTACTTCCCATTCCCTCCGCATCCCTTCTCGCTTCTCCATCGTCACGCCGGAATCTTTGCGCCAACAAGCCGTGAAGCGCAAACGTCAAATTGCAAGAGCAGAAGAGCAAGCCTCCAAGCGACGAGGGGCTGTGATGCTTGTTCAAGAAAACAAGCATTCCGTTCAAGCAATTGCAAGTATGTCAGCAGTGGGCAACTGTGGGATCCTTAAAGAATCTATTGAAGAGTAACAACGAAGAGGAATTGGGAAAGATGCTGTCTACAGAGCCCATGCAAGGGCGCCCACTCGTGATCTCGGCTTCTGAGACCGCCACAGTGAAGCAATCTATGCTTAGGGCAGCAAGCGAGGGATTCGCCGCAGACTTCCATAGCCTGCACTACTCGCCTGGCCGTATAGCTGCGGATGGTCGCACAGGGTGGTCCAAGGGCGTGCTCTCTGCAGATGAGATTCGTCGCTTTCGTGCGAGGAACAGAGACCAAAAATATAGACGTCACTCGAATAAGTAACCCGCCAAATTGGCCGCAGAGAATGACCAGCATGTGCAGACCTTCATAGATATTATGGAGGACCTGTAGAAGGATAACAGTGGTATCTTGTCCAATCCTAGCCGTCTTTGGACGAGACCGCAGTTGATGCGACCTTCGCAGAGCATTAGCGCGTTTTATGTCCACCAACTTAGAGAAGAGGTGGCTACCGGTCCGTGAAATCGACCTATGTATCCAGTCAACACATGACTGCCGTTATTGCTTGCTCCGCGTCGGGGCTAGTGACACCACCCTTCTTTATAATTGCAGCAAAAAGAGTCTCCAGCAGGTGTTGGGCCCCAGTTTCCGTCAGCTTCCATGCTCCACCAACTGGAATCATTGCACGTTACACACAGGAGAACTGGTTCCCGTTTTCAAGTGATATTATCAAGGTCAGTGAGAACGGCTCTATGGAGGGCCCAATTCTGCAAGCATATTTGAAGCACATTGATGATTTAGTACGCCGAGTGTTGGGCAAGGAGACGAGCTACGCACTGATTCTCGATGGTCACGCGTCCTGGAGGGACATCGGATGGAAAATAGAGTGCCAGTCGCGCAACTTTTGGGCTGTGGTAAATGCGGCAAACATTCGCACTCCTTACAAGTTTGTGAACAAAGTGTCAACTGAACATTTAAGGAATCCCTTCGAAACATTAGAGACGAGTTTCTACGACAAGCCAACGTTGACACAACTCGTGTCAACTTTGAATTTGCTTGCGCTATTCACGCCTCTGATAGTAACACTGTCACATACGTCTCCTCCTCTTTCGGAGTGACGGGCATCTTCCCCTTTGTCAAAAACATTGCCAAACAATTCCGCAAGACCTATGAAGTGATCCACGCGAAGGCGGAGGCTAAATTGGAGGACGCAGGGATTGCGTCGCGTGTCGTTGCCATTCGTCGCAGGCAATCTGATAGAATAGAAAAAGACTAGATCGCCGCCATCTTCAACACCGCGGAACCAATCTCCCTGAAGTTACAAAGGGTGTCGACAATTCTCCGGCATCATGACACGGTGAATAACATCGTGCAGCGATCCTTTGCCAGCTCCTCACAATCTTGCCCTATGGAGCCGAGCACGAAGTTTTCGAAGAGATTTCTGTACCCAGCAGACGCCGCTGCAGAGTGCCTGACGAACGGCCAGCTTGTGGAGCAGCACGAAGAGGCCGTTCGGAGGAATTTGTCGCAGCAGGAGAGAACCCAGCAGGCTCGTGAATATCGGCGAGTCGAGCGAGAGGAAGAGGCCGAGCGCAGACGAGCCGCGCAGGCCCAGAAACAAGCAGACAAGGAGACCGAGAGAGAACGAAAGGCCGCCGCCTCAGAGAGAGCCGCAGATATAAAAAAGCGAGGGAACGAGATTGGCGAGTCTTTGGCCCTTGTGTTGAGGGAGGACGCTGCCGCTCGGAGAAAGGAAACTAAAGCTGGAGGGCGGAGAGTGCGAGCGCTCGCAGTGAGGCAAACCCCCATCAGGAGCTACCAGTTTGCTGCTGGAATTGTCTTCGCAGCTCTTGAGGATGCGATGTAAGTTGGCGAGGAGGATGCGGAATGTGTCCAAAGTTAAGCCAGAAATTGAAAATTCTGGGTCTAGGATAGATTTACAGTAAATTGCGACTGGTTGGCAGCCACTTGTCCGATTTGGGTGAAAAAGGTGTCAATCTAAATCGCCGTTCAATGACTGTCTCATCGGTTCAAGAGTCACAGAAAAGCAGAACTTAAAGTATGCTTTAATTTTAATTTTATGATATGTGCCCAAATATTAGCCTTTATGGAAGGTATATCAAATGGTCTCTACCGTGTCCACTGCCGGATCCGACTATAGGGCTATAAACTAACCGGATGGTCCACGTCGGTCATGTGCAGCGGCGTGCGGGGGCAGATAACCATAGAGATAGACGACTAGATGATGCAACTAAGGCGCTGATACACACGCCAGCGTATCACGCCTGCATTCGTATTATACCTCCGTGCTATTAGCGGGATTAACTGCTCAAGCAAAACAACAGTTTATGGTGCAGGCGCACCGAGGGAATCAAACGCAATCGGTTGAAACGTAAAGTTCGGTGCACGGGTCGGGCTGTCGGATAGTGCAGGGAGGCGGCGCGACAGCTTGCGTTCCAGGTCACCTACCTTGTCACGGTGCGCCAATGCGGCAGCACCGCCAGCGGCCGAGGTGGCCTTGGTGCGGACGGCGTCTTTGAACGGGGAGATGACGTTAATTTCACAAGCGACAGGCCGTGTCTCTTCGTTGCTCGGATCGGGGGGGGTTACAAGGATGTCCGCTGGGCGAAGCTCTGTGCCAGGGATGAGGAGAGGAACTTCATACTGACAGTCAACCCGGGCGGCACGGAAGATATGATATGCGAGCGGGTTGCGGAGGGCGTTGTGCATGTGTGTGCGGCCAAACACGGCAGGGCAGGGGCCAGCCTCGTGATCGCCGAGAGGTTCCATGGTTCGCTTACAATGCTGACAGGTTATCGGGAGTGAGTCGGTGTAGACCGGCAATCCGATTTGACGGGATAAAATGACTGTCCAGTGGGCTTGTGACACCTTGGTAGCATTGGTTGGGTGGGGGAAGAAAAATTCAGCGGCGGGGCTGTGTCGGAAGGCAAGGCCACGGATCCGGCGCCTGATTTCGTTGGCAATGTGTTGATCCGGGCTACAATAGGCTTCCCATGCGTTGTCTTGCCAGGACGTCTTGGCCCAGGCCTCTTGCTGCACCCTATTTAGTTGAGTTTGGATGTTGGTGGGTGTGGCAGCAAGGGCGGTGGGTTCAAGAGTCCCAGATCAATGAAGTACGTGCGTCCAGGTATTCCAAGTCAATAATGGCAGAGAGGCGGCCGCGCTTGGGCCAGGAGAAAGGCTGAGTCCCCGCGGAACCTGCGTCCCAGCAGGGCAGCAGATTGTGGGATAGTATACTCGGCAGAAAGTTCGCGGGTCTATGACGCTAGCGGCCGCATAGACGAGTACAACTGTGTGGTTAGCTATATTTGACTGTACCGTGAACTAAAATTATGCAACAAAGTACCGCAAACAGCCATTCTGAAAAATTAAAAGACCAAGGTTATGGTCGAGAGGCACTCGTATGAACTTGAAAACAAGATTTGAGCTTAATTTAGAGAGGTGTGCATGCTCCTGCCAAAACTCATTAACACCGCCGGAAAAAATTTTCGCCAACCCTCAAGAAGAAGTGATGCAAGAAATGAGTAATGTGTCTGAAAGCATATTTGGGAATATTTGAGAGGCACTGACCTTAGGACAGAGGTGCGCAGACTGTTTTCTACTTCGCCAATTTAGAGTTACCGGGACAAACGCTGGTCTGCTTTTGATGTCCAGTAATGAAGTCCAGGACAGACTCGGTTTGGAACGATGGCAAAATAATACTGATTCGGCAGGGTGTTTTTCATTGCTACATAATAGGTGGTTCAGCTCTGAAGTCTCCACCGCAGCAATGAAGAGAGGTTCACCAAACGAAGCTGCAGTGGTGACCGCTATTTCACATACTACGTACGTCAAAGCAGTTTTTGACATTGGAATGGTTGCCATAAAGGACGCTAGATACATTACATGCTCACTAGATGGGATCATTTTACTCAACATTGCTCACTTCCACGAATAGGGATGTGTCCTGGTGTTGACAGCGTTTTCTGGTCAAAGGCTTGTATTAGCTTCTTTAGAGGTTAAAAAGAAGGTAGTTGCAGCCCCATTTGGTGATTCTGTCCATCTTTCATCACCGTACGTAGTGCGATGCGAGATCGTTGATGACAACTTCAGAAAATACGTTGCAACGGAGCGCATGGGGCATGTTTTTCATCAATGCATAGCGGTACAAGTTGAATTTTGCGTCCACGTTGTGACAGGAGAAACTTGACTTTTATACACTGTCATTGTAAGAATTCCGCACCCGGTTCGTGAATTCTTGACAAAGATCATTGTAGAGAAGGCTAAACCTCTCGTTGCATGGGCGTTTGCACAGAATTTTTTCTATCCTCAATTCATTCATGCGGAGGATAAGGGTCATCTTGAAAAAATCCACACATTTCGGCAGACTGTAGACAGTCACGTCAGGGTTAACAGTTGCTTCAATCCTCTCAGGTTGTTTAAAAATGCAGCCCAAAGCTTCTATTCAAAAACTAACGCAGAAATAGATTTTACTACTCAGCAAAGGGCTACTATGCGGAGCTAAACATCACACCTTAAATCGGAGTAGAAGATTGTCTCTCAAGTAATCAAAAATCTTGTCTTACACGCATTTGTTGAGTGGAAGATGCTTCAGAGGGAGTACTTGCTGGAATCCGACGATCTGTTTCGATCTATTGAGAATTAACAGCTTGAACAAAGTTCAAGCTACTGCATATTTCATGTTTGATGTTTCTAAAGAGCTTCTCTGGTACTCATCAATCACACAAGAGAAATGTGCAAACTTTGATCAAAAGCTGAAGAGCCAGAAGGCTTCAAGTGAAGAATTGAAGCGATTAATGAAATTTGCGAAATCGGTGAAACTTAATATGATTGCTTGATTTAATTCCACTGACGTAGTCTCTTTACATCTCTCCAACTCAGCGCATGCAGTTGATTTAGACAGAATACTCCACTGTGCTTTGGGTGGGAAGCACAATCAGCGGTATAGATGGCATAGAACTACTTTTAAATGCAGATTTTGTGACTTAAAATATTTCTCTGAAAGTACTACCGAGCTACAGCAGGAATTGTTTCCGAGTTTGCCACTATCATAAGTATTTGTAACTGCGCGAGATTCCGACTAGAGCCCCGTCTCTGTCTCATAGTGCAGAGAAAACAAATGCATCAAGGGAAAGTACTGGGCAAAATTTTAGATCTTCGCCGCGAGATGATAGAAATCCATTGGAAGGAGAGAGTCCCAGTGATTTCGAAGGCGCATCTGGAAACCATAATTCTAATTATGTACCTCGTCAGGCAAGATAAAGTTCTGCGTCATTGGAATCATCGAGATTGATGGCAGATGGTGTAATGGAGGGTTCAGAATGCGTTACAAAGCGCAGAAAGCAGAGTTGATGGGGCTAGAATCGTATTCAGTTATTGTACTGCACATAAAAACGTTCAAAACGATTGTAAAAGGATGGCTGTTTAGTCCACTTTTTGGCTATACGGCCTTTTTCGGGTGTCTGAACAGGTGCCGGGAGGCCATATTGGGAGGTCTGTGACTCAGGTGCTGTTCGTCCAATTCTGCCCAAACCTTGTGGAGAAACGCTAGTTGCTGCTTTTTGGAGTCCTATGTGGTTGATTTCTAGGCATATCTCCATGGAACTTAACCACAGGTCTCTGAAGCTTAAGTCCAAAAAAATGGACTTTAAAATCTGGCATTATGGATATCACCAAACGCACAATGCAATACTGTAATACTGCCACCTTGAAATCTAGGGCACAAGTAATTGCAATTGCCAAGGCAGATCAGTTGTAGCCCGTGATTGGCCACGATCGTTTGTACAGTATGCACTGTACAACAATATGCACTGCATAAAAAGTACAGTACTTTACAGTATATGTAAATTGCAGCACTGTACAAGTGGCCGGGCTCCGGCCTGTTGATGGGTAAAAATGTTATTAGGGACTTTACGCAAGAAAAAATTCTTGTCAACGTGAGTAAAAACACGTCACACGTATGCCACTATGCGTCGAGTCAACCCTAATAGTGAAGTCCCAACATTCTGAGTTCGTGAAGAATGCCCCAATGGTGAAGCCATGTGAGCTTGAGAAAGTTAGCAAGATTGTACGCCCTTGCTATGCTGGTTCCAACACAAACCTCGGCGAACATGCAACCCCAACCTCCGCCATGCCCCGATACGGCATATCCAGCCCTTGCCCAATCTCACCCCTCACAGAATCCTCTCATATCGACATCAGCAAGTTCCAGTTATCCCTCTAGGCCCTTCCCCACACCATCAAAAACGCCCAAGACGAGATGCAGATTCACAAAAGACGATGAACTTATCATAACTCGGGAGGTTGCCGCAGCCAAAGCTCATATTGCACCAAACGGTCAGACCAGGGAGCGTTTTGAAATTTTTGCAGCAAAAGTAAATGGTTCCAAACGCGTCAAGCATGTAGTTACCTTTAAATCAGTACAAGACAGGTACAAACGTCTGCAGGAACGCTTTGACAAAAACGATGCGGCTGACGCCAAGTTGAGCGATTTTGGTGAATTAGAGAAACTGCTGGCGGTACTGAAGGAAGCTCGTGATTATCTCGTCAGAACACGGGAATATAAGAAGAAAAGTAAAGAAGAAAACGAACTCAGTAAGCAACGTCTTGGTGCTTTTATTCGCCAGCGTGCTACAAGTCGAAAGAATTCAGATAACAGTGGCCCCTGGTCAGAAGTTCAAGGTTCACCACATACTAAGAAAGCGAAAACGAGTCGATCATTTGCTTCGATAACGGTTTATGATATTACAGCGTCTTTTACGGCTGTTTCGGAGCGAGGGGATGCACAAAGGCTACAGCTGGAGGCAGAGAGGTTAAAGTTGGAGCGAGAAATGTTTGAAGCGGCTCAAAAAGAGAAGTCACTGGACTGAGAGGAAAGCCAACGTGAGCGCAAGGAAGCCCAAAAACTGGATCTTCAAAAGTTCCAAATGATGATAGATGTCATATGGGGGCTTCAGATGTCTACATCGCGTGTTTTGGTTTTTCCCTCCAGAGGAATTGGGTGGGCATAAGAGAGCTTTGAATTCCGGCACTGATGATGATGATCCTTGCTCAGCGCGGAGCCGCTGAGAAATGATCATCAAATGACGACTTACCCACGTGAACGAAGGTACTCAGAGAGCGAGGGCGGAGCGCACTGAAAGTATGTCGCGATTTGATTGCCGTACGGGCAGGTCCGGATGTTGGTGAGGATAATGGCAGCAATGTACAAGGAACCGATTGGAGCTTAAATAACACGTAGTTTCTTAGTGCAATTTCACTTCTTTGCCTTTTTATGACAGCTGACAACTCGCAAAGAGGCTTACAGTTATTACTGTAATTTACCGTTCAACCTAGAACTTGACCGCTATGTTTATGCACTGTACAGTGCTGTAAGCTTGAGCTGATCTACTTTAGATCAGCTCAAGCAAGTTTAGGGGTACACACTCGCCCTCGTCTAAATGTCTTCTGGAAACTTCCTTCGATAAACAGAAAGCATCAGTCGACTCGCCTTGAAGTCCATATAAGCCCCTGTCTCTCTCCATCTTCCACCTGAGTAAATCTCCTCATCACCTTCTCCTCTCTCATCTCTCCTTCTCGTTCCCTCACTCTTTCTACCCTTCTCTCTCTCTCTCCTGCTCTACCGCTCTCTGCCTCACTCCTGTCTGGCTCCCTTGCTCCCTCTCTCTCGTTCTGTCCATCAGTTTTCTTCTGAAGTCAATAGAGCTCCAGTAAACCTTCACTTCCTTGAATATCCACTCTACTGTGATCTTTCCGCCAGACATCGCAGCGTTAAAAGCCGACTGTTCTTCGTTCAAGTGAGAACCTTGGAACGGAAACTGTAGATGCGGTCTTTGGTTGTAGCCATTGTTGCCATGGATTCAGTACTGAATACAGTTGCAGACCAAAGTTGATTCTAACTGTTCGTCCATTTCAGACCTAGAGTAGAGTGTCCAGTCATGTCTACGACCCTCTAAAGGGCCGTACAAATGAAGTACAACACCTTCCGGGATGATAACAGCCTGATAATTGAGAGCGTGAGCCCTTTTATGCCCATTATATAGGACATTCTGCAAGTCACCGTCGTCAAGACGGGCTATCTTCAATACAGTTCCGTCAATAAATCCAATGCAATTAGTGAGACCTCACGTTTTCTGTCTTACGGCATTAGCCCATTTGGCTGCATTGTTTTGTATGTAGTTTGCATGAAGGTGTCCTGTGATTATATTCTCATGTTCATCAAGAAAAGAATAAACTCCCTCCCAAAAGATTTCGCTTAAGTTAGAGGCTTGTTTGCGGAACATTACTTCCCGGTCAATCCAGCGATATTTTGTTGCAATTCTACTTAGAACAATACATTTAGCAAGTAAAGATGAAGTACTGTAACGACTTCGAGAGGTTACATAGTCCCCATATGGAGAGATGATATTACAAAGGTTAAAAATATCGTGCTTTAGAAATCGTAAATGTTGTAAGCAAAACTGATCAGATAAGTTCTCGAAAACCTCCGAACGAGGTGCTGGAAATAAGATTTGTTCTTTGACAGATGTTCGTAGCATTATATTGTTGGAGAAAACACGACGGTGGAGCATTTGAGTGGCTTCTGAGCTTGAGTGGGCATTTTTTAATTGTTCTCCATCGCGCTAAGCGACGTAGGGGCAACCGTTTGGTGTGATGGGCTGAAGAAGACAGAGAGGGTATGTGATCTTGTTGTTTGGAATATTGCGCCGAGAAAGATGGGTTGAAAGTCTCGTGACTGCGTAATATCCTGTGGCAGGCTTCCCGTCAGAGAATTCTTATCACCGATATTTAGTGAAGAAATGGTGAAATCCTCACGAAGCGGTGTTTGCGTAATCTATCTATTTACGTTTTCTTCGGTGACGCGGCCACGCTGCTAAGCGCGCACTCTGTAAGCTCGCACCTTCTCACCTCAATCCTTAATGTGTAATCATCTTTACTTCATGTATTATAAAATCCCTAATGGAACATTTGGCCTCACTTCAAGAAATGAAATTGCAGTACTTTCCAAATAATAAAATACCCAAAAATGTCCCCCCTGTACAAGTGTAACTATTTGGAAAATCACTGCATTTACTATTAAAAAATCTACGCATATGCGTCTTGCGCACATCTTACACTATACTGTAGTCCTCGCCCCTGTACCCTTTTATGAGGGTGTAATTCTCCTCTATCTATACTGTAGATATTCCATTGATATTTATATCTACTTCAAGTCTATCTAGGCCACAGAATTTATAAATATTTACTACAGTAGATATTTATGGATACTCTAGAAAGATTTTTTATCCTAGTGGACACAACTTCCCCGCGCAATCTAGGGCCATTCGACGGTGCCGGGACTGTGTATAAGTAGTGCGATTGCCGCACTCCGGTGAGTAAAGGGAGCAACCAATTCATCCAACTTACCCTCAGACCTATCTAGCAAAAACACTTCTGTTTTTTTCAGAGTCGCCCGCAAGCGCCACTCGGTTTTTTTACCTTGGAATTCACGACAATCCGGATTTATAATTGGGTTCAGGTTTTTCAAAAGTAAGTTTCTGCATTATCCAGTGAGACTAATCCCATCGGTTACGGGTTACAGTGTTGTTTAGAGCCACGTGAAAGTCTGCAAATTCTAACCAAACGATTACCTCTTTTATTCTTTGAACACTTGGTAGTGCCCGAACATCACCCAGAAAGCACCGTAGTGCCCCGCCCTGTACCAGGCCCGGGGACTAGTTGAGTCTAGATCCGGACCCGCCCGGGTAGTTAGCGTTCAGCTGTCCCGTTGCTCCCTTTGCGACTGGTTGCGAGCCGTCAACAGCAGCAACTGAACTAAGGTAACCGACACGCTCCAAACATGCTTTTTGAACTCTAATATACTTCTCCAGGTGCCACGTGTCCCTGATTTGGCTAATCAGACTGCAGTTGAGGCCGATCCAAAATTGCCAAGTGGAACCCAGAAAAACCCCACTTCGAACAATATTTCGACATGTGTCAGATCTTTGACCAATCAGAGCGATTCTTTTGTAGCAACTACCAATCAGGTCTTAGTGGTTAAGGGAAGGGCCACTGAAAAAGTGACAAGTGGAACCCGAAAAACCCATTTTGAATCAAGTTTCAGCGCCAATCAGGAGCTGCAACGTGTGCCACGTACGCCACCGAGCGGAGTCAAAAGAGTTCTGGCTGAAAAAGAGGGTCGTTTGCCGATTCGCATCCCCGCAAGCACGACTGGCGTCTTGCCGATCGAGTCGGGGTTACTAAGAAGACTTCATCGCGAGGACCTAAGGCGAAGATGTACTGTAAGCTGTGCGACGTCACCTACGACAGCCAGAAGCCATTCCCCGACCACCGTCTTAGCCCTGAGCACTTGAATCGCCGTGCTATCAAAAAGGACCCACCTTACTATAAGTCTTGCTCCAAGAGCTTCGGAAGCCGTTCTCACGTAGAGCGCCATCTTAGTGGAAAGGCCCATAAGGCCGTATTAGCAGATAGTCTTTAGTGTGAGTCTACCTGCGCGAATAGATCTAGTACAGTAAAATTGAAGTTGATTTAAAAAAAGTCCTTTGCCAAGAAAAATTGAAAAAATCAAAAATCACAAAAAACCAAGAGTACGGTACATTGTTCTTGAAGGAAGAAAACTTTACCTCCCCCCCGAAAAAATATTTTAAGCCAGAAGGCACACGTGTAAGTAAAAAATCAGGCAAAGGCACTCAAAAACAAAGAAAACAAAAAAAGAGAAAAAAGAACGAAAGAAAATACATAAAGGGGGGAATTAAGTTGACTCTTTTCATATACGGAACAAAATTCTATTCGGTCAAGGTATCGGCCAGTATAACGACGTCCAGCGCGAGTCTGCGGAGCGTATTCGTGACTATGAGGCAGCTATCACTCTGAACGGTGCAGCCCTTAAGGATTTTATCTCGGCCGACTATCCCCCTACGCTACTCTTTGGTCCGTCCACGCTCTCCAATACGACACTATTGCACAGGTTTTTGGCCTTCCTTACGGCAAAGAGAATCAACCCAATGTCACATGAATCGGAAATATTCTTCAAAACAGTTGCGTCAACTATATAGTACAATAGTGATATCCTGACCGCCATGAGATGCATTGACTCCCATTTATCTATAGGAATCCGCAGCTTACAGGAAGTAAATCGGATCAAAGGATGTCTAGTGGAAGTTCTACGGTCTCAGGTCACCTATCTGAAGACAAAATATCTCATTATATATCCCAGAGATTCAGACACGAAAGCAAGAAATTCTCTGGGGCCCTAGGCGAATGCTGGAATGAGTATCTCTCAGAGTACATCTATGCTTGTCAGGAATATTCTTTAACGCCGGCGCAACTACACCATCTCCTTACTGGCAACGCAAAACGTTTCTACAATCGACACGTGGAGGGGAACTTCCAAAACTTCCGTCCGGCCATCAAAGTTTCACACGAAGAATACAACTCGGCATCTCGCCAGAACCGCATAGCCTCTTACCTCCGAAGCCTGAGAGTTACCCAGTTCCTTACGCCGGACTGAACTGTAAGTGACGCCATTGAAAGGGTTCATCAAGAGATATCGAAACTGACACCTCAAGCCCCAGAACATGCGATATCCGAGAGGCACAAAAAGGAATACCTTCAATCCGCCGTTATTGGATACTCGTGGGCTAAGGATGCTTGCAGTCGGGCAAAAACAGATGATCTTTCTTACCAAACCATCTACGGCCAGCTGATCGCCGCCGTGTAGTTCGAACAGGAAGAGAAATTGGGACGAATGAGGGATCAGAAAAGTCTTCGTTTTTCTTCGGTAGATGAGATTGATCCAGTGCTGAGGGGTAGAGTTTCGGAGGCTCTCTATAGTGGAAAGGGACGCTATGCTCGGTATTCCAACAATTTCCGTAGGAGCCATAGATAAGGAACGCATGGTAAATCAACGACGCTGTACAAGAAAAGGCCGAACTCCTATTAGCGTTCTACAAAGAAATCAGGGGAAACTAGCAAACTTCGCTGCTGCGGATGTGGTCGTCCCAGGCACAAAGTGTCTGATTGCCCCGAGTCCCTCTCACAAAATGTTACTCGTAAGGTACAATATTACCAAAAGAGATTCTCGAAGGATCCTGCAAAGGCCTCGAAACGGGTTCTCTTTGATCTTTGCGCCGAGTTAGATAAAAAAAATAGTGGTGATGATCGTACTGATGATGATGACTCGGAAAGTAATGAATCCCGGTCCGCTGAAGATTTCTTTTGCGACATCATGGATAGCGATACTGAATCAAACGACCTTGACAAGCACATATCGCAAGATGATTTACATGAAGAGTCCGATACCGTGCATGAGCAGTTCTTCTCACGGTTCTCCCGTTCTGGATCACCAGACCCCTCCTTATCGAATGTGCTGGAGGATTTTCGGAGAAGAGTACTCAAATAGGCCGAAGTACTCCTGTGAAACGGCAAACTGTGTAAAATCTGGAATCAACGCGCCAAAAGGGAGTTTTCTTTCGCCTCTTGACTCAAAAGAAGAAGAGAGATCAGAAAAATCGGGACATCTTCCGCTCAGATCCAAACTTGTACGAAACACTAAATGTCACCACCGACAGAATCAGAATGAGGAGTCGCGCGGAGCGATTTCACGGAATTTTCCTCGATACAGGGGCTCAAAAATCCGTGATTGGAAAATCTCAAGCTAATGCTTAATGTAGATCTGTGGGAATCATATTCAAAAGACGATCGCAAAACACCCACTTCAAATTTGGGGATGATGTTTTCACGGGTATAGGTAAAATACCTATAAGAATACCGACCCCAGATGGCGGCGTCATATGCATCAAAGTGGACGTGGTCGATTCAAACATACCGTTACTGATCGGACTAGAGATACTCGACTCTCATAAACTGATTGTCGATAACGTCGACAACGTACTTGTATCCAAGCCAGCATATTGGAAAATGCCAATTGTACAAAAGAGAGGACACCCGTACGTAGAATGGGATTTTAATGAGATGCTGTTGACAAGGAATCATCTGAAGCGTCTCTACCTTCACTTCCTCCACCCTTCGGCAAGGAAATTATTTAATCTGATATTAAGAGCCCAGTCAGAGCAGGCAACACCTGAGACTCGTAAATTAATTGACGTGATCAGCGAATCATGCAAGATATGCCAGCGCTTTGAGCCAAGGCCGAGATCGTTCCAGGTTACTATACCAAGCCGCATTGTTTTCAATCAGGAGATTTCCCTGGATATAATTTATCTCGATAATTTAACTGTACTGCATGTAGTCGAAACACAAACGCACTTTTCGAACGCAATGTTCCTGTACAGTCTGTCAACACAGGCAGTATGGAACACCTTCCTTGAGTGCTGGTCAATGATATACACAGGCCACCCTGATCGTATGCGCGTTGACCAGGGAGGTCAATTCATATCGAGGTCATGGAAGGATCTTACGAAGGAAAGCGTAATTAAGCTCTCCTTGTCAAGCATTGAGATCCACAACTCTATTGGACCAGGGGAACGATATCATGGCCCTCTGCGCAGAATATACCAGAAGATAAGATATTCAGAGCCAGCAGTTGAGCCTAAATTCGCCTTAAGGCTTAGTATCAAAGCAATGAATGATACAATGAACCTCGACGGATTAGTTCCGTCCCTTCTTGTCTTCGGTACTATGCCAAGATTCCCCGCTATTAATAGACAACTCCAAAACCAGGCTGAACGGATGAGAGCACTGCATATGGCTCGGGAAGAAATGGAAACGATAACATCTGAATTGAGAGTCCAGACCTCATCGAGCTCCCAGATACCAAATGCCTCCAAACATGAGTTAAAAGAGGTGCTGAAATTACTTGTGTATCGTGAGAATGCTAGACCATACAAGTGGACGGGGTCATATGAGATCACTCGTATTGAAGATAAGCAAGTATTCATTGATCATAATGGATCAGACTTTCAACATTCTAGGGCTCACGTAAAGCCTTACTCTGATGATACATCGGGGGACTTGATTGGAACCCACGTTACCGAAGTACTCCATCCCGAAGATCCCAAGTGCTACTCTCGAGCCTTTAGGGAAGCTAAATATAAAGAGCTACAGGGGTCAATTAAGAAGGGCACCTGGAAAAAAGTATTGAAAAAGGATGTTCCCGCCGCCTCCGACATATTGACTGGAAGATTCGTGCTTTCTTTGAAGAATATGGGTATCGGAGAGGAATACTCGAAAGGTAGGTTTGTTTTTCAGAGCTACAAGGACAAAAAAAAGAGGTTTCTAGTCCACGATGCCACAACTATGAGGCAAAGTTCAACGAGAACTCTAGTAGCCGTAGCAGCGATACTTGGATTCGATATATGGTCGCAAGACGTCGACCAAGCGTCATTGGAGTCCAAAGAAAACCTTTTGAGGAAGTTTTACTTGAAACCTCCTAAGGAGCTCGAGATATCTTATGGATATCTGCTTGAGCTGATTGAGCCCTTGTACGGACTTTCAGACTCTGGAGACTACTGGAACAGGACTATGAGTCTCTATTTAACGCAGTACTTAGGAATGAAGCCTACCGATGGTGATCTTTCTGTGTTTACCAAACATGAAAGTTCTAAACTGATAGGGATGATCGGAACTTACGTGGATGACTCATTGGCCTGCGGGAATGATCAGTTTAAGAAACTAACAGAGGAAACGCTTCGAAATTTTATATCGAGAGAGAGGGAGTACGATGATACCATATTTGCGGGTGTGAGAGTCCAAAAAACAGATTTTGGCTTCGAGCTAAGTCAACACCAGTATTCTAGGAGTCTCAAGATACTTCTATCTGCTGTAAAATTCTCGTATTTTAGGTCATTAAGACACAAACTGGCTTTGCAAGGCCGGAGATATGTTGCCCAGTCAACATGGCCGCTCAAGTAACAGAGATTAGGTTCTCTAAAGACGACATCAATCTCATCAACAAAAATGTCCGGCACGTGAGGAGGGACCCACTTATACCCTCTCAAATACTGTAAATTTGACTTCAACACACTGAGGTTAAAAGTCTACTCAGACTCTTCCTTCATCAATAATAATAATAATAACGATATATCGCAACTAGGATAAATTGTGCTCCTTACGGACGAATCTGACATTTGATATGTCCTGGCGTACTCGAGTCACAAAAGCCGAAGAGTCACGCATTCTGTCCTAGGTGCAGAAGTTTACGCCTTTGCTGACGCTTTTGATGCGGCTTACATAATCAAGCACGATCTGGGGTCAATCTTGGGAACAAAGATACCCTTATCAATTTTCGCGGATTCTAAAAGCCTATTTGATGTGATCACGAAGTGCTCTTCGACCCTGGAGAAACGACTGATGATAGACGTAAGCGTTGTACGTCAAGCGTACTAGAGGAATGAGATATGTCATGTCGGCTTTGTGCGAACTTTGAACAATCCTGCTGATGGGTTTACGAAGGTTGGAAAATGCGAAGCTCTCATCAGAGTCCTTTTCCAAAACAGATGTGATTTACCAGTTGAACAATGTATCCTACGATCGGATGTATAATAGAGGAAGAATATTGGCGAGAGAGAGGGAGTATAAAAAAATTTACTCATGTGCGTCTTGCGCACATCTTACACTATACTGTAGTCCTCGCCCCTGTACCCTTTTATGAGGGTGTAATTCTCCTCTATCTATACTGTAGATATTCCATTGATATTTATATCTACTTCAAGTCTATCTAGGCCATAGAATTTATAAATATTTACTATAGTAGATATTTATGGATACTCTAGAAAGATTTTTTTATCCTAGTGGACACAACTTCCCGCGCAACCTAGGGCCAGTCGACGGTGCCGGGACTGTGTATAAGTAGTGCGATTGCCGCACTCCGGTGAGTAAAGGGAGCAACCAATTCATCCATCTTACCCTCAGACCTATCTAGCAAAAACACTTCTGTTTTTTCAGAGTCGCCCGCAAGCGCCACTCTGCTTGCTTTACCTTGGAATTCACGACATTTACGACCCTAATACAGTACAATTTGATTACTGTTGTCACTGTCTAGCTCCTTTGTCGTATTGCAGATCCTACCACATGGTATGAACTGACGCCGCCGGGGCTGGAGCCTTACGCACCACCGCAGGTTCCAGGACCTACAACACGAGTTGCCAAGGCGCCTGGTGCCCCCCTCCCCCCCTTTCTGCGTCCCAGGTTTCCGATTCT